>CM018042.1:2058874-3258874 GCA_008638375.1 Nyssa sinensis | reverse complement strand
AATTTATACTCTTATGGTAGCTCTATTAACTTTAATTTAAATTTATTTACTTCACATATTTACGTGTCGTGTCTTTTCGTAATTCATTTCCTCGTATACGCCTTAGATTAGTACTGTAATACCCCGACCCGGGAATGCCGGGTAATAAAGCACGTTTTACGAGGCTATGGAAAAATGAGTGTAAAATAAATTAATTTAACATAATTAATTTATTAAATTGAATATTAGTTATATGTAATATAAATTATGAGGATAATTATAAAATATAATAATAATAATAATAATAATGACAAAAAAACAAAGAAGAGGAAAGATGTGTATGTGTATGTGTGACCAAAAATGCATGTGTATATATATATATATATATATGATTAAATGATAAATGAATATATATATATATATAGGGATGAACAGTGCATGTGTGTGTGTGTCACGTGCATGTGTGTGTGTTGTGTTATATATATATATATATATACATGAATACTTTATAAAACATTAGGTGAGGGGAAGCATGGTGAAAGGGAAAGAAGTATGGGCAAGGTCAGAAAATATGAGTGTGTAAGTGTATAAGGCAAACCAACAGTGGAGAAAAGGTAGAGAGAGAAAGAGAAAGTGGGGCTAGTGAGAGAAATATACATATACACTTAAACACATTTCATACATCACACACACACCATTCGTCCAAGCAAAGAAAGAGAGAAAAAGAGAAGTCTGAGAAGAAGAAGAAGGAAGGAAACCAGTGGTGAAGGGAGAAGGAATCAACTTAGAAAGGTAAAAACCACAAAATCTTAATATTTTCTCTCTCTAGAGTTTTACATATTTATAAACTGTTTAAGCCATGATTTATGTATATATGATGTTTAAGATGTGTCTAGACTTAACCAAGCATGAAATTAGACCTCAAAAACCCCAGGAAAATAGAAACCCACGTAAAGCAGCCATTGGAGGACCTTGCCCAAGCAGGTCTGAACCAATGGCAACCAAATAAGGTTTTGGTCATCAAGATCTCAACTAGACTCCACAAACATGCCAAAGACCTATGACCGCGACCAAAACTCAAAAGGATCGAAGCCTAAATATCGAATTATAGGTTCGGGTTCCAGAAACAAAGTTCAAAAATATGAGATTAAATCCACTTTGATGAATGGAAAGAGAAGCCCCATGAAGAGGGGACCACAACAGGACAAGTCTCATCGAATTTGGCTCAGAAATGAGCGTATACAACCGACTTTCAGGTCGGATTATCAAGGCTTGAACCGAGCTCGTTGGACCAGTTTGATGCCTAAAAAGGGTGCCAAAATAATCGTTTATGGTTTAGGAACATTTTAAGATAAAAACAGTAGGGATTTGATGAACCAGAACCCACGAAATTAAAGAAAAAGAAACCCAGAAAAATAGGGTTACAGCGATGGAGTTGGGGAAGACGATCTACAGTAACGGGTCGGGTCTCGGATCGGGCATCGGGTCGGGCATCGACCCAACCGAGAAACGGTTAAAATCCTTTAACCGAAACTACGACGTTTTAAGTTTGAAAATTTTAAAATTTAAAATTTTAGGGCTGACGTCATCATGACGTCAGCATTACGCGCTGAACCGGCCTAACCGGTTGGTTCAATGGAAACCCAAACCGGTTCAATAAAATTCGAACTGAACCAACTGGTTCAGACCGGAACTAGTAAAAATTAGATTTTGACCCCCAATTGTTTTACGGATTTACACTGTGGCCCAATTTTTGGAACAATTATGCAATTAAGCCCCTGGAAAAATAATTAAATAATTAAATAATTAATTTAATTATTTAATAAATAAAAGAAAATTTCTATTATGCCCTTGGGTCATTAATAGGGCAAATAAAGTCCAAATCAGGCATATGAATAGTGAATTTTTACCTTTTCAAACATTCTGAGACTAATGGTAGGGTCCGTTTTATGAGACGGGGCCCGAAAAATAAAGACACGTAAAGAGGTAAATGACTAAAATACCCCTCGACCAAAATCAACAAGTTATTAGTATATTCTTACTATCTCGGACCTTCTGAGTCCATTGGTGAGGTCCTCGACATGAGATGGAGTCCCAAAAAAATTTGAGACCCTTAATTATGTCAAAAAATGACCAAAATGCCCTTCTCCCTAAACAAGTCAAACGAAGTCCAAATTTAATAAATAAATAGTGAAATTTTACTATTTCAAACATTCTAAGACTGATGGTAGGGTCCATTTTTCGAGACTGGGTCCCGAAAAATGAAGACGCATGAAAGGGTAAATGACCAAAATACCCCTTGCCCAGAATTAACAAATTGTTAATGTACTTTTACTATCTCGGACCCTCTGAGTCCAATGGCGAGGTCCACGACATGAGATGAGGTCCCGAAAAATTGGAGACCTGCAAAGGGGTAAAATGACCAAATTACCCCTGGTACCCTTAAAGCCAAAATGAAACCGGAGAAGGTCTAAACTGACTTTCTTTGACACCCCGGACCCAATAATGGAGTCCAAATTACGAAACGAAGTACGAAAAATGTGACACGTAAAACGGTAAATGACCATTCTGCCCTTTTACATATAAAAGTCCGAATTAAATTCTAAGAAAGCCTAAACTGACTTTCTTCGACGCTCCGGATTCAATGGTAAAGTCCATTCGGCCAAAAGAAGTGTCTAAATAAAAAGACGTAAAATTTGATGAATAGCATCTGTCAGATGACTATAAACTGAGATATTGCCGAAGTATTAAACTAAGGCAAGTACGGGAAATAAAGTACGAGAAGACACGACGCGTTAACTTGACAAGTAAATAAATTTAATTTAAAGTTAATGGAACTACCAGAAGAGTATAAGTTGAAATAAATTAAGTTTCTAACACATTAAATTGTGTCGTAGGTTAAAAGTACAAGTTGAATTAAGTACGTGCGAAGTTTATAGAATGTTAGAAAATCGGTTAGGATAAAATACGATCGAAGCATAAGTTAAGAAGCATCGATAAGTGATATTGCAGTAAATGTGAAGTTGATGAGATTGTTTATGAATTGTTCTTAGGAATTACGGAGGAAGTGGGAAAGCGCACTTTAGCACTAACCCTAAAGGACCGAGGTGAGTAACCCTGTATTTGAAACTGGAGATTTAACTCCATATATTTGAAGAAGTTTTAAGCACAAGTCATTGCAGCCTTTGAATATCAAATTCAGTCTATATATGATTCCGTTCTTTTAAAATATTCTGTTACGGCATGCTTATTAAATGTTTTAAATTCAGCTCTTTCCTTGAAAATACATCAGCATGTCTAAATCAATTGCAAACCTCTTTAATATTCTGAATTTGATTATCACGTGTATTCGAAGCTTTATTGTAGAATTTATACATTTCATGCTTTAAATGTTCATGAAAAATATCTATTGAAGAAGTCATGTGACAAATGTTTTATAAGATAAACGGTACTAAGTACCACCCTATATGATGGTTGAAATCCTTCGGGATTCAACAGTACATGCCCGGTAGAAGGATCTAATCCCCCAGGCAAATGAGATATCTCCATCGACAGTATTGGCAGTAAAATGGGAGTCTGGTTCGAAACAGATTCCGCCTAATAAAAGAGAAAAGATGACAAGTGATTTTGAAAATAGAAGTAGGTATTATCCCTATTCTATTTCACGTGTTTATATGCTTTTAAATTGCATATACTCTATTTGAAGAAAATGTGTATTTAGCTTGAATACTTAAATTGTTCAAAGCTATTGTTTTAAGAATGCATATATTCTGTGTTCTAAAATGTACGAGCAATTGGTAGTGAGTATTTCAAAAACCCTCATGTGCTAAAACCACTACCAGTTGAAAACCCCATGACGAATGCAGGAATTACTCACAAGCTTTGATTAGCTTACCCGGATTTTATCCGCCCCCCTTTCAGGTGACTAAGGGCAGATCGATTTTTGAAGACTATAAGGATGAACCTAGCTTTTGGGAAGATTTTCTTGAGGAGTTCTTATGGGGAAAAATCACATGAACTCTGATTAATATGTTTTGTATTAGCTGACATTTTAAGGATGTGTATTAAGCCCCACGGGGCAGTTGAATTAAGATTTTAATTATGAAGTCTTTTAAGTTTTTAGTTATGCTCTGAATGTATGATTATAATACATGTATACCGAAATGTGAAGAGCGGCAGTATTGGACGGATGTGCAAAATTTAAATAAGAAAGAAAAGAAAAAGTTTTTCACGCTTCCGCAACCACATGAAACACATCTATCCGATACCGCTGCAGATGCGAGCCTTCGCCCAAGGGTCCTCGGGCCTGAGGGTGGCGGTCGCGATGCGAAATCCGCAGAGGGTGGGTTTCGGGTCGTGACAAGTACCTTGGGCATTACTTTAATTTATAGTCATCTGACAGATGCTATTCAACAAATTTTATGTCTCTTTATTTTTGACATCTCTTTTGGTCAAATAGACTCTACTATTAAGTCCGGAGCGTCGAAAAAAGTCAGTTTAGGCTTTCCTAACATTTAATTCTGACTTTTATATGTAAAAGGACAAAATGGTCTTTTATCATTTTATGTGTCATATTTTTCGTACTTTGTTTCGTAATTTGGACTCCATTATTGAGTCTGGGATGTCAAAGAAAGTCAATTTAGACCTTCCCTGGTTTTAATTTGGCTTTTGAGTTACTAGGGGTAATTTGGTCATTTTACCCCCTTACGTGTCTTTATGTTCGGGACCTCATCTCGTGTCGTGGACCTCACCATTGGACTCAGAAGGTCCGAGATAGTAAGAATACACTAATAACTTGTTAATTTTGGACAAGGGGTATTTTGGTCATTTACCCCTTTACGTGTCTTTATTTTTTGGGGTCCTGTCTCGCAAAACGGACCCTACCATTAGTTTCAAAATATCCAAAATAGTAAGGATACACTATTCATATGTTTAATTTGGGCTTCATTTGCTTCATATATGACCCAAGGGTAAAATAGAAATTTTGCTTTATTTATTAAATAATTAAATAAATTTTTTAATTTTTTAATTATTTTTCTAGGGGTTTAATTGCATAGAAATTCTCATCAGTTGGGCCACAGTGGAATTCCTCAGAAATTCTGGGGTCAAACAGTAAATAACAAAAGGTTTGGTTTATTTAGTTTAAATAAAATTTGAAAACCAGTTGGTTCGGTCCAATTTGAATTGAACTGGACCGGTCCGTTTGTAAACCAACCAGTTTAGTTGGTTTGCACGTAATGCTGACGTCAGGATGACGTCAGCCCTAATGTTTTAAAGAAAACAAAACGCTGCCGTTTCATTTATTCGGTGGCAAGCTCATATGCTGCCACGTGTCCGAGTCAACTCGATTATTTTAAAACGAGTTAACTCATCGTCATCTTCCTCATTTAACCCCTACGTTGCCCTAATTTGCAAGTTTCATTCCCTTTCAATTTCGTGCATTTTTACTCAATGATTCCTCCCTGTTCTGATCTTAATTTACTTCTGGAACATCATTAATCAATTTGGCATTCATTTGAGAGTTCAAATTGAACTCCTTGTTTCGGTTTTAGCTTTGATAACCTAGAACTGTAATTCGGTTGTAAATGGTCATTTCTGAGCCAAATCACCCACGGTTTGTTCTATGGTGATCCTCTTTTCATGTAGTTTCATATTCCATTCATAAAGGTAAGTTTAACATTAAGTTTAAGGTATTGGGTTTTAAACCCGTATCCTGCAACTCGATATTTGGAGGGTTTTTCTTGCGTTCTGTGATCGCGTATAAGTGTTTTTAGCATGCTTATAGGGTCTACTTGAGGTCTCTATACACCAAACAAGGTTTGGTTTCCATCGGATCAGACCTGCTTTGAACATGGTCTCCCATGGCCGTAGCTTCTAGGTTGGTGTTTTCTTACTGTTTTCAAGCTTAAATTTTATGTTTAAACATGTCTAAATATAACTTAAACGTTATATCTACATAAACAACTTAAAAACAATTCATATTCATGCTTAAATTCTAGAGAGAGAATTTGATAATTTTCCAAAATTCTCACCTTTTTGTCGTAGGTTTTATTTCTTTCTCTTTCTGGTTTTCCTCCTCTTCTTCTCCTTCAGTTCCTTAGTTCTTTTCTTACAAAACAAGCATGCAATGCATGCTTGTTTCTTTTAAAGAAGAGGCAACCGACCTCTCTCTCTCTCTCTCTCTCTCTCTCTCTCTCTCTCTTCTCTCTACAAATCTGACTCCATAGCCCTACCTTAGCCCTCACAGCTCATCAACTTTTCCTTCCTTCATTTAATTTTGTTTCTCCCAATTTCACTTTACATTAAATTCATTTTGTATTTTTCTTGATATTTTACATATAATATATACATATATATCTACACATATATATACTTGACAACACACACACACACACACACACACACACACCAGCCGACACATACATATATACATTCACACTACTATTCACTTTATACCTTTATTTATATTTTATTTTATTTACATACATGCATGCATACAAGCTTGGTTACATACATACATACATACATATATATATATATATATAAATAACATGCCTTCCATACAATGTGTGTTTCAATATATTAAATTAAAATTTAAAATATTTATTTCATATAATTAATTAATTATTTTCTCGAGTCTCAAGATTTTACACAATCTTTTTCTTAACTTCGTAATTCGTGTCATGTGACCCGGTATCCCGGATTGGGATATTACAGAGCTGGAATTAGAAGTGGAAGATTTGGTGTTCCTGAAATTGTCGCCTATGAAGGGTGTCGTAAGATCTGGGAAAAAGGAAAAGTTGGGACCCCACTACAATGGACCATTTGAGGTTATGAAACGAGTTAGACCGATAGCATATCGACATGCCTTACCAACAGAGTTAGCACATGTGCATAACATCTTTCACGTATTCATGCTGAGAAAGTGCTTACATGATCCCAGGCAAGTGGTCGAACACGAACCACTAGATGTTCAAGAGGATTTGACATAAAGAAATAATGCATTAATTTGTCACACCTTTTTGCATTAAAGAAACCATTAGATTGAAGAGGCTACATGGGAAAGAGATGATGAAGTACATGCCAAGTACCCACACCTTTTGGCAGTATGAGATGCATAAAGTTTGAGGACAAACTTTTTTTTAAGAGGGAAATGATGTAACACCCCGAACTTATTTTACCAGTTAATTAATGTAATGAAGTTCTTTTTAAAATTTAATGCATTAATTAGTCATTTTAGCTATGTTTTAACACTGTTAAAACTCGAATTAGCAAACTACGAAAAACACAAAGAAATAATAACTGATGTGAGGCATTAGACATTGAAGCTAACCAAAATAGGAAGCGACCAGAAGAAACCGCTTTGTAAAAAGAGCAATAGAAAAGAAAATATAAAGGAAATAGGCTAAAACGAAAAACTGCGATAGCCAAATAGGGCATAAGCACAAAATAAAGGAAAAATGCCAAAGTGTGGCCAAGGGGATTCCAACCCTTGACCAAGTGGGACAAGATTCTAAACATCTTAAAAATTACCAAGTGGGCTGCCAGCACCTTTGTGCTAAAATACATAACTAATATGTATATTAGTCCAATTTAACCAAGCCCACCTCCCAAAATGGCCAATGGTCATTCATGCAACACCTCACACTCCACTCAGCACCACCACCTCAGCCCACCTCATCCCAAATCACCCTCCCACCTCCCAAATAAGCCAATAGGATTTCATACAGCAAACTAAAATATAAAATTATGCAATAATATATATGTACCTAAGCCTATTGCGTATGAAGGTGTATCTTCAGGCTTATAGAGAGAGAGTAGAGAGAAAGAGATCTAGTGTGAGAAGGAGTGTGTGTAAGTACAAGTGTGTGTGTGTATGTGCATGCACATGTGTGTTTGCTTGAGAGCCTACGACTAAGGGATCATGGGAAGAAGCTATGGCTATTTTGAAGGAGCTTAAGACGATCAGAGATTAGCCACGAATAGAAAGACAACCACTGTCCAGAAGGTATAAGACACCATAAGTTGAATTTTTTCCTTTTGAAATTTTTGTGTTGTTTCAGTTTTATTTAAGATCTAGACTGCATGCATGAGTTAATCTAACACACAGGAGCTACTAGAAGTAGAACTAGAGGTCTACGAAAGCTCGAAGAACCCTCAGCCATGATCGACTGCCATTGTTGGACCTCCAATAGTGCAGGTCTGAAACGACCTTCATGGAACCTGTTTTTGACACTTTAAATATAAAATAGATCTTATGAACGTTCAAAAATCACCAAGCGATGACCCAGATACACAAAGGAAGCCCTGGAATTAAAGGTTGCAGGTCTTGGGTTTTTAAAACCAAAGTCACAAAAAATGCCCCAAAATGTGATTTTAGGAATGGGGTCTTGAACCCCATGACAAACAAACCCAAACCAAAGAAACCCCATGAGATTTGGGTAACAATTGGCCATGTATGAGCCAGTTGCAGACCGGAGCTATTTAACCCACCATAGTCCCTAGAGCTTAATTCGAGCTCTCAAATGAATGCCAAACCATTGCCCAGACCTTCAGTAGCCTACGCCACCCAAAAGCAGAGAGCAAAACAACCCTTAAATGTACGAAATTGGGAAAGATGAAAAACTAGAACTAAGGCAACAGTTCTTGGGGGCTTGGGGACAATGATGAACAGGAAAACTGAACGACGCCGTTTAAAATGATCTTTGCCACACGACACCATTTAGACCATGTAACATTTAAAATTTAAAACCTAAGCTACGTTATTTTGGGTTAATGTAGTAAGTGGAATGACAGGCGTTTTATTTTCGTGTTTTTAAACAAGTCTGATGCTGATCTGTTTGGTTACAAGTGTAAGCCATAAATTCGATGCCCATGTTTGGAACGAGGATAACCTATCCTCGGACAACCTCACTGTACGTATTTGGATTTAGAAACATTTGAAAAATAAAAGGGGCTGTCGCCCTTGAGACTCGAACTGCTGACTTGGTCACGTAAGGGACTTAACCCCCCACGCGTGACCACTGTGCTACCGCTACTCCCGTGGCTTTTAATGAATAGAATATATATATATATATATATATATATATATATATATATTATAATAATATTAGTATTTTAAATAAAATAAAATAATTAATTTTAAAAATAGGAAAATATTTCGATGTCCAAATTAAATAAACAGATAGTATATTTTGACTATTTCGGACGTTGCGAACCCAATGGCGAGGTCCGTTTTATGAAATAAGGTTTTAAAAAATTTAGTTATATAAAATATGAAATTACCATTTTGCCCTTAAGGGTACCCGAAGCGAAATGAGAAGCTGCGAAAGTCTAGATTTATTTTATTGGACGTTCCAGACTCAACGGTGGAGTCCGTTTATCCAAATAAAATATTCTAAAGACCGATGTATAAATTTAATAACATTAAAAATATGCTAAACGATACCCGGGAGTGTTAAATAAATCACGAACATTGGCATTGACCTAGATAATTAAAGAATGAGTTAATAATGATTAAATTTATGATTTATAAGAACCTCCAAAGGGAAGGAGAAGGAAACTTGAAGCTTAAGTAGAACTACTGAAAATTATTTTTGAGGTAAGTAACTCCTATGCTTTATTATAGGGTTATTCCCAGCCAGTCACATCTATTGTCATATGCTGCCAAATTTGTATTCTATCACTACCTAATGAACTTGATTTATCTATTTTGAAGCCAATTGACTTGTGATTATTGGTTATGTCTGTACTTCGAAATTGATTTGCTTGCCTATATCATTGTGGACTTGATTTCTGATACTTGAGCATAATTGTACCATCATGTATACCATGCCATGATCTTGTGATATATCTTGTTAATGAAAATCTTGTTATTCCATACACTTTATGACTTGTTGATTGTGATATCGATTGTTTTGTACGATTGTACATTTCGTGTGGAATTTTATTGATCATGATATTTGGTATGTGCTCGGGGTTATGCTCAATCACAATGGCCCATCTATTCACAAACTGCGAGGTGGACCCTTTGGGGTCTTGTGTGTTCTACGAGGACTTGAGGTGAAAGAGCTCTCACGCTATTCAGTAAGCCCGAAGAGAGAGGCAAACCTGAATGTGCGTACTGTGGGGTATGCCGGGCCCCGGATTGTTCATGCAGCTATACTGTTAGAACTTGATAATGATGTATATTTTTGCATTCGTTGAATGATCATATTCTATGCCTGTGAATGATCGTATTATTGCAAGCATGTTACTCTTTTGATTGGCTAACGTTTTGTATGTGGTAGCGATTCATCATGATAGGCTAGATCCCATTTTGATTGACTTTGTCATTTTCTTCTTATATTATATTGTGGGATATGCCTCTATTTGGACCCTTGGGTCATTGTTGCGCTATTGTGGTGACTAGCTATTTGTTATCTCTTCCTTCTATTATTCTTGTGAACTAACCTTGACCCATGGCGAAGCTAGGAATTTACTTACTGAGCTTTGTTAGCTCACCCCTCTTTATTTCCCTTTTTTTTTTCAAGTGAGCAAAAAGTAAGAGGACCCTCAGGTGCTTAAGAGGTCCTAGACGCCTACGAGCTACTGGTAGCTTTTTGTGAGTTTTTGTATTAAACTGGATACTATAAGGTCTTAACGTCTTCTATGTCACCACGGTCCTAACAATTTGTGTTTTGGAGGATCTATAATTATAAACACTTATGTTCTTTTGGTATGTATAAATGATGACTTGACTGTGCTACCAGATTTACTAATGACTATAAAATATTTTGTTAAAAACCTTAGTATTTTAGATCCTTTTGACGGGGAACGGCCCACCGGCCACAGACCCAGTAACGGACCCTTAATCTACATAGGGTGGGGTTTGGGTCGTGACATGTAGGATTGATTAACTAGTGTTTTTACCCTATCTTTTTTCAAAATGACCTATCCTAGAGGGGATATTGACTATGTAGAGAGATTCTCCCTAGTTGTTAGAATTGTCTCCGTCCACCTTATTCCATTGATTGTTGCATATGTTAGATCTTAGATGATTTCTAGATGAACTTAGAAATTATCTCTTCTATGGAGAATTAGATGATGATTCTTCGTGAATCAAGTTTTGGGCTTCAAGGTCATTGAACAAATAGCGCAAAACATGCTTTTCAAGTGTTCATTTGTAACCTAAAATAATCGTCTATGCAATTTTGGGCTTTAAGATTAATGAACAAAAAGTGCAAAGTCTGCTTAGGCTAAGTGTTCATTTATGACCTAAAGTCATCGCCAAGTGAGTGGAACCTTAGATTTCATCGAGCAATTGGCTTCACGATGATCAATGAAGCCACAGACGATCCAAAGAAAGTACTTTGATCTTTTTCGTACTTGCTGACATATATGGAATTAGTTGTCAGCACTTGAAGGTGGTTGTCCTGTATTGAGGATGATATAAGTGAAGTAGACTATGTTTGAATTTGAGTTCCATAAAGATTTCTTTGAGGGATTTCTCATTTTTTCTTGAGAAGTCTGTAAGCAATCTTGTTAGCACGGTCCTAACCTATTGACAGATTGATATGGGCATACTTTAGTTTTGATCATTGCAATTGAACTAGTAGTGAAATAGATATTTTGTGAAAATTCCTATTTGAGCGTAGGTGAGATTTTCAAGTGCACTAGGATGTGTACTCGATTATTTTTGTACCTATTATTGATGGTAAAATAATTAGTGTAGCTTAGTGCTTTGCTCATATGGATTGTCAAATAATTAGAGCAGCTAAGTGTTTTTCTCATATAGAAGGTCAAACTATAAGAGCGACTTATTATTTGCTCATTGAACTTTAGTTAATTAGTTTCTTTGATATCTAAGTGATGAAAATAATACATGGTTGGTCGTGTAATTGTGGCAGTAGTTTGGTTGTGGAGATTCTAGTAGCGCTTTAACATAACGTCGTATAGACAAGATGATATGTTTATCAGTTATAATTGTATAGCAGCTCTAGCATATATAAGTATTGCATTCGTCGCAGCTTTATTCCACATTATTAATAAGCTTTACAAGCTTGAAGGATATAAGTGCAGGCGATGCCTTTCTCTTTTTGTGGTGTCTTTTGGACTTAGGGTCCATAAGGACAAAACTATGCAGACTCACCATTAGGCTAGAAGCTGAGGCTCATTAGTGGGCTAGTAGACCAATAGTGGTGATAAAAGAACCAAACATGTTGGCATTATTTTTCACTACACATGTTTGAGATAGAATTGCGCAAAGGGAGGTGGTCCTAAGCCTATACTTAGTGATATTTTACATCCTGCGTTTAATGGTTGGGTTTATTTTGGATTTGATAATCGGGTTTTAGAAATTTTATACATAAAACCTTATTTTAAGAATGTGGAATTGTTAGAAATGTACTCCTATAATGTTTAGAAGCAAGTTTGGGCCTAAGTAGTGACTTAGAAGTCACGAAATTGGCAGGGAAGACTTGGCCGGAAAACCAACCTGAGTTATTGTTCCCTCTATTCGTGAGTTTAGAGTAGTTCAAATGGAAAAACCAATAGTCGATTTATAATCTCCATGAAATTGTGAAGAGAACCACATTGAGATCGGTTAGAAAATCGATCGAAAAAAGGTCACCGGCTTCGGAAGGGACACAGAGACTGGTCGGAGAAGACGATGTACAGTGACTATTAAATCGTGCCGTGTTCAGGGGTTTTGCATCGATACTACGTCATTTTTAGAGTATTGTTTTAATATTATATATATATATATATATTGGATTGTTTGGTTGCTAAGTTAAGAAATTGATTGGATATACTAAAGGGGGATGAGGTTATCCTGACCGTGTTTTAAACTGTAGTCCGCTGTTTGGCTTCAAAGATTTAAGAAAAAAAATATATACGCAGGGGATGCTACCCCTACGGTTTGAACCCCGAACCAAAGACAATAGAGGATTCTAACATGGGTACACGGACCACCGTGCCACCGAGCCCTGTGTGATCCTATTTCACCAAAATAAATATAGATTATATAATTAGTTAATTAAATAAATCAATTAATTAGAATAAATAAGGAAAATTGATACATAGTCCAAAATAAATGAATAAATAGTGTTTTCTTATTATCTCGAATATTCTAAAGTCAATGGAAAGGTCCGTTTTATGAGTTAGAGTCCCGAAAAATAAAGACCCGTAGAAATGCTGAATGACCATAATGCCCCTAAAGTACCCGAACCCAATTGGAAATCCACGAAAGCCTAAACCGACTTTCTTCGACATTCGGGACTCAATAGTAGAGTCTAAATTAGTAATAGAAATACTAATGGTGACAAGGCATAAAATTTGATGAATAGCATTAAGATTGAGATGTGTTTACTAATATATAGGGAACTCGAAAGGAAAGGAAAAAGTCACAAGATACTGAACTAGGAACGCACTGAAAGGTAAGTAAAACCTAATCTCTCACATGTGGTATTCCAAGCCATATTTATTCCATCACTACCGAACTTGTACTCTTGAATGCACCAGATATTATTGTTTTCCACAATGTGATATTGTTCTATCTTGTAGACACTTATTGGCTGCTATATCATTGTTTATCATATTGTACCATGCCTTGAAAGGCCTACCGTTATATCTTTACTGAATAAATGATATTCCTATCTTTATACTCTTATGGAATCACGAATGATCATGATATGTTATGAATACTGGAATTGTGCTGAGTCACAATATCCATCCGATGCTTTTTGAGTTAACAAGACATACGGGTCGAGTCCGTGAACGAACATATGACCAAGATGTTAGAGTTTACTAGGGGTATGCCGGGCCTCAAAATACTGAGGGCTTGCCAAACCCTGGAATAGAGTAAATGCATCTCTTATGTAATTGATATGACTGCGATTATTGAATGACACAGTTCCCTATGATTTATCTTATACCAAGAGAACATTCCTTATTGAATTGATTGTGATCGATTTATTGTGGCAGTACATTCATATTGATAAATTGTTATTGAGAGTTGCATATTGATGTTATATTCATTACTCCTTATTGAACATTATGACCCCCAATGTTTATTGGCCATTATGGCAATTGTTCTCATTGGCTATTACAGCATTTCATTTCCTATTATTGGTTATCATATTCATATTCATGGATTCATGTTCTTTTATGATCACCATAACGAGTGTCAGAGATGGGAATTTACTTACTAAGCTTCGTTTAGCTCATTCTGATTTACTTACCATTTTTCTGGTAGTGATGCTACAAGACCCAAGTAGGAGTCTGGAAGAGTAGGAGGACATTTTGAGGAAATGTATTAGTGATGATGTAGTTCTTCCATGTATTCACCACCTATGGGTGCTGTTATGTTTAGTTCTTATTTTGACACTCGTAGAACCATATGATATATTTAAAGACTTCTGCTGATTATTGTTTTCAATTTCTAGTGCATTGCATATTATTATTATGATACAGGAATGGAAAAAGTAGGGACTGGCCTTAGGGTCGGCCCCGCAACACAAGATCCGCAGAGGGTGGGTTTCGGGTCGTGACAGCGCGACTGTGTCTGTTTACTATGAATAGACACAATTGAACCTTTGTGCCTATACCAAATAGGCACGAAGAGGTCTATAAATATACACACATTCATTACATTCGTATCACATAAGTTTTTGCATTTTGTGTTTCATTTTGAGAGAGAGTTAAGCATTGTTGGTTCGTCAGACTTACATATTGTAGTGCTGCTTCTGTGAGATTCAGATCATTGTATCTTGGGAGGCAAACGTCCAAGAAGTCGTAAACATCATTGTGAAGACTAAATTTGTCTTAAGGACATAGTGTCAAACACTATCCTTGATCTAATTCAGACTTCTATTCCTCTGGTTATTCAGTTTCTATAAGTGTTCTTGTTTAGTTTCCTTATTGTTTCCTTGTACTGTAAAATAGTTTTCCTGTTTTTCTGTTTTGCTTTCAAATAAAAACTTATATTGTTGTATTTTAAAAACAATATTCTCTATATTTGTTTTTTCTTTCTTTTCTGGTTTGATTCTAGTTCTTCAAAGAACAAATATATATATATATATATATATATATATTAGATTCCGTTTTAAATTGATTTAAGTATATATATTGAATAACATTATCTCTAAAAATGATTTAAATATATCCTTTTTGCCTAGGCCAAAGTTGACTATAGCGGCCAAATCCTCTATGATATCACATGATATCACACATGTAGATGCCTAGGAACCAAAAATAGTAAATTTCAAGGAAAATAGAAGCAAGAAATGGGGAATAAATGCCATCATCAACACAAA
This sequence comes from Nyssa sinensis, assembly GCA_008638375.1. Classification (NCBI taxonomy): domain Eukaryota; kingdom Viridiplantae; phylum Streptophyta; class Magnoliopsida; order Cornales; family Nyssaceae; genus Nyssa; species Nyssa sinensis. Next base: position 3,243,602 of record CM018042.1, on the reverse strand, counting down.
TATATATATATATATATATATATATTTATATTAACATTGTCCAGTGTTATGCACGAATTATTATAAAAAAAATCATAATTTATATACATATACATATTAGTTGAAGCAAAACATATTTACATTTTGTAATTTGTCCCGATATCACTTTTAACTTTTGATATTAATACATTTTGTGATCATAATTGAAATGGTATCGCTATATTTCTTTGTTAAAATAAATAAATTTAAGTAATTGTAATAGTTTAAAGCGTAAATAGACAAACTATATTGAATAAGATGTAGATTTTACTTCTAAAATTTGTTTGTTTTTTAAAAAAAATATTTTGATTTTATATTTTTTTCGTTGATTATGTCATATTGCCACTTTAGTCGCAATCACAATCGATAGTAATATCATGTTTTAAACTATGGGACATCAAAGTGAAATCAAATCAATTCGCATGATGTGAAAATTATTTTTTCCTTAATTCACTAATAAAATCTAAAGAATCCTACTTCAGACTATATCTTAAAAAGTTAATTTATTTAGTTATTTTATTTTCAATGACAGATAAAAAGATATTTATGTTCAATTAGAAGATTTATATAATTTTATTTTAAAGAAAAAATGATGAATTGAAACTAATGTGTAATGCTACATTTTTTAAATTTCAGTACTAAAACTTACCTACTGAATGATGTAACAGTAAATTATTGACATAATATTAATAATACAGTTAAAACACCACTAATAAACTAATGCCACATCATATGTAAATAACATAATTTGATAAAAAAAATTAGGACAGAAAGTATTATTGTTTCTCATTAACAAAAAGGGAAGTTCCTTACATTTTTCGATTCTTCTGGCATGGATGAAAAAAAATATTTAAACTATTTTATTTGAAAAAAAATATTAATGATATAATTAAAATTTATAGGATCAAATTGTACCGTTCAAGAGATCCCATGAAATATTACATGCCCTCACAAAATTAAAAAATGATTATGCCAATAAAGAACAATGTGGAATGCTATTTTTTGGAACATAAAAATTTGGTACAGTGAAATTTTCCATCTTGAAAAGAAATAAAAATTACAAAATCAAAAAAAAAAATAATGCAAGAGTGCTTGTATGTTTAATAGATCTTTAATATGATAAATATATATATATATATATATATATATATATATACATGCATGAAATATCCTAACCATGTGAGATGCCTTCAAAGATGGTTCTACGTCGACATTGATGAGAGTTTGCTTCTTTACGAATTATTTAGGGGCGATAGTTAAAATTTAAAACTAAAATAGATATATGAAGTGGGGGTTAGAGATGTTGTAAAAGATTTTGAAAGATATTCTAAGTCTAGGTTGGATTACTATTTTGAATCCTAAGCCAAAACATAATAAAGTTATCAACCAAATTCAAAAAAGTAAAGCAATAAAGAAAGTGAAGACTTAGCGGCTAAGGCGTGTATAAACACTGCCATTAAAGAGTGATTTCGCCCTTCAATGGTTGAACCTCGGTGTAACAAGGTTGGTGGCGTTCCACCCTCCAAGATACAACAGCCGGTCCTAGTAAGCATACACGCGTAAGTGCTTTGGACCAAACAAACACTCCTTCACAATTCTCTAGTCGTTGACGGATTGAAAAGAAAGTAGCAGTGGAATGAAACAGTTGAAGTAGTGGCAGAAATTCAGTGGAGCAGTGATGAAGACGAACAAAAACAATTCACCGAAAGAGCCAAGCAAACAGTGCACGAGCACTTTGACAGAGGAAAAAAATAATTGAAGAGAAGAACTATGCATTGGAAGCTCGAATATTTATTCTATGTAAAACAATGAATATATGCCTCCTATTTATACTAGTTATGAGGGAATATTTCAAAGGAAGGCCCAGATTTGCTGCCCCAAACAATGGTAACGGTTAATTGATAGCATTTCAAATTGATTATGTCGATTGATAAAAGAGTTGACTAATATAATATGGAAGCAAATCAATATTTTGTAAGAAGGTTTGACAATCAAATATAAATTAGTATGAGAAAGTTTGACAATTAAAAATTGGTAATAAAATACAATTGCAAAACCTTGGCCAATCATGCACATACGCAAGGCTCGAATTCAGGGATTTGCACCCCCCTACGCAGGAGTAATGCGGGTGACGCGCCCGATTAATTGGTTTTTGGATGGGGTAGCCCGATTGCCACTAGGCTTCCCATGGTCTCGTGTGAACGAGAGTCTCCCCATTGCTCTACACAACTTTACAAATTCCAATAGGGTGTGTACTAATATACTAAGGAAAGTCTCACTTCCCAACCGATGTGGGACACAAGTATTATGAGATACCCATGTATCCCAACAATCCCCCACATATCTCAAAATACTTGGTAACAAAGAATTATAAAAGATTCAAGGAATGGTGAAGAAGATTAAGAGAATGATAAGAGAATAACCATAGAATCCTTAGAATACAATGCATCAGAACTGGTGTCTTTTAGACTATGAACCAACCCTAGGATTAGCAAGCCGTGACCTACAAAAACTTGGTGAAATTTATAAATTTCTATCAACTAATATTTCTTTATTGTAAGTCAGTCAACTTACCACCGATATTGTCTCTTCAAAGGAAGAAGTTGTTCAAGCGGGTTGACTCAAATAGGTCGTGCGCCCTACCTGGATATTCATAAGGGCTCTAGAGAGCATGCCTGAGCTCTCATAGGAAGCAACCCCACTTCTACACTCATATAGGTGAATCCATCAAATGTGTACTACAATTAACACACCACCCAAAAGGGGTATGGCATTCATTATGAGCATTGCTCAACCTCACTCGTTGCAATCTTGCACTATCTACACCATAGGGAGGGACTCTCAAGATATAAAATATGATAGTGCACCACCAGGCCACCTAGTGACTTGTTAGTACCCATATGAACCTAATTCTTAGGATCGCCATTCATGTAGGTTGGGTTTCCATCACTATTGACCTTTGTTATCGGCATAAGTCCCATCCCCCTCGATGTTTCACTCACTAGATTTCTGTATAGTGGTTTTGTTAGAGGATTTGCCAAGTTCATCTCTGACCTCACAAAATCTAAGGATATCACCCCAGTCTCAATTAGCTGCCTTACAATATTATGCCTTAAGCGTATATGCCTATTTTTTCCATTGTAAGTTTTATTTTGAGCTCGGGCTATTGTAGGTTAGCTATCACAATGCATCAAATAGATGGTGCTGGTCTCATCTATATAGGGATATCTGCTAAGAGGTTTTTAAGCCACTCAACCTCAGAACCTTTCTTCTTTGAGGCAATAAACTTGGACTCTATAATAGACCGCTCTATACAGGTCTGTTTGGAAGATTTCCAAGACACTGCACCTTCACCGAGAGTGAACACATATCCACTGGTGGATTTTATCTCATCAGAATCAGAGATCCAATTAGCATCGCTGTACCCCTCTAATATAGTGAGAAATCCATTATACATCAAGCCATGGTTAAGAGTACCTCTAAGATATTTAAGAACTCTAGTTATGGCTATCCAATGGTCCTTATTAGGACTCTGGGTGTATCTTCTCAATCTGCCTATAGCATATACAATATCAAGTTTAGTGTTATTCATTAGATACATTAAGCTACCAATGATTTTTGCATATTCAGATTGAGATACACCTTCTCGTTTATTTTTTTTTAATTGTGTATTAGCATCATATGGGGTAGAAATAGGTTTCACATCATATTGTTCAAATTTCCTTAGTATTCTTTTAGTGAAATGCTCTTGAGAGAGCATAATACCATTAGGATTTCTAGTTATTTTTATTTCTAGAATTACATATGCTTCACCCATATCTTTCATATCAAATTTTGATGCTAGGAATCTTTTATTCTCATTTACTATCTCTAAATAAGTCCCAAATATGAGCATATCATCAACATATGAGAAAATGATGACACATGTGTTTTCTATTGATTTGTTATATATACATTTATCAGATTTATTGATTGAAAAGCCATTTGACACTAACACACTGTCAAATTTCTCATACCATTGTTTGGGAGGTTTTTTTAATCCGTATAAGGATTTAATTAGTTTGTATACATTATGTTCTTGTCCAGTAATTATATACCCTTCGGGTTGGTCTATATAAATCTCTTCTTCTAGTTGCCTATTTAGAAATGTAGTCTTCACATCCATTTGATGAATGACAAGATTATAAATGGAAGTTTAAGCTATTAGGACTCTAATAAAAAAGATCCTAGTTACTGGAGCATAGGTATCAAAGAAGTCTATATCATTCTTTTGCTAATAGCCTTTTGCTACAAATCTTGCTTTATATTTATCGATTGACCCATCAAGGTTCTAGTTTTTTTTTAAATATCCATTTACACCCTAAGGTTTTGCACTAAGGGGTAAGTTCATTAATTCCCATGTGTGATTATAAAGAATTGATTCCTAATTCATTATTGATTGCCTCTTTCCTATAAGGTGCATCGGGTGACGTTATGGCCTTATCATAAGTTTTAGGGTCATTATCAATTAAGAAGGTATAGAAGTTGTCTCCAAAGTTAGTTTATTTTCTATCTCTTTTACTTCTTCTTGGTTCAATTTTAATGTCCTTTTTAGTTTCAGATTCTTGTGTTTTTCAAGACACAACATCAATTTTTTTCATATTATTTCTCATAGGAAAACTATTTTCAAAGAAATCTGCATTCTTGGTTTCTACTATAATGTTGGCTTCCATTAAGTTGTTCTCACATTTGATTACTAAAAATCTATATGCATAACTATTTTGGGCATATCCCATAAACATACAATCAAATGTTCTAGGTCCTAATTTTCTCTTTTTAGGTTTTGGTAAGAGGACTTTAGCCAAACACTCCCATACTTTTAGGTATTTAAGGTTAGGTGCATGACCTTTCCATAATTCATAGGGGGTTATTCCATTTTTCTTATAGGGTATTCTTATTTTGAATATGACAAGCAGGAAGGATAGCCTCCCCCACAGGTTGATTTGTGCCCCATAACTAACTAACATTGAGTTCATCATTTCTTTTAGCGTTCAATTTTTCCTTTCTGCTACTCCATTAGATTCAGGTGAATATGGAAAAGTTGTTTCATGTATTACTTCATATTTTTCACAATATTTATTAAATGGATTGGATTCATATTCACCTTTCCTATCAGTTCTCAATCTTTTGATTTTCTTGTTGAGTTTATTTTTAACTTCTGCTTTATATTTTAGAAACCTTTCTCTTGCTTCGTCTTTGTTTCTAAGTAAGTATATCTTAGTGTATCGAGAGAAATCATCTATAAAGGTTATATAATATTTCTTTCCTCCTCTGGTCATAATTTGTTTTAAATCTCCTAAGTCACTATGTATTAGACCTAGTAATTTAGACTTTCTTTCTACTGATTTGCATGTTTTCTTTGTTGATTTACATTCTACACATATTTCACATTTTTCAGTATTAGAATTGGATATATTTGATATCATTCCAATATCTTTCATTTTCTTTATATATGAATGATTAACATGTCCTGATCTAATATGCCACATATCAATATAATCAATCAAGTAAGCAGAAGAACTAGATGCATTCTCATTGATAACTTCTTGAATGTTTAGTACAAATAGACCCTGATTACAATACCCTTTCCCCACAAACATTCTATTTTTTGTTAGAACAATTATGTCTGATTCAAACACAGTCTTCACGCTAACCTTCCCAAGTAAAGAGATAGATACAAGGTTCCACATGATGTTTGGAAAAGGCAGCACATCACTAAGAGAAAGGATTTTTTCCCGAAGTCAACTTGAGAAGAACCTTCCCTTTGTCAATGACTAGCGAAGGCCTCGAATCACCCATATAGACGTGTTCTTCCTATCACAACCCAAAACCCACCCCTATGCGAATTTAGGTCCGGTGACCGATACTGTCACTCGGACAAGCCATATAGAATCAAATGAATTGCACAAGAGTGATATATATATATATATTTTTTTTTTTGATATTGATTACGGAAGCTACACTTGTGTAACTCATCTGATAACCATTTCAACGCCAGTCATTTATAAAGTATACTCAAGGTAAGATCATTGTCACCATTATTATCATCATGAGTCATCAACATTTATATATACATCAGATACATATTCCCAAAAGTATAAAACGTAAATCTCCAAAAGTCCCACCTGTCATCAAGTCCAAAAATATACATCATATGATTACTAAAAATAATCCACATCACGTCTAATTTGCTTCTTCCATGCCAATTCAATTTCCTGAAATATATTGGATAAATCCACATGAGCTTCACTAAACTTATGAGTAATTCTTGCATCCTGTCACAGGTTTTGCAAGATAGAGTTTTGCACAAAATACCATGGGCACTAAGTTTCTTTAAACAAATAGCATATACATAAGGATAACTTAAAACATGCTTTCAAAATGGATCACGTATAAAACATACTGAAGATTCAGGCAAATATAACGAAAGCATTTTTAAAACACGTTATTTTTTGATAACATAGTTCGAATATCAAATCACAAAGAAGATAGTAAAGAGTTGTTCAAAAATTGTATACTCGCATATGCAATTCTTAAAACATGATTCAGATAATAAGTTATAGAACAGATAACATGATAAAGAATGATAAATACACATGAGATGGTGCTTTTAAAATCTGATTTTGAATAACGGATAATAGTTACATATTACACACATCAAAGATTCACATAATAAGTCAGAGCACTACGTGGGTAAGTCTCATTAAGAGTCGGAGCACCAAATAGGTAAGTCTCATACATAAATTCCATTAACAAGTCAAAGTGCCATATGGGTAAGTCTCATCAAGAGTCGGAGTGCCACATGGGTAAACCTCGTGTAGACACAAGAATCAAATCAGAGTACCATGTGGGTAAGTCTTATAAAGAGTTGAAGCACCACATTGGCAAGCCTTGGGACAGACACAAGAAATCAAGTTAGAGCACCATGTGGGTAAGTCTCATAAAGAGTCAGAGTGTCACGTGGGTAAGCCTCAGAACAAACACATGATCGAATTCACAACAAGTATAATTCAGGTTGCGTAGTCAAATTAGTTCACACAAATCATTTATTTCTCATCGAAAGGGTGCCATGGTTAAACATTTTTCAAATCAATACACATGAATGTCATTTCGAAATAAAGGCATAGATATCATAGTTCTCGGATATTTCACAAAGTACAGATAGACATTTGAACAGGTATAGAAATTTATAAGATATACATTTGAATAGGATATAAAATGCTTAGCATTTTCAGTTAGAAGATAAAATAGCACTATTTCAAGATGTCAGATTACTCACCAAAACAAATTTAGCATTTGGAACAGGAGATCAAAGCACTGATTCAAGGTACAGGATTACTCACCTCAAACTTTCAGTCAGCTATGCTAATCCCCTTTCCTTTGTCTTTAGTTCGTAAATCATAAGTCAAATATACATAACCATGCATTCACTACAAGAAAAGGAAATTTTAGTGGCAAACACTATTAGCAGCGCACAGAAAGCGTCGCTAATAGTGCCATGTAGCGGCGCACGCCATAGACGTCGCTAAAAGACCTAAAAATTCCCAAAATTATTGGCGGGTAACATTTGGCGACGGACAAGGGACTATTAGCGATGCTTTCGTTTGCCGCAATTAATAAAAACTTTTAGCAATGTTCATTCGTGGGTCGATAATAGTATTGTTAATTTAGACGGCATCATTCTATTTGCGGGTGAAACATTGGTGACTCACACTGTGCGTCGCTAATAAGTTGTTATATCTCAGAATCCCCAATTCGACCTGTCTTTCTCTCCCACACACATTCTCTCTCTCTCTCTCTCTCTCTATCTCTAGATATATATATATATATATATATCTAATCTATCCATATCCATCGCCAACGAACCCTTGCTATACTCTGTCGTCGAGCTCAACTATTACCGTCTGCCACTGCCCCGCCAACGACGGAAGTCTGAACTCTCTCTCTCATTTGCACACACACACACACACTCTTTCTCTCTCTATGTATCTATATTTCTATCAATCCATTGACCTCCACTACCAACTCCCCACCGCCGTACTAAACCGACGAGATCCATTTGATAAAAGGTTAGGGTTTCTTACAAACTTAATAAGGATAGGGTTTCTTACAAATTCTGATTATATGGATACATGTTTGCTTATAACTGCTTATGTATATTTTGCCTGAACTATTAGATGTATATATGCACCATACTAATGATTGAGACTGAAGAAACTACTTTATTATTTAATTTTTATTTTTAATGTTCTTGTGCTGTGAAATAGATTTATGGTTTCTCAATCTTCCTTATCTTGAAGATTAAGTCACATGTCTACTTTGACATTCATTAGAATTTTGTCTTTGGATCTTTTGAGTATTATTTTTTGCGCTTGTTATTTTTTTTGGGATTAAAGAGGCATTTTCAGTAAATGTAATTTCTATAGTTGATTTTTTGGAGTCACTAAGGTTTTTATAGTAGTAGGTTGTATATTCAAGTTCAGTCCTGCTTTGTAAGTGATGCAAGTCAGGTCATTCGCTCTCTCTTTGTTTGACTAGGCTTTTGGGCAATTTAGCTTTAAAGGTCACCTTTGGATTCTTAAGTAAGGGGCACTCAGGATAGTTAAGCTAGTTTAGTTCAGTGAATTCCCCCTTGGGCACCTTTTTAATACATATTACTTGAAAAAAAAAAAAAAGACTTTTGTATTGGAGAATGCTTGTAGATTACCATTGTCTTGAAGGTTTTTAGAGGGTCTGCCTGTCACATCCCGAACCCCACCCTACGCAGATGTCGAGGACGTGACTGCCAGTCGGTCGCGACGCGACCAACCAAAGGTAAATTCTGAACTTTCCGACGAATTGCACTCCAACTGTAGGGTCAGATGCAGCGGAATTTAAAACTTTTTCTTTGTATCACGGGAATGCAACTCACTTATCCATCATAAGTATATGTATCACAGAGCAAGACTAAATCCAGTCAGTCAACAATTCTAATTTCAGAGCATATCTAAAATCAAGCATATAACAACAAAGCAGATCTAATGTCTCTAGAGTACCATTAGTTCCATGAGCCATGTCTATCTAGCATATATTAGTCAAGTCAATCATAACATACCACTCACCGGAATAACCAGGTTCGATCTACAATAAACCAATCTCTACAATTCAGTGCCGTCAGATCCTTACTTGTAATGCCACTTGGCCTATTCACGTCATGTCATAGTACCTTCTAATCCAATGGAGGTAATTCCTGAAAAATGTCAGAATAATGGGGTGAGCTTAAATAAGCCCAGTGAGTAACACAGGTTCCCTATCATGGGTTTCAAAACCAGTTTTGTGCTTCCATGGCACATGGATAATTTAGTCATTTCAAAAATAACTATTTTTATAAGTCCATTTCATAAGCAGTCTAGTACAATAAAACAGAATCGAACAAACAATACAAACGGATCGGAACATGACATAACCAATCGGTCAAAACAATAACTATTGCTAATATATCGGTCAAGACACAGACTTTTCATTAACGGAACGAATCACAATCGGGACTGAGTAGGAACAATAAGTCAGTCAAGACAGGGGCATATTATCAATGGCTAGAACATAGCGGAGTTGAACAAGATCAATCAAGACAAGGCATACCAATAACAGGACGGAAACATAACGGAACTAGACCATCTGTCAATCAGGCCAGACATATCATCAACGGACGGAATAATACGGAATCAAACGGAAACAATACATCAGTCAAACAAAGGCATATCGCGAACGGATAAAATTATAACGGAATTAAACGGAAACAATACACTAATCAGGACACAGGCAAATCATGAACAGGACAACATAACGGAACTGAGTAGGAACAATATAACAATCAAGTCAGGGACACATCACTATCAGAACTAATCATAACTGGACTGAACAATGTTTCAATCAAGACAGACGTATCATCAACGGACAATACACAACGGAACTGGACCATATATCAATCAAGGCAGACACATTATCAATGAACGGAACATAACAGAATCGAACAGAACAAAACATTAGTCAAAGCAAAGACATATCATCAACGGACAGATCATAACGGAACTGGACCATATATCAATCAAGGCGGACTTAACATCATTAACGGACGGAACATGTCAGATCCGGACGGAACATATCAATCGAGGCAGACATATCATTAACGGACAGCACATAACCGAACTGAACGGAATTCCTAATTCGAAGGATACAAGCACATCACGTGGAATGTGATACAAAGGGTGTACAATAAGTACATACATTTGAACAATATAGCATTCAGACAGTATACTATACAAAGCGGTACGATACAACAAAATGTTGTTCTTTGCCTATATCACATGGTTTATTTAATCGTTTCGGAAATAATGGTTCAATATATCCATTTTATCTCAACAGTTCAAAACGGGCAAAACAGTACGGGATGCTAGCACAGGGATCAGGAATATAGTCAATTATTTAAAAAGACTAAAACCATGTCATAAATGATATAGTACGAAAAGGCATGCATTTAAATAATTGCACTTAAATAATTGCATTCAAAACAGATCAATAAATCAAGGAACAGTATCAAAACAGTGTCAGAAGTTACTCACAAACTTTACGCTTATTTCCTAGCATAAATAATCCGATAACCTCCAGGTACGTCAGGCATCTCCATGTATATCCTGAATAATAATCATCAATCACAGACAGATCAGAACTCATCCATTCAGGTCTCATTCGTCATCTTAGGTATCTATCGGATTACCTAAGACAGCCTAGTAGTCTGTCGCCCTTCCATTGGGTCTCACCCGAGGCTATTTCATTCTTTAATTAGGCTTAGCAGTTATTAGGATTATATCCTAAGTCATTTAGACTTCAATTGTTATCAGTCAGGCACTCATTCAACCTTAGGGGCAAAATGGTAATTTCATGTGTCGCATTTTTCGGCACGTCAGTTCATAAAATGGACCTCACCATTGGGTCCAGAACGTCCAACATAGTGAAATTGGACTGTCTGTTATGTTTAATCGGCCCTGAGTATCATTAAGGGCAATTCAGTCATTTACACCTACGTGTCTGTATTTTTCGGGACCTCAGTTCATTAAACGGACCTCACCGTTGAGTTCAGAATGCCCGAGATAGTCAAAATAGGCTATCTGATATTTTTATTTGGGTCTGGGTACCATCAGGGGCAGTTCGGTCATTTATCACTTACGGGTCTGTATTTTTCGGGACTGTATTTCCAAAATCGGAATGTACCATTGAGTCCAGAATATTTGAAATAGTGAAAATACACTATTTATTTACTTAATTTGGACTCCGTTTGACATATTTAATGTCTAGGGGTAAAATTGTAATTTTACCTATTTAATAAAATAATAAAATAATTATTTTATTATTTAATTAATTTATTCAGGGCTTAAATGTATAAATTTTCAAAAGTCTGGGCCACTGTGTAATTCTTTAAAACAGTTGGGGACAAATCCGTAATTTCAGGAAACTTCAGGGGTCAAAATATAATTACATAATTTAGGGGTTCAAACCCCTTGGTTTTAGGGTTCAAAAATTGAACCGGTCCAGAACTCTAGTGAACCAACCGGTTCACTATCCCTCAGTGAACCGGAATTAAATATTCCTCTTATCCCCTAATTGGCCCTTAATTCATGGATAGCTTATTCCAATTTCCCCTATTTTAATTTTTAAAACCCGTAACCAAACAGGTAGGATCAGATTTTAAATTTAAAACAATTAGCCTCAAAACGGTGCCGTCCAACTAAAGCCCGTTTGTGCGATGGGTCGGGTCCCGACCCGAACCCGATCCAGGTCCGGCCCAACAACTTAAAGGACCCATTTCCCTGCGCGTTTTTCCGGCGACTGTGCCGGCGTCTTCTCCGGCGCCGGTGCCGGAATCTGCAATGAAATTTTCCATATTTCTCTCCATTTACACGTCGGTTTTTTGTGGTTTTTGTACCAATCGACTCCCAAAACTTCTAGCGATGTTTTGGGACTGGTTTGAACTCTCAAACCGCTCAGTTCTTGGCATCCAAACCGTCCTTCCAGTCAGATTATCCTTGGCCCTATCATGGTCGTTTTTTGACCATTTTAATTGATTCCAATTGCATTGGATTCCTGACACCATCTGCTACCTATTTACATGCATTGGACCGAGCTTAGGTCCCATTTGTTTCAGACCCAGATCCGAGGTCCATCAATGGCGGATCTGTTACAGTGTGGTGTTCTAGACTATCTTGGTCTCTATATTCCATGCCAAGTTCAAGTTGATGCATTTTAAACTTCATGCATGCATTTCATTAACCTCAATTAACTGAAAACAGTAAACATCTTAAGGGGGAAAATTTCAGAAATTTTGGTGTTTTACCTCGGTTTGGTGGCTTCCTTTCCTCATGGCCTGGTTCAGGCAAGCTCTCAGTAGTTGCCTCACTTCAGTCATGCCCTCAGTCCCTTTTCATTCCTCTTGTGTCACTTCACACGGCCACACATACCATGCATACGAGATTGTATACATACACACCATGCATATAGAGAACACTCAAGGAAATTCTCTGGTTTCTTCCTCCCCCACCCGAGACACACAAGCACTCATATATCTATATAATACATATAGACACATATGCATATATTTATACATCAATTTGTTGCATGGCCTCCCATTGGAGGAAAGGGTGGTCCAATCAGATTTAGTCTGCCTATATATATATATATATTACATATTATATATATCATATATGGCTGCATGAAACCCCATTGGTCCATTTGGGTGGCAAGTTGGGGCAATTCAGTGTTATATACAAATAAGTTGCATATATATGCACAAAGTAATGGGTAGCCTAACTGGTAAATTTTTTGGATGGAATTCATTCTCACCATAGGTCAAGGGTTCAATTCCCCTTGACCACCAATTTGGTCATTTTTCCACATTTTGGGCTAAGGCCCTGTTTGGCTGCGCATTAATTCAGTTTCTGATGTTTGCCTCATAACCTTCATTCCGTAACTCCTTTTTCGATGCGGTTTGTTCTGAGAGTTTCATATTTCAGTTATTTACAGTGTCAGAGGTTCCGTGTCATTTATTAGTCATTCGGGATTTTCGTGGTTAATTAATTCGAATTCCGTCAGTGTTAAATTGACATTATCTCACCTAATTAATGGATAATTAGGTTCGGGCATTATACCCTATTCTCGGACATGTTTAATCATTCTATTGGTCTAGTGTGACCACCGGGAGATTAAGGTTAATTTCCTTAATTATTCCCTAAGCCGGTACTAATTAATAATTAATTATTTAATTATTAATTATACAGAGTCGGGGTGTTACATCCTACCCCTCTTCAGAAAAGTTTTGTCCTCAAAACTTGGTTGGTCATATCTAGGAGATTCTGTCATCATAATCTCCCCTTTTTATTTGTCCTCGGACCGCCGTATTATTCGGGATACTATTTTCCTATCAAGAAGACATTTTGTATCAGTTCCATACAGACTCCATATCAGAATACAGATATTCCCATTCGGTCAGACTTTACTATCACAATTGTATAATCTCCTCAAGATTCAATTATCAGACTTATCTCATATCAGATCAATCGGGTAGTCATCCTCAAATAAGTGGAAATCCTCCACTAGGATCATTTAATCACATATGATCCCACAAGTGATTCACTTGCTATCCATAATAACAAGTGTCAATGTCGGAGTCAACAGACCTACCGTCATTTCCTTTCGGTTGTTATGTCCATAATTATTCGTATGGACATGTCTCTAAGTATCATGAGTCTTCAACCTTAAATTACACCAGTTCATATCAGACCCAGAAAATCCCCAGTCCTCAGATGCCTCAGAATTACAGGCCTATCGTCTATCATGAAGACTTTCATAACTCCACATCAGATCTCCCAAAAGTGAAACTTAAGATCTATGGCTCAGGTACTCTGTGGTTCTTAATCCATAACCTAATGCTCTGATATTGCTCTGTGATACTAGTGGAATTCTAAAACTTTTCCAACTTCAGTTTTGATAATCTTAATTATCTCTCAACATTTGCTCTGATACCACCTCTGTCACATCCCGAACCCCACCCTACGCGGATGTCGAGGACGTGACTGCCAGTCGGTCGCGACGCGACCAACCAAAGGCAAATTCTGAACTTTCCGACGAATTGCACTCCAACTGTAGGGTCAGATGCAGCGGAATTTAAAACTTTTTCTTTGTATCACGGGAATGCAACTCACTTATCCATCATAAGTATATGTATCACAGAGCAAGACTAAATCCAGTCAGTCAACAATTCTAATTTCAGAGCATATCTAAAATCAAGCATATAACAACAAAGCAGATCTAATGTCTCTAGAGTACCATTAGTTCCATGAGCCATGTCTATCTAGCATATATCAGTCAAGTCAATCATAACATACCACTCACCGGAATAACCAGGTTCGATCTACAATAAACCAATCTCTACAATTCAGTACCGTCAGATCCTTACTTGTAATGCCACTTGGCCTATTCACGTCATGTCATAGTACCTTCTAATCCAATGGAGGTAATTCCTGAAAAATGTCAGAATAATGGGGTGAGCTTAAATAAGCCCAGTGAGTAACACAGGTTCCCTATCATGGGTTTCAAAACCAGTTTTGTGCTTCCATGGCACATGGATAATTTAGTCATTTCAAAAATAACTATTTTTATAAGTCCATTTCATAAGTAGTCTAGTACAATAAAACAGAATCGAACAAACAATACAAACGGATTGGAACATGACATAACCAATCGGTCAAAACAATAACTATTGCTAATATATCGGTCAAGACACAGACTTTTCATTAACGGAACGAATCACAATCGGGACTGAGTAGGAACAATAAGTCAGTCAAGACAGGGGCATATTATCAATGGCTAGAACATAGCGGAGTTGAACAAGATCAATCAAGACAAGGCATACCAATAACAGGACGGAAACATAACGGAACTAGACCATCTGTCAATCAGGCCAGACATATCATCAACGGACGGAATAATACGGAATCAAACGGAAACAATACATCAGTCAAACAAAGGCATATCGCGAACGGATAAAATTATAACGGAATTAAACGGAAACAATACACTAATCAGGACACAGGCAAATCATGAACAGGACAACATAACGGAACTGAGTAGGAACAATATAACAATCAAGTCAGGGACACATCACTATCGGAACTAATCATAACTGGACTGAACAATGTTTCAATCAAGACAGACGTATCATCAACGGACAATACACAACGGAACTGGACCATATATCAATCAAGGCAGACACATTATCAATGAACGGAACATAACAGAATCGAACAGAACAAAACATTAGTCAAAGCAAAGACATATCATCAACGGACAGATCATAACAGAACTGGACCATATATCAATCAAGGCGGACTTAACATCATTAACGGACGGAACATGTCAGATCCGGACGGAACATATCAATCGAGGCAGACATATCATTAACGGACAGCACATAACCGAACTGAACGGAATTCCTAATTCGAAGGATACAAGCACATCACGTGGAATGTGATACAAAGGGTGTACAATAAGTACATACATTTGAACAATATAGCATTCAGACAGTATACTATACAAAGCGGTACGATACAACAAAATGTTGTTCTTTGCCTATATCACATGGTTTATTTAATCGTTTCGGAAATAATGGTTCAATATATCCATTTTATCTCAACAGTTCAAAACGGGCAAAACAGTACGGGATGCTAGCACAGGGATCAGGAATATAGTCAATTATTTAAAAAGACTAAAACCATGTCATAAATGATATAGTACGAAAAGGCATGCATTTAAATAATTGCACTTAAATAATTGCATTCAAAACAGATCAATAAATCAAGGAACAGTATCAAAACAGTGTCAGAAGTTACTCACAAACTTTACGCTTATTTCCTTGCATAAATAATCCGATAACCTCCAGGTACGTCAGGCATCTCCATGTATATCCTGAATAATAATCATCAATCACAGACAGATCAGAACTCATCCATTCAGGTCTCATTCGTCATCTTAGGTATCTATCGGATTACCTAAGACAGCCTAGTAGTCTGTCGCCCTTCCATTGGGTCTCACCCGAGGCTATTTCATTCTTTAATTAGGCTTAGCAGTTATTAGGATTATATCCTAAGTCATTTAGACTTCAATTGTTATCAGTCAGGCACTCATTCAACCTTAGGGGCAAAATGGTAATTTCATGTGTCGCATTTTTCGGCACGTCAGTTCATAAAATGGACCTCACCATTGGGTCCAGAACGTCCAACATAGTGAAATTGGACTGTCTGTTATGTTTAATCGGCCCTGAGTATCATTAAGGGCAATTCAGTCATTTACACCTACGTGTCTGTATTTTTCGGGACCTCAGTTCATTAAACGGACCTCACCGTTGAGTTCAGAATGCCCGAGATAGTCAAAATAGGCTATCTGATATTTTTATTTGGGTCTGGGTACCATCAGGGGCAGTTCGGTCATTTATCACTTACGGGTCTGTATTTTTCGGGACTGTATTTCCAAAATCGGAATGTACCATTGAGTCCAGAATATTTGAAATAGTGAAAATACACTATTTATTTACTTAATTTGGACTCCGTTTGACATATTTAATGTCTAGGGGTAAAATTGTAATTTTACCTATTTAATAAAATAATAAAATAATTATTTTATTATTTAATTAATTTATTCAGGGCTTAAATGTATAAATTTTCAAAAGTCTGGGCCACTGTGTAATTCTTTAAAACAGTTGGGGACAAATCCGTAATTTCAGGAAACTTCAGGGGTCAAAATATAATTACATAATTTAGGGGTTCAAACCCCTTGGTTTTAGGGTTCAAAAATTGAACCGGTCCAGAACTCTAGTGAACCAACCGGTTCACTATCCCTCAGTGAACCGGAATTAAATATTCCTCTTATCCCCTAATTGGCCCTTAATTCATGGATAGCTTATTCCAATTTCCCCTATTTTAATTTTTAAAACCCGTAACCAAACAGGTAGGATCAGATTTTAAATTTAAAACAATTAGCCTCAAAACGGTGCCGTCCAACTAAAGCCCGTTTGTGCGATGGGTCGGGTCCCGACCCGAACCCGATCCAGGTCCGGCCCAACAACTTAAAGGACCCATTTCCCTGCGCGTTTTTCCGGCGACTGTGCCGGCGTCTTCTCCGGCGCCGGTGCCGGAATCTGCAATGAAATTTTCCATATTTCTCTCCATTTACACGTCGGTTTTTTGTGGTTTTTGTACCAATCGACTCCCAAAACTTCTAGCGATGTTTTGGGACTGGTTTGAACTCTCAAACCGCTCAGTTCTTGGCATCCAAACCGTCCTTCCAGTCAGATTATCCTTGGCCCTATCATGGTCGTTTTTTGACCATTTTAATTGATTCCAATTGCATTGGATTCCTGACACCATCTGCTACCTATTTACATGCATTGGACCGAGCTTAGGTCCCATTTGTTTCAGACCCAGATCCGAGGTCCATCAATGGCGGATCTATTACAGTGTGGTGTTCTAGACTATCTTGGTCTCTATATTCCATGCCAAGTTCAAGTTGATGCATTTTAGACTTCATGCATGCATTTCATTAACCTCAATTAACTGAAAACAGTAAACATCTTAAGGGGGAAAATTTCAAAAATTTTGGTGTTTTACCTCGGTTTGGTGGCTTCCTTTCCTCATGGCCTGGTTCAGGCAAGCTCTCAGTAGTTGCCTCACTTCAGTCATGCCCTCAGTCCCTTTTCATTCCTCTTGTGTCACTTCACACGGCCACACATACCATGCATACGAGATTGTATACATACACACCATGCATATAGAGAACACTCAAGGAAATTCTCTGGTTTCTTCCTCCCCCACCCGAGACACACAAGCACTCATATATCTATATAATACATATAGACACATATGCATATATTTATACATCAATTTGTTGCATGGCCTCCCATTGGAGGAAAGGGTGGTCCAATCAGATTTAGTCTGCCTATATATATATATATTACATATTATATATATCATATATGGCTGCATGAAACCCCATTGGTCCATTTGGGTGGCAAGTTGGGGCAATTCAGTGTTATATACAAATAAGTTGCATATATATGCACAAAGTAATGGGTAGCCTAACTGGTAAATTTTTTGGATGGAACTCATTCTCACCATAGGTCAAGGGTTCAATTCCCCTTGACCACCAATTTGGTCATTTTTCCACATTTTGGGCTAAGGCCCTGTTTGGCTGCGCATTAATTCAGTTTCTGATGTTTGCCTCATAACTTTCATTCCGTAACTCCTTTTTCGATGCGGTTTGTTCTGAGAGTTTAATATTTCAGTTATTTACAGTGTCAGAGGTTCCGTGTCATTTATTAGTCATTCGGGATTTCCGTGGTTAATTAATTCTAATTCCGTCAGTGTTAAATTGACATTATCTCACCTAATTAATGGATAATTAGGTTCGGGCATTATACCCTATTCTCGGACATGTTTAATCATTCTATTGGTCTAGTGTGACCACCGGGAGATTAAGGTTAATTTCCTTAATTATTCCCTAAGCCGGTACTAATTAATAATTAATTATTTAATTATTAATTATACAGAGTCGGGGTGTTACACTGCCAATCCTTTCCTCCCAATGCAGGTGAGAGCAGAGGCACTGGCAATGTTGATGAAGTGCTAGTTTATATAATTTTCACTGTAAAGAATTTTCATGTGGCTATTTGTGTTGGAAAAGAGGTATCACCATGATAACCAGGCCAATTATAATTAATGATCAACAAATGCTGCGAGGACTTTATGAAATATACGAATTTTGGGTTCATATAAAAACTAAAGATGGAATTATCTATCAAGAAGGTGGAAAGATTAATATCAAATTTCAATTAATTGAAGTTCTCCTTATTTATACTTAGGATGAATAACTTTATGAGACATTCACATGTTAGATTATTAAAGATTATGATATATTGAGTCAACTATAATAATAGTCAAACAAGTAAATAAAATTAAATAGAATACGAAGATTTTACTTGGAAACCTTCTTGGGAAATGAAAGTAATTTGTTACAAAAAAATTTAGGCCACGTACTAGTAGATTATTGCTAGTTTCTTCGAATAATCTTTTTCTTGTTGCCTGTTTCATTTTGATAAGCTTTTTACAACTACAATATTATCTATGATTTTTTGATCTACCACTATAAATTTTGGAGTTGAGACTTTTAAATCTTTTATTAGTCTTAAGTTTTTGAGAAGGGTTGTGTTTGTAACTAAATGATCGTGCAACTCAATGTATAATTGCATTCATGTAAGCCTAGCCCCGTTTGGGAGTCATTTTTGTAATACCCCGACCCGAATTAGGGACTATTAAGCTGTTGTGTTAAAATTAGAAATCGACGCCTTTAGTAACGAGGTCGGTGTCAACCCCGACGCGTGAACTTTTAAGTAAATGTCCTGAAAAGTCAGGACGACTGTACATTACTTTCGTTGTAATCACCAACATGTCGATTCTGTGATAATTATAGTTTCACGTCAACTACCGATTGTTGATACGAGTATGAGAACTTGACACGTATTACGAGGATACGAAGATTAGTACCAAGATGATACATTTAAGAAAATAATTAATTTTTAAAGGAATTAATTATTTTAAATATTATTATAACAACTAATATATATATAATTAAATGCAAAAATATATATATATATATATTATATAAATGATTATAATCTTAAATATATATAATTATACATGAATATATATATATATATATGGGTATGTGTATGCATGCATGCATGTATGTTAAAATATGAAATGTATGTATGGGATAAGAGGGCATGCTATTATCCAAAGTGTACAAAGGTGAGTGTGTGTCAAAGAGAGGTGTGTGTATTACCCAAGGTGTATTAGGTTTAAACCATGTATATATACATATATATATATATATGTGAGTCAAACACCACACACACACACAACCGGCCACTCAATGGCGTGCCCAACAGTGGCAGTTCAGACCCACTCATGAAGAAGCCTGAAATTGGCTAACCCAAATGGAGGGGCAATCAGAATTGCCATGATTCATATCTCCATATACACATATGCATGGTGCTTGTACACACACACACACGGCCATAGAGAAAGAGAGAAAGAGTTCTGGGCATTCAGAAGGATAGAACGGAGGTCTTGGAGGAAGAAGGAAAGAGAGAGAAAGCCACTGTTAGAGGTAAAACACAAAAACTATCATTTTCTCTCTCTAGAAAATTTTGCTATGCATGAACTGTTTTAGCTTCTAGATTTTATATATATGATGTTTAAGGTAGATAAACGTGATTAAGCATGAAATCTAAGCTTGAAAACACTTAGAAAACACCAAACCCATGAAAACCGCCATTGATGGACCTTGCTAAAAGCAGGTCTGAAATCATGTGAACAAAACTTTGTTTGGATTATTGGAACCTCAACTAGACTCTAAGAGAATGTTAAAAACACTTAACCGTGATCGAGAAACCTAAGAACAACCCTCTAAAAATGGAGTTACAGTTTCGGGTTTCCAAAACAAACCCCACAAACTCGCGACTAAACCCACTATTATGAATGGGAACGGGATCCCCATGAAGATAGGATCACAACAGAACAAACCCCATCGAGTTTGGCTCAAAAATGGGCATATACGACCGAGACACAGTTTGGATTATCCAGTCTAAAACCGAACATATGAAGAGGTTTTAAAGTCCAAAATGAATGCCAAGCTGGTCGTTTATACCTTAGAATCGATTTGGGACCAAAACAGAGGGATTTAGTTGAGTGAGAAGTCACAAAATAGAAGAAACATGGAAACTGTAACTAGGGCAACACGGGGGAAGAAATGAGGAAGAAGACAGTGAGTTGGCTCGGTCTGTTGAAATCTCCGTGTCGACTCGGACGCGTGGCAGCCCCTGGGCTTGCCACCGTATTAGTGGGACGACGTCGTTTTAGGGGGCCTGATGCATATATATATGAAACGGTTTAAGTTTAAAAGAAAAAGGGAAGGGTTTGCGGTTCCTGGGGTTTGAACCCCTGACCTCACGCGTCCACGCGCATTCCTTCCACTCGGCCACGCACTCGCGTGTGCCATATATGCGAACGAAATATATATAATATATATATAATAAATCAGAAAAAATAAAAGGTGCATTTTGCACCTAGTGGGACTCGAACTCGGGTATATGGGGAGGGAGGTGACACGCTGGCCAGCGTGCCACCCTATTCAACCTGTCACTTATTCCCCTTTAAAAATATATATATATATATATATTACATTTTATAATTTAATTTAATTAAATGAAATTAATTAAATTAAATACTCCGAAATGGCCCGTTGTCCAAAAATTACAAGTTATATATGTAATCCTACTATCTCGGACCTCCTGAATCCATTGGTGAGGTCCTCGACATGAGATGAGGTCCCAAAAAATTAAAGACCCCTAAAAATGTCAAAATGACCAAAATGCCCCTGCCCTATAAATAAGTCAAATGAAGTCCAAATAAAATAATTAAACAGTGGATTCTAACTATTTCAAACATTCTGAATCTAATGGTAGGGTTCGTTTCATGAGGCGGGATTCTGAAAAATTTAGACACGTTAAGGTATAAATTACCAAAATACCCCTAACATGTCCTAAGCTGAATTAAATTCTAAGAAAGCCTAAACTGACTTTCTTCGACGCTCCGGACTCAATGGTAAAGTCTATTCGACCAAAAGAAATGATTAAAATAAAAATACATAAAATTTCATGAATAGCATCTGTCAGATGACTATAAATTAAAGTAATGCCAAAGTACTAATCTACAGCATATACGAGGACATGACAACACATCAACCTTAGAATAAAATTTCTAACTCATGAATTGATCTTAGGTGATAATTATGGAAGAACAACGACCCAAGTACACGATCATGACCAAGGCCCAAAGGGCCAAGGACCCAAAACAACAGGCCTTCATGCAAGAACTGTTGCATCGTCAGAGAGTGATCGACAGATTCGTTAGGATAGCCAAGGCGACAGAAGTCGTCTCGGTAAGCCCCTTCATTTTCAAATCACCCACTAAGGCCATGGTGGCAGAGGCCAAGAAAAAGAAAGAGGAAAAAAGGAAAATGGAAGAGGAAAGAGAGAACACGGAAACCTTAGCCGAATGGCGTCGCAGGTAATATTATTATCATTAAGTACATAAGTTACTAGATCTATAATACAGCTATAAGTCGGACCGGTATAAGAATTTACGCTTCTCATAGTCTACACTTAGTGAGTTATGAAGTTGATTTAGCACATATGAAATTTATGGAATCTTCATAAATCTTGATGGGCTAAGGAAAGAGAAAGGTAAAGGGAAGGCGCCTCTGTAGAGCTAACCCTAAAGGACCGAGGTGAGTAATCTTGCATTTGAAGTAGGGGCTTTAACTCCACGGATTTCAACGGATGTTTTTAAGTTCAAAATATTTACCGCATTGATATATCAAATTCAGTATTCATGATTTTTGTTTTCTTAAATATTCTGCCATGACATGCTTCACGATTATTTACATATTATATTCGTAAATGTTTCCTTTTCAAAATAGTTAGCATGTCTAATTTCCTCAAATATTCTGAATTTGATTATTACAAGTATTGAAGCATCATTGGAAAAGTTATATGTTACATATTTTAAATACTCATGAAAAGTATCAATATGAAGAAGTCATATGACAAATGTTTTACAAGATAATAATAGGCACATAGGTAGGTCTTAGGGTGTACGGAACTCAATGGGCCTATCGTGTGCATCAACACATAGTCAGGATTTTGGGTTATACGGAACTCAATTGACCTGTTATGTGTAATGCCTGGTAGCAGGATTTAATCCCACAAGGTAATGAGATATCTCCACGTATACGTAAAATGGGAGTTTGGTTCGAAACAGATTCCACCTAATTAGAGAGAAAATATGACAAACGATTTTGGAAATGGAAGCAGGTTTTATCCCCCATTTTCACTATACATGTTTACATGATTTTAAGTTACATATTCTGAAATACACATACTCTTTTATGGAAATATATGTTCTAGCTTGAATACCTTGAATGTTTCAAAGCTACATATTTTAAGAATGCATGTTCTCTATGTTCAAGTATACGACCAATTGGTAGTTGAGTATTTTATAAACTCTCATGTGTAAAACCTCTACCAATTGAAAACCCATGACAGATGTAGGAATTACTCATTGGGCTTTTCGAAGCTCACCCCACTCCTTAACATTTTTCAGGTGATGATCAAGGTTGGACACTTGCTCAATTTGGGGAGCAATGAATGGCAACTCCAATAGGTCCTTGGAGATATTTTGGTAGTAGTAGGACCCATTATCAGTCAAACTTTTGTAATAGAAATTTTGGACAATGATGTACTTAAGCCCGAGGGGCTCATGGATATGTACTATGTAGAACCTTTAGTTATTATTATTATGCTCTGATTATTATATTTATGTGTGCCGCTATGAAGAGTGGCAATATCAGGCGGATATGCGACAGATGTTTTATTTTAAAAGAAAAGAAAAAAGTTTTTCACGCTTCCGCAACCACAGGTCGCATCGCTGTCTGATATTGTTGCTTATGTATGAGCCTTGTCCCGAGGCCCTCGGGTCTCGGAGCGGCGGTCGCGATCCGGTAATCCGCACAGGGTGGGTTTCGGGTCGTGACAGAGTGGTATTAGAGCATTAGGTTTATTTGAACAAACTTAGTGACCATAGAAGGATTAGAACAAAATCGTAAGTTAAGTAGGTCTTAGGCTACCTAAGATATGTAAGGTACGCGATACGATATGAAGGCGAGGTATGGGACTCGCGTTGTGTGAAATAGATTATGTGAAGTATACGATACGATAAGAAGGCGGGGTATGGGACCCGTATTATATGAAGTAGATATGTGAAGCGAGGTATGGGACTCGCAGTTTATGAATAAGATATGTAAGGATACGTGATATGTAGTGTAATGTAAAGGCAGGGTATGGGACCTGCACTAGAGTAAGTAAGTTATTAGAAGTATACGATACGATAAGAAGACGGGGTATGGGACCCGTAGGTTATTAAGTATAACGAAACGAAAACGAGAAGAAATGTGGACTATAATTCCACCACAAACATCAGGGATAATAAAAATATTAAACCTTGAAAATATGAAGTAAGTAAATGTAAACCTTATGTGATAAAAATGTGTTAGAAAACTAACTATTGTATGTTTTCAGCTAAATGGTGAACACAAGAAGGGATACAGGGAAATTCGGGTGACCGATTAGACCGAGTCGAACATATTTTAGAGGCAATGGCTCGGAACATGATCGACATCCAAACACAGAGTAGAGCACCACAACTGGTGCAGAATCCCGGACCACCACAAAATCTGGGACAACCTACGGATGCCATAAACACGGCGAATTATAAAACGTTTCAAGGTTTCAAACCTCCCAGGTTTGACGGACTTGACACCACCATTGACGCTGAAACTTGGGTCAAGGAAATGGAACGTATTTTCACGGTTATGCCATGCACTGAAGAACAAAAGGTCTCTTTTGCTGCTTTTACTTTTAAAGATGCAGTTCATGAATGGTGGCTTCTGGAAAAAGAGAGAGAACCCCCGATGACCTGGACTAGGTTCTTGGAGGTATTTTATGATAAGTATTTTCCAAGATCACTAAAGAATCAAAAGATTGCGGAATTTGCAATCCTAACTCAGGGGACAATGATCGTGGCCGAGTATGAAACCAAGTTTATGAAGTTAGCTCGGTTCGCACCCCACATGGTACAGACTGAAGACCTAAAGGCTAGGAAGTTTGAAAGTGGCCTGAAGGATGGCATAAGATATCGACTAGAACCTTTCGAACTTCCCACGTATAATGCAGTGGTGGATCGCGCAAAAATTTTTGAGAGAGCTGGGATTGCCTTATCCCAAAAGAAAGATAAGAAACAATTTAGCCCCAACCCTCAACAAATGAAAAAGACAAGGACTGGGGCCAAGAGCGCGACTTCTGTTAACGAAGGTAGTAGCACTGGTCAAAAGACAGTGGACATCCCTACCTGCCCAACATGCCAAAAGAAGCATTTCGCACCTTGTCCGACAAGGGACAGGAGTTTGTTATAAATGCGGACTGGCTGGGCATCGCATCAAGGATTGCCCAACGCTGAATTCAAATGCTAAGGAGCCTACCACGGTAGCATCATCGGCTACTGCACAAACACCGGCCACAAATACGGGGAAACCTGGAGGGAACAAGGAACCCATGAGGTACGGGCGAGTATATAATATATTCGCTGGTACAACACGAAACCCTGACGATCAATTAGGTACACTACGAAAGTTTTAAATTTTGAAATATACATACTTGTCATTAAAATTGACTATCTGAGATATAAGCATGATAAATAGATATTATGAAAAGAAATAGAGAGGAGAACCTCGAAAGTAAGACACCTCGAGTTTTGAGGACAAAACTCTTTTAAGGAGGAAAGAATGTAATACCCCGACCCGAATTAGGGACTATTAAGCTGTTGTGTTAAAATTAGAAATCGACGCCTTTAGTAACGAGGTCGGTGTCAACCCCGACGCGCGAACTTTTAAGTAAATGTCCAGAAAAGTCAGGACGACTGTACATCACTTTCGTTGCAATCACCAACATGTCGATTCTGTGATAATTATAGTTTCACGTCAACTACCGATTGTTGATACGAGTATGAGAACTTGACACGTATTACGAGGATACGAAGATTAGTACCAAGATGATACATTTAAGAAAATAATTAATTTTTAAAGTAATTAATTATTTTAAATATTATTATAACAACTAATATATATATAATTAAATGCAAAAATATATATATACTATATAAATGATTATAACCTTAAATATATATATATATATATATAATTATACATGAATATATATATATGGGTATGTGTATGCATGCATGCATGTATGTTAAAATATGAAATGTATGTATGGGATAAGAGGGCATGCTATTGTCCAAAGTATACAAAGGTGAGTGTGTGTCGAAGAGAGGTGTGTGTATTACCCAAGGTGTATTAGGTTTAAACCATGTATATATACATATATATATATATATATGTGAGTCAAACACCACACACACACACAACCGGCCACTCAATGGCCTGCCCAACAGAGGCAGTTCAGACCCACTCATGAAGAAGCCTGAAATTGACTAACCCAAATGGAGGGGCAATCAGAATTGCCATGATTCATATCTCCATATACACATATGCATGGTGATTGTACACACACACACACGGCCATAGAGAAAGAGAGAAAGAGTTCTGGGCATTCAGAAGGATAGAAGGGAGGTCTCGGAGGAAAAAGGAAAGAGAGAGAAAGCCACTGTTAGAGGTAAAAAACAAAAACTATCATTTTCTCTCTCTAGAAAATTTTGCTATGCATAAACTGTTTTAGCTCCTAGATTTTATATATATGATGTTTAAGGTAGATAAACGTGATTAAGCATGAAATCTAAGCTTGAAAACACTTAGAAAACACCAAACCCATGAAAACCGCCATTGATGGACCTTGCTAAAAGCAGGTCTAAAATCATGTGAACAAAACTTTGTTTGGATTATTGGAACCTCAACTAGACTCTAAGAGAATGTTAAAAACACTTAACCGCGATCAAGAAACCTAAGAACAACCCTCCAAAAATGGAGTTACAGTTTCGGGTTTCCAAAACAAACCCCACAAACTCGCGACTAAACCCACTATTATGAATGGGAACGGGATCCCCATGAAGATAGGATCACAACAGAACAAACCCCATCGAGTTTGGCTCAAAAATGGGCATATACGACCGAGACACAGTTTGGATTATCCAGTCTAAAACCGAACATATGAAGAGGTTTTAAAGTCCAAAATGAATGCCAAGCTGGTCGTTTATACCTTAGAATCGATTTGGGACCAAAACAGAGGGATTTAGTTGAGTGAGAAGTCACGAAATAGAAGAAACATGGAAACTGTAACTAGGGCAACACGGGGGAAGAAATGAGGAAGAAGACAGTGAGTTGGCTCGGTCTGTTGAAATCTCCGTGTCGACTCGGACGCGTGGCAGCCCCTGGGCTTGCCATCGTATTAGTGGGACGACGTCGTTTTAGGGGGCCTGATGCATATATATATGAAACGGTTTAAGTTTAAAAGAAAAAGGGAAGGGTTTGCGGTTCCTGGGGTTCGAACCCCTGACCTCACGCGCCCACGCGCATTCCTTCCACTCGGCCACGCACTCGCGTGTGCCATATATGTGAACGAAATATATATAATATACATATATAATAAATCAGAAAAAATAAAAGGTGCATTTTGCACCTGGTGGGACTCGAACTCGGGTATATGGGGAGGGAGGTGACACGCTGGCCAGCGTGCCACCCTATTCAACCTGTCACTTATTCCCCTTTAAAAATATATATATATATATTTCATTTTATAATTTAATTTAATTAAATGAAATTAATTAAATTAAATACTCCGAAATGGCCCGTTGTCCAAAAATTACAAGTTATATATGTAATCCTACTATCTCGGACCTCCTGAGTCCATTGGTGAGGTCCTCGACATGAGATGAGGTCCCAAAAAATTAAAGACCCCTAAAAATGTCAAAATGACCAAAATGCCCTTGCCCCATAAATAAGTCAAATGAAGTCCAAATAAAATAATTAAACAGTAGATTCTAACTATTTCAAACATTATGAATCTAATGGTAGGGGTCCGTTTCACGAGGCGGGACTCTAAAAAATTTAGACACGTTAAGGTATAAATTACCAAAATACCCCTAACATGTCCTAAGCCGAATTAAATTCTAAGAAAGCCTAAACTGACTTTCTTCGACGCTCCGGACTCAATGGTAAAGTCTATTCGACCAAAAGAAATGTCTAAAATAAAAATACATAAAATTTCATGAATAGCATCTGTCAGATGACTATAAATTAAAGTAATGCCAAAGTACTAATCTACGGCATATACGAGGACATGACAACACATCAACCTTAGAATAAAATTTCTAACTCATGAATTGATCTTAGGTGATAATTATGGAAGAACAACGACCCAAGTACACGATCATGACCAAGGCCCAAAGGGCCAAGGACCCAAAACAACAGGCCTTCATGCAAGAACTGTTGCATCGTCAGAAAGTGATCGACAGATTCGTCAGGATAGCCAAGGCGACAGAAGTCGTCTCGGTAAGCCCCTTCATTTTCAAATCACCCACTAAGGCCATGGTGGCAGAGGCCAAGAAAAAGAAGGAGGAAAAAAGGAAAATGGAAGAGGAAAGAGAGAACACGGAAACCTTAGCCGAATGGCGTCGCAGGTAATATTATTATCATTAAGTACATAAGTTACTAGATCTATAATACAGCTATAAGTCGGACCGGTATAAGAATTTACGCTTCTCATAGTCTACACTTAGTGAGTTATGAAGTTGATTTAGCACATATGAAATTTATGGAATCTTCATAAATCTTGATAAGCTAAGGAGAGAGAAAGGTAAAGGGAAGGCGCCTCTGTAGAGCTAACCCTAAAGGACCGAGGTGAGTAATCTTGCATTTGAAGTGGGGGATTTAACTCCACGGATTTCAACGGATGTTTTTAAGTTCAAAATATTTACCGCATTGATATATCAAATTCAGTATTCATGATTTCTGTTTTCTTAAATATTCTGCTATGACATGCTTCACGATTATTTACATATTATATTCGTAAATGTTTCCTTTTCAAAATAGTTAGAATGTTTGATTTCCTCAAATATTCTGAATTTGATTATTACAAGTATTGAAGCATCATTGCAAAAGTTATACGTTACATATTTTAAATACTCATGAAAAGTATCAATATGAAGAAGTCATATGACAAATGTTTTACAAGATAATAATAAGCACATAGGTAGGTCATGGGGTGTACGGAACTCAATGGGCCTATCATGTGCATCAACACATAGTCAGGATTTTGGGTTATACGGAACTCAATTGACCTGTCATGTGTAATGCCTGGTAGCAGGATTTAATCCCACAGGTAATGAGATATCTCCACATATACATAAAATGGGAGTCTGGTTCGAAACAGATTCCACCTAATTAGAGAGAAAATATGACAAACGATTTTGGAAATGGAAGCAGGTTTTATCCCCCATTTTCACTATACATGTTTACATGATTTTAAGTTACATATTCTGAAATACACATACTCTTTTATGGAAATATATGTTCTAGCTTGAATACCTTGAATGTTTCAAAGCTACATATTTTAAGAATGCATGTTCTCTATGTTCAAGTATACGACCAATTGGTAGTTGAGTATTTTATAAACTCTCATGTACGAAACCTCTACCAATTGAAAACCCATGACAGATGTAGGAATTACTCATTGGGCTTTTCGAAGCTCACCCCACTCCCTAACATTTCTCAGGTGATGATCAAGGTTGGACACTTGCTCAATTTAGGGAGCAATGAATAGCAACTCCAATAGGTCCTTGGAGATATTTTGGTAGTAGTAGGACCCATTATCAGTCAAACTTTTGTAATAGAAATTTTGGACAATGATGTACTTAAGCCCAAGGGGCACATGGATATGTACTATGTAGAACCTTTAGTTATTATTATTATGCTCTGATTATTATATTTATGTGTGCCGCTATGAAGAATGGCAGTATCAGGCGGATATGCGACAGATGTTTTATTTTAAAAGAAAAGAAAAAAGTTTTTCACGCTTCCGCAACCACAGGTCGCATCGCTGTCTGATATTGTTGCTTATGTACGAGCCTTGTCCCGAGGCCCTCGGGTCTCGGGATGGCGGTCGCGATCCGGTAATCCACACAAGGCGGGTTTCGGGTCGTGACAATTTTCATCACATGTGAATCTTGTCGCAAAAGTATTTATAAGTGACGCTTCAAACACAATTTGTTTGTAAAACATTGTACAAGTTCAGAATTAGGGATTTTATCAGACTATTAGCTTTGAAGAAGAAAGTATTTTTGCTCTAGAAAGTAGGAAAATACTTCTAAATCTCTCGGGAAAGTAGAATAAGTTCTATTGAATTGCTAACCTTATGGAGTTAAGGTACCCAACTTTTTGCAAGATTTACATTTGTTTCATCAGATGTAATAGTTAATAATTTTTTTTTGATTTGTAGAAAACAAATTTTCAGCTAAGAGATCCAATAATTGAAATTAAAAGTTAAATAACAAGGCCAAATAATTAAGTAGTAATTCCAAATCATGTAACTAAATGATCATGTAACTCAATGTATAATTGCATTCATGTAAGCCTAGCCCCGTTCGGGAGTCATTTTCATCACATGTGAATCTTTTCGTGAAATTTATTCGCGATTGGGCTCGTGTGTATGAAAATCAATTCTTGAATTAGTCCAGAGAAGGACAGTTCGGGAATGCATAAATCTGCATTGCAATCAATAGCTTCTTATGCTTGAATATTCTACTATGAAAAAATTTCAGCATGGTCTCCTATTGTTCTCTAGGTATATATTTAGGCGTGCTAACGTCTATCTTGTATACTTGGAGAATCGTGGGGAGTTGCTAGCCGAAATTTTGTCTGAGTGGAATCAAGCATTTGATTTGATGTTAATTGCAATGTAGATTGTGCATTCATGAATGGGATAGTACCACCTTACCCTTTGGAGAGAAGTTAGAGGTGATAGGATTCATGTTTCATATTTATAATGAGACCCGTTTTTGACTTGTATTAGGTAGACAAAAATGGATAAGAGTTGGATGGACTTGAGGGGCAAGCATTTGTCAGGGTATGTGAAGGGGATCAAAGATTTTATTGAGTTTGCTCGTGCATTTGTAGATGGGAGAAATAGGATAAGATGTCTATGTAGGAGGTGCAATAATAGGGATTATATGCACATAGATGAGGCCAAAGAGCACCTACTCCAACATGGGATGGACAAGAGGTATATGTGTTGGGAATTTCACGGGAAAACACCGTGACATACGAGTGGTATTTGAGGATGAAAAGAAGACGACGATGATGACTTTGGTGATAATGTTGGGGTTGGTTACGAAGGCTTGCCATGAATGCTGGCAGACTTGTAGGGACTACAACTGAGGCGAGTAGTCACATTTGAGTCCTTGTTGAGGGAAGCAAGGCAGCCGTTATATATAGGTTGTGATAAGTTTTTGAAACAGGACTTTCTCGTGAAACTCCTTCATATTAAGACCATCAACTGATAGAGTAACAAATCATTTAATATGGTCATTGAATTGATTAAAGCAGTGCTTCCTACTGGGGAGACCCTTCCGAAATCATATTAAGAGGTGAAAAGAATATTAAGAGATTTGGGTCTCAGGTATATTCTCATACATGCTTGCAAAAATGATTGCATGTTATTTTGGAAGGAGACTGAAAAATGTAAAGAGTGTACGATGTGCCACAAACCTAGGTACAAGCTAAATAAAGGAAAGAGCAAGACAATTTCGCACAAGGTGCTGAGATATTTTCCCTTAAAACCTAGACTACAAAGGTTGTACATGTCTCAAAAGACGGCAGAAGATATGCGGTGGCATAAGGAGAAGCATGTTGCTGAAGAAAATGTATGTAAGCATCCGACAGATTCTCAAACTTGGGCTGAGTTTGATACAAATTACGAATGGTTTGCAAATGAGGCGCGTAACATACGACTTGGGCTGGCTAGCGACGGTTTCAATCCGTTCGGGGACATAAGTAATGCCTACAGCATGTGGCTGGTGTTACTTGTGCCGTATAACTTGCCACCGTGGAAATGTATGAAAGAACCATTTATCTTCATGTTGTTGCTTATTCCAGGGCCAAAGTTTCCTGGTAATGAAATTGATGTGTACTTGCATCCTTTAGTGGATGAGTTAAAGGAATTGTGGAAGGTAGGAGTGGAGGCATACGACGTCTCTAAGAATGAGACATTTCAATTGCATGAAGTGTTACTGTGGACCATAAATGACATTCCAGCATATGAGAACTTGTCTGGGTGGAGAACTGAGGGGTATCTAGCATGTCTGGTTTGCAATAAGGATGCATGTTCCCTACATTTGTCCAATGGAAAGAAGATATGCTACATGTGCCATCGTCGTTTTCTACCGCCATCACATGGCTGGCGAAATTGACAGAAGCATCTGTTTGATGAAAAAATCGAGCGCAGATTGTCACCTCCATTGTTGTCTAGCAAAGACGTGTTGGCACAATTGGCACTCATCCAACCAGTGAGGTTTGGGAAGATACCGGGTACTAAGAAGAGGAAGCAGCACTAATGTGGAGTTAAATTGGACGAAGAAGAGCATATTTTTTGATTTTTCGTACTGGGAGACCCTTAAGTTGAGGCACAATTTGGATGTTATGCACATCGAGAAGAACATCTGTGATAATGTGTTGGGAACTTTAATGAACATTGAAGGGAAGACGAAGGATACTGTTAAAGCCCAGTTGAACCTGCAGGAGCTGGGAATACGGAAAGAGCTGCACCTAATATGTAGCGATGATAAATATATCATGCTTCCTACACAGTATATGTTATCATCTGCAGAGTGAATGAGAATTTGCGAGTGGTTTACATCGGGAAAGTTTCCAAATGGATACGCATCGAATATATCTCGGTGTGTAAATGTTATAGATGGGAAAATATCTGGATTGAAAAAATATCTGGATTGAAGAGTCATGACTGCCATGTCCTTTTACAACGACTTCTTCCGGGTGCACTACGTGGATATCTCATCGATGACATATCAACTACATTGACTGAGCTGGCTTGCTTCTTTAAAGAATTATGTGTGAAGACATTGAATTTGGAAGTACTGAAAAAGCTCAAAAGGGATGTTGTCATGATCCTCTACAAGTTGGAAAAGATTTTTCCTCTAGCTTTCTTTGATGTAATGGTCCACTTAGCTATGCATTTGGCTCATGAGGCAAAAATTGGCAGGACCTATCCAATACCATTGGATGCATCTAATAGAAAGTTACATTTAATTTTATGAATTGTGTTATCTATCCATCCTAACTATTTTAATGTATAACTGATTAATTATTAAAACAGATATTTGCACACATTGAAGCAATATGTGCATAACAAAGCACGACCAGAAGGGTCAATTGCTGAGGCTTACGTTAATGCTGAATGTCTCACCTTCTGCTCTATACATCTTGAAGATATTGAGACAAGGTTTAATCGTCAAGAGCAAAATTTTGATAGATGTCCAGGGCAGCAACGAACTGGCCTTGCGGTGTTTAATCAGAATGTGCGGCCAATAAGTGCCCGTATATATGAATGGTGTCATCCTCATGACTTGGAAAAAGCCCACTATACCGTGCTCAACAACTGCGATGAGACATTGCCATATTTTAAGTAAGTTTATCAAAATCATTGCAATTCTATGTTAGTACACAAATGTAAGTTACATATATTTATCTCATCTTATGCAGTGTGCATACGATTGAGCTTTATAGAAAACATGTATCAAGTTCGGATCTAGAGCAAAAACAAAAAAATTTGTTTCCAAAGTGGTTCGGAGAACGTGTAAGAATAGGTTTTAATTAATTGTAATTGTATTAGTTAATGCATTTGTATTCAATTAATTTTGTACTTGTATTGAATTAATAGAAGAAGTTATTACGCCACCAACAATCTCCTGAGACGTATGATCAATTATGTAATACCCCGACTCGAATTAGGGACTATTAAGCTGTTGTGTTAAAATTAGAATCGACGCCTTTAGTAACGAGGTCGGTGTCAACCCCGACGCGCAAACTTTTAAGTAAATGTCCTGAAAAGTCAGGACGACTGTACATCACTTTCGTTGCAATCACCAACAAGTCCGATTCTGTGATAATTATATTTTCACTGTCGACTACCGATTGTTGATACGAGTATGAGAATTGGGCACGTATTACGAGGATACGAAGATTAGTACCAAGATGATACATTTAAGAAAATAATTAATTTTTAAAGTAATTAATTATTTTAAATATTATTATAACAACTAATATATATAATTAAATGCAAAAATATATATATATATATATATATACTATATAAATGATTATAACCTTAAATATATATATATATATATAATTATACATGAATATATATATATATATATATATATATGAGTATGTGTATGCATGTATGCATGTATGTTAAAATATGAAATGTATGTATATTATATATGGGATAAGAGGGCATGCTATTGTCCAAAGTGTATAAAAGTGAGTGTGTGTCAAGAGAGGTGTGTGTATTATCCAAGGTGTATTAGGTTAGACCATGTATATATACATATATATATATATGTAAGTCAAACACCACACACACACACAACCGGCCACTCATGGCCTGCCCAACAGTGGCAGTTCAGACCCACTCATGAAGAAGCCTGAAATTGGCTAACCCAAATGAAGGGGCAATCAGAATTTGCCATGATTCACTCTCCTTATACAATATGTATGGTGCTTGTACACACACAAACACAACCATCCGAGAGTGTGGGAGAGATTGAAGGAGTTTCTAGGACATTCAGAAGTGGGAAGCAAGGAACAAAGGAGAGAGAAACAGTTTGGAACAAGGTAAACCCACAAAACACTTGAATTTCTCTCTCTAGAATTTACCTACGTATGAATCTGTTTTAGTCTTTGATTTAATTTATATGATGATTAGGATGAATATACATGAATTAGGCATGAAAATCTCGACCTAAAACACCCTAGAAACACAAGCCGTACACCAAACCTCCATTGTTAAGCTTAGAGAAAGCAGGTCTGAATTGATGGAGACTAAACTCCATTTGACCTATAGGGACCTTAACTAGACCCTACAAACACTCCAAAAACATACAGTCGCGATCGAAAAGCTTAAGAAACGCCCATGAAATCACAAGTTGCAGGTTTCGGCCATGAAACCCAACTCTCATTTTGGACTCCTAAACCCAGATTTTAGAATGGGGACTGAACCCCCATGTTATAAGGATCATGCAGAACGAAACCCCATAAATTTTGGTTCAGAAATGAGCATGAACGATCGACTTGCAGGTTTAAATTATCGAATCCAAAACCGAACATGTGAACTAGTTTTAATTCCAAAAATGAATGCCAAACTTTTGGAAAACGTTCCAGAAGTAGATCGGGTTAAAAACAGCGAAGATTTGATGAACCAAACTTCACGAAATTAAGAAAGAAATTCTGTAGAAATTAGGGCAACCACGGGTTGATGGTGAAGAAGACGATACTGGGTCGACTCACTGTTTGAATCGAGTCACCGAGTGAACTCGGGACGCGTGGCAGTGTTCAAAGCTGCCACCGAATTAAAACGACGGCGTCGTTTTGGGCCTAATACGTGCATATATGTATAACCGTTTTAAGTTTTAAAAGAAAAGGGAAGGATTTGCGGTTCCTGGGGTTCGAACCCCTGACCCCACCCGCCCACGCGCATTCCTTCCACTCGGCCACGCACTCGCGTGTGCCATATATGCGAACAAAATATATATAATATATATAAAATAAATCAGAAAAATAAAAGGTGCATTTTGCACCTGGTGGGACTCGAACTCGGACATATGGGGAGGGAGGTGACACGCTGGCCAGCGTGCCACCCTATTCAACCTGTTACTCATATGCAACTTAAATATATATATACTATACTTTATTAATTTAATTTGATTAAATTTATTTAATTAAATTAAATATACCAAAATGGCCTGGTGTCCAAATGAGATGAGTTATATATGTATTCCTACTGTCTCAGGCCTTCTGAGTCCATTGGTGAGGTCTGTGACATGAAATGAGGTCCCAAAAAATTAAAGACCCCTAAAAATGTCAAAATGACCAAAATGCCCCTGCCCCATAAATAAGTCAAATGAAGTCCAAATAAAATAATTAAACAGTGGATTCTAACTATTTCAAACATTCTGAATCTAATGGTAGGGATCCGTTTCACGAGGCAGGACTCTAAAAAATTTAGACACGTTAAGGTATAAATTACCAAAATACCCCTAACATATCCTGAGCCGAATTAAATTATAAGAAAGCCTAAATTGAATTTCTTCGACGCTCCGGACTCAATGGTAGAGTCTATTTGACCAAAAGAAATGTCTAAAATAAAAAGACATAAAATTTGATGAATAGCATCTGTCAGATGATTATAAACTAAAGTATTGCCGAAATATTAAACTAAGACAAGTACGAGGAAATACGATACTAGAAGATACGACATGTGAACATGTGAAGTAAATAAATTAAATTAAAGTTAATGGAACTCCCAGAAGAGTATAAAATAAAATTAATTTAATTCCTAATACATTAAGATGTGTCATAGGTTAGGAATGAGTACGTAAGAAATTTATGAAATCGTGTTAGGATCTAATACGATCTAAGCATAAGCTAAGAAGCATCAGTAGGAGATGTTTGAAGTGAATGTGAAGTTAATAAGGTTATTTATGAATTGTTCTTAGGAACTACAAAGGAAGAGGGAAAGCGCATTATTAGCACTAACCCTAAAGGACCAAGGTGAGTAATCTTGCATTTGAAGTGGAGGCTTTAACTCCACGGATTTCAACGGATGTTTTTAAGTTCAAAATATTTACCGCATTGATATATCAAATTCAGTATTCATGATTTCTGTTTTCTTAAATATTCTGCCATGACATGCTTCACGATTATTTACCTATTATATTCGTAAATGTTTCCTTTTCAAAATAGTTAGCATGTCTGATTTCCTCAAATATTCTGAATTTGATTATTACAAGTATTGAAGCATCATTGCAAAAGTTATACGTTACATATTTTAAATACTCATGAAAAGTATCAATATGAAGAAGTCATATGACAAATGTTTTACAAGATAATAATAGGCACATAGGTAGGTCTTAGGGTGTACGGAACTCAATGGGCCTATCGTGTGCATCAACACATAGTCAGGGTTTTGGGTTATACGGAACTCAATTGACCTGTTATGTGTAATGCCTGGTAGCAGGATTTAATCCCACAGGTAATGAGATATCTCCACGTATACGTAAAATGGGAGTCTGGTTCGAAACAGATTCCACCTAATTAGAGAGAAAATATGACAAACGATTTTGGAAATGGAAGCAGGTTTTATCCCCCATTTTCACTATACATGTTTACATGATTTTAAGTTACATGTTCTGAAATACACATACTCTTTTATGGAAATATATGTTCTAGCTTGAATACCTTGAATGTTTCAAATCTACATATTTTAAGAATGCATGTTCTCTATGTTCAAGTATACGACCAATTGGTAGTTGAGTATTTTATAAACTCTCATGTACGAAACCTCTACCAATTGAAAACCCATGACAGATGTAGGAATTACTCATTGGGCTTTTCGAAGCTCACCCCACTCCCTAACATTTTTCAGGTGATGATCAAGGTTGGACACTTGCTCAATTTGGGGAGCAATGAATGGCAACTCCAATAGGTCCTTCGAGATATTTTGGTAGTAGTAGGACCATTATCAGTCAAACTTTTGTAATAGAAATTTTGGACAATGATGTACTTAAGCCCGAGGGGCATTTGGATATGTACTATGTAAAAACCTTTAGTTAATATTATTATGGTCTGATTATTATATTTATGTGTACCGCTATGAAGAGCGGTAGTATCAGACGGATATGAGGCAGATGTTTTATTCTAAGAGAAAAGAAAAAAAAAAAAAGTTTTTCACGCTTCCGCAACCATAGGTCGCATCGCTGTCTGATATTGTTGCTTATGTATGAGCCTTGTCCCGAGGCCTTCGGGTCTCGGGGCGGCAGTCGCGATCCGGTAATTCGCATAGGGTGGGTTTCGGGTCGTGACAAATTATATTCCTTGGCATGTGGTCCTGGTCAAAGGATATCCTGCTACACCAGTTTAATTGTTGATGGTGTTCAATTTCACACGAGGGAACGTGAGGTAAGTAGACGAACACAGAATAGTGGGGTCCTTGTTCAGGGAGATGGTGACGCAGGACAAATTGTTGAGTACTATGGTGTTTTACAAGACATCATACAGCTCTATTATTACTACGGTCATTCTGTGTATATGTTTAAATGTGATTGGTGGGATGTAAGTAATAAGAAAACTGGAATGCAGATTGATAAGCACTTCATAAGTATTAATACATCACGTACGGCATTTAAAGATGATATGTATGTTTTGGCATCTCAAGCAAAACAAATTTTTTATTTGAAGGACACAAAATTCAGAGGTGATTGGCATGTTGTCCAAAAAATTAAATCTAGAAATGTTTATGATATACTAGAAGTTGGTAAGGGAGATGAAGATTTGGAGAGGATTGAGGAGGCACTACAATAAGAGTCTCAATCTACCCACGATGGTGTTGTCGGCCTTAATCAAGAAGATGTTACTTCGTATCGGTTGAATAGAACTGATATAGAACCAAATCATGTCGTAGCTTCCGACCTCACCAATACCACACAGTTAGATCCTCATGAGGCAACTTTCATTAATGATGATGATGACGAGGAAAGTGGTTTTGATGATGATACTTGTTAAAGTATTGTACTGAGAATGAAGAAATTTTAAGAACAGATGATGATACAAACTCGGATGAATAATTGTAATAGGTGTTACATGTGTTAGGATCAAGTGTAATGGATTTTCAATTTTATGATGTAATGGATTGTCAATTTTATGATGTAATGGATATTCGATATTATGATGTAATGAATTTTAATTTTTATGATGTAATGGAATTTACTTTTAAACTTTCTTTTTAGATATGGTTGGACCAGGCTCACGCAGACGCACAGCCCCAGCAGACCCATCGACCCCTTCCCCTTCCTCTACAAGGTCGACCGATCCTGCCATTGATGGTATGCATAGTTTCACTTTGTATTAATGATTATATAAATATGGTACTAATTTTTTATATTTTATTTTTTCTAAAGCTTCGGCCACCACTTCTAGATGAAGGCGCGGCAAGTCGAAGAATCAGAGTTTGCAGGCTGAGATGAAGGCAGCAGGGGGCTCGCGACTTCAGATTGAGCTACCTGAGGGCTTGCTAAAGCCCGTTGGTGGGTGGGCACAGTAGTTCACCACAGAGGTCGGCAACATTTGCCAACTACGTGCCCCACTCCATATTAGTGACTAAAGTCTCGTCACTGAGGAGGAGCGACGGGATATTCATGCGCATATCCTGGTATGTCTTTTATTTTTGTGTTGAACTAAATTTTAACATATCTAATGCTGTAATGTTTTGACAATGACATGCTTTATAGGAGAAGTTTGAAATCGATCTCCTATTTGCCTCACGTCGCGAAGGTAGTGGACCGTTACCTAGGGAGTCTGTTTCAGGGACTATCGACACCAACTCTGTATACACTACGAGGCGGACGTGGCAGCTGACAGAGAGCCCTGCGATAGACCCTACAGGGGCATCATGGTGGATAATTGGATGTTACTGTGTGACCGGTTAGCTAGTGATGCATTCCAGGTAAAAATTGTCAAAATTACTTTTGTTATCCGATAAATCATTATCATTTATACTAACCTTCTTTGTTTTGGCCAAGTGTAGGAACTTAGCAGGAAAAATAGCGAGAGCAGAGGCAAGCAAAAGGTGACCCATTGTTGTGGATCACGTTCTTTTGTACGGTCTAGGCATGATATGGTAAGTTAATAAATGTATCAAGTTCTTATTGTATAATCTATTCATGAAATCAATCTTCACAAGCTATTGTTTATTTGCTCCAGCGAGACCAGGAGACCGGTGCACCACCCAACCCCATTGATTTGTGGCACAGGACGCACTACAATCCCGAGAAGGGTTGGACTGGGCCTAAAGCACAGCGGCTTTATGTAAGTTTTTACGTAACTTGCCACAATATTACTAATTTAATATTAATCTAAAGTTATAAAAGTAGTAACATATATTTATGTTTTTATAGAAGGAGATGGTCCAGCTGCGTGCTCAGCCGACAGTTTAGGGTCAGGATCTGCCGATCGATGACTAGATACGGGAGACTGTTCTGGTAAGAGGGGCAGCTATGTGCATGGCTTAGGGAGTGGGATGGCGCCGATGGCATCATCCTCTACCGTTAAAAGTGATGCCAGGTTTTACGAGGCCACCTTAGAGCTGAGGATTTCATAAGAGAATGCAGAGCTGCGACAGAAGATGACGTTGTTCGAGGAGCACCAGACCCAGCTAGAGGCTTTTGTGCACACGATGCTCAGCCAGTAGGGAGGCTCTGTTCAGCCTTGGTAAGTTTTTAAAATTATATACTTTGGTGCATTTATTATTTATAGAAAATGTTACATAAAAATAAAAATAAAAATAAAAATAAAGTTGCACAAACTTATTTAATTTCATCGGATCGAATGACCAGTTAAAAACTTTTGCAACTTTCTGCTCCAAAAAGGCCCATTTTGGGGTTTTAACGGACCAAAATACCGAATATCAGCCTAACTACACTGAAACCCCATCACACACCTCACAAATGATAAAATAGACTTTCACGAACTTACGGCACTTGGTTCGGATCACCGGTTTGAAACTTATGCAAGTTTTAGCTCCAAAAAGGCTCATTTTGGGGTTTTGACGGACCAAAATGCTGGATATCGGCCTAACTACACCAAAACCCCATCATACACCTTATAAATGATAAAATAGACTTGAAAAAACTTACGGCACTCCGTTCGGATCACCGGTTTCAAACTTGTGTAACTTTTCACTCTAAAATGCCTCTTTTTGGGTTTTGATAGACCAAAATATCGGATATCAGGCCTACCGACCCTGACACCCCATCACACACCTCAAAAATGATAAAATAGACATGCATGAACTTACGGCACTCAGTTCGAATGCCCGATTTGAAGCTTTTGCAAGTTTTTGCTCCAAAAATGCCCATTTTGGGGTTTTGATGAACCAAAACACTGGATATCAGCCTAACTACACCAAAACCCCATCACACACCTCACAAGTGATAAACTAGACTTTCCTGAACTTACGGCACTCGGTTCGGATCACTGGTTTGAAACTTATGCAAGTTTCAGCTCCAAAAAGGCCTATTTTGGGGTTTTGACGGACCAAAATGCTGGATATCGGCCTAAATACACCGAAACCCCATCACACACCTCATAAATGATAAAATAGACTTGAAAAAACTTACAGGCACTTGGTTCGGATCACCAGTTTCAAACTTGTGTAACTTTTCGTTCTAAAATGCCTCTTTCTGGGCTTTGACAAACCTAAAATGTCGGATATTAGCCTACCGACCCCGACACCCCATCACACACCTCAAGAATGATAAAATAGACATGCATGAACTTATGGCACTCAGTTCGAACTGCCCGATTTGAAACTTTTGCAAGTTTCTGCTCCAAAAAAGCCTATTTTGGGGTTTTGACGGACCAAAACACCGGATATCAGCCTAACTACACTGAAACCTCATCACACACCTCAAAAATGATAAAATAGACTTGCACAAACTTACGACACTCAGTTCGGATCACTGGTTTGAAACTTGTGTAACTTTTCGCTCTAAAATGCCTCTTTTTGGGGTTTTGACGAACCAAAATGCTGGATATCAGCCTAACTACCCCGAAACCCCATCATACACCTCACAAATGATAAAATAGACTTGCACGAATATACGGCACTCGGTTCGGATGCCTGGTTTGAAACTTATGTAAGTTTTTGCTCCGAAAAGGCCCATTTTGGGGTTTTGACGGACAAAAATGTCGGATATCGGCCTAACTATCCTGAAACCCCATTACACACCTCACAAATGACAAAATAGACTACCACAAACTTACAACAATCAGTTCGGATCAGTGGTTTGCAACTTATGCTTACTTTATGCCATTCTTACTATTTATGCATGCAAAAAAAAAAAACTATTCACATTCTATGTTCATATATATTTAATAATTGTTCTAATATATATCATTTGATCTTTATTTCAAATTAATTAGGATTATTGCACTGCAGTCTTTATCTTTTGCATCCGAACTTGTTATTTTTATTTTTTTATTTTTTTTTGCTTTTCATGGACATTTGAAGTTACATTTTTGAGACAATTTTTTTTATTTTTCTATTTATTGTTAAATTGTACTTTTACAAATATACATAATTAGTATAATATATATATATATATATATGAATGTATTTTTCTTTTTTAATATATTCATTTCAGAATGCTTGGATTTTATTGTATATCTGGATGATTGATACAGGTTTAAACATGAATAAAACAACAAATAAAACAAAGCAAATATGGTTTAAAAAAAAAAAAACTTTTAGCGACGCACACACATGCGTCGCTAAAAGTAAAGAAATAAATTTATAGTGACGCTTTACATTCGTCAGCTAAAGAATGCAGTAGACTATTAGCGACGCACATAATGTGTCGCTAAAGGTTACCATTAGTGACGCCCTCATTGTGCGTCGCTAAAAGCAACCATTACCGACGCACATTATGTGCGTCACTAAAATCTACCATTAGCGATGCACACAGTGTGCATCGCTAAAATTAACCATTAGCGATGATCTTTGTGCGTCGCTAATGGTAGCTTTTTACGACGTACACTGCGTCCGTGTATATTTTCTGCGATGCACATGAGCAATTATTAGCGACGCTCGGTGTGCATCGCTAATAGTTACCTTTAACGATGCTCAAATGGTGTGCGTCGCCAATACTATTAGCGACACGACCTTTTATGACTGTATTTAGCAACGCCCCTTTGTGCGTCGCTAAAGAGATTTAGCGATGCACATTGCCACTATTAGTGACGCATGCGTGCGTCGCTAATAGTGGCTTTTCTTGTATTGATTAGAACGTAACTGAGGCATTACTATAGGCCACTTATTATTTTTATAACCAAACCTCCCTTAACGAATTTTATTTGTTGGTCTAGTAGCCTTAGACTTTAGATTAGGTCCCGCCCTCTTTTTCTAAATTCATCTAATATCTAATTAATTGCTCGGGACGTAATGGGTATTACCTCATTTGTTGTTTCATATTTTTCATAATTTATTTAGGCTTAATGAATCTCACCATTGAGTCTGGAATGTCCAAAATAGTCAAAATATATTACTTTTTATATTTAATTGGCTCTGGTATTGTTAGGGGTAAAATGATAATTTTATATTTTACGTGTCTTAATTTTTCAGGAATTAATTTCATAAATCGGACTCCGCTGTTGAGTCTGGAATGCCCAAAAACATTGAGTTGCACTATCTTTTTATTTTATTTGGGCATTAGAACCATTTTATCAAATTTAATTAATTTAATTCTTTTATTTTATATTATATATATTCAGT
This sequence comes from Nyssa sinensis, assembly GCA_008638375.1. Classification (NCBI taxonomy): domain Eukaryota; kingdom Viridiplantae; phylum Streptophyta; class Magnoliopsida; order Cornales; family Nyssaceae; genus Nyssa; species Nyssa sinensis. Next base: position 3,200,212 of record CM018042.1, on the reverse strand, counting down.
CCATAATATTCACATGTGTGGAGTTGGCACAGTGGCCACACACTTGGGTTTTAAGTCCACACATGCACACAGGTCGGGGGTTCGAATCCTGGGGCTGCGGCACCGTTATTTTTTTTTTTTTTTTTTTTTCTGATTTTATCATTTTCCAAACAGCGGACAAGGGGAAATCTAGGGATAGGGTATCCTTGTTCTGTCCGTGGTTATTAAATCAAATCCCAAACCGTGTAGCCAAACAGACCCATTCCGTTTTAATTTAAAAACCCTTAAGCCTAAACGACGCCGTCCCACTTAATCGTGTGTACGCCTAGGCGGGTCCTGACCCGAACCCAAAACCTGACCCAACACTGACCCGTACTGTTCATATTCTTCCCCAACGTCTCGGTCACTGTTGCCCTAATTCTGTAAAATTTTAAAACTCTATTTTGTGAAGTCTGAGGGGGTCGTTTCTTCTGCTTTCAGTTCCTATGAGTTTCATTGGGGGTCATTTTGGCGTTGGTTTCGAATATTGAAACCCACTAAATGTTTGGATTAAGCTTTGATAATGGCAACTGTAAATTGCCTCGTACGTGCTCATTTTGGCACTAAAATCCATGGGATTTTTTCTGTTATGTTCCTTTTGTCAAAAGGTTTCATTCCCCGTTCATAAAATGGTTTTAATGGCTATTTTTGATAGATTGGTTCAAGGACCCAAATTTGAAACTCAAGATTCTAGGCTCATCTTTGAGCTTTATGGTGCGGACCTTTGTTTTCATGACCCTCACAAGACCTAGTTTAAGTCCTAACAAGCCAAACTCATTTTAGTTTTAGTTGGTTCAGACCCAACCCGCAGCTCCTCATCAATGGCAGTTTTCATGGGTCTTGGTGTTCTAAGCCCTATTGGATCTCATTCTCACTCTCCAAAATCCTATCACATCACTAGTAAGGCCATATATGCACTTAAACTCCATTAAACACTAGGTTTTTGCAAAGTTTTTTAGAGAGAGAAACTTGGAAAGGTTAGGGTTTTACCTTCAATGGCAGCCTCTCTCTCTCTCTCTCTTGCTTGATGTTGATCTTCTAGGCTCCTTAGGGCTGGAACAATGCTCGTATGCAAGCTATTTTCCCTTCTTCACCCTCTCTTCTTCTTCTTCTTCTTCTTCTTCTTCTTTTCTCACACTCTCTCTCTTTCTCTCTCTAAACGTAAGCACACATGCACACACACACATACTTTTGTTATGCACAACACCTATACATATATATATACACACATACATATATATTTATATATTTTAAGTTGAATGATGATGTGTTGTATATATGGGGATTGGTTGTGATAGGTGGTGGGATGGGCTTTTACATAATATATATATATATATATATATATATATATGGTGAGATATATATAACACAAAATTGTTTGCAACCCAGCTAGTTCATTTTTTAGATATAAGTTTCTCCCACCTCTCTGATCTTGGGATCAAATCCCTTGGCCAACATTTTTGGCCCTTTTTTTCCAATCTTTTTCTCCTATGCCTTGTTTGGCATTTGGCATATTTTATCTCATTCCCTCTTTTTGGTTTATTTCCTATTTTTTTTCTCGTTTACTTTTTTTTTTTCTAGTTTTTTATTATCTTGGTTTAATTTCTCAAAATTTTCATTTTGCTTTGTAAAGTTTCTAATATTAAATTAGTGACTTAATTCCCGATAATCGGATCAGGCTATTATATTCTCCCCTTCTTAAAAGAGTTTTGTCCTCAAAACTCGGACATTCATATTTAGGGGGCTCTATTCTCTTTTATGCTAGTTTCATTAACCTCGTTTATTTTAATTTTTCCTTACCCTATCAGGGTCTACCTATCACTTACTCAAGAGTCCTTACATTTTTGATATATCATCAATTCGCTGAGGTCTCAAACTCTCCATGTCACTACCTTTAATTCTTCTATAGACTATTCCACCGACTTTCCAAGATTTTAGAATGCCAGCTCTATGTCTCTCTATACCCTCTAAAAGAGCACTAACCGTTGCCCATATTCAGACTACAGTTTTCCCCCTAATTCATTAATAAATTTACAACTCAATTACTTAAGAGTCATCAACCTCAATATTGGTAAGATTCTTCCTAAGAATCCTCAACCATTGCTCTTGAATGTACTACTATCTTCCAAAAGTCACTACTCTTGAGTTTCTAACATAGCTCACAATATTACGGACTTATAGTTACGTAAAATTAAATAGGTAAGTCAAGTCATTTAAACTTATATCATTTCTTAGTTCTCACCACATTTGGAGTCACTACTCCTCAACTTCACATCATTCATAGTTTCTCTAAAATCACTCTTCATATAGCTTTAATGTAGTCCTCAAGTTCTAAAGATCATCAACTTCACTCATAAGCATACTATCGTCTCCCGGGAATTATTGATCATTTGATCATCCTAATCACTCAAGAAACATCAACTTCAATCACGATTTGATCTTCCCCAAAGACCATTAATGTCACGACCCGAAATCCACCTTATGCGGATCTCGTGTCGCGGGGCCGACCCGAAGGCCGTCCCTACTTTTTCCATTCCTGTATCATAGTACTAATATGCAAAGTACTAAAACCTCAAAACAATAACAGCGGAAGTCTTTCAATACACAATGTTAGCGAAAGTCTTTACAATACATAATATGGTTCTACATAAACAAAATAAGAACCAAACATGACCAGCACCCGAGGGTGGTGAATACATGGGAGAACTAAAACATAAACTGATGCATTTTCTCAAATGTCCTTCCACGTCTTTAGACTCCTACCGGGGTCTCGCGACATCAGTACCTGAAATGGGGGTGAGGAGGGTGGAATGAGCTACAAGAGCCCAGCAAGTAAATACAGATCTCCGACACTGGTATCGAGGATCATAAAAGAATATGAATCCAAGAATAAGAATATGATAGCTGATCATAAAAATAAGATGCTATAATAGCCAATGGAAACAGTTGCCATAAAGGCCAACAAACAATGGAACACAATGTACAATTAGGAGTAAGGGACATATCATCAACATGAAACTCTTAACATGTGAACAGTGGAAAATGAACAGTAGGATCATAATGTGGAATCAGTAGGAATGGCATAACAATGTTCTGGAATTCTCAACGATAATACAATAACAAGAAAGTACTGCCATTATAATTGATCACAATAAATCAATAAAGGAATATCTCGCAATACAAGATAATCACAAGAACAATGTAACTCAACAATTTTAGTTGAGCAATCGTATAAGAGATGCTTTTGTTTTGTGTCAGGGCTTGATATGCCCTCGGTCCTTGGGGGCCCGGTTTACCCCCTTCAGTGCATTCCCAGTGTATGGCCATATGTCCGTTCACGGACTCGACCCGAAGGTCTTCAGTGTATTTAAAAGCATCGGATGGATATTGTGACTGAGCACAACTCCAGTATACATAAACATTTCATGATCATAAATGATTCCATAAGAGTATATAAAATGGAATATCATCAGTTCAATGGAAACATAACAATAGGCATTTGAAAGTACGGTTCAACATGATAACAATGGTACAACAATAAATCAATGTCCACCAGATAGAACAATATCACGTTGTGGAGACAATAACATCAGATACGCTCAGGAGTACAAGTTTGGCAGTAAAAGAATGAACTTGGCTTGATAACACCACATGGAAGAGAAAGGGTATCTACTTACCTCTAATGCATTGCTAAATCAGTCTCCTGTAGGTTTTCCTTTTCCCGTTGAGTTCCCTATATATCAGTAAATACGTTTCAGAATAATTTCTATTCACCAAATTCTATGCCTTGCTATGATCAGTATTTCTAATACTCATTTAGACTTTTATATGTCCGTTGTTCTTGGAACCTCTTTTCATAATTTTGACATTACCAATAGATTCGGAAGGTTCAGAATAATAAAAATTCACTAATTATTTAATTCAATCGGAGTCCATTTGACTCACTTATGAAGCAGGGGTATTTTAGTCATTTTTACAAGTCATAACTTTTTGGGACTCCGTCTCGTGAAACGGACCTCATCATTGGACTCAGAGCATCTGAGATAATAAAAATTGACTAATCATTTACCTTATTTGGACCTCGTTTGACCCACTTTTGAGTCAGGGGTATTTTTGTAAAATTAACATTTTTTCTGTTGGGCCTTAGTGGAATTTTCCAAAACATTTGGGGCCGGTTCACAAATTCCATAAGCTGCGGTCTGAACCAGTTGGTTCAGACCCCAAAACCCTAAACCGGTCAGCCTTTCTCCTGAACCAAACGGTTCAGTTTCATTCAAGAACCGGAATACAATAACCCAATTCCCTATCCCTATCCATGGTTCGGTTAACCCCAAAACCCAATTCTATTTATTATTCCAGTTACCAAACAGCCCTAATTCCATTTAAACCAAAACCCAAAACGACACAGTATCATGCCCCATTCATATCCGGTCGGGTACCGACCCGATCCGAACCCGGATCCGTCTAGACTTAACCCGATAACCCCCCACGCTTTTCCGGTCATCTCCCCCAAAGCTCCGGTGAGCAACAGTAGGGTTCCGTCACCTTCTCCGGTGACGGCAACCACTTTCCGATGGTTTTTAAACCCATTTTCAATGCAGTTTTATTCCCTTCACTTCAAGGATCTCGAATCCACCCTCGGTTTCCATTGAAGCCCTCCAAACCTTCACGAAATAGGGCCTAAATGTCTTCGGCCGACTTTCCGGCCAAGTGACATTTTTCATTTCCATGGTGTTCTAAGCACGGTTTTGACTCTAAAATTCTCCTAGTGTTTTTCTGCACTAGTATAGGTTGTTTCTACAAACTTTAAACAAGGTTTGATACATAAAATACCACATGGCCGATTATTCCCTATAACCTGCAACTCCAGATTTCTCTATGGTTTCTCAACCTTTTAACCTGATTCTTTTTGCAAAATAATCCATATTTCATGCTTGTTTAGATCCTATAATCATATATAAGCTTTATGCTTTAAATCAAAATAACAGAACTGAAATCAATTACCTGGGTTTCGGATTTTGAGCTCACTGTGACTCTCCCACCTTTCTGTTTCTGAACCAATCTCTCTCCCTTCTTCTCCCCTTCAATTCCTGACCCTTCTTTCCTTTTCTAACCTCTTATCTCTCAAACCCGTATACATATATATATGTATACAAAACACTCACCGCCTCTTCTCTCTCTACCTTATCTCTCTCTCTTCCCATCTCTTTCTTCATTCCCTTTAACCGATCCCCCAGTCGGTGGCCCTTGCCACTTGTAGCTGCGGTGGCAGCACACCCATGCACACAAGACACCTCACACATGACCCACATGCAATTCCTTTCTTTCCATTTTATTTCTTTGCATTTAATTATATTGTATTATAATATATATATATATATATGTCATCCAACCGTATATATATATATATATATGATATTCATAATCATTTGGATTTACTTTGAAAATTTATGCGTCGACATTCACTTGCACGTTTTTCAATAAGCTCGGCTTCCGGTGCAACGGCACCCGGACACCCGTGACTGTTTGCCTCTCGTACCTATGCATCGTAATTAAACAATACAGTCTATTACGCATCCACTTTTTATTTATGTCATATAACAGCTCATAATTCGGGATTACATTTTATAGCCCGGTCCAGCCCGGTGTACACGCTATATCCCGGGTTGGGATATTACATTCTTACCCCCTTAAAAATAAGTTTGTCCCCAAACTTAACAGTTCTAACTCGATGGTTTTCGTGGTTCCTCTAACATCACGGTATAACTTAAATAGGCTGTTACATTAACTAGATAAAGATTTTCTACTGAGAATCAAATTTTACTGTCACGTTAGATAAAGTTTTACTGTCACATCAAATCAAGTTTTACTGTCACATCTGTAACTGTACTACCCTCTTTATAATTCCACGTATGCTTCGAAACCTTCCCATGAAACACAATTTCCTTCCTATGATTCTTTTCGGCTTCTATAATTTAAAATATCTTTTGATGAAGGAAATTTTAAAATTTCTAAACGTAGCTTGACAAAACTCTATCCATTCAGTCTACTAATATATCTAGGGTATACATATCATTTGAAATGATATTGTGTGGAACTCATAGAGTTCACATCGGCTTCTATGTGTCATTTCCTCTACAATAAATCTGTTACTCTACTAATCGTTCCTTGACCTCAAGTCAGCTATGTAAGAGTATTTGTATCCATAGTCTATATTTAACATGTCCTGTATTTAACACGTTTCAATGATAGTTCTCTTTGACGGTCACGTAAGCAATGAGTCAATGGTCCAGGCGTTCAGTTTCTACATTCAGTTAGTAACATATGGAAACACATTAAATGTGTAACATAACATAGAAGATAGACCAATCATAAGTAACCCTAAAAGTATGATTTTCCAATAAATATTTTGATTAACTGTTATTCATCACCTGTATCACCTTTCAAGGTATCATTCCTCTGTCTAGATATCACAGTTAATTTATTACCTTTTCAAGGTATTTTCATTTCATTCAGATATTACTGTCAGATTCAATACTTTTCAAAGCATCATATTTCCAATTCTATATTACATTCTATTCCTCAATAAGCACTAATCGTTTCCCTCGTTTATTATGAAACATAATTTAATTCTCACATATTCTCATTGTATAGAAAATCAACAAGTTCCTAATCCGTAAATAGAATTTCAATTCTCAATAACTCTCGTAATATAAATTGATCGTTCGATCATAAACATCAAGTCTGTAGACTAGATATAGTAATTTAATTCTTAAGGCTCCCTTAGTACAGAACAATCATTAACCATAACTCAATAAATATCAAGTACATGTTTCCATAAGGTAAAACAATCTTAAGGATTTCTAGATCCAATATTACTATGATTCCTTCCAAGCTTAACTACTATCTCCCATTGAAACCTCGTTGATTTATCTATATTTTACTCAAGACTCTTTATATTTCCCGGTACGTCATCAATTTATTTAGAATATTAATTCCCCTGTACTTACCCCCTTAAGTTCCCTTACATATATAACAATCATCAAATTGTAACCCAATGGATATTCATTATGTACCTTCATAAGACAAAATGATCATTACAGATTATTTATTTCATTATTGCTATGATTCCCTCCAATTTCTTTTAAGTATGACTACTATTTCCTACTCAAGTTTCACTTATCTGTCTATATCAGTTATTGAAACCTCCTTCAGTATTGTTAATGTCAAATCTCAAGAATTCTCATCACTTATCCTTAAGTATACTGCTATCCTTAAGGGTCACTAGTCAATAATCATACATTTCCATTTTAATATGTAGTCGTTTTCCAAGACTAGTTGGCTTTTAATATCTTAACTTGCTCTTGTCTTTGGACAGCCCCAATTCATTTAATGTGTTTCAATACACCAAGTTCTTTCTTGGATCAGTTAAACTATACACTTATGATCTGTACCTCCCAAATTCTATGTATATTGTTCATTTCTAATGATTCCCCAGTGTATAGTATTAAGTGATAATGACTCTTTCAAGAGTTGACATTTATTCAATCTTGTCTATCGAGTAATCATTCAATCTCGTCTATCCAGTAATCATTCCTATCTATAACAGTATATAATTCATTTTAAAGATTATAAATCTTACATTTATTCTATCATTGTTCCCTGAAATTTATTAATTATGCAATCACTTGGCTCATCAATGTCTTTTAATTTTTCAAGTGAATAATATGTCAATCTAACACTCATATATCTATGTTACATACTTTACTTATTTCATGCATAACATCTATCATCAATCATCATCCCTGAACAGTTAACATATAACCTCAGAGTTCTGTCTCTATGTTCGGCTAGCAGTAAATGTTGAAATTATAAATCAGTATGTAGAGTAATATTTAACAATATTGAGCATTTGTAAACAACGGTAAATAATACCTGCGACTACTGGTACAGTAGCCTAATTATCTCTCAATTTGCTATAAAAGATCAATGGTCAGAATTCACGTACAAGTCTATTTATCATGTCAGGATTTACTCTATTTGGCATTAGTAATACCGGTGCATCAATCTCATCTCCCATGAACCACTATTACAAAACTGTTTCAACATCAAATCTTTTTGATACCAGTGAGCTTAAGAATTTGACTTAATGCTCCAATCATTTCCTAGCATCACTAGGTTTGGTAGAATAAATGTAGTGATATTGTAGCATTCTAATTCTCAAGTCCACTAGGGTATACGTCGTTCTAACAGTATCATAAAGGATTCGTAGTATCCAGATTAGGTAGGGTAGCACTGTGTGTTTCTCAGTTACCCTAGTTACATGATAAGGCGGCCGTTCCTCACCTGTAACAGAGGTCCTGATAGCACATCAGTGACTGTCAATTTTCCACATTTTCTCTTTTTAACCGTTTACAATCACCGTTATCCATTTACATAATTTATATTTACTCCTAATCTTCAGTCTCGATCTCTTCTACATCACTAGACCTAACTTCCAAGTATAGGTCACTTGTTGATAATATTCGTGATTTTGCTCCGTATCTCGTGTTCTATGCTCAATATTTCTAAACAATAATCCTCAAGGTAACCATTAAAGTTCTCGTGTGTCTCTGTCTAACATTCTCTAATAATAACCTTCCAGATGTAATAGAATCAGTAAATCAATCATCCAATGTTCAATTACTAAGTTCAGTTCGACAATTACATGGAAACACAATCAAGTGTGTAAGGATCTCTTAAGATCTAAACAGGTTATAAATAACTGGAAGGGTACCTGTGGCTATCTGGGTAGTAGTTTAATCTTTCCTTGACACCAACAAGATTAGTGAGGTAGGTGTGGCACTGGCCGTAGCCTTAGCTTTCCGAGGACAGTCCTTATTCACCCTGCGGGGTGATTCTTAACAGTGCCACTATTTCAATGTCCATAGTTGTCTGTTGGGGTGAGCTTGAGGCAGAGATTTGAGGATCTCTTCTATAAGGCGCTCAATTCAGTCTAATTGATCCTTGCCTATCCCAATATTTCTAGTATACACCATTGCTCTAAACCATAAGTGTTAGATAAGTATTTCCATAAAAGTCTACTCGTTTATGGTCTAACCGAGTCAGTATAATCTCTTGAGATATTCCTTTTTGTTAACCCTGTTTATAAGATAACCATCAATGCTCAAAATAACAATCAATGTTCACATGAAATCTATATCATAGAGACTTCAATTCTATCTACTGATTCTAACTCTAAGTGATCTATGTGATTCATAATTGTCGATGTATTCCTTGGAATAACCATGTCTATAAAAATAACACGTAAGGATAACCTGTAAGATGTCCAGTCAATCAATAAGAGAAAAATCAAGGATCGTATGAACTCTATGTAAGGAAGGTCAGTTATATCTATTCATTCTATTTCTAGTCCTATCTCCCATGACTCACAATCGAACCTATAGCTCTGATACCAAGCTGTCATGACCCGAAATCCACCCTATGCGGATCTCGTGTCGCGGGGCCGACCCGAAGGCCGTCCCTACTTTTTCCATTCCTGTATCATAGTACTAATATGCAAAGTACTAAAACCTCAAAACAATAACAGCGGAAGTCTTTCAATACACAATGTTAGCGAAAGTCTTTACAATACATAATATGGTTCTACATAAACAAAATAAGAACCAAACATGACCAGCACCCGAGGGTGGTGAATACATGGGAGAACTAAAACATAAACTGATGCATTTTCTCAAATGTCCTTCCACGTCTTTAGACTCCTACCGGGGTCTCGCGACATCAGTACCTGAAATGGGGGTGAGGAGGGTGGAATGAGCTACAAGAGCCCAGCAAGTAAATACAGATCTCCGACACTGGTATCGAGGATCATAAAAGAATATGAATCCAAGAATAAGAATATGATAGCCGATCATAAAAATAAGATGCTATAATAGCCAATGGAAACAGTTGCCATAAAGGCCAACAAACAATGGAACACAATGTACAATTAGGAGTAAGGGACATATCATCAACATGAAACTCTTAACATGTGAACAGTGGCAAATGAACAGTAGGATCACAATGTGGAATCAGTAGGAATGGCATAACAATGTTCTGGAATTCTCAACGATAATACAATAACAAGAAAGTACTGCCATTATAATTGATCACAATAAATCAATAAAGGAATATCTCGCAATACAAGATAATCACAAGAACAATGTAACTCAACAATTTTAGTTGAGCAATCGTATAAGAGATGCTTTTGTTCTGTGTCAGGGCTTGATATGCCCTCGGTCCTTGGGGGCCCGGTTTACCCCCTTCAGTGCATTCCCAGTGTATGGCCATATGTCCGTTCACGGACTCGACCCGAAGGTCTTCAGTGTATTTAAAAGCATCGGATGGATATTGTGACTGAGCACAACTCCAGTATACATAAACATTTCATGATCATAAATGATTCCATAAGAGTATATAAAATGGAATATCATCAGTTCAATGGAAACATAACAATAGGCATTTGAAAGTACGGTTCAACATGATAACAATGGTACAACAATAAATCAATGTCCACCAGATAGAACAATATCACGTTGTGGAGACAATAACATCAGATACGCTCAGGAGTACAAGTTTGGCAGTAAAAGAATGAACTTGGCTTGATAACACCACATGGAAGAGAAAGGGTATCTACTTACCTCTAATGCATTGCTAAATCAGTCTCCTGTAGGTTTTCCTTTTCCCGTTGAGTTCCCTATATATCAGTAAATACGTTTCAGAATAATTTCTATTCACCAAATTCTATGCCTTGCTATGATCAGTATTTCTAATACTCATTTAGACTTTTCTATGTCCGTTGTTCTCGAAACCTCTTTTCATAATTTTGACATTACCAATAGATTCGGAAGGTTCAGAATAATAAAAATTCACTAATTATTTAATTCAATCGGAGTCCATTTGACTCACTTATGAAGCAGGGGTATTTTAGTCATTTTTACAAGTCGTAACTTTTTGGGACTCCGTCTCGTGAAACGGACCTCACCATTGGACTCAGAGCATCCGAGATAATAAAAATTGACTAATCATTTACCTTATTTGGACCTCGTTTGACCCACTTTTGAGTCAGGGGTATTTTTGTAAAATTAACATTTTTTCTGTTGGGCCTTAGTGGAATTTTCCAAAACATTTGGGGCCGGTTCACAAATTCCATAAGCTGCGGTCTGAACCAGTTGGTTCAGACCCCAAAACCCTAAACCGGTCAGCCTTTCTCCTGAACCAAACGGTTCAGTTTCATTCAAGAACCGGAATACAATAACCCAATTCCCTATCCCTATCCATGGTTCGGTTAACCCCAAAACCCAATTCTATTTATTATTCCAGTTACCAAACAGCCCTAATTCCATTTAAACCAAAACCCAAAACGACACAGTATCATGCCCCATTCATATCCGGTCGGGTACCGACCCGATCCGAACCTGGATCCGTCTAGACTTAACCCGATAACCCCCCACGCTTTTCCGGTCATCTCCCCCAAAGCTCCGGTGAGCAACAGTAGGGTTCCGTCACCTTCTCTGGTGACGGCAACCACTTTTCGATGGTTTTTAAACCCATTTTCAATGCAGTTTTATTCCCTTCACTTCAAGGATCTCGAATCCACCCTCGGTTTCCATTGAAGCCCTCCAAACCTTCACGAAATAGGGCCTAAATGTCTCCGGCCGACTTTCCGGCCAAGTGACATTTTTCATTTCCATGGTGTTCTAAGCACGGTTTTGACTCTAAAATTCTCCTAGTGTTTTTCTGCACTAGTATAGGTTGTTTCTACAAACTTTAAACAAGGTTTGATACATAAAATACCACATGGCCGATTATTCCCTATAACCTGCAACTCCAGATTTCTCTATGGTTTCTCAACCTTTTAACCTGATTCTTTTTGCAAAATAATCCATATTTCATGCTTGTTTAGATCCTATAATCATATATAAGCTTTATGCTTTAAATCAAAATAACAGAACTGAAATCAATTACCTGGGTTTCGGATTTTGAGCTCACTGTGACTCTCCCACCTTTCTGTTTCTGAACCAATCTCTCTCCCTTCTTCTCCCCTTCAATTCCTGACCCTTCTTTCCTTTTCTAACCTCTTATCTCTCAAACCCGTATACATATATATATGTATACAAAACACTCACCGCCTCTTCTCTCTCTACCTTATCTCTCTCTCTTCCCATCTCTTTCTTCATTCCCTTTAACCGATCCCCCAGTCGGTGGCCCTTGCCACTTGTAGCTGCGGTGGCAGCACACCCATGCACACAAGACACCTCACACATGACCCACATGCAATTCCTTTCTTTCCATTTTATTTCTTTGCATTTAATTATATTGTATTATAATATATATATATATATGTCATCCAACCGTATATATATATATATATGATATTCATAATCATTTGGATTTACTTTGAAAATTTATGCGTCGACATTCACTTGCACGTTTTTCAATAAGCTCGGCTTCCGGTGCAACGGCACCCGGACACCCGTGACTGTTTGCCTCTCGTACCTATGCATCGTAATTAAACAATACAGTCTATTACGCATCCACTTTTTATTTATGTCATATAACAGCTCATAATTCGGGATTACATTTTATAGCCCGGTCCAGCCCGGTGTACACGCTATATCCCGGGTTGGGATATTACAATTAACCTTTGCTCTGATACCACTATGACATGACCCAAAACCCACCCTACGCGGATTTAGTGCCGGTGATCGACACTGTCACTCAAACAGGCTTTACAGAATCAAATGAAGTACACAAGAGTGATATATTATTATTATTATTTTATATTGATTGCGGAAGTTACACGTATGCAACTCATCTAATAACCATTTCAACACTAGTCATTTATAAAGTATACTCAAAGTAAAATCATTGTCACTACTATTATCATCATGAGTCACCAACATTTATATATACATCAGATACATATTCCCAAAAGTACAAAACGTAAATCTCCAAAAGTCCCATCAGTCATCAAGTCCAAAAATATACATCATATGATTACCAAAAATAATCCACATCACGTCTAACCAAAATCCTGGTACAAAAGGTCCATCACATTCATGCTCTCAGCCATACGGTATAGACTTTGCTACTTCCATGCCAATTCAATTACCTAAAATATATTGGATAAATCCATATAAGCTTTATTAAGCTCGTGAGTAATTCCTGCATCTTGTCACAGGTTTTGCAAGATAGAGCTTTGCATAAAATACCATGGGCACCAAGTTTCTTTAAACAGATAGAATATACATAAAACATGCTTTCAAAATGGATCACGTATAAAATTTACTGAAGATTCAAGCAGATATAATGGAAGCATTTCTAAAACACATTATTTTCTAATAACATAGTTCAAATATCAAATCACAAAGTAGATACTAAAGAGTTGTTCACAAATTGTATACTAGCATATGCAATTCTTAAAACATGATTCAGATAATAAGTTACAAAACAGATAACATGATAACAAATGACAAATACATATGAGAGGGTGCTTCTAAAATCTGATTTTGAATAACGGATAACAGACACATATTACACACATCGAATTGCAACTTTATTTTATTATCAATAACTCTTTTACCAATCGACAGAATCAATTTGAAATGTTGTTACCATAGTTTGGGGTAGCAAATCTACACAACAAATATAAATAGGAGGCATGTATTCATTGTTGTACACACAAAAATATTCGAGCTTCTAGAGTATAGTTATTCTCTTCAATTATTTTGTTCATCTGTCAAAGTGCTCGTGCACTGTTTGCTTTAGCTCCTTTGGTGAACTGTTTATGTTCGTCTTCATTATTGCTCCATTTAAGTTCTCCTACTGCTTCAACTATTTCATTCCACTGCCGCTATCTTTTCAATCCGTCAACAACTAGAGAATTATAAAGGAGTGTTCATTTGGTCCAAAGCACTTGCGAGTGTACGCTTGCTAGGATCGATTGTTGTATCATGGAGGGTGGAGCGCCGTCAACCTGCTACACTAAGGTTCAACCTTCGAGTACCAAAATCACTCTTAAGGGTAGTGTTTATATATGCCTCAGCTGCTAAGTCGTTACTCCCTTTATTTCTTTACTTTTCTAAATTTGGTTAATAGTTTTATTCTGTTCTTGCCTTAAGATTCAAATTAGTAACCCAACCTAGCCCTAAAACATCTTTCAAAATCTTTTACAACAATCTTAAAAGTGATTTGCTTTGGAAAAATGGACATTGCTTTGATCACCACAAAACTCATTCCCAACACCTCAAACATTGATTCATTTAATAGGTCATTCTTTAGGCATTGGCAAGAACAAATTTATTCTACCTTAGGCATGATAAAAATAGTTAAATACTTGACGAAACCTGAACCCGTTGAAGGGACTGAAGAGAAAGAACTAGAAAATTGGGAAAAAGGAAACAAAATTTATAGGCACATTATATTTAGCACACTTTCAAATGAGTCATTTGACATTTATTCTACCTTTAAAACTGCCACTGAAATTTGGGAAAAACTAACAAAGAAATATGTAATTAAAGATGTTGGAACACAAAAATACGCAGTAAAGAATTTCTTAAACTTCCAAATGGTTGAGGATAGAGATGTATCATCGCAAATCCATGATTACCATAAACTAACAAGTGATCTAAAAATAGAAAACATTGACCTACCCGAGCCATTCGTGATAGGATTCCTAATTAATAAATTGCCCAAATCTTGGAAAGATTACAAGAATAATATGAAACATAAAAAAAAACAACTCAAACTTGAAGATGTTATTGTACACATTTGAATTGAAGAAAATAATCGACTTAGGGACAAAGCTGCAAAGGCTAAGGAAATTTCTTCCAAGGCAAACCTAGTGGAAAACAAACCCAATAACACTAGGTTCAACAATAGGCCCAACAACAACAACAACAGACCCAAACTTCAGAACATAAATAAAGCTTTAAACCCAACCTTCAAAAATAAAGGGAGTTGCTTTATTTGTGGGAAGCCTAGGCATCATGCCAACAAATGCAAACTTAGGAGGAGGAATGGCAATCCTACCCAAGTTCGCCTGGCTGTGGCAGATGACATAATTGATGCGATCATTTCTAAATTGAACATGGTAACTAATGTGAAGAATTGGGTGGTGGACTCCAAGGCTACCAAGCATATCTGTGGGAATAGAAGTGCCTTTACCTCCAAAGCATATTGGCTCCTTAATTACTTTCTTATAGCTTTGTTTGATTATGTGGAGAGTGATAGAAAGGAAAGGAAAGATAGAAAAAAAAACATTTGTTAGAAGTTTGGTTAACAAGAAAGAGAAAATCTCCTAAAAAATAAGATACACGTGATTACTTATTTTTCCTGAAAATATGGCTTTTCTTTCCCCTCAAAAATCACAAGAAAATTGTTTTTCTCATGTACATATTTGTTTAAAATTCTTATTCCTCTTTGTCCATTATTATTTTTTCGACACAACTTTTCTTTTCTTCCATCACTAGTGAGAGAATTTCTCTCACACTATAACTCTTGTCTATTCTTTTTTTTTTTTATATTTGATTTGGTATATTATACAATATATATATATATATATGTAATCACGTTTATATAGTACTAATTATTTTTATTGACAGTTAATATATCTACATATATATACATGTAATGGATATATATATATATATATATATATAATCTATAATAAGATAATTTTTTTATGTATTTAAGTAGTAATAGGATACTTTGATTTTTAAGATTATCTCAATCTAAAATTTTACTTTTTAAAGTATTTGAGGACTTTTAGGACTTATATATGTAGCTCTCTAATGTATTTTTGCCACCAGTTATTGCAGAGATATATTAGAATTTTTTTTATAAACTACTTAGAACCAATATAAATAAAATATAATAAAACCTCAACATGAGGTCTTTAAAATAAAATAAAATAAAAAATAAGACTCTTTTTTTAATAAGAAGATGAATTGTGATTTTAGAAAAGACTTACGATTATGTAGAAGTTTGTGACATGTACGGTTTATAAATACTATAAATTTTAAAATTTATGAATATGGATAATTTAGACAATTTTAAGTTTGTGACATGTAAGGTGTAGAAATACTATAAATTTTAAAATTTATGAATGTAGGTAATTTATGATGTTGCTCTTTTCTGGTTAGAAGACCTCCTGTCCTCAGCTACCTATCAAAAAGTTGAAGTCAGAGGATCACTGGGAAGGCTCTTTTGGTAGCCGCTCTGATGATAAAGTTAGTAACAAAAAGAGAGACCGTAATTCAAGAGAAGAATTGAACATTAAGGCCTTATTTATAGGCTGCAAATCTGCTAAGTTGAGTAGGATTAGGAGTCGTGGAAATAAGGATTTGAATATATCCTGAAGATAGTAGTTGCTATATCAAACTCTGTTTCCCTATGTTGAGCTTGGTAGCCTATGGAATGCGGTGGCCAGTTCAAAACCCCTTACCTTTGAAATATCTATATTTGCTCAGTCAAACGAACCAATTACCCTAAGATCTATATGTCGAGGAATTCTTAGGAGATATGTGTCACGCCATGGTAACTCTGAATTTTCACAGTCAAATTATGGTATATCAGCTACTCCCCCCTGAGCATCAGTTCTGTGGGATTCGTGCAAAGCTGAGGTTAAGGTTTCTAAAAAGTCATGCGTGCTTTCATAAATGCGCCATTACGTATTTCGATAAAACAGTCATTGATGGGAAAATTAATGCCCCATCATTGCATCAGCCACTGATTGGATAATTGAGGCCATTATCGGCCAATCGCCGATTAGGTTTTGGAGCCATAAATGTCGTTCTTTCTTGGATGGTCTTATAAATAGAAGAAAACTTCCCAAGAAGAGTTTTTTACAAACTCTTGAGAACACTAACTGCATTTCGAAGAAAGAAGAAATCCTCAAGGCAATTCCCAGCGTGCCTAAAGATTATTCCGGTCATCATCCTCCTATTTTCCGGTCAGTTGGTGAAAGTGTACTTTTCTATTTATTTTTTCTTATTGTCTTTGTCTCTTTTTCCCTCTTTTTTTTTTCTATTTGAATTATATTTCTGGAAAGATGGCTGCTTCTAATGCTCAATCCAGCACGGGAAAGGAAGCAAGAGAGGTCGTAGAAATAGGAGATCAGGAGTCATTAGGCCTTATATTGGGTGATGAAGTCGGGAATGTGAGAGTGACATGACTAAGGGTACGTTAGATGCCTCAAAATCAATTTTGACTTTCCTCCAAATGTGTCTTGTAGGATATCCAGGGCTGTAGATCGCCCATCAGATATCGAGAGAAGAGAAATCTATGTCAATCTTGAAAGGTTCGAGGTCGGTGTACATTTCCCTCTCCACCCTTTAGTGAACATTTTTTTAACTGGTTCAAAATTTTCCCTGACGAACTAAACATTAATAGTTAGAGGCAGTTGATGGCCTTCTTAGTCCTAGGTCACCAAAACGAAATTGAAGTAGATATGAACCCTATTAGAACTAATATGAATATGAAGTACCTAAAGTCAGTGGGGATGTTTATATATTGTCACGCTCCAAATTTCCAACCGAACCCGGGGACGCGACTACAGCAAAATAAAGGAAGAAAATAAATAGACGAATAAATAAATAAATAACAATTCAACTGATTTAGATACAAGCCCATATACATTCCTGTTTTATAAAATTTCAGCAGAACCTCCTTTGTTTTCTAAGCCTTTTTCACCTAATATTTTGCAACAATTCACATATATAAACAACAATACATCCCATCCTCACTCGATGGCCACAATCTCATCAAATTTAAATATACATCGCCTAATTATACAACCGAAGACAATTAAATAGATACACACGTATATACGTTCACTTCGATCAATATATATACATGTCTTTGGGCTTAAGCCCATACATCACAAATTACACCTCTCGGGCCAAATATCCATCTAAAGTCAAGTCTCCTCCACTCGGCTAGACTTCCTCAAGTCTCAGGTGTCAGGAGTGTCATCTGAAATGTTGTCCCACGAATGGGTCAGCTCAACTGCGAGTATGGTACAATACTAATGCAAGGAACAAAATTAAGGCGTGGCATGTGCAAGTGTACATTCATATCTATATGCCTTCCAAGTCATGCATACAATATAATGGCAACGTACAAACTACATTTGTATAAAACCTTATATCACGTTCACAAATTCATCAACACAATGCACAGGCGATATGCGTGACACACCCATGCATCTCAATGTCACACCCATGTCTCATGATACGGTCCTTCCCCGCTAGCATGAGTACCGCCACGTATGTCTCCTTTTCGGTGCGCCCCCGATGGAATGGAGTACCAACGGCCGAATTTTGGGTTTTTCACCACAAGATCTACACCCTCATAATGCACAGCACCTTGTGCTGACCCACACTATGCTGTCAAGGAATCACACTATGCCAATATGCCATAATTCCATCATGCAATAACGCAATCTCAATAAAACATTTCACCAATGCATAAAGCATGCCTTTTAAACAATATCGTCCTCTTAAAAATAACAATAGCATCTGGATCATAAGACTTCATCCACAAATATATGCATCATGCACAATCAATCTCAATACTTACGCAATCCTTATATTCGCAATATCAATAATCTTTTCGAACAAAACTTACATACAATGACAACACGAGAGGTAAATCACAATTCCCTAAATAATCATAAAGAACACAGAAGCACATAAACAATCAACTCAAAATATCTCAAAGCAATAACCCCTATGTGATTTTCTATCAAGCACAAGAATCATTCAATCAATATGCACATCATTCCTAATTTAATCCTATTCCTTACTTAGCAAAGTACCATACCTGATCGGATTATCTCAACCCCAAGAAGCTATATCCACTAAGTAGTCCAATCAACTGATGAATGACTCAGCCCTCCTACTGTAGCTGTTTAGAGAGTCCTCGCATTTCTCTTCAATGTTCCTTTGGAGAATTTGCAGTCACCAATCACATGTCTTGCTCCGGCCTTCAGCTAGTTAGCTTTCAGAAAATTAATGACTCAGGATAATTTAACCTTAGACCCATTTCTCTTCTACTCCATCACCATGATGGTTATCAATGGCCACATAGCAGAAATTAGAAGTCTCACATCTTATTACATGTTGTAGCCTACTAGCCCAACTTATTACGATATCACAATGCCCATGGTTTAACTTCCCAACACCACCAACTGAACCCCTGATAGAAACCATCAAAAACAAGGCAGTCTTCACCAATAGTTAACCTTTCCAACTACCTAAACTGATCCTGTCATGTTCCTGGGGTGATAGGGTGATAGCCCTCATTTACAAACTGAGTTGCTACTCTTTAAACACACAAAATCTACAACAGCAACAACTTCACAACATCCCATAGGTTCAGTTCCCTGCCAATCATTTCCTCATTGATCATTTGTCTGTATGCTGCATCTGCCCCTTAATCAAAACTAGGGGATTTCATACTCCAGCTTACTGATGTGCTCTGTTTCCTGGGTTGTCGCCATCAACTTGTCACAAGTAGGGCCACCTTAAAAAAAAAAAAAAAAAGAAATCGAGATGGGACTCCTTAAACCAAACTGCTCTAACATTTACAAGAAACTAATAACACCAACACAATTTTTTGAAAGACCAATGGACTGGACTCCCATCTCCATGAACAGCCCCAGTTCTCAACCAAAAGCAGCAGAACAGAGGAACCCATCTCAGCCGCAACCTCACAACCCCGCAACCGTTTATCAAATCCCAATGATCTTCCCAACAAATTGACACATAAAATCCCCCATTCATCTATGATTTTCTAACCAAAATCAACAAAGAAAACCCTTACAAAATTCCAAAATCCTATTACAGAAAAACCCAATACCCATAACAACTCAATCCAACATAATTCAGCCCCAAGGATTCTTCACCAACACTTCATAATATCCGACAGTTGTGGGAAATCCAAAAGCCCATGGCCCCGATTCTCCGAACGTTAGCCACCGTTCTTTGCAACGCCCAATCCAGCTCTCTCTCGCTTTTCCAATTTTCCTTGCTAACAAATCAGATTGTAATCGCAACACCACTGCACAAACGAATTTGTGTGTAGCTGCGCCTTCAATTCCGACGCCTCTCTGGTCTGCGGCTCACCCATTGCTTCACCGCCCCTCTTCTCCTCTCTTCTTCTTTCTCTCTTTTTCCCCCTTTTCTTTTTCTCTCATTTTTTTCCTGTTTTCACGCGACCTGCACCGCCCTTCACTCCTCATCCTTATCTCTCGATTTCTTTCCCAACAACTTCCTCGAAGCTTCCCCTGATATCTTACACATAATATTTATATATATATATATATATACATATATATATATATATATATCACAACACCCGATTGGTGAGGATACCAATATCCCCACTGTCACCACACACAACGACACACATATACACGGCACACAACAGTTGCCCATTCCTTTCTGCCTTTTTCTTTTATACCATATAATATTCACTTATATAATATACTGAATATATATATAACACATATATCATGGCTTTTTTTTTTTTTTTGGTCTGGATTAATTTTATATTTCTTAATAATTAATCCCCTCATGGCTTACTATATTCAGGGCTATCTCTAATTATTATCATCACAAAACCCTTTCTATTCATTCATTTATTATTATTTTTTTCAAGTCTCTACATATATCCTTTGACAAGAGGTTCATGCCACTAACCTTGGTACGTACTTCCAATAAAACATGGAAGAGGTGGTACTTATTTGTCAAGGGTAGTTCGGAATATGAAGACTTCGAGAACAAAAGTAGCTTCTTTCCTTGGCACACCAGGTTTAAGGGTGAGCCTATAGAACTTCAGACCTATTTTTAATACCATACTTCTCTTTTGACCTGACTGGCACTGTTTTTAAATTTCTTTTGTCATAGATAAGAAGGCTTGGAGAAGGTCCGCTTCCACTCCCGACTTGCAAGAAAAGTATAAGAGGCTTCTTCGCCCCCGAGACTGCTCTTACGACCAAATCCCTACCTTTTAGAACCTCATAGATGTAGGGCTTATAAAGGATAAGTCAGAGATCCTAAAGAAGAATCCTTACAGGTTGGACCCCAAGATCGAAAAGGTTGAGGGGACATTTACCCCTACTAAACAAGCCCCTCCTCAAAAGAAGATGAGGACAGAGGTCCTGGGGCCCAATTTCCCTGAATGTGCAGTTTTTGAGGAGTTGGCACTGTCTGTTGCTCGAAGTGAGCTTCTTCCTCCTCCAGCCCCAATGGCACGCCTTGAATCCAAAGATAAAAAGAAGATGGGCATAGTTCCTCTAGGGGTGGCCATGGTTAAGATTAAGGAGGCTGCCATAAAGAAGGCCTACGAAGAGGCCTAGAGCTCAACTGTCAGTCGCTTTAAGGGCTTGAAGCCCCGAAAAATTGCCAGGGACCTCATAGTCTCCCATATGAGAGTAAGACTGTCATGATCTTATTTCAGTGATGATTAATATATTTTCTTAACTCTCTACCCTTACTAACTTGTTCAATTTTTACTTGTTCAAAGATGGCCCATGCTATGGCTACCATCATAGATTGCCCCGAAGAGTCAGAACAGGAGGACAGACTCTAAGCCAAGTTGTACAAGACAAGGCTTTAACTTGGGACCGGCTGATATGCATCTCTTTCCTTTAAGGAAAAGTTAAAAGAGTCATTTACAATTCTTACTATTCTGGAGTCATAGAAGAACGCTTTGGCTTCAGACTTTGAGGCCCTAAAGAAAGAGAATGAAAAAGCTAACGTTGTTGCTGCTGTTACTCATAGGCTTGCCACCAGTGTGCAGTTGGCAAGGGAAGAGACAGAGAGAGCCCTCAGAGAAAAGGTGCAAAGGTTGGGTGGAGAGTTTGCAGACCATGGGTATGAAACCTTCAGGAAAAAGATCCAAAAGCTCTATCCTAACCTTGACATGTCTGGAATGGATGAAGTTTCGGTGGATGAACCCGTGATGAGTCCTCCTAAAGCTACCCCGATAGAATTTGCAGACCCTAAGCAAGAAGCCCCTCTTGTCGAGGATCATTAGTTGGAATTTCTTGTGACTTTTTCCTCTTTTGGTCTTTCGTACTTCCATCAGTCATATATATAATTATCTTTTTTTGGATCTAGAGCCTATTTTTTAGTATTCTTTGCCTTTCATCGTCTTCATAACCAGTCAAAAGTGTGACTTAAACTAAGCAGTACTTGTGAAACTAAGATCGGTAATGTCGGTGATAATCATTAATATTAAAATGATGTGATTTAGCCCTACGGTTCTTTATGGTAGATAGGTAACAAATGGACCAGACCTATAAAATAAGGCTTTTAGAGGTCTGTATATTGATAAAATGGACAAGACCTATAACACTTGTGATAGACACAAGGTTTTTAAGGGTCTGTACATTGAAATGGACTAGGTCTGTAGCAATTGTAATGGATACAAGGCTTTCAAGGGTCTGTACATTAGTAAAATGGATCAAACCCATAGCACTTGTAATGGACACAAGGTTTTTGGAGGTCTGAACATTAGTGAAATGGACCAAACTTGTAGCACTTGTAATGGATACAAGGCTTTTAAGGGTCTATATATTAGTGAAATGGACCAAATCTATAGCACTTGTAATGGATACAAGGCTTTTAGGAGTCTATACATTAGTGAAATGGACCAGAACTGTAGCACTTGTAATGGATACAAGGCTTTTAAGGGTCTGTACATTGAAATGGACTAGACTTGTAGCAATTATAATGGATACAAGGTTTCTAAGGGTCTGTACATTAGTAAAATAGACTAGACCTGTAGCACTTGTAATGGATACAAGGCTTTTAGGGGTCTGTACATTAGTGACAAGCTCTAAAGTGAATCAAAAGTAGCTTTGTTATTGATAATACTTGCGTAAGTGTTTGATGTTCCAAGGTCTGGGTACAGGCCTCCTAGTTGAATCTTCCAACCAATAATTCATAGGTCTGACGATCTTGGTTACTTTGTAAGGTCTTTCCCAATTAGGGGAGAGCTTTCCCATAGTGGGATCTTTAGTGTTTGGAAGCACCCTTCTCAGGACGAGATCTCCGAGCTGGAAATTAATGGGTTTTAACCCCTAGTTGAAGCATTTAGCCATTCTCTGCTAGTAGGCTTTAGTCCTAATCTGAGCTTCCGCACGTCTTTCTTCTAGAAGGTCTATATTTTTTACGAGTTGTTGGTCATTGGTCTCTTGGTCAAAGAAATCTGTTTTAAGAGTTGGCATGCCAATTTCAACTGAAATGATTGCCTCAATGCCATAGGCTAGTGAGAGTGGTGTTTCAGTAGTTGGAATTCTTTTGGTGGTGTGGTAGGCCTAAAGCACCCTAGGGAGCTCTTCGACCCATCTTCCTTTGGCTTCCTCTAACTTCCTCTTTATTACTTCAAGAATACTACGGTTGGTAACCTTGGCTTGCCTATTTACAGAACTTTCCAATTACCTTTTCGGTAAACTGCACCCCATTGTCTGAAATAATGACTCGGGGTCTACCAAACCTACACACAACATTTTTCTAAGTGAAGTTCTTTACTTCTCCCTTTGTGATGTGGGTCAGTGGTTCAGCCTCTGCCCATTTTGAGAAGTAGTCGATGGCGACTAGCAAGAATCTTCTATTTTGATGGGCTTCTGGTAGTGGTCCTACGACGTCCATTCCCCATTGGGCAAAAGGCCAAGGACTCGAGATAAGGACAAGTTCATGCTGAGCTTGGTGCTAATAAAAGATGAAACGTTGGCATTTGTCACACTTTTGAACATATTCCGTAGCCTGCTTTAGCATACTGGGTCAATAGTAGCCCTGAGTTAATGCTCAGTGGGCTATGGTTCTACCATCGTTATGGTTGCCACAAATCCCCTCATGTATCTCATCTAGGATGTAATGGGCTTCTTCTAAAGTTAAGCACCGTAGGAGCGGCTGTGTGTAAAACCTTCAGTAAAGTTTTTCTTTAAGAATTATATACTAAGCTACCCTAATCTGAATTGTTCTAGCGTAATTCTTGTCTTTTGGAAGTGTAGAGACTTGAAAATAATAAATAAATAAATAAATGATATAGGCTCGAAGAAAATAGTTAAACCGGTTTACCGAGTGCAAGGATAAATCCATGCGATTGATATGAATCATTACTTATAAGAATATAATATGGGACCCGAACGATATCCAATAGTGGTAAATAAATAATTAAATTGAGCCCCGACTTTATAGCAAATTTACTAGCATTTTATAATATTTTGTGGAATAAAATATTTATAAAATATTTAATATGGTAAGGTAGAAAAAAAAAAAGAATAGAAAAGAAATATCAGGTGGGTGTCGACAGCCTTGGGGAGTGTGGCGTGTAATGTGTGGTGTGTGTTTGAGTGTAGGTCGGTGGAAAGAAGAAAATAAAGGAGGGATATACAGAGAGAGAGAGAAAGGGGAAAAGGGGAAAGAGAAACAGAGGGGAGCGAATCCGACGGTGGCCTCAGTCTTCAACCGTGCCAGGTTGGCCTCCGTTGCCAATGATCCTGCTTCGTCAATCCAAGGCCAAACAACGGACGGTTGCCGCATCAGTCCACTCGGTGTTCTCACGGATTCAAATTTTTGAAGGGCTAAATTCAACTCTGTTTTGGTCAGTGAGATGAGAAATTGATGACGAGTGGGGAGGATGGAGCTGCAACGGAATAAATGGATTTCAGGTTGGATTGCTGATTCGGTCATGGCCGTGTTTGGAGACGACGTTGTATAGCTCGAAATTGTGTGAGTGGATGTTACGGTTTTGTGGTTCGGGATTGTGTGTGATGTTGCGGTTTTGTCGATGGTTGTCATGGATGTTGCGTTGGTTCATTGGTTCGTCGGATTGAGAGATAGCAGGTTGGGTTTATTGATCCAGTTGTGTCGGTGTCTGGAGGTAAGGATTGTGTAAAGCTTGTGGTTTGTGATTTGAATTGAGGGTCGACTGCCCTGTTCGTTTTATGGTTTCTGCCGGGAGGCTCGGTTGTCGTTGTTGTGTGTGTGTAGTGGTGCAGGGAAACGTTTGGGGGGTTGCGTGAATGCTGTTGGGGGAAGAATAGTGAATGGTCGTTGGGTCTCTTGTTCAAGTGAGGATGTTGTGGTTTTGTGGGGTTCCCCTGTTCTGCCGACTGCTTCAGTTCGGCACTTTGGAGTAGAGCTGATTGAAGTAATGGAATAGAGATTGAAGAAGAGAGAATTAGCGATTGAAGTTCTGATTCCAGTGGTGACTACGGTGTCAGTTTCTTACTGTTTTTGTTGAATCTCCCTGTAATTGGTTTGTTGATTGAATTGAGGGAAATTGGTGCAACAGGTATATATATATATATATATATATTTGTGTGTTTATGTGATGCGTTGCAAGGGCTGAATCATGTTGGATGTGTGGGTTGATTTTCTCTCGGCTGAATCTGGTTTACGCCAAGGTGTTAGGATATTCTGGATATCTTGGGTAGTAGCATGAGAAATTGAACCGTGATAGTGGTTTTTGTTTGGCTTGTGGTGATTTTGGCTCAGTGGCAGCAGCGTGTTGGAAGTGCAGTGAACTGGAGTGTTGCACGTTTGACTTTTGGGGTTTCTTTTGCCATTTAGCTTATTGTGGTTTTAAGACATCTTGGCTTTGAATTTCTGTAATCAAACTCCCACTGGTATTTCATGGTTGCTGCTATACTTAGGCAATACGCAGGATTACTTGAATATGCAGGTAGTATCATGTGAAGGTTTTGAAGATAGGTCATAGTTGCTAGCAGAATTATTTGAGGAGATTGTCCAGGCAGACCTTGAGGTGTTGCGCAGCGGTTTATTTATGGAATCCACATGAGGTCTGGCCATTCTTGTTGGGATATTGTGCATATGATTCAACATATGCAAAGAGGAAAAATCCAGTAATAGATGAAGCTGACTGTTCGGGTTTGAAGCAGGCTAATAGAAACAGCATAACTACTGTCCAGTGATAGAGGTTAGGGGAAACCTGTAACTATCAAATGTTGTGATTTCTACGATGAATTGGAGGAAGGGAAAGTTCTTCAATATCTGATGGATGGGATGATAAGATGGATGGGATGATAAAGGGACAAAATCTGTTAGGATCATCATCTGCTTGAGGGAAAAAGGTTGAAGAAGTTGATGAAACTGGATTTAAAATGGTTGGCCGACTCGATCAACCTGCCGGTGTGTTTTCTTCAACTTCCGAACCGTGGATTAAAGATTAACCTGGTTGATTGGATTGCATAGTGGACACAGCTTAGTAGGGTTGTGACCAACCCTATCAGGTATGGTACTTTGTTAAGTAAGGAATAGGATTAAATTAGGATTGATGTGCATATTGATTGAATGATTTTTGTGCTTATCTGATGATAGAAGATCACATAGGAGTTCTTGCTTTGAGACACTTTGAGTTGATTGTTTATGTGCTTCCGTGTTTTTTTTTTTATGATTATTTGGGAGTTATGATTTACTTCTTGAGTTGTCATCATATGTGATTTATGTTTTAGAAGGATTGTTGATATTGTGACATGTGGATTTGCATAAGTGTTGATATTGATCGAGCATGACACGTAGATTTGTGGATGAAACCTTGTGATTTAAATACTATTGTTGATCTTAATTGTAATGCATTGTTTAAAACATGTTGCATATGCTTATGAAAGTGATGTTTCATTTGAACTGTACTATTGCATGATGAAATCATGGCATATTGGCATAGTGTGATGCCTTGAAAGCATAGTGTGGGTCAGCACGAGGTGCTGTGCATTATGAGGGCGTAGGTCCTGTGGTGAAAAACCCTAAATTCTGGCCAACATCAGTACCCACGGGCTGACGGGGGCGGACCGTGAAGTGGGACATGGGTGACATAGAGTTGCATGTGTGCGTCACGCATATTGACATCGCATTGTAGAAATTCATGAATGTGAGATTGATTTTGTATGGATGCATTATATAAATTTCCATCACATCATATGAATGATTAGGGAGGCATGTAGATATACATGTACACTTGCACATGCCACATCTTAATTTGTTCCTTGCATTAGTATTGTACTATACCAGTAGTTGAGCTGACCCATTTGTGGGAACCATATTTCAAATGACACTCCCGACACCTAAGATTTGAGGAAGTCTAGCCGAGTGGAGGAGATTTGACTGTAGATGGATATGTAGTCCGAGAGGCATGTTTTGTGATATACGGGCTTAAGCCCATTAACATATATGTATACGGACAGAAGTGAATGTATGTATCTGTTAAATCGTCTTCAGTTGTATCATGGTTGTATAATTAGGCGATGTATATTTACTTTGATGAGATTGTGGCCATCGAGTGAGAATGGATAGTGACGTGTTTGTATATAAATGATGTATTGTGATTATTAGGGGGAAAAAGGCTCGAAAAATAAAGGAGGTTCTGCCGAAATTTTATAAAACAGGAATGTATGTCGACTTGTATCTAAATTAGTTAAATTGTTATTTATTTATTTATTCATCTATTTATTTTCTTCCTTTATTTCGCTTTAGTCGCGCCTCGGGTTTCGGTTGGAAAATTCGGGGCATGACAGGAAGTGACCCCACCTTTAGGTACTGGATGATGGGAGTCATCCAATTCTGAGATTGTTCTAAAATCTAAAGAGATTGTACTACTTCAATACTAGGTTTTGACTAGTACAAAATTTTTACCATTGAGTCATTTTCTGGCATGAGATGGGAGGCCATATTTGCTAAAGCGTCCTCCCTGGAGTTCTAGTTTCTTTCAATCTTCTGAACAGTGAATTTGCTGAAAGACTGCTTTAGTAATTCCACCAGCTCAGAGTATCTGGTCATTCTGTTATCCTTGGTCAAATATTCTCTAAAAACTTGACTGACTACAAGCTGAGAGTCAGAAAATGTGTCAAGGTCCAAAGCTTCGTGTCACATCCCGCACCCCACCTTACGCGGATGTTGAAGATGTGATGCCAGTTAGCTGCCTTGCCAGTCTCCGACCGACAATGTGACCAACCAAAGGAAATCTTCTGAACCTTACGATGAATTGCATTCCAATTGGTATACCATAAAAGGACAAGCCAATCAACACTTGACACGTATGACCACAGTCCGATTCATGTTCAACTAGCATGATTCTTGCTCAGCCAATGACATCCAGATCATCACATAAGGTCGGAAATGACCAATGAATATATCCAGAACTGACCACAGGGTCCAGACCATAGCTTCAGATCTCGTCACCGCCTTAGCGGATTCCGAGCAGAGAATAAGGAAGCAGTCTCCGATACGGAAACTACCATTTGTGATTATCTCCGCCTTAGCGGATTCCGGGCAGAGGATAAGGGAGCAGTCTCCGATACGGAAACTACCATTTATGATTATCTCCATCTACGACTCAATGCCCACAAGGAAACTGCAATCTCCGATGATCATATCCCTATATTCATGGCATCGAATCCTAATCAACTTAGGAAAGCTTCGGCCTATATATTAAACCCTAGAGGTACGCTTTCGGACTCATGCTCATTCTTTGACTTTCAATACAGTCTTTCAAATTCCCTTACTTACTTAAGCATCGGAGCGGCTACCGCCGGAGCCAACCCGGTGGTCCTCTGATCATCTTTCTGAGTGTTCTACAGGTCACGGAGCCCTCACGTGTTGCGAGTCAAAAAGTGCAGCATCAGTTTGGCGCCGTCTGTGGGAAACGACTAATCTCTACGTGCTTTATTCATAAACTCATCTTTTTCCCCACCGGAAAACCATGGCACCAAATCTCCGACCCCGACAGAATACTCAGAGTTCGCAAAACGCTCAGCGTCAGCCGCCTGCTCCACGCACAAGAGGACCAGCGGCCAACCCTATGCGACAAGAGATCGAAGCAATAAAACGACACAATGACCTGGTGCAGGAGCAGTTGCTAGCCATCACTAGAACGCTGGCCACGCTCACGCAGAACCAAGCAGTGGCTTCTCCTAGCCCGCCAGCCAACTTCGTTGCAGGAACGCAACCCCCGGTTGCCACGGGGAATGAAGAACTTCGTGGGCAGGCCCCTACTGACCAGCCTGAGCACCCTTCAGGCGTTGCTCACAACGGCCGAGATCCACAGCCATCAACAGTTCCCGGCTGGGGAACATCCGCTTTTGTCCCCGACGTGCATTACCGGAGCACTACTCGAGCCCCAACTCCGAGGGTTTCGGGAGCACCCCCGGCACCACAGGAACCTCATCATGCAACGCCAGTCCCGCCAGTTCGGATTCCTCCTCCATCCGAAGGGCACACTCCACCCTATTACCCTGAAGCCGAGGCTGTCAGGCAGGGTTCACAAGATGTCAGACTCAGAGACCCGCGAAGGGTAGAGGAGATTGCCGAGTCTATGGACCGGACAATCGGCTTAAGAGGACCTCAGAACCCTCCAGAGCAGGACGAACTGGCCAAGCTGCTCGGAAGACTAGCCACACCATTCTCCTTCGCCATCATGTCCGAAGAGAGGCCTAGAAAGTTCGTGGTGCCCAAATTCACTCTCTATGATGGATCTGGAGATCCAGGGGATCACCTATCTCATTATCAGCATACGATGGCCCTTCACGGAGCTTCAGATGCTTTCATGTGCCGAACGTTCATCACCAGCTTGAAGGGAACAGCTCTGAAGTGGTTCCACAACCTCCCTCCGAACTCAGTTACCAGCTTTTACGAGCTCGGTAGACAGTTTTGGATAGATTTATGACCAGCAGAAGGCTCAGAAGGGGGCCAGAATTCCTGCTGAATGTTAAGCAGACCAGGGAAAAATCCCTCCGGGCCTACATTGCCCGTTTCAACGCCGAGCTTACTGAGATCACGGATTGCAGCCCGAAATTCCTTGTTGCGGCCCTTACTGCCGGGCTTGCCCAAGGAGGCTTCAGAGACTCCTTGACCAAAAGCCCCCCGGCTGATATGGCAGCATTGATGGATCGGGCCAAAAAATACATCAACCTAGAAGAAGCCCACCGCTCAGCCCAGAAGGGCAAGGATCAGACCTAGAGGGATAATCCGAAGCGGGAGGACCATAAGAAGGAGGATCACAGAAGAGACTCCAACAAAAAGAGGGTCAGGAGCCAAGAGAAGAAAACAGCTCCCAGAGCGGTGTACAACTCCGCACCAAGGGAGTTCACCAACTTCACACCTTTGAACACTACTCCGAACCAGGTACCCCGGCAGATCCGAGATCGGGAGAACCTGAGGTGGCCAGAGCCGATCAAAGGAGATCCCAGCCTGCGGGACCAAAGTAAGTACTGCAATTTCCATAAAGATCATGGGCATACTACTAACACTTGCAGGACCCTCCGACATGAGATAGAACAGCTCATAAAGAAGGGACGTCTTCGGGAGTTCGTCAAACAAGATGGAAGGCAGAACCCCCAAGAAGACAAGCCTCAGCAGCGGCCAGATTAGAGGCCCGAACAAAAGGCAAGAGCAGCAGGAAGGACGAAACGAGCCTCAGAGGCAGAACAACCATGTTATCTACGTCCTCCATGCTGACTCCCCTGTTACAGGAATGTCCAACAGGGCGAGAAAGAGATATGCTCGGGAGGCCAGAACCGCCCCAAACATCTTGCAGGTCTCCAACGTCGAAAAAAGGCTCAAGCCAGGGCCAGAGATCCAGTTCACCGAGCAAGATCTAGCAGGGGTACACTGCCCTCACAGTGATGCCCTTGTTATCACCCTCAGAATTGCCAACTTCGAAACTAGAAGAGTCCTAGTCGACACTGGCAGCTCAGTCAACATTCTATTCTACGAACCGCTTAAGCGGATGGGCATAGACCAGGACAGCGTCAAGCCCACCACTGCCGTAATGGCAGCTTTTGATGGCAGCCTCAGCACCCCCCTGGGGAGAGTTGACCTTCCTACCACTATTGGGGAAGGTGAAGGGCAGAAGACCACCATCTCAGAGTACATGGTGTTGAACATGAAGTCTCCATACAACGTCATCATTGGGAGACCCTGGTTACACCAGATAGGGGCGGTCACTTCGACCCTTCATCAGTGTCTGAAGTACGTCCACAATCAGAGCGTGCACTCGGTCCGGGGATGTCAGCCAACCTCACGAGAATGTCACGCTATTGCCCTCAAGGAGACAGCTCCAAAATAGCAATTACAGTACACTCGGGACTGTGCAGATCCAGTTTTCACTCACACTCCCGAGGTGGAAGATTGCCCATCCGGCGTTGAAGAGCCCCTGAGCCCAAGGGGACGAGATAGCCGAGCCAAGCCTGTTGGCGAGCCCATCAAGATACTGGTCAGTTCAGAAACAGAAGGGCGTTATTTGTACATCGGCCCAGACCTTACGCCCGCCGAGCAGGAAAAGATAGTCAAGTTTCTAAAGAACAATCTCTCTATCTTTGCTTGGGAAACTAGGGACATGGAGGGAATAGATCCTAATCTGATAACTCACAAACTGATGGTAGATCCAGATCACCCCCCGGTCAGACAAAAGAGAAGACCGATCGCTCCCGAACGGCATCGGGTTATAAATGAAGAAGTCCAGAGGCTGCTGGACGCCGGGATGATACGGGAAGTTTTCTATCCTGAGTGGTTAGCCAACACTGTGCTCGTCAAGAAGAAGAACGGCAAGTGGAGAGTCTGTGTTGACTATACAGACCTCAACAAAGCATGCCCCAAGGACAGCTTTCCACTACCGAGAATAGATCAACTGGTTGACGCCACTGCAGGGCATGAGCTTATGAGTTTCATGGACGCCTATTCTGGATACAACCAGATCCAGATGTACCCTCCAGATCAGGAAAAGACCGCCTTCATAACCGAAAAAGGACTCTACTGCTACAGAGTGATGCCTTTCGGTTTAAAGAATGCTGGAGCCACTTACCAACGGTTGGTGAACAAGATGTTCAGCCCACTGCTTGGCAGCACCATGGAGGTATACATCGACGACATGCTGGTAAAGAGCCTCCAAAAAGGCAGCCACCTCCAGCACTTGGCCCAGACCTTCGATATCCTCAGACAGCACAAGATGAAGCTCAACCCCTCGAAATGTACCTTCGGAGTTACGAAGGGAAAATTCTTGGGGTACATCGTCTCTCGAAGAGGTATCGAAGCAGATCCCACTCAGATCCAAGCCCTGATTGGACTGAAGTCGCCAAGGACCGGAAAGGAGATTCAGGCACTAAACGGCAGAGTCGCCGCATTGAGCAGATTCATATCCAAGTCCACCGATCGCTGCCTACCTTTCTTTAAAGCTCTGAAGGGCAGCAAGGCCTTGCAATGGACAGAAGAATGCAAGCTTTCCTTCCAAGAACTAAAAGAGTACCTAGCCTCTCCAGAGCTCCTGTCAAAGCCTGTACAAGGAGAAAAGTTGCTCCTGTACCTAGCAGTCTCTGAGAACGCGGTCAGTTCCGCACTGATCAGACAGGACAAAGGAGTACAGAGGCCTATATTCTACATCAGTAAGGCACTACTTGACACGGAGAAAAGGTACCCAGAAGTAGAGAAGCTGGCCTATGCCTTGGTCGTATTAGCCCGAAAACTTCGACCTTACTTCCAGGCCCATCCAATTGAGATTCCAACTGCTTATCCTCTAAAGTCAATACTGAGGAAACCCGAGGTATCGGGAAGATTGGTCAAGTGGTCTGTGGAGCTAGGGGAGTTTGACATAGCATATGTACCCCGAAACTCCATCAAAGGGCAGGCCTTAGCCGACTTTGTAGCCGAGTTCACCCCGGCACTGCAGAACGAAGCACAAAACGCCGAAACTACAGGAACTTGGCTGCTGTATATTGATGGTTCGTCAACCGATCAAGGATCAGGGGTAGGACTGGTACTACAGTCCCCTGATGGACTTACATCGGAAAAAGCAGTCAGCCTGGGATTTAGGGCTTCTAATAATGAAGCTGAATACGAGGCCCTAATCTTAGGGATGAAGCTTGCCCTGGAATGCGAGGCTCAGAACCTCGATGTCTTCTCTGACTCCCAACTGGTAGTAAGCCAAGTTTTGGGAGAGTTTGCCATTAAGGATGAAAGGATGCTTCGGTACTCCGAACTGGTAAACCGTTTAAAGCATTCTTTCCAGACTTTCACTATCCAGAAGATTGAGAGAAGTCAGAACTGCAGAGCAGATGCTCTGGCTAAAATGGCCTCCCGCCTCAAGTCTGAAGCAGAGTCCACCATTAAAATCTCTTTTCAACCAGGGTCCAGCATTGAGGAGGCATCGGTTGCTCAAATCAACGAACAAACCCAGAGCTGGATGACCCCAATCCTCCAATATCTAAGATCCGGGCTCCTCCCAGAGGATAAAAACAAAGCCAGGAGAATCCGAATCAGAGCGGCCCGGTACCTGATCCTAAACGACAAACTTTACAGGAGATCATACTCTCAACCTCTGTTAAAGTGTTTGGCCCCAGACGAGTCACAATATGTTTTGGCTGAAATTCACGAGGGAATTTGCGGGAATCACAATAGGGGCAGGACTATAGCCCACCGAGCTCTATCACAGGGCTACTACTGGCCCGGAATGCTGAAACAGGCCAAAGAATATGTTCGGAAGTGTGACAAATGTCAGAGATTTGCCTCGTACCAACACCAGCCTCAGCACGAGCTCATCCCGATTCCTAGTCCCTGGCCCTTTGCTCAATGGGGAATGGACATTGTGGGCCCGTTACCACGAGCACCTCCAAACAGGAAGTACCTCCTGGTGGCTATCGACTACTTCTCTAAATGGGCCGAAGCCGAACCTTTAACGCATATTACAGAGAAGGAAGTCGAAAACTTCACCTGGAAGAACATTGTCTGCAGATTTGGCATACCACGTGTAATTATCTCGGATAATGGGACACAATTTACTGGTAAAGGCTTCAAGGCATTCTGCGAAAATCTCAACATCAGGCAGCACTTTGCCTCTCCAGGCCATCCACAAGCAAATGGGCAGGCAGAGGTCACCAACCGAACAATCCTTGATGGGTTAAAAAAAGGTTAGAGCAAGCCAAAGGAAGTGGGCAGAAGAGCTCCCAGGAGTCCTTTGGGCCTACCGTACAACCAGAAGAACCCCCACCTCTGAAACACCTTTCTCATTAGCCTATGGGACAGAAGCAGTAATTCCGGTTGAAATCGGTATGCCAACTCTGAGGACTGAGGCCTTTGAGCAAGAATCCAATGATCAGCAGCTGATGGAGAACTTGGATTTGCTCGAAGAGAGAAGGGATCAAGCCAGCATCAGGATGGAAGCCTACCAACAAAGAATGGTCAATAAATCCAGGATAGGACTCAAGACAGTCAGCTTTCAAGTTGGAGACTTCGTCTTAAGAAGAGTCTTTCAGAACACCAAGGATCCCACCATGGGAAAATTGTCACCAAATTGGGAGGGCCCCTACAAAGTGACGAAAGTCGTTCGACCTACCACTTACTGGCTTGAAGACACGACTGGGAAACCTGTTCCTAGGCCATGGAACGTAGAACACTTGCGGAAGTATTATCAATAAAAATTCTTTCTTTTACTTCCTTAAAACTGTTCATCTATTAATGCACAGGCCTCCAGAGCCTGGTCCATCTATTAATGCACAAGTCTTATGACTTGGTCCATCTATTAATGTACAGGCCTCCAGAGCCTGGTCCATCTATTAATGTACAGGCCTCCAGAGCCTGGTCCATCTATTAATGTACAGGCCTCCAGAGCCTGGTCCATCTATTAATGCACAGGCCTCCAGAGCCTGGTCCATCTATTAATGCACAGGCCTCCAGAGCCTGGTCCATCTATTAATGCACAGGCCTCCAGAGCCTGGTCCATCTATTAATGCACAAGTCTTATGACTTGGTCCATCTATTAATGCACAGGCCTCCAGAGCCTGGTCCATCTATTAATGTACAGGCCTCCAGAGCCTAGTCCATCTATTAATGTACAGGCCTCCAGAGCCTGGTCCATCTATTAATGCACAGGCCTCTAGAGCCTGGTCCATCTATTAATGCACAGGCCTCCAGAGCCTGGTCCATCTATTAATGCACAGGCCTCCAGAGCCTGGTCCATCTATTAATGCACAAGTCTTATGACTTGGTCCATCTATTAATGTACAGGCCTCCAGAGCCTGGTCCATCTATTAATGTACAGGCCTCCAGAGCCTGGTCCATCTATTAATGTACAGGCCTCCAGAGCCTGGTCCATCTATTAATGCACAGGCCTCCAGAGCCTGGTCCATCTATTAATGCACAGGCCTCCAGAGCCTGGTCCATCTATTAATGCACAAGTCTTATGACTTGGTCCATCTATTAATGCACAAGTCTTATGACTTGGTCCATCTATTAATGCACAGGCCTCCAGAGCCTGGTCCATCTATTAATGCACAAGTCTTATGACTTGGTCCATCTATTAATGCACAGGCCTTCAGAGCCTGGACCATCTTCAACTAGCGGGTTCTGTAATCCAGTCTATCCAAAGGCAGAAGTTCCGAGCACTTGTCAACTAAAGTTTACTAGAACGGAATACCTCGGATCTGACACTTACATTATTTGACTTATCTGTCAAATAAACCAGCACCATGGTTTCAACCAAAGGTGAAGTACTTTGATTCTGGCATTTTTCTAAGTTTTTGATTTATTCTCAGAACAATCGGCAACGCATTAGAAGATGCTTAAGTTTCAAAAGAGCACATTCACAGAAAGTATCAGATCAGAGAAGAAAAAATTCAACTTTATTAATAACTCAAAAAGATTTACATCAGTACCAAAAAGCTATTACAGAAGCTATTACAGAAGCTATTACAGAAGCTACTACAGAAGCGATTACAGAAGCTACTACAGAAGCTATTACAGAAGCTACGCTTGGCAACATAATGGCTCTTCTCCTGGGATGATAAAGGGGCACAAGATCCAAAACCTTCAAAACCGCCTTCATCGACTCCATTTGAAAGGAAGGAACCCTGAACCCCAATCTGCATCACGTAGTACCCAGGCCATTTCATCATCACTATCACTGGTCCCATGACCAATGGATGATGAGGGCTCTGAGCCTCAGGAGACTTTTTCATTCTCCACCTTTGTAATCAGCATGACTCCTTAGAAGAATAAAGCAAGGGTCTCTGCCAAGACACATGGGGGGGAAGGTAGCCCACCTTCAATCTTCTTCTTCACACCGTCTGTTTCACCCCAGCCACTTAGAGCAAGGGTATCTGACAGAGCGTGAGGAAGGAGAGGCAACTCACCTTCGTCTTCATCACCAACACTCCAGGCCTCGGTTGAATCCGGGAGGGGCCACCACCAATCGGAGAAATCTCGACCGGACGCCAGAGGAAACAAGAAGACTTGGGCCTCTTTCAATCCTTCCTTGGAGACTGAAAAAAGGGGGAGGTTAACTCTCAGCCACAGGCTCATTATTCCTAACTCAGGCAAGGAATCTTCCATCATCTCCGGACGAATGGGAGAAACTCCGGCAGCATATAAGGCTTCTCTCACAAACAAATCGGGGAGCAAAAGGGTTGAGCGCAACCGTATGCCCCGTTTCCATATATATAGACCCTTGAAGTCCAAAAGCCACCCAACTGAACCGTCGCAACGGTGAAAAAGAGAATGGCCTCGAAAACCCAAACGACGGTCGAATGACTAAGCGGTGCATTAAATAAGCCTCTTTAATATACCAAGAGACAGAGTACAGAATTCTCAAGACAGAGACCGCAGTCCAGTACTTGAGCTCCCAAATCAATAAAAAGGGGAACAAAGTCTGAAGTAAATAGACCCCCAATTCAAAGATTCAGACCTATTGGTCTTAACTATTTCATAACGGGTCAAGACACATAACAAAGACCAAGCAGATCGGATATATCCCAATCCCGAGTACTCAGCATACCGAGCATCATAATAACGAGCACAAGCTGCTCAGTTAACCTCACAGACTCTTAATTTAGAGCAGTCTATCTCAGGGCTCTACAGAGATCCACTCCCGCTCTATCAGGCTCTATCTATCTGGCTATATCTGCTTTCTCGTCTTACTTTTATAAGGCAGATCTATATTCACTATTCAATGACAAGTATTGAAGATTGGAAAGCAATTGTTTGATCTAAAATGCAAAGGGTTCAGCGCAGCCACACTTGCAACAAAATTCACAAGAGGGAAAAATACAAGCAGAATCTGAAGAAAAGTCAATCTTATTGATCAAAAGGGAAAGTATATTCACTACATCAAAAAAAGAGAACCAAAAGCCTATAAAGCCTCAAGATTTCCCAGAGGGGCCTGCGTCCTCTTCCAAATTAAGGGCACGAGCCCCAGCAGTCTTATCCGGATCAGGACGAGATGAGATAGGTTCAGGAGGAACGATTGATGACACATCAAAGTCCGGGAACTGAAGTTGGAATCTAGTTCGGAAGTTCTCAAAGCCGAGCAGGATCAGGTCATCACCCATCTGATCAACTTCCTCTTTTAATTCCATCTCAGCCTCAGCTTTGGCTTGACCAACTGCCTTCTGAACCCTCTGATCAATGGAACTACGGAGACCAACCAACTCCGCCTCAAGCCTCTCAACCGTCTGAGCAAATATATCCCTCTCAGACTCTGCTACCTTAAGGCTGGTGGTAGCTTTCTCCAGACCCTCTTCAGCAGACTGAATTTTGGAACGGGCTGTTCCGAGCTCCAGTCTCATCTCGTTCACCTCCGTCCTCAGCTTCTCGGCCTCCTCAAGGCCCATGGGGGTCACCATCAGAGCAGCTAAACTATGCATGCTCTGTATAAGGCAAGACAGATAAATTAGAGGGAAACAAATGAGCAAACAAAAGGCCAGGGAAAGGCTTCAGAAGTTACCTTCATCTGGAGAGTCATCATCTCAGTCATCAATTTGGAGGGATCATCCCCTCTGTACCGATGCGGGCCCTGAGCCCATATTTGATCAAATGCCTTCTTGGCAATTTGATAATCCGGCTCAACAAATGGCTCAGAAGGTGCGGCAGGAGCTTTCCCCTTCCTAGACCTCTTGCTCGGACCAGGAGGAACAGCCGATACAGGAATGGCAGGCTCGGCTTCCTCAGCCTCGGCAGGGGAGGGCTCAGGGGAATCAGAGATCAGTCTCCTCCTCTTCACTTCTAAAGGAGCATCAGGCTCAGCTGGGGAGGAAGACTCCCCCACCACTGGAGGTTTCGGCACTTCCCATCTCGAGGCTAGCCTCCTCTTAAAATCTGCGCTACGGGTGGCCATCACTTGGTCCGGAGTGACGATAACAGTATGAGCCCGGTTAGAAGTTGAAAGCAAAGCCCGGTACTGATCCTGCAGAACCTTAGTAAACTTGGGCCTCTTCCGAGCACTCTTGACTGCACAAAAGGAAATGAAAAATACCAAGTTTGTCAGTTCTGAGGATAGAAGCAAAGCTAAAGCAAACCCAAGAGAATAAGTCTCACCCCTATGGCCCGTAACACAAGGAAACGACGAGGTCTCTCCGGCCTGGAAGTCCTTATGCTCCCATCCTCCTCCAACGAAGAAGTAGGAACGGAAGACAGGGGTCGGAACCCCTTCTCAAAGGACATATAATAGAGGCCCTCTGCCTGCTTGAACTTCAGATCCATATTGCTACGGATCAAGTCCAGAGACACGTCCACTTTGTTCAGGTGTCCCAGCACCATAAAACCTAGAAGATGCCGCCAGCTATTGAGATTCAGGTCGGCGGGGCAGAGCTTGAACCAACAGAAGAATTGCCTGACTAAATCCGGCAATGGAAGCCTTAAGCCCATTTCAAACCAGGCGAGGAAAACACAAATCTCCCCGGCTTTAACATCTTGAGGACGGTCCATGGGTCCTCGAACTCTGCAAGTCACATTTGGGGGAAATTCGAATTTCACCCTCCATTCATCTAAGAGGCTTTGAGTGACGGCACTCTCACCCTCTTCTCTATGAGAAGACCTACCAGAGGTCTCCCCGGCCCTGTCTCGGGGCTCTTCGAAAGCATCAACTATTCTAACCCCTGGACTAGGGGGAGGATCAACAGGTCTCTCCTCAATAATTTCAAGAGCAGGGTTACCTACATCTCCTACAACAGGCGGACCAGCCATTCCGAATGGTCTCCCACTCCCTCATTCACAATTTGAGAATCCGAAGGAGCAGACATTGTTCTCAGACTCAAGAAGAAAGAAGCAAGAGAGGGGAAAAAATCAGTCGAACCTGTTTTCACTTAGGGGATCTGTATTCTTCAAGGTCGCACGAACCAACAATGGCGAATGAAATCTTCTAGCACAGTAAAAATGTCGAGGGAAAGGTCATTTCAAAAAATCTCATCCCGTATTTATAAACACGGTATCAGAAGGGACCCACCAAGCCCAAACGCCATGACGGTTCAGAACAATGATGTTCTCGAGAAAACCAACTGTCCGCCCAGTGTAATTGTGACCTTGAGAAGACTTAATCACCAACTACGCAATAAATGGCGCCCCAACAATTGTCTTGAAAGGCGAACAAGCGAGATACATAACTCTCTCAGCCCTAGTTACTTACATCAAACTAGGACTTAGGGGGGGAGTAACTGGTATACCATAAAAGGACAAGCCAATCAACACTTGACACGTATGACCACAGTCCGATTCATGTTCAACTAGCATGATTCTTGCTCAGCCAATGACATCCAGATCATCACATAAGGTCGGAAATGACCAATAAATATATCCAGAACTGACCACAGGGTCCAGACCATAGCTTCAGATCTCGTCACCGCCTTAGCGGATTCCGAGCAGAGAATAAGGAAGCAGTCTCCGATACAGAAACTACCATTTGTGATTATCTCCGCCTTAGCGGATTCCGGGCAGAGGATAAGGGAGCAGTCTCCGATACGGAAACTACCGTTTATGATTATCTCCATCTACGACTCAATGCCCACAAGGAAACTGCAATCTCCGATGATCATATCCCTATATTCATGGCGTCGAATCCTAATCAACTTAGGAAAGCTTCGGCCTATATATTAAACCCTAGAGGTACGCTTTCGGACTCATGCTCATTCTTTGACTTTCAATACAGTCTTTCAAATTCCCTTACTTACTTAAGCATCGGAGCGGCTACCGCCGGAGCCAACCCGGTGGTCCTCTGATCATCTTTCTGAGTGTTCTACAGGTCACGGAGCCCTCACGTGTTGCGAGTCAAAAAGTGCAGCATCACCAATGTAGGGTCAGAACAGCGAAAATTAAAACCTTTTTATCTCGGGAATGCAACTCAACTATATACCTCATAAGTATGTACCACAGAGAAAATCTATAATCAGACAGCTAATAACTCTAACCACAGAGCCTATCTATAACCAAGCATATAACACAGAGCATACCAAATCCTTATAGAGTACCATTACCATGAGCCATGTTCCTACACATCTATTGCATATAAATAAAATCAATTATATCATCACACTCACCTGAATAGCCAGAGTCAATTCATTACAATCCAAGTCTCCACAATTCTATGCCATCAGATCCGCACTTGAAATGCCTCATAGCCTACTAGTATCATCTCCTTATACCTTCTAGTCCAATAGAGTTATATCCTGAAAAATGTTAAATAAATGGAATGAGCTTAAACA
The DNA here is from genome assembly GCA_008638375.1 of Nyssa sinensis. NCBI lineage: Eukaryota > Viridiplantae > Streptophyta > Magnoliopsida > Cornales > Nyssaceae > Nyssa > Nyssa sinensis. Next base: position 3,159,666 of record CM018042.1, on the reverse strand, counting down.
AGCTCAGTGAGTAACATAGGTTCCTGCCAAGGGTTTCAAAACCAGTTCATATATATATATATATATATATATATATATATATATATATATATATATGCATGCTCAAATGTAACTCAGATAGAACAATGCAGCTCAAGTAGAACAGATACAACTCAAATAGAACGGATACAGCTCAAAGTGCCTGAACCTTCCCCAGGCAGTGTGGGATGCCGCACAAGATAATCCGTCAGTCACCCACCCCACACATGGAGGCCCATGTTCCCACACCACACCACCGGTTGGGGTCAGTATTAGAGCAGAACAGATAGCATTGAGCGGATGCTGAGTTCTGGGTGTCCCACAGAGCCAGCTATCCATCTACTGATATACTCAATCCCGTGGGCCCAAACTCACATAACAAGATAAATACAAATCAGACTCCAATAGCGTAGACAAGTTAGAACAACAGACTCCAACAAATCAGAACAGCAGATGTCAAGAAGCAGAATAGGATCATGCCATATGTAATGCAGTGTAAAGAGTATGCATTAAAACAGTACGGAGTATAAAGCAGTTCAGTATATAAAGCAGTATAGCATACAGAAAATATACACCAAGTCAAAAGTCCGAGGTACTCACAAACTTTATGCTTATCTCCATTTATAGATATCCTCCAGATACTTTAGGTACCTCTATGCATATCCTGAAGAATCATCATCCTGAATAACCATCACTAATTACAGACACATCAGAATTTAACCATTCATGTATTATTCATCATCTTGGGCGTCTATCGGATATCACCTAAAATAGTCTAATGGCCTATTACCCTCTCAGTGGGTTTCAACTAAGACTATTATATTCCTTAATTAAGCTTAATAGCCATCAAGGTTATAATATAAGTCCTTTGGACTCTATCATTATCTATCACACTTATTTAATGTTTATGCGAGGCATTATAATTTTCCTAGGCACAAAACTGAATTTATCATTATTAACTATCAACCCCAAACCATAAAAGATGTCACATTTGTTAAGGATCGTGGCAAGTTACAATTTAGCATCTTATTAACAAATATTGGATTAACATAGGAGTAGAGATGTAGAAGGAACAATCACCTGATGTTGGTACCATTGGATTCGAATTACTACATACATTCCTCATCGTGCCATCATAATAGATAATAACATCCCAAAAGATGGCTATTAAGTTTTTGAATAAAGTTCCAGGCTCAGTCAACTCTCTAGATGAATGGACAATAACTTCTCTGCTTGAAACTGAGTGAGCCATCTCTACCTAAATCTGCATCATTAGACTTATCTACTGCCTCCATAACTGCCGCAGTAGGTGCTGCAATTGCAGCTTCAATTACTGCTACAACAGCAGCTCCGCTTGCTGCTATTTCTTTCCCAATTTAAACAAATCGCCAACACCCAATCTCTCATAATTAATCCTTGAATTCCAAGGAGAAAACCTGATCAAAACAAGATGAATATACCTTGAAAGCAGAATTTCTGTTGTAGCTCGATTACCCAATACAACCCATCCATATTTAACTTATTTGTATCGTGGAAGAAATAAATTGCCGTACATCCATTCAGAGCCCCCAAAATACACCACTGTTGTTCTAAATTACAGCTGATCAAATAGCTGTACTTGGAGCATCAGACCAAGTAACCACAACAAGCTAAATGGCAAAAGAAACCCCAAAAGTCAAACGTGAAACACTCCAGTTCACTGCACTTCCAACACGCTGCTGCCACTGAGCCAAAATCACCATAATCCAAACAAAAACAACTGTTACGGTTCAATTTCTCATGCTCCTACCCAAGATATCCAGAACATCCTAACACCTTGGCGTAAACCAGATTCAGCCGAGAGAAAATCAACCCAAGTCCTTTAATTGTAGCAGCTATTAAAGACTTTGTACCATCCCCACTCTCCTATTTTGCACCGTTACATACATACGTACATATACCCGCAACTCTGCTGCATCGCTATACACATAAACACATAAGTTCATGCTGCTATAACTTCCCACTTCTGTACTAATTCTCCAGCTTTCTTCAAATTGCAAAACTACCTTCCAACCGTGCCATCTTCTACCCTCAGTTACAGCAGGTTTCCTAATTCACTTGATGTTCACCACTATTTCCAATTGAAATGGCAGAAACAAAGGAACTCCTATTACACTGCTACAACCAACATCATGTACTATAACCATCACTGATCTGCTCTTGTGGCAGTTGCCTCCAATTCTTCTTCTAGTTCAGTTTGGTTCATCCGTAAGGAGCAATGGCCAGCACCCTCTGGGACGGAACCTGATCCTTAAATTCCGTAAAGGATCCTATTGGTTCTTGTTGTAACCAAGCAATTGCCAACACAAGAGGACCCAACGTGGTCCACCCTCACAGCGACTGCTACCCAACTCGATCACTGTCGTTTCCCCTCTCTGCACCGCTACACAAACACTCTACACCGCTACTGCCACTACCACCTCAACCTCCATTTCCATTCTATTTAGTTTCACCACATCCCTCCATCACAGTCACTGTTGTGTTGCTACTGCTATACACACAAATATATACTTCTCCCTATGGCTTCTATTTCTTCCCTACTACACCGTCCCTTACGGAATTCCTCTAACAGCAGCGCCTATTGTTTGCCGTTTGCGTGGGGTTTAATTGACAGAAGACAGGTGAAGATTAGGAGATGCAGGTTGGGTCGTAGAGATCTGAAACCAAGGATCATCCTTCCAAACTTCATTCAGTATAAATCTATAAACGTGGAATGGTCTAGAAAGTTGGGGAGTTTTCCTTTTGTCGGTGGTAGCTAGAACCTTCCACCCAACTTTTGATTTTTCCTGATTCTCTCTCACGTGTATACCTATATATGATATAATTCTAGCAGCTTCTTCAAGAGACTTGTTCTAGAATTCTCCCATTTCCTCTCTTGTTTGTCCACAAGCTTGGGCTGACCTAGAAGCTTCTTAACTAATCTACATATGTTTATATTTATATATTTATATATAGATACTTGTTTGGCACCTGTTACGGCTGAGCCCCATGGCTCCTAGAAACTACCCAAATGTAAATATATTTCTATATTCTCGCAGCTTCTAATTATACATTGAGTCTTATTATATATTTTTCCATCTCACCGTATTAAATATTTTATAAATATTTTATTCCATAAAATATTATATTATAAAATGCCAGTAGATTCCCCATTCAACCAAGGCTCAATTATCATAATTATTTATTTTGCCAACCCGTTCGTGTCACAGATGATATTCATATTTTTTTTATTTTCATAATTAATTATTCGTATTGGCCTCATTTATTTAACTCAATGCTCGATCAGTCTGGGTCAATTAATTTCTTGAGCCTACATCATTTTTAGTGGCTTGGATTAGTATTTCCTAATAATTAATCCAATCATGGCTCACTGTATTTTGAGTTGTTCTGAATCATTATCGTCACATAATTTATTTTATTTGGTAATCTGAGTCATGTCGGATTTTGGGGTATTACACTTCGCATTCTATAGCTAATTTCATTCGAAGGATAAGTTCTTCATACTCGCCTTCATCGGTAGAGGCTCTGGATCCCAAACTAATGGCTTTTTTGGTTACGATCCCATCAAGGGACTGAAGTATTATACCTACTCCAATGCCCTTGTTTGTAAATGAACCATCGGTGTAAAGTAGCCACACCGAAGTATCTGTGGTGGTTTGAGCTTTCAAATGATGCATTCTAGTGAATTCTCCTATAAAATCTGCTAATACTTTGAGCTTTGATAGTAGTCCGTGTAACATAAGATATGTTAAATTCTCCCAGTTCTATTGACCATTTGACTAGTTGTCCCGAAACTTTGGGTTCATGTAGGACTAATTTTAAAGGATAGGATGTAGGGATTATGATAGGATGGGCTTGAAAGTATGATCTGAGCTTTTGAGTGGATATTACCAAGGATAAGCTAATTTTTCAATTTTGGAGTACCTTGTCTCGGTGTCCAAAAGTGCTTTACGAATGTAGAAATAGGCCACTGAATTCCTTTGTCTTCCCTAACCAACGCAGAGGTGATGGCACTTTCTGACACAGCTAAGTACAAGAGTAGTTTTTCCCCTAGCATTGATTTTGAAAGGAGTTTGGGGGAGGCTAAGTATTGCTTGAGTTGTTGGAATGCCTCTTCACATTTAGAGGTCCATTTTAGAGCCTTACTCCCCCTCAAGGCTTTAAAGAACTGGAGGAACTAATCCGTAAATTAAGAGATAAACCTATTCAATGTTGTTATCCTTTCATTCAGCCATTGAATATCGTTCTTATTTTGGGGGGATTCTAGTTCAATCAGAGCCCTAGTCTGTGAGGGGTCAGCCCGAATTTCTCTTGGGGAAACTAGAAAACCCAAGAATTTTCCTTTTTTGATCTCGAAGGTACATTTTAATGGTTTAAGTTTCATTCTGTGTTTCTTTAGGATGTTAAACATCTGGCTTAAGGGCTGGATGTGGTCACCCTTCCAAACACTTTTGACTGAGCATATCGTCGTTGTAGACTTCCATTGTATCCCCAATCTGAAGGTCAAACTATTCTATTTACAAGCCTTTAGTACGTAACTCTAGCGTTCTTCAAACCGAATGGCATCACTCTGTAACAATAGAGTCCTCGTTCTGATATGAAGGTTGTTTTCTCCCCTTGTGGAGGATACATTTGAATTTGATTGTACCCAGAGTAAGCATCCATGAAACTCATCAAGTTTGTGACTTGCCGTGGCATCAACAAGTTGATCTATTCTAGGAAGAGAAAAGTTATCTTTAGGGACAAGTTTTGTCAAGGTCAGTATAGTCAACACAGACCCTCCACTTACCATTCTTCCTTTTTGCAAGAACTGTATTGGCAAACCACTTTGGGTAGAACACTTCTCTTAGCATTCCAGCATTAAGCAACCTCTGAACCTCTTCATTGATGATCTTGTGACATTTTGGGGCAAATGTCCTCTTTTTTTGTCTTATTAGGGGATGGTCTGGATCCATCATTAGCTTGTAAGAGATGAAATCAAGATCTATTCCCTCTATATCTCTAGTTTCCTAAGTAAAAATCGAAAGGTTGGCCTTTAGGAATTTAACAATATCCTCTTACTCAGAAAGAGACAGAGTTGAGCCAATGTGTAAGTGTTTTCCCTCTTTTTTAGTGCTAACAAGTACTTTAACAGGCTCCTCCATTGGTTTAACCGCTATGTTTCTTCCTTTGGGACTCAGTGGCTCGTTAGTCTTGGAAGGACATTCTTCTGCCCGCTGAAGATTGAGAAATGAGGAACTTTCCCTTTCATGAAAGTACTATAATTGCTATTTGGAAGGTTTTTCTTTTAGTACGGGGGCATGACATTCTTGGGTAGTGAGCTGACAGCCTTAAATGGTAAAAATTTTACTGTTGTGGACATATTTCAAGCATTGATAGAGGGTTGAAGTAACGGCACCTATCTGGTGGATCTAGGGCCTCCCAATAATGACATTATAGGGAGATTTTACGTCTAGGACCATGTATTCATATATCAGTGTCTTATGGCCATCTCTTTCTCTTATCGTGGTCAGTAGGTCAATTTTGCCCATTGAGACGCTGAGATTCCCATCGAATTCTGCCATGGCAGCAACTGTAGCTCTAATGTCATTAGAGTCGAGTTTCATGTGTTTGAAGGGTTCGTAGAATAATACGTTGGTGGAACTTTCAGTATCTACGAGAACTCTTATGATCTCAAAATTAGTAATTTTAAGTGAGATGACAAGAGCATCGTTATGGGACAATGTATCCCAATAAGGTCCAATTCATAGAACTGGATCTAAGGTTCTGATTTTACCTTTTTCTCAATGGTCGTGGTCTAGATTATATGGGGCTCTACCCTTGCCTCCCCGAGCATATCTTTCCTCAGGCTCTATTAGATGTCCCTATCATCGTATTGTCAACATGGAGCACGAAGATGGCTTGATTATTTTGTCATTGCTGATCATTCTGAACTTTCCTCTATTCAAGTCTTTTCTCTTGCCTCATTTGAGGTGGTCTTTCGTCATGGGGGTTTTACCTCCCGTCTTAGCAGATAAACTCTCTTTGTCATCCTCTCCTGATGAGATGCTCTATTTCCTACTTCAAAGCCCTTCACTTCTCAGTCATGTGCCCATGTTCCTTATAAAAATCATAATACTTGTTTTGATTCCTAAAGTCTGGGTGGCTTTTTAATGGCTCCAGCCACATTAGGTTTTCACAAGTCTGAATCTGTTGGAGTATGTGGGTAAGAGAGCCATTCAGAGGAGTGTAAGTCCCATACCTCTTAGAGTTAAGAATTGTTTTGTGCTCTAGGTGTTGTTCTCTTGTTAGGACTCATAATCCTCTTCTTGTTGGCACTGTTATCCCTTTTCTGAACTTGCTCATCCTTCTGAGCTTGTTTTTTAGCTTTCCAAAAAGAAGTTTTTGTATCTTCGAGATTAATATACTTATGCACTCTATCCATGAGTGTTGTCATATCGATAGGAGGATTCTTGGTCAAGAAATCCTGGAAGTGTCTAAGCCCAAGGCCTGAAGTAAGGACGGCCACTAAGAAACTTGAACTAAAATCAGTTATCTTTATGAGCTCGATATTAAAATGAGCTATGTACTCCCGATGTGATTTTCCCTTTGCTTGCTTCATAGTTAGCAATAATTCTAGTCCTTTTTCTCAACTTCCTACTCATTAAGAATCAGTCAAGAAATAGCCAACTAAGTTTATAAAAATTGTCGATCAATTTTTTAGGAAGGTTGTGGAACTACTTAAGAGCGGTACCCTTGAGGCTTGTCAAGAAAGCTCGACACATGAAGGCATCAGCATCTCTATGCAGAGCCATTGTGTGTTGATAATGAGATAGGTGGCCCCCAAGGTCCTCAAACCTGTCATAGAGAGTGAATTTTGGGACAACAAACTTCTTGGGTCGCTCCTTTATCATTATGGCAGAAGTGAATGGCGTGGAAAACTTATGGAGCAATTTACTTAGCTCATCTTGCTCTAGAGGGGCGTGGAACCCCTTGGTTGAGATCGTCTGATACTAAGAGTCTGCTACTTATCTACTCTCTAAGGGGATTTGGGGGCTTGTTGTACTATCGGTACCCATTGTTGATCTTGTTGGTAGTGGCTGAGGGGTACTGCTCTCCCAAGGCTGGCATATCAAGAACCTCGGGAAGCTGAAGTCCTGGTCGTACTAGATTATCTCCAGAGACTGTTAGGATTGGTATTCTCGTTCTGCTCTAGTAATTGACAGTAAGGTGAAACTTTGGTATTCCTCTCCCTACAGTTGTTGATCATTGGGGTTCGATCCCCATATAGACGGTACCATAGGGGTGTACTGATTACACGTTAGGCAACTCCTCATTGTGGGATCCTCCATCATTGGTGGTGGCAGGAGGCTGAGGTCCTCTGTGAATAGCATTAGTAGTGGGAAAAGAATTATCCCGCTGGTTATGAGCCAGTCAGGCTAGAGCTTGTGACATGGTAGTGAGTTATTCTTACATCTGATCGAACTGCCATTAAATCCAATCAAGCTGCTGTTGTAAACGAATAGGTGTTTTTCCCCTTCGTCCTCTAGCAGGAGGCTGATTTTGAGGATTTTAGGAGTTCTTTCTAGGACAAAGGTTGGGGCCATTGATTTTTGGAAAAAAAAGATAATAGATTTATTATTTGAAGAAAAAATAATAAGAACGATTGTCGTTCCCACAGATGGCGCCAACTGATGTTGCTCTTTTTTGGTCAAAGGCCTCTCGTCCTCAACTACCTGTCAGGAACTTGAAGTCAGAAGATCACTGGGAAGGCTCCGATGATAAAGTTAGTAACAAAAAGAGATACCGTAATTCAAGAAAAGAATTAAACATAAATTAAAAGCGTACCTTAAGGCCTTATTTATAAGCTGTAGATCTTTTAAGTTGAATAGGATTAGGAGTTGTGAAAATAGGGATTCGAAGATATCCTGAAGATAGTAGTTACCATATCAAACTCAGTTTCCTTATATTGAGATCGGTAGCCTATAGAAGACAGTGACCAGTTCGGAACCCCTTACTTCTGACAAATCTATATTTGTTCGGTCGAACAGACCAATTACCCTAAGATCTGTATGTTGAAGAATTCTTGGGAGACACATGTCACACCTTGGTAACTCTTAATTGCCGCAATCAAATTATGGTAGATAAATACTATAAATTTTAAAATTTATGAATATAGGTAATTTAAACAATTTAAAAAAAAAATATTCACTTGATGATTTTTAAATAACAAAATTTAAATTTCATGTAATTTTCTTTAACTCTTCTTTCATAATCAAACAGATGTAAGAAAAATTAATATCTTTTCACTTTCCTTTCTTTTACTTTATTTTCTTATACTTTCATTTTCTACCATTTCTTTCTTCTTAAACAAAGGGAGCCTAAGAGAATGTACTTCAAGAAAAGCCCAAACACAACACAACAATCCCTGTTGTAATGTAAACCTTAATAATCAGCAATTTTTATATGCTAAAAACCAAAATTAAATAAAAAAAAAAAAAACCCAACCTGTCAATTATCATTCATGAGAATTACCACATGCAAATCATCCAACTTAGGAGAAGGTATCACATATTATTCTCAACCAAACATCTCACAAGGTATTGATGGTCCCAGTCAAGCCTTGTAAGCATTCACACGAAAGTATCTCTATTTATGGCAAGAGAATAACCAATATATCGGATAATAATTCCATGGATCCCTTTATTCTTGTCTTAGGCTGCTTAAATAAGCAAAGCCCAACTACTTCTACGTACAAGTTGCCGAAATAAAGGACCACCACTGCACTAATAAAGGACCACTACTGCACTACTGGATTAAAAGAAATAACAAGAAACAGAAATGCTGACTCATTCAACCTGATCTCCTAATTGCCTGCAATGGTCTTCTCACGCCCATCCTCATCCCTGATATTTGGGATTTGGTTTTGGTAGCTTGGCCGACCTTCTCGGCTCATCAACACTCCCCCCTCCCGATGGATTCTTGTCCTCAAGATCCACGTTGGAGAATTGGTCCAGCAGCAGTGGAGTGTTTTCCCACGTTGCCTCCTCTATAGGTAAGTGTTTCCACTGAACCAAACTTTCTTTCACAAAAGTAGAGCCTTGTTTAACCCAACGAGTATCCAAAATATGTTGAGGCTCGAGGAGGATAACTCTTTCCTCCGAAACTGGAGGGAACTCGTTAGGAGGTGTTGTATGCTCACCAACAAACTTTTTTAGCAAGGAAGACATGGAAAACTGGGTGAACGCGGGATCCGTCTGGTAGTTGGAGTTTATAGGCGGCAACTCTAATTTTTGCACAATTGGATAGGGCCCAAAGAATTGAGCGGCAAGCTTCTGGTGGGCATATCTGAAGGTTAACTGTTGACGGTACGGATGGAGCTTGAGGAACACCAAATCTCCAACTTCAAACATAACATCTCTCTTCTTGAGATCAGCCACTTGCTTCATTTTATTAATGGACGCCTCCAAGTTGTGCTTCAATTTTTTAAGCAGCTTATCTCTTGACAGTAAGCTCTGGTCCACCTCATTTATAAGTGATAAGCCATCATGATAAGCCGGAATGAGTGGAGAAGGGCGCCCATATAACGCCTAGAATGGAGTCATACCCGTAGAAGCATGATAAGTGGTATTATACCACGGCTTTGCCCAAGGTAGGTAGGCACTCCATTTTCATGGCCACTGGTGGGCAAAGCTACGTAAATATTGTTCCACACAACGGTTAACCACCTCCATCTGTCCATCCATTTGTGGGTGGTAGGCAGAACTAAGTCGCAGCTTGGTACCTGACATTTTAAAGAACTCTTACCAAAAATTGCTAATAAATATTGGGTCACAGGTCACTAATAATAGACAGGGGTAGGCCATGGATTGGTGCAAAACTACAAGTGCACAATATCATAGTTTTATGGTAAAGTGATGAGTAGAGTATCGTCCTTAGGGATTGGTGTCTTACTTTTGACAAGTACCGAAATTAAATTAATCTCGACTTTATTTAGAAAATTCACTAAGATTTCTGTAATTGCAAATTAAACTAAAATTAATGCAAAGAAAATACTCAATTGAAAAGAGAGTTGTTGTTTGAAAATCAAATTAATGGAAGAGACGTATTCTAGGAAATCGATTTCACCTAATTTCTCACTATACTTTACTCATCTAACTAATTGAATTTAATGCTTCATGTTTGTTAGCAAATCTCTAAATCATCCAAAAGCCTCTTTCGATAGTCAGTTGCAACTATTCTTGTTCATCATTTTACACAAGAGTATGCAAATTAATAACGCAAGAATGCAATAAGAATAATGATTTTTAGTACTACACAGGTTCATATAAGTCTTTCGATCTCTATATTTACCTATGCCGAAATATTCAGGATCTATCTTATAATTCTCTCTTTCGACAGCAAATCACAAGATTAAAATCATCTAATTAGTGGCCAGTTAATTAGAAGTATTAAGCTCAGAATAAATCAGACAAACATAAAAAATGATTGTTTTAAATTAGCATAGAAAAGTAAGCATAGTTCGGAACTAGACTACATCAGTTTTTCTAGAATAAAGTAAATTTAATTCATGCTAAAAATTAAATTCAACGAACGAATTTATCCATAATTTTTTCTGAGAAAAACAAAAGCAAATTAAACACTAAAAAAAATAGTCGCAACCGCATGTAGTGCCTCGCTGATAGCAGCAGTCGCTGGTCCAGCCGCTTGTTATCTCTCTCTTCCCCAGCGCAGCTTGATCTTTTATTTTTTTTCCTCTTCTGCCGTACAGCTGCTTTACTTATTTTTGCTCCCAACCGCTGCTTGTGCCTGCTTTTGAATTTTTCCTTCTCTTTGTCTTTTTTTCTGCAACTGCCCAGCTCTGCTTCTTTTTAAAACAACCTGCGCAGCCGCTTCGTTTCTGTCTTCTGCTTTGCGCCGCAAGTCTCTGGTTCTCTCCCCTTTGCACCGCTCCCTCTTTCTAAGCTCTTTCTTTTTTGCTCTTTTCTTTTTTTTTTTTTTTGCGCCAGCTTTTTCTTTAAATACATCCCCCTTAAACCCTACACGCAGGATGCCGCTTGGTCTTTATGGGCTTGGGCTTGGGCTTGGGCTTGGGCTTCTGCCTTTCCAGCGCCCCACATCAGCCACTTCTCTTGTTCATTTTTTTTTTCTTTCTTTTGTTTCCTGGTTCCAGCGCCCAAGCCTCCAATTCCTTTCTTTTTTTTTTTTTATTTTCTTTCTATCTCTTCTCCAGCCGGGGCCCACCTTGTTGATTTTTGGTCTTCTTCTTGCCTCAGCCTTTAGCCGTCTCTCTCCTTTCACTATTCAGCCGTAACGCTTCCTGCTTTGGATTTTATTTTATTTTTTTCCTTTGCTTCCACTCCACGTCAGCCAAGTCTTTATGCCCAGCGCCTCCTGTTGCTTGCTTTTTTTCTTTTTTTTTTTCTTCTTCTTTGCCTTGCGCTTTTATCATTCTGCAAGTCAAAAATCTCATTTTTTCTTTTCTTAGAATTTTCAATTTTCTCAACTCTAAAATAAAATTTAAATAATGACAATGAGCCTAAAATCAATCAAAAATAAATAAAATTAAGCTAAAGTTTAAAATTAAGGAGATAAAATATTCTAAATTATGCAAGTCATCACCATGCAACTTAATCACACCTTCCACGAATTTGTCCGCCACTGTTTTAGCAGTAAAAGGGTGAGTTAAAGCAAGAAAATGAGCTAATTTGCTTAATCTGTCAACAACTACCAGTATAGTATCTTGGCCGCCTGAAGTGGGCAAACCTTCAATGAAATCTAAAGTAATATCATCCCACACTTGGCAAGGAATGGGCAGAGGCTGGAGAAGGCCAGCGGGTGCCAAATTCTCATATTTTACTTTCTAACATACCTCGCAGCTTTTTACATACTCCTAAACCGACTGGTACATGCGTAGCCAATAAAATTGATGTGGTAATTTTTTAAATGTGCGCAAGACTCCCGAGTGCCCTACTATATTAGAATTGTGAACCTCATGCAATAACGTGGCCCTGAATGTTAGCATTAGAAGGAACTATTTCCTTATTTTTGAACAATAGAAGCCCATTGCGCCATTTGTAAGGCCCATCCGCTTGATCCTCAACCATATGGCCCACGGATTTCACCTATGCGTCATCCTTTGAAGCTTGCCTAATCTCTTCCCATATTTCCATTTTAGGTACATGGATGTGAAGGAGTATTGGGCTGTTGGGTTTGCGTGATAAGGCGTCCGCTGCGGAGTTTTCATGGCCTAGACGGTAGATAATTTCATAATCATACACCAACAATTTAGCCACCCATTTTTGTTGTTCCGGAGTTGCCACTCGTTGTTCCAAAAAATATTTCAAGCTATGGTGATCCGTTTGAATGAAGAACTTCCTTCCCAAAAGGTAGGGCCGCCATACTCGGATTGCCTCCACTATCGCAAGCATTTCCTTGGCATAAGTAGACCACGACCTTTTGGTGATTCCAAGGGCCTGATTCATAAAGGCAATAGGCTTGCCTTGTTGAAAGAGCACCGTACCAATTCCATCTCCCGACGCATCCATCTCAATGGTGAAAGATTTGTTCAGGTTGGGCATGGCCAAGGTAAGAGTAGATGTCATTGCTTCCTTGAGAGCTATAAAAGCAGCTTTTGCTTCATCATGCCACCCAAACTACCCCTTTTTGAGGAGGTTGGTAAGGGGACGAGCTATGACACCATAATTCCGGATGAACTTCCGATAATATCCTGTCAAACCTAAAAATCCACGTAAAGTAGAAATATTAGTAGGCCTTGGCCATGCGAGCATGGCTTCAATCTTTTTGTTGTCGACCTTAACCCAATGCCTTGAAATAATGTGCCCTAGATATTCCAATTCATGTTGCCCGAATTCACACTTGCTCATCTTGACAAAGAAATGATATCGCTTCAAAATATCTAGAGCTTGTCTCACATGCACCAAATGTTCTTCCCATGTGGGGCCATATATCAAAATGTCATCAAAGAAAACCAAAATGAACTTATGAAGATAGGGCTGAAAAATGGAGTTCATTATGGCTTGAAATGTAGAGGGCACATTGTAATGGCCAAAAGGCATTACTAGATATTCGTAGTGGCCATTGTGGGCACGAAACACCATCTTGGGAATATCTGGAGGATGCACTCTTTACTTGGTGGTAACCCACCCTCAAGTCGAGCTTAGTGAAGTAAGTAGGCGCCATGTAGCTCATCCAACATATCGTCGACCGTGGGAATAGGGAAGCGATCTTTAATCGTGGCTGCATTGAGTGCACGATAATTAGTACAAAATCGCCAACTGCCATCTTTTTTCTTCACCAATAGTACTGGCGAGGAAAAAGGACTGGTGCTAGGACGAATAAGCCCAGTGTCTAGCATGTCTTGGACCTGTTTCTCTATCTCTTTTTTCTGAAAGTGAGCATATTGATAAGGGCAAACGTTGATGGGCTCAGCTCCTTCTCTAAGAGGTATAGTGTGATCTACCTCTCGGACAGGTGGCAAACCAGCTGGTTCTTTGAAAACTTCTACATATTCCTCCATAGTCGGCTGCATTCCAGGTGGCACATTTTCTTGCAACACCGTTTCTTCCCTTAATTGGAAACATACAGCAAATAACTCATGCTTTTGGCAAAGTTCTTTGGATAACTCTTTAAGTGAGGCCTCCCGAATGCTCTGAGCACCCAACCCTTGTAATTTTCTCGCCCGATTTTCCCACATAAACTCCATGGTCAGTTTTCCTAATTGCAAGTTACTGAACCCAGCATTTCGAGCCATTGGATCCCCAAGACTAGATCCAGCCCCAGTGAGTGAAAGAGAATAAAGAGTTAAGGAAAAAGGAGTGGCTTGAAGGTCCACTCGTACACCTTCAAACCAGCCTTGACACTTCATATTTTCTCCATTGGCTACCCGAACTATAAATGGTTCGATTGGCACCATTGGCATCCGAAGTAGCCTAACAATTCTCTCACTGACAAAGTTGTGGGTTGACCCATTATCAACCAGCACAATAATTTCATGGGAACCGAGCTTGGCCGTCATTCGCATCATCTTAAGTGTTGTCCACCCGGTCAAAGCATGCAAGGTGATCTTCGGCTCAATTTTGTGTTCGGGAAGCTCCCCGTGGTCTTTCTTCTACAGCATCTACTCGGTAACTTCCTCACAGATGATGTTGCCTACGTCGGGGGCTCCTTCCAAGAGCAGCAATTGTGGTCATTGGCACCGGTGTCCACTTGTAAATCTCTCGTTATAGTGGAAGCACAGTCCCTATGCTCTTCAATGCTGCATTTCATCCTAATGTAATCTCCGAACCAGAGCAACAAGAGCATTAGGAGCTGCCCAAGCTGCTTGGCGCCGCGGGTTGAAGATCTAGAGGGGCTCGCGCTAGTGGTGGCCTCAAGAAACGTCGCTGCCTTGAGAGTTGGTCATCCTTCATCTATGTTAGGCTAATGGCGTCCTTCAAGGTTTGCGGCTTAAACATTCTGATGCCATCAAAAATTTCTGTCTTCAGTCCACCCATGAAGGTCCCGACCAAAGTTTTTTGAGTCCACCCACAACCAGGTTGCCCAGACGTTCGAACTCAGGCTGATAATCACGTAGGGAGCCAGTTTGCCTAATTCTTGAAAGGGCTTCATCAAAATCGTCACACTCTGAAGGCCCAAAGCGGGCCCAGAGTTCGTCTTCGAAAGTCTCCCATGAGAGAATGCGCCCTTCCTCTCGGAATGTTCTACGGATCCACTGCCACCACTGATTGGCTTCTCCTTCCAAGTGGTAGGCTGCCATGGGCACTTTTAGGGCTTCGGCAGTGCCTTGATACTCAAAAAATTAGTCCACACAATTGAACCACTCCGTAGGATCATCTCCTAAAAATCGTGGGAAATCAAGTCTTGTTGTTTTGTAAAAAAAGGGCTGACGACCTCCATCGTCTTCCTCTCGGAAGTAGTTGCGCCCTTCTCAGGTCTTGGTTGCCACAATTGGAGGACTCTCTACTAGTGAGCAAAATGTCAGAGAGACAGTTAAGTGTTTCCTCCAAGTGATAAAGCTTATCAGCCATGCCGAGCTCCATCTGGTGTAGCCCATCTTGTATTGCACCTGAATCCTGCCTCCAGATTCTCAATACACTCCTTGTTGGTTATCATTTGCGAACCTGGCTTTGATACCAATTGATGGTCCCAGTCAAGCCTTTTAAGCATTCACATGAAAGTATCTCTGTTTATGGCAAGAGAATAACCAATATATCGGATAATAATTCCATGGATCCCTTTATTCTTGTCTTAGGCTGCTTAAATAAGCAAAGCCCAACTACTTCTATGTACAAGTTACCGAAATAAAGGACAACTACTACACTACTGGATTAAAAGAAATAACAAGAAACAGAAATGCTAACTCATTCAACCTGATCTCCTAATTTCCTGCAACGGTCTTCTCACGCCCATTCTCATCCCTGATATTTGGGATTTGGTTTTGGTAGCCTAGCTGACCTTCTCAACTCATCAGGTATCATCACTATTAAATGCAAAGAAAGCCTCTAATAAATAGCATATATCTTCATCATGCAAATTATATCAAGTACATATCCATCATGTTAAATACATATGTGCAAGTGGTTCCCACCAATATATATATACACGCGCGCGCGCGCGCAAAATAGGTAGGATTCAAAATACAAGGCTGCATGAATCCTACCCAATATATACATACAAAAGAAGAGCACGTATTCATTCGACAATTTCCAAGGTGACCCAAAGCAATTGTAGTAGAGCTGCTGGTGGTGGTGGTGGTGAAGCTACTAGTGCAGGTGGTGGTGGTTTAGCGGCCAACCCAAAAAACCTAATTCAAGTGGTTTATCAACAGATAACCCAAATCAATTTAAACCATATATAAGAAAACAACAATCTAATCTAAACAACTACTCAATTATAAACCCTTTTAGTCATATGAAAAAATTCCTTCAAAAGGTAGAGAAAGGCATGAGAGACTTCCCTAAAATGTTTGGAAAGAAATGTCTTTTTCCTTCCTTTTTTAGGAGCTTTATACTCCTTGTAATAAGTTGCATTTTAATAAATTTGTTCTAGATTTCCAAATAAGTAATCTAGCCTCAACACCGACGTTACAATCAACAACTGTGCCAACACTATTATGATATCTATATTTTAATTTTTTTTTTTAAAGAAATTTTAGTAAAGAGTTTCATGAATTAGGCACAAGGCATAGAAAATGCAAAACCAGTGTGAGATGATATGGTAAATTCATAAATAATGAATCTCATTTGTGTGAAAGAGGTGGAATTTATAGCATTACATATATATATATATATATATATATTGTTAGAATTTGTTGCTTTTTTTTAAAAGTTTCAAACCTTTTAATTATTTTAGTTTTTAACTTTTAATTCAAATTTTATTTTTGTGTTTATGGAACTTTTAATTCAGATTTTATTTTTGTGTTTTATGACTTTGAATTGTTACAAATCAAAACCTTAATGATCTTAAAGTCACAACTATATTCTAAGCTTATAAAAGGTTACGAGAGCTTAGGCTTTTGGGTATCTTATTTACAACATTCTTATGTGATTCTTCTTCAACTCTTTCTCTCTTCCTTTCCCTCATATTATTTTCATTGTCAACAATATTTAGTTTTTGAGTAATTTAAGAAAGGCAGTTCACCCCCTCTTCCAAGGTACGTGAGCTCTTAGAAAAATCATTGAGAGCACCTGGGTTGTATCTTTGAGTTACTGTATCCGTTTCCATTCTTCACGTAGGGAGGCACAATTATTTTAGGATAGTGCTTTCACGCCTCACAAGCAAACTATTTGCATTTTATTTTCATACTTATTCATATAATTATATATATATGATGCTGCACTTTTTGGCCCACGTGAGATCCAAGCTCGGCTCCCTGCGAAACACTCGGACACAAAAGATCAGAGGACCACCGGGTTAGCTCCGGCGGTAGCCGCTCCGATGCTTAAGTTAATAAACCGAATTGAAAGACTTGTAATGAAAGCCAAAATAATGAGCATGAAAGTAAAGCGTACCTTAAGGATTGAATTTATAGGTGGTTGTTCTCCCAAGTTGATTAGGATTTGGAACCATGAATATAGGGATTAGATCTTCGGAGATATCAGTTACCTTGTTGAATATGGTAACTTAATGTGGCAGTTTCCTTGTTGGAAACGGTTTCCTTATTCTCTGCTTTGGAGCCTATGGAGGCGGTGATAAGATCTGATTATTGATTTGCTGTTATTGCAGATTTGTAGGAGAGCTGCCTTGCTTTGACACTATGAGCTCGGTTTATATGGGTAATGCCTTTGACTGACCAAGGGTGAGGTATACGACCGAGCATGAACTGAATGACCGAGCATAAGTCATGTGACCGAGCATGAACCAGATGACCGAGCATATACTGAATGACCGAGCACAGATTATATGGCCGAGCGTGAACTGTATGATTGGTCGCGAGCCGATCTCGCAGTCACACGTGTCATGCAGTGGTTGGTGTGTCACATAGTGGTATATCAGTTACTCCCCCCCCCAAGCCTTAGTTTGAGCTCGGGGCGTAACTAAGGTGTTATGTGCGTCCGAAAAGCCATGCGTTCTGTCGTCTCGTTTTTTGAGACGTCCGTTGGTACATCATTTATTGCGCAGCCGTTTCTTCGGGTTTCTCAAGTCATTATTGTTGCGATACTGTCGAGACGGTTCGCCTGGGTAGCAATTACTCTCCGGATGCGTATAAAAGGGAGGAAGAGCCTTGTCCGATTCTTTTTACCATTTTCTATTCTACGAAGTGAGATATACATCCGACATTGTCGAACCAGCAAATTATCCTGTGAAGAATCCCATCCATCCGAAGTCCCTTACTTTGATTCAGGTTCGGTTTTAGTGTTTTTGTTCATCTTTTCACTTTCTCCTCCTCTCCTTTTGGTTATTTTGAAATGTTGACTTCTTCGGCATCTTCTGGTGTTGGTAATGGGTCAGGGAGCCTCCCGGAGGCTCATTCCCTGTCACAAACCCTAACTAGGGGTAGCAGTTCCTCGGGGACTGGATCGGAGGAGACTCACTCTAGTCCCTCAGTTAGGATTGTCGATGCCTTCTCGGAGTCTAGGGATAGAGAAGGCGAAGTCTCAGGTCGGTCTTCTCAGACAGAGAGTACTGTAGCATCCTCTTGGCTAGAGGTCATTAGGGAGAGGTATGAGATTCCTCCAAATGTTACCCTTAGGGCTCCCGATGACCTAGATTTCCCTTGGGATGTTCAGGAGGGAGAAATCTGTGTTTATACTGCCTGGTTCGAGATGGGGCTGCGTCTTCCCCTCCCTAGTTTGCTTAGGGATTTTTTCTGTTGGTTTAACCTCTGCCCAGCCGACCTGCTTTTGAACAGTTGGAGGCACCTAGTTAGGGTTTATAGCCTTAGGTCGTCTGAATGGCGTCGAGGTTTCTTTAGATTTGATCCGTAGTAAAATGGATCTTAAGTATAGGAAGGCGGAGGGCCTCTATTACATGTCGTTCGACAGGGGTTTCCGGCCTTTGACCTATGTACCGTCCTCCAATAAATTTTGGAAGGATCGGTTCTTCTTCGTTAGTGGAGAATGGGAAGTGACTGACCCCGAGGACCAGTTCTCCACGTTTCCCCGGAGCACGGGGTTTATGGGTGAGACACCCTTTTCTTTTGTAATTTTGTTCTGAGCTTGTTTTTGTGTATCTGACTAACCTTTGCTCAAAATTCTTTTGTGCAGCCAAGAGCGTCAAGAAGAGGCCTCACTTCACCCCTGTTCTGAAAGACCAGTACAAAAGGCTTCTTCAAACTCCAAACAGGGACTACCGAGCCATTCTTCATTCAGGCCCTACAATGCCTCCCAAGGACAAGAACGTGGTTGATGAGGTCCTCAAATCAGTTGCTGGTAAATAGGGGTCGTCAAAAAAGAAGAGGGTGGTGAGCCAGCCTCCTCTCTCTGCGTCTTCTTCGAAGAAGACGAGGACGACCGACCCGTCCTCTTCGGTGCCTCCCAAGAAGGGGGCTGTCTCTTCTGCTTCTCCCTCTTCCCGACCTCCTCTGAAGGGAGTTGTGATCAGGCAGCCCTCCTCTGCCCCCCAAAAGGGGGTGGTGATCAGGGAACCCTCTTCTGCCCCTCAGAGGGGTGCGGTGGTACCCCGGCCTGCCCCTTCCTCGGCTCAAAAATTTCAACTGAGGGGTAAGGCAAAAGTAGGGGTTGAGATGCCTGATGGATACAAGGCCGTCCATCAGGCCATTGAAGATTTCTGGGCTGAGGCCCCTCGGACTGACATCCCTTCCTGCAGCACCAGGAAGGGCACTGAGAAGACTGTGGCTGGTGCCATGAGGGCCCATCTGAAGGTAACGACCGACCTTCCTTCCTTTGGTGTTTTTCTTTCTTTTCCTCTTTACTGATGTGCCTCTTGTCTTGTTTTTGCAGACTCTGCATAGCTTGGCCGCTCTAATGGAGGCCACGGTGGATCTCCAGGCTTTGGAGAGGCTGGAGGAAGAAATTGATGATGTTCGGCTACAGCTCGGCACGGCTCAGTCCCAAGCCACCTCGGCCGAGGACGAGCTCAAGGAGGCGAGGAATTGCCTCTCGATTATGGAGTCCGAAAGGGATTCCATTAAACTTGAGAGGGATTCTTTGTAATCTGAACGGGACTCCCTTCGTCAGGACCTGTCCAAACTGAAGGAGGAGAACAGTGCCCTTCAGGACTCTATTGCTCAGAAGGTTGAGGAGGCCAAGGTGGAGACCGAGGCCAGGCTGAAGACCGAGCTTGAGAAGATGGGAGACACAATCGCGCAGCTTGGTTACGATAACCTCAAGTCCAAGCTTCTCGCCAAGTTCCCGGATATCGACCTGTCTGGGATCGATGACGACGATGAGGACGAAGATGGTGATGAGGATGATGGACCTGCAAGCCCCTTAGTTTAGGGAAAACTTTTGTAGTCCTTTTTCATCTTCTTTGTAACCGAGCTTACATATTAATGAAAATATCTCCTCTTCAGTTTTTGTCTGTGTCCTTCTTTGATTGTTGGCAATCTTTGAGTTCTGCTCTAAAGATGTATCAATGTTTTGTTGTGTGTAAACGGACTTCGGTCTTTGATGTTTGTAGTATGACACAAGTAATCCTGCTCGGTTTCCAGAGTACTGTTTCTACCGACCATGGGTGGTCTTCTGAAATAATGTGAAGAAATAACCAACTTGTGCCGAACCCTCGATATTGGAGGGGTTTTTGAATCACGGACTTTCTTTAAGAAAGATAACTTGAATAATAATCAATCAATCTGATCACTAATCGTCAATCGTAAAAACTAGCATAAGACAGTTATTCTGACCCCTTAGAACAAGACCCGAGCTTGATTGCCGAACAAAGGGACTTGTATTTGCAAGGATATTTTGACAATCGGTATGACTGAGCACTTAGAGTTGATTCTTTTATAACTTCTGACACAGAGCCCTTGTGTACTTGTTATCAAACATCATCCTCATATATTAAGATGGATCAGACTTAGGGATTTTGTTCATTAAGATGGAACAGACCTGAGGTCTGTGCATTGAGACGGACCAGACCTGAGTCTGTGCATTGAGATGGACCAGAACTGAAGTCTGTTCATTGAGATGGACCAGACCTGAGGTCTGTGCATTGAGATGGACCAGACCTGAAGTCTGTACATTTAGATGGACCAGACCTGAGCTTGTACATTTGAGATGGACCAGACCTTAAGTCTGTACATTGAGACGGACCAGACCTGAGTCTGTGCATTGAGATGGACCAGACCTTAGAGGTCTGTACATTGAGATGGACCAGGCCTGAGCCTGGGCATTTAGATGGACCAGACCTGAGCCTGTACATTTGAGATGGACCAGACCTTAAGTCTGTACATTTGAGACTGGACCAGGCTTGAGCCTGTGCATTGAGATGGACCAGACCTTAGAGGTCTATACATTTGAGATGGACCAGGCCTGAGCCTGTGCATTTAGATGGACCAGACCTGAGCCTGTACATTTGAGATGGACCAGACCTTAAGTCTGTACATTTGAGATGGACCAGGCCTGAGCCTATGCATTAAGATGGACCAGACCCTAGAAGTCTGTACATTGTAATATTTCACGGAATATATTTGGAAAAAGAAATTATTTTATTGATAATACTTTCTTAAATGCTCCATATTCCATGGTCTAGGGACAGGTTTCCCATCCATGCTTTCCAACCAATAAGTGGTCGGTCTTACTGTCTTGGTAATTTTGTAGGGGCCCTCCCAGTTCGGTGATAACTTCCCCATGGTAGGATCCTTGGTGTTCTGGAAAACCCTTCTTAGGACGAGGTCCCCAACTTGGAAGCTGGCAGGCTTGAGGCCAATTTTTGAGCGGTTAACCATCCTGCGCTGATATGCTTCCATTCTGATTACGGCCTGCTCTCTCCTTTCCTCGAGCAAATCCAAATTTTCTGCTAGTTGTTGGTCATTGGTCTCTTCGTTGAAAGCCTCAGTCCTTAGGGTAGGCATGCCGATCTCAACAGGGATTACTGCCTCAGTTCCGTAGGCGAGTGAGAAGGGAGTTTCTGATGTTGGAGTTCTCCTGGTTGTTCGGTAGGCCCAGAGTGCCCCAGGGAGTTCCTCAACCCATTTCCCTTTAGCTGCCTCTAATCTTTTCTTGAGAGCGTCCAGGATCGTCCGGTTAGTGACCTCAGTCTGTCCGTTTGCCTGAGGATGACCAGGGGAGGAAAAGTGCTGGTTGATGTTTAGATCTTGGCAGAATTTCTTGAATATTTTCCCAGTAAACTGTGTGCCATTATCTGAGACGATCACGTGAGGTATGCCGAACCTGCAAACTATATTTCTCCAAGTAAAGCTCTGGACCTCTTTTTCAGTGATGTGAGTCAATGGTTCTGCTTCGGCCCATTTTGAGAAGTAGTCAATGGCCACCAATAGGTATCTCCTGTTCGGTTTGGCTTTAGGCAATGGTCCTATGATGTCCATTCCCCACTGTGCAAAGGGCCATGGGCTAGTGATGGGGATGAGCTCATGTCGTGGCTGGTGCTGATAAGGGGCGAACCTCTGGCACTTGTCACACTTTCGAGTGTATTCCTTTGCTTCCTTCAGCATTCCAGGCCAGTAGTAGCCTTGAGTTAGAGCTCGGTGGGCTATGGTTCTCCCTCCGTTATGATTTCCACAAATTCCTTCGTGGATTTCTGCCAAGACGTACTAAGACTCTTCAGGTGCTAGGCATTTTAACAATGGCTGAGTGTAAGATCTTCGGTAGAGCTTTCCGTTAAGGACAAGATACCGAGCTGCTCTGATGCGGATTCTTTTTGCCTTATTTCTGTCTTCTGGGAGGAGTCCTTCTTCCAGGTACTGGAGTATAGGAGTCATCCAGTTCTGAGGCTATTCTGTGACTTGGGCGACCTGGATCTCCTCGGTGCTAGGCCTCGGCTGGTGAGAGAATTTTATCGTCGACTCCACCCCCGTTTTCATGTGAGATGCCATGTTTGCTAGGGCATCGGCTCTGCTGTTTTGACCTCTTTCTATTTTTTGGATTGAGAATGTTCGGAAGGAATGTTTCAACGAATTGACTAACTCCGAATATCGAAGCATTCTCTCATCCTTGACAGCGTATTCTCCTTGAACTTGGCTAACAACTAGTTGGGAGTCAGAAAATACCTCGAGGTTCTGCACTTCGCACTCCTGAGCTAGCTTCATCCCTAAGATAAGGGCCTCATACTCTGCTTCGTTGTTGGAGGCTTTGAACCCCAAGCTAATTGCCCTTTCGATCGTAAGTCCATCAGGAGAGTGTAGTACTAGCCCGGCTCCAGCACCTCAGTCGGTAGATGATCCATCAGTATACAACTTCCAAGTTCCCATATCGTCGGAGAGTTGCATTTTGCTTAGTAGTGCGGGAGTGAATTCTGCGACGAAGTCTGCCAAGGCTTGCCCTTTAATTGAGACTCGTGGAACGTAGGACAGATCGAACTCTCCTAGTTCCACTGACCATTTGACCAACCGTCCTGATACTTCTGGTTTTCTCAGGATTGTTTTCAGTGGGTAAGCAGCTGGAATCTCTATGGGATGTGCTTGGAAGTAAGGTCTCAGCTTCCGTGCAGATACTATGAATGCAAGGGCTAGTTTTTCGATCTCGGGGTACCTCTTTTCTGTGTCCAGTAATGCCTTGCTGACATAGAAGATGGGCCTCTGCACGCTCCTGTCTTGCCTGACTAGTACCGAACTGACAGCGTTCTCAGAGACTGCAAGATAGAGAAGCAGCCTTTCTCCTTGGATCGGTTTCGATAAGAGCTCGGGCGAAGCCAAGTACCTTTTGAGTTCCTGAAAGGATTTTTCACACTCGTCAGTCCATTGCAAAGATTTGTTACCTTTTAGAGCCTTGAAGAATGGTAGACACCGATCCGTGGATTTTGAAATAAATCTGCTAAGAGCTGCTATCCTGCCATTCAGAGCTTGAATGCCTTTCCGGGTCTTTGGAGATTTTAGTCCGATCAGAGCCCCGATCTGAGTCGGGTCTGCTTCTATACCTCTTTGAGAGACTATGTACCCAAGGAATTTCCCTTTTGTTACACCAAAGGTGCACTTTGAGGGATTGAGCTTCATCTTATATTGTCTGAGAATATCAAAGGTTTTGTGCTAGGTGTTAGAGATGACTGCTCTTCCTTAGGCTTTTGACCAACATATCGTCGATGTAAACTTCCATAGTGCTGCCGATTAGGGAGCTGAACATCTTATTAACAAGACGTTGGTAGGTAGCTCCAGCATTCTTCAGTCCGAACGGCATCACTCTATAACAATAGAGACCTCGTTCGGTGATGAATGAAGTCTTCTCCTGGTTGGGGGGATGCATCTGTATTTGGTTGTACCCAGAATAAGCATCCATGAAGCTCATGAGCTCGTGCCCTGCAGTTGCATCAACTAATTGATCTATTCGTGGAAGAGGGAAGCTATCCTTCGGGCATGCTTTGTTGAGATCCGTGTAGTCAACACAGACTCTCCATTTGCCATTCTTCTTCTTGACCAGAACAGTGTTGGCCAACCAATCAGGATAAAATACCTCTCGTATCATGTTGGCGTCGAGCAACCTTTGAACTTCGTCGTTGATGACCTGATGCCGCTCTGGAGCGAGTGGCCTTCTCTTTTGTCTCACTGGTGGATGATCCGGATCCACCATTAGTCTGTGTGTAATCAGGTCGGGATCTATCCCTTCCATGTCCCTTGTCTCCCAAGCGAATACGGAGAGGTTTTTCTTCAAAAACTCAACCAGCTCATCCTGCTCGGCATGTGTCAGGTCGGGACCTATCTGTAGGAAACATCCTTGATCCTCCGAGCTGACCAGGACTTTAATAGGTTCCCCTATAGGTTTGGCTCTGCTATCCCTTCCTCTGGGGCTTAATGGCTTGTCAATCCTGGAGGGGCAGTCTTCTGCCTCGTGATAGCAAGGGTAGATTGCATCCTTGCACTCACGGGCATGCAGTAATTGCTATTTAGGGGCCTTAGCCTTGAGTGCGAGGGCATGGCATTCTCGGGAGGTCGGTTGGCATCCTCTGATGGAATAGACTGTCTGATTGTGAACGTATTTCAAGCATTGGTGGAGAGTCGAGGTGACTGCTCCCATCTCATGTAGCCAGGGCCTTCCAATTATAACGTTGTAGGGAGATTTGGCTTTTAGGACCATGTACTCAAGCTATCATGGTCTTTTGCCCGTCCCCTTCATCTGTAGTTGTGGCCAGATCGATCCTTCCTAGAGGAGTGTTGGTGTTTCCGTTGAACCCCGTCATGATTATACTTGTGGGTTTAGTGTCATTGGGGTCGAGTTTCATATGCTTGAAAGGGTCGTAGTGTCACGACCCGAAATCCACCCTATGCGGATCTCGTGTCAGCGGGGCCGATCCCGAAGGCCGTCCCTACTTTTTCCATTTCCGTATCATAGTACTAATATGTAATGTACCCAAAAATTTTAAACAATGAACAGCGGAAAGTCTATTAAATACATGACATAGTTCTACATAATTCAAAATGAGAACTAAAACGTAACCAGCACCCGGGGGTGGTGAATACATGGGAGAACTAACATAGACTGATACAGTGCTTCAAAATGTCCCCCTACGCTCTCAGACTCCTACTAGGGTCTCGCAGCGTCATCACCTGAAATGGGGGTAAGTGGGGTGGAATGAGCTATGAAGCTCAGCAAGTAAACCAGATCTCCGACACTGGTATCGATGATTATAAAGAGCATGAATCCATGAATAAAATATGATAGCCAATCATAAGAAAGGAGATGCTTGTGATAGCCAATGAGAACAGTTGTCATGATGGTCAATAAATAGTGGGGCACAATATACAATCAGAAGTAATGAATAAGCAGTGATAAGATTTCTCAACAATAACCTGTCACAATAAAAGTACTGCCACAATAAAACGATTTCAATCAAACCAATGAACAACGTAAGATAATCCATAAGAAACAGTAATCCATAAGGTACAGTAGCCATTCAACAATATATCCATAACAATAATCCAATGGAGATGCTTATAATCTGTAGTAGGGAATGGCAACCCCTCTGCGTAATTCGAGGCCCGGCATACCTCTCAGTTAAACTCACATCTTTTGCCACACGTCCGTTCACGGACTAGTTCGTCACAGAAGCATCGGATGGATATTGTGACTGAGCACAATTCCAGCATTTATAAACATAGCATGATCATTTGTGATTACATAAGGAGTATGAAAATGGAATATCATATATACAGTAAAGCATAACAGTAAGCCTTTCAAGGCATGGTTCAATATGATAACAATAGCACAATAGTCAATCAATGTCCACAAGATAAATCAATATCGCATTGTGGATAACAATAACGTGAGGTACTTTCAAGAGTACAAGTTTGGCAGTAAAGAATAAACTTGGCTTTAGAAACACCTCATGGAAGAGAAAGTGATCCACTTACCTCTATCGTGATTCTATCTCAGAAATCCGTCAGTGTACCTTTGCCTTTCGAGTTTCCTATATATCAGTGAATACGTTTCAGAATAAATGCTATTCATCAAATTTTATGCCTTTCTATCATAAGCATTTCAAATACTATTCTAGACTTTACCATTGAGTCCGGAACGCCGAAGAAAGTCGGTTTAGGCTTTCGCGGAATTCCATTTGGACTTTCGTACTAAAAAGGGCAAAATGCTCATTTTGCACTTTCACGGTATTTTATACTTCGGGGTCTCATCTCGTAAAATGGACCCCACCATTGGACTCAGAACGTCCGAGATAATAGGTTTTGACTATTCATTTGTATCATTTGGACTTCGTTTGACCCATATTTGAAATAGGGGCATTATTGTAAAAATTAATATTTAATTAATTTTCTGTTTGGGCCTTAGTGAAATTTTTCAAAACATTTGGGGCCGGTTTACAATTTCCTAAAGCTACAGGTCTGAAACCAGTTGGTTCAAGACCAGAAACCCTAAACCGGTCCATCCTTCCACTAAACCAAACGGTTCAGTTTATTTGAAAAACCGGATTACAATAAACCTGGTTTCCTACCCTATCCATGGTTTGGATAACCCCAAACCCAATTCCAATTTATTATCCCTGCAACCAAACAAGCCCAATCCCATTTAAATTAAAAACCCAAAACGACACAGCTTCACTTAACCTGGTTTATGTCCGGTCGAGTCCCGACCCGATCCTAACTCGGATCCGTTCCAGTTTTAACCTGGTAGCCCCCCACGACATTCCGGTCGTCTCCCTCAGAATTCCGGTAGGGTTCCGGCAGTGCACAGTCACCTTCTCCGGCGACGGTGACTCATTTTCAATCATTTTTTAAGCCGTTTTGAATGCCACTCTTTTCTATTTTTCATGTAGATTATATTTCTACCCTTAGATTTCAGTTTAACCTTTTAGTTCTTCACGAAATAGGGGTTTAACATCTCCGGCCGAATCTCCGGCCAAGTTTCATTTTCTATTTCGTAACGTTTTGTTCACTATTTTGGCCTCTAATTATTTCTAACAGTTTTCTGCATGTATAAGGACCATTTTCATAAACTTTAAAACAAGTTTTAAACGTAAAATTCCTGGAACCCTGAGATTATCTATCAAACCTGCAACTCAACCTTTCTCCTTCATTTTTCAACCGTTTTCCTTCATTTTTCTTTCATTAAATTCCTTTTTAATTCATCTATACGACCCTACAATCATATTTAAGTTTCATGCTCTAAATTATAAAAACAGAACTTAAATCATTTACCTGGGTTTCGGATTTCAGCTCACTGTGACCCTCCCAAACCTCTCTGTTTCTGCTTAAATCTTTCTCTCTTCTTCTCCCCTTCAGTTCCTGACCTTTCCCTTCTTTTCTAACCTCTCATCTCTCAAACCCGTATACATATATAAAGAGACTCCACCGCCTCTCTCCCTCTTTCTCTCTCTACCTTATCACTCTCTCTCTGCCTCTTTCAGTCAAGAATGACTGCAGAGAACCGTCCCTTTAATCTCCTCCATCCACGTACCTCCAATATACATATATACACATATATTACATATACACACACACCACCTCACCAAGTCGGTTGGTGTGGTTTCCCAACACACACAAACACACAGTGATGCACACACACACACACAGTGATGCACACACTGATATTTTCCTTCCCTTTCTTGTTTTCTCTTTATCTTTAATTTATATACATAATACATTTACATTATACACATATATATACATATAAAATACATAGTTTTATACATGTCATTATAATCATATATATACGTATAACGGTATTTTTAGTTACGTACACATACACTAATATTTCGTGAACTATGCATGTGTACGTACGTATGCATGCATGGGTTGCATGCATACACGCTTTTCGAGGTAAGGTTCTGAGTTGCTCGGTTACTACCCGACACTGGCCTTACTAAGCAAAACATTTATCATTTTAATCTGAGTTCAATTCCATAATTATTGTGACTTAAAGTTTAAGACAGTTCAGGTTATGCTATTCAGTCGACTTGCCTCGGTAAACGTGTCGTATCCCGGGTCGGGATATCACACGTAGAATAGTACATTAGTTGAGCACCCAGTGTCAACGAGGACCCTTCGGATCTCGAAGTTGGCAATTTTAAGGGAGATGACCAGGGCGTCACTGTGAGGACAATGCACTCCTATAAGGTCATGATCCGTAAATTGGATTTCTGGCACGGGTTTTAACCTTTTCTCCAAGTTAGCGACCTGCATGATGTTGGGAGCAGACCTGGCCTCCCGAGCATAACGTTTCCTTGACCTGTTAGAGGTGCCTGTTGCAGGAGAATCTGCGTGTAGGACAAAGATCACCTGGTTGTTCTGTCGTGTGGGCTCGTTCCTGCCCTCCTTTTGTTCTTGCTTCTGGTCGGCCCTCCTCTGCTGGGGTCGCTCGTCACGGGGGTTCTATCCTCCATCTTGCTTGACGAACTCTTGTAGCCGTCCTCTCCTTATTAGTTGTTCGATCTCATGCTTGAGAGCCTTGCAGGTATTGGTAGTATGCCCTCGGTCTTTGTGAAAATCACAGTATTTGGTTTGATCTCGGTAGCTGGGGTCTCCCTTCAAAGGTTCCGACCATCTCAGATTTTCCCGAGATTTGACTTGCTTCAGTATGTTGTATGGAGAGGTGTTCAGTGGAGTAAAGTGGTTGAATTCTCTTAGCCCAGCATTGTAAGAGGTTCTAGGGGCCCCCCTTTTTTCTGGGCTCCTGATTCTCTTCCTGGCCGAGCTGGTGTCCTTCCTTTGGTCGTCCTTCTTCTGACTATCTTTCTTCTAATCGTCCTTCTGAGCTTGCTCTTTGACCTTTCTAGAGGTGTCCCTGGCCTCTTCCAGGTTAATGTACTTCCTTGCACGGTCCATGAGTGCCGCCATATCCGCAAGGGGATTTTTGGTCAGGGAGTCTCTAAAGCCTCCTTGTGCAAAACCAGCGGCTAGAGCAGCCACTAGGAAACCAGGGCTGCAGTCTGTCACCTCGGTGAGCTCGGCGTTGAAACGTGCAATATACCCCCTGAGTGATTCTTCCCTTGTTTGCTTTATGTTCAAAAGGAATTCCGGACCCTTTCTTAGCCTCCTGCTAGTCATGAATCTGTCCAAGAACCTACTGCCGAGCTCATAGAAGCTAGATACTGAGTTCGGCGGGAGGTGGTGGAACCACTTCAGGGCGGTACCATTGAGGCTGGTCACGAACGTTCGGCATAGAAAGGCATCAGAAGTACCGTGCAAAGCCATGGTGTGCTGATAGTGAGAGAGGTGGTCCCCCGGGTCCCCAGTCCCATCATAAGGGGTGAACTTAGGGACGATAAATTTCTTGGGTCTTTCCTCAGCCATGATAGCATTGGTAAACGGGGTGGCCGACCTCCCGAGCAGTCTGGCCAGCTCGTCTTGTTCCGGATACTGGGCACCTCTTATGACGGCAGTACGGTCCATTGATTCAGCAACTTCTTCGGCTCTTACTAACCCCCTTGGCAGGACGGGCTGCTGTGAGGCAGGTCTCATGACCTCAGGGCCTACATGGGTAGGCTGATCTTGGCCCATTACTGGGGGGTTGTTTTGATTCTCTGGCACTGGTGGTACAGGAACCACTCGAGGAGGTGACCCTTGTGGAACGTGGTTTACTCCCGAGGCCCCAGGGATGGGGAGTCGGGTAGTGCTTCGATAATGGACCTCCGGGACAAAGGCGGGAACTCCTCGGCCGGCTGCCATCGACGGCTGGGGATCTCCATGAATACCGGCAGCCGCAGGAGGCTGCTCCTCCTGAGTGTTTGCGACAACGGGTGGATTTTGAGGATTGGTTTCATGGTTCTGGGTGAACATTGCCAGGGTCCTGGACATAGTCAAGAGCTGTTCCCGTAGCAACTGGTTCTGTCGCCTAGTTTCGAGCAGTTCTTGTTGTACAGGATTATTCACTCGCCCTCTTCCTCGTCCGGCAGTTGGTTGAGGATGAAGGTTTTGAGTATTCTTCCTGGGTCGCAAGTTGGGAGCCATGATCCTTTTGACAAACGGAAGATGAGCTTAGATTGAGTAGAGCACTTGGTGATTGTCTTTCCCACAAACGGCGCCAAACTGATGCTGCACTTTTTGGCCCACGTGAGATCCAAGCTCGGCTCCTTGCGAAACACTCGACACAAAAGATCAGAGGACCACCGGGTTGGCTCCGGCGGTAGCCGCTCCGATGCTTAAGTTAATAAACCGAATTGAAAGACTTGTAATGAAAGCCAAAATAATGAGCATGAAAGTAAAGCGTACCTTAAGGGTTGAATTTATAGGTGGTTGTTCTCCCAAGTTGATTAGAATTTGGAACCATGAATATAGGGATTAGATCTTCGGAGATATCAGTTACCTTGTTGAATATGGTAACTTAATGTGGCAGTTTCCTTGTTGGAAACGGTTTCCTTATTCTCTGCTTTGGAGCCTATGGAGGCGGTGATAAGATTTGATTATTGATTTGCTGTTATTGCAGATTTGTAGGAGAGCTGCCTTGCTTTGACACTATGAGCTCGGTTTATATGGGTAATGCCTTTGACTGACCAAGGGTGAGGTATACGACCGAGCATGAACTGAATGACCGAGCATAAGTCATGTGACCGAGCATGAACCGGATGACCGAGCATATACTGAATGACCGAGCACAGATTATATGGCCGAGCGTGAACTGTATGATTGGTCGCGAGCCGATCTCGCAGTCACACGTATCATGCAGTGGTTGGTGTGTCACATAGTGGTATATCAATATATATATATATAATTATAATTATATGTGTTCTATTATTTTTATGTACTAATATTCTTTTGATTTAATTTTATTACATAATATTTTTATTGATGCATAATATAATATGTTATAAGGAATCTAAAATTTCTAACATACATAATTAGATCATTGGTTAACTAATTAATTAAAAAATTAAAAATATACTAGGACATAAAAGGGGAACTCGTAGTAAGATAATGATGAGTAGATGGAAACCTCGATCAAAATTTGCAAACAAAAAAGAAAACATCAAAAAAATATAAAAGTTGGAATTGAGGAAGACATGAAGAAACATCCAAAGTAAGAAAATCTTGAGATAGATGGTTAAAATATTGCCTTCAAAATCATTGGTTTATATAATGTGGGCAATTGTGTCATTTCACAATTTGTCCCGAGTAAATAATCTGGAGATAAATAATATTCAATAGTCCCAAATATGAAAAGTAATCCCCTCATCTGTGAGACAAAGCCCTTTAAATAGTGAATGATGATACCAATCGAATTCTTCACTTTTTTAACCAACCATGGTTACATTTTGAAAACCGTGGTTGCTGGACGGGTTAGGGTTAGGGTTTTTAGTGGCCGTCCACACCTACAAAAGGGCTCGTTCTATTCTACAGTCGTCTTCATCAATTTAACATATCATATGAGAAGAGTTTAGCTTCGTTTTTTCTATACATCTTTCTCTTGGTTTGCTTCGTATTATTGTGTTTTTTTTTCCTTCATCGGTCTCGTT
Organism: Nyssa sinensis; assembly: GCA_008638375.1. NCBI lineage: Eukaryota > Viridiplantae > Streptophyta > Magnoliopsida > Cornales > Nyssaceae > Nyssa > Nyssa sinensis. The sequence continues at coordinate 3,128,139 of CM018042.1, read as the reverse complement.
TGGGATTTGTTTTAGATTTGCATTCGCTGATTTGTTATTTTCATCTTTTTGGTATCTCTGATTCGTATCTTTATTTTTCAATGAAGTATAATTGCCATATCGAATATGACTATTAGAATAACAATGAGAGGTTATCTTTTCTATTTTCTTTATTTTTTATGCATAGAAGGCAACCTCTACTTCCTTTTAACGTTTTCGATTTTGTTCCTAAAGTTCTTCTCTTTATTACTTTCTTGTTTCTTTGATGAACTCCCAATGATTGAAACAATATATAAGTTTCAGCCTTGTCTGAATGTAATTGTTGAAATTATTCTTGGTTCTGAGGGAGCTTTGCCATATATTGGTTACTTTTTTTTTTTTTTTTTTTCCTCTATGGGTGAACACTATATACCTAGACTTGTAGACAAATGGATTTGGTCTCTCTTTCAATACAACCTTATTTTTCTACTTATAAGAAAACATACAACCTAATATTTATAATAAAATAGAGAGACATTATGGGTTGAAAACTTGCTCACTAGCCTTGTTAGTGGTTTTTGTTCTTTTTCCTAATGTTAGTTTTGTTCAGTGGTTTTTTTCTCCCCATTTTGGTTTTTCTTTAATGAAGCTCCTAATGACTCAAGTTTCAGCCTTGTCTGGATGTTGAAACTCGTCTTAGGTAAAGTGATTACTTCGTTTGTGCCTCACCCCCTTTTTCTCCCTTCTCCTCCCCCCGCAGGGGAACTTTGTTCATTAATCTCTCTATAACTTAAAACGTTTCTAATAAGGACATTAAAAATAACTAGTTATACAAACTTATTAAAAAAGTTGTTATGCAAAATAATACTATGGATGGCTTCCTGATCTCAATATTTGGATATATGATGTGGGTATTGTATGAACATGGCATCATAGAAGCGAGTAAATTGACCAAATTGCTCTTGTCTAGGTCAACTATGGTGAATAGCGGAACCCTCTCCCGAGACTTTTTGGACTGCCCATCTTGGGGGAGAGACATCACAGAACATTCAACCTACGAGCCCATCACGTTCGGGCTTGACATTGACAGGTGTACATACTAGTTGACCAAGTCCATTGCATATAAATTACTTGACATTGACGGGATTCCAATAATCAAGAAATTAGGGGACGTTATTCCATTTATGGCGCTACCCACGGCACAATATCCTCCCACAATAAAGGAATCTATCAGGATCTAGGGAGTCACCTCCACGCGATGATCAATTGTTTAAATAACATACCTTTCTTCTAAAAGAAATGCCAACTCTAGTATTAATTTTTTTACTTTCTTCAAGCATTTAAATATTGGTTTGCTAACTTGATCGTTAGAGAATCCTAGAACCCTTGGCGAGCATCACACCGGTCCCTCTAACCAACTTCGATCATTTCTCTCTCTTACCTTGCAAGAGGACATTCATTTGTGGAGATTTCTACCCCCACAAATTGATACTTTCATTAAGAGCTCGAGAGTCGTATACTTAAAGAGCCACTCCTATTTAAGGAATAAAATATTGAAAAAAAAGGATATATTACATGTTCAAAAATACTTTTATATTGATGGATATAATGCAATTACATATTGATATTGCAAATTTTTTTTGAAAAAAAAAATATGATGGATATTTATATCAAATCATACAAATTTTGAATGAAATTTTTTGAAGTATTAATTGACATGTTAATGCATTACTTCAAATCAATATATTATAAATAGACATATATTTGATGAGTTTGTGGTATGAAATCAAAGAAAAAGTGCATGTTGATGAGAATATGAAAAGCACTAATCACTATGATTTATATAAATGTAATTACATTAACATAAATAATGGTTAAATATGTATATATATATATATATATATAATAAAATTTAAATAAACAGTCTTTTATATTAATAATGTAAAGCATTAAATTCCAATTATATTAGAGTTAGAAGTGCAATATTTATGATATAATGCGATATATCATGATATGGAATTGATATTATGAGAATTTTTAAATCTAAAAATTTTGCAATATTTTGTGATATATCATGATATTTTGCGATATTTTACGATTTTTAACAATCAAATATCATATCGCAATTACAATAATTGTGATATATCGATTGATATATCTCGAAATATTGGTGAGGATTGGTGATTGGCAACTCCATTTTGATAAGGAATTTTATAACATTAGGACCTATAGTTGGTCGAATATTGTTGTCGTAATTTTAGAACAATTATGTACTTAAGCCCCGAGGGGCAAACGGACATGTATTATGTATAACTTTAAATTTTTAGTATGCTCTGAATGTATAATAATTGTTTACCCGCTCCGAAGAAGAAGAAGAAGAAGCGACGGTACCGAGAGGGCGTTCGAAAAGAAAAAGTTTTTCACGCTTCCGTAATTTGTCAGTCCTAGCCTTATCGCACAACCGTTGGCGCCAGTTGCTCATGTGAAGCCTCACCCAACGGCCCACGAGCCGAAGGGTGGCGGTCGCGATTCCCTCGATCCGCATAGGCCGGGTCGGCGGGTCGTGACAAAATATCTTCGATTGGACCCCTAAACCGATCAACCAGTAGGTTAATACTTTACAGAATCACTTATACTTGCTGAACCGAATGACTAAAATCTTTCAATTGGTTTACTAGAAGTTGACTATTGGTTTACTGAACCCATCGAACTTATCTACTAGTAATTTGCACCTTTGCCACATCTTATTCTAGATTAAAATAAGACGACCAATCATTGTGAATAAGTCGGTTGCTCATCAATATACGACTGGGAACAAGTTGGTCAGTCATTAATATATCCTCAAGATATAGGACTTGTTGGCCCTAAATGTTTTCAACTAAGGAAATTCTTGTAATTTTGATGGTAACAAGAAATTTGTGATGTGGACTATTGATCGAACATAAGTGACAATGCAAATAGGTCAATAACCTCAAAAAATGACTGACTAAGCTTTGATTAAATATGAAAATGATCGACATCATAGAGATATTCTCACAAGATCAAACATCAAGTCAAACATAAGAAAAACGGAAGCACTTAAGTCCAAGGAATCAAGTGAAAACTTTGTTTTCTTTTATTTTTGGTTTTTTCGCAGACTAAGATTGATTGATCAAAACATAATGTTTAAAGTACTTAAGTGATCAACTAAAATCAATAAAAAAAATGATTTTCACATAGCATAACATTGTTAAAAGCTAAGCTTTGAAAAATCAATGTATTTAAAAAAATAACACTAAGTAAAATAGGCAATGATGCAAAATTATCAAATTCAGTCAACTAAGTTACCAATTCAGTTAACTGAATCATGTTAAAAAAAAAAAAAAAAAACATGCTTATTTTGTCTCTGTTGGATTCAGTCGATTGGACTGAAGACTCAGTCGACTAAATATGTATTTTGTTCACAAGGCCTTAACACACTACCCAATTCAATCGACCAAATTGAACATTTAGTCAACTCAATCACATAAGTTATTTTGTGTAAAAATTCACATTGGAAGGTTTAGTCGACTAGACTCAAGACTCAGTCGACCGAATGACTTTGAACATAAATCAACATTTACCCTCTGGACAAATTAGTCGAGTTCTTTAGTCAACTGAATTATGTTTCAGTCGACTGAAAGGTGAACGCAGTCGACTAACTTTGTCAATCTAGCACTTTCAATTTCAAATTTTAAACAAATCAAAAGGGGGGAACGATTCGTTTTTGAATCAAACAACTATATTCTTCAAAGGCCTATATATAGAGGTTGTTGTAAACATTTATTGCTATCCTTAACATTCAGCAAACTCCTTGTTACATTCAAATCTTTAAAAGTGACTTGAGATCTCTTTATTTTCAGATCTAGATCTTAAATTTCTTTCAACTCTTAAATACTCAAATATTTATTGATCAATCATTAGATATTGAACTTCTATTGTACCATTCAACTCTAAAAGAGGTCATTCTTTTTGTAAACTCTTTGTATCTTTTCATTGCGATGAGGTTTATAGGTAGGCCCCTTGTGATGCAAAAGAGGGTATTTTATTGGGCAAAGAGCTAAGAGCTCTTGTTGTAAAGTTTAACCTTCAACTTGCAAGGAGATTAAGATAGTGAAAAAACTTAAGTGGGGATGCTTGAGTCGAGGACGTAAGTAGTTTCTCGAACCTCGTAAAAATTGTTGTGTTTACTCTCTCTTTCTCTCTCTCCACTCTTTTATTGTCATGACCTTGACTCACAACGCTAGATCACGGGGTTATCTAAACTCAAAAGGGAGGTAATTAGACTAATCATCCTAGTCAAGCGTACAAAATACATGCCAATTTTTTATTTTCTTAATTGATTTCGGTATGTTTTTTTGCTTATACTTGTTCAAGTCCTGTAATAGAATTTATCTAATTACATTACTATCAGGGTAGGCTATAATAAATGATACTAAATCTAAATCAATATATAAATATATATATATATATATATATCTCAATGTCCAAAATATATAATGACCATTTATACAAATCTTTGTGAGTCAGGGTATGAGCACCTTTACAAATTTAATGAATAAATAATACATTGGTGGAGCTAAGGCCTTCTGATTATAACATAGTAGGGGGATTTGGAAGTCAGCACCATATACTCTAAGATTGTGGTCTTCTATCCATCTCCCTCTCCTGCTGTGGTGGGAAGGTCAATCCTCCATAGTGGGGTACTGAAGGCTCCCGTCAAATCCTATCATTATTGCGGCAGTGGGGTTGACGTCATTGGAGTTGAGCTTCATCTGTTTGAGTGGCTCGTAAAATAGTACGTTAGCAGAGCTCCCTTGTGTCCACCAAGACTTTTCGAATCTCAAAATTAGCAATTTTGAGAGAAATAACTAGGGCATCACTGTGAGGGTAGTGTACCCCTGCCAGATCTTGATCTGTGAACTGGATCTCAGGCATTGGTTTTAGCCTTTTCTTAACAGCTGAGATCTGGAGGATGCTAGGAGTAGTTTTGGCCTCCCGAGCATAACGCTTCCTTGCTCGATGGGATGTCCCCATGGCCGGGGTGTCTGTATAGAGGACAAAGATAACCTGATTGTTCTATTGTTGGGGCTCATTCTGCCCATCCCTTTGCACTGGCCTCCGTTCTTGCCTCCTATGTTGGGGCCTATCATTACGGAGGTTCTGCCTCCTGTCTTGCAGGACAAACTCCCACAGCTGTCCTATCCTAATAAGCTGTTCGATTTCTTGTTTAAGGGCCCTGCATTCGTTAGTCGAACGCCCGTGGTCTTTGTGGAGATCGCAATACTTATTCTGGTCCCTGTTGCTGGGATTGCCCTTTAGCGGCTCTAGCCACTTTAGGTTTTCACGTGCTTGGACTTGCCGAAGTATATGAGCTAAAGAGGCGTTCAGAGCAGTGTAGGTGGTGAACCCCCTGGGCTAGTGTTGTTTGGAGTTCTGGACATCGTTCTTTTATCTAGGCTTTGACCCTCTTCTTGGTGGCACTGGTGTCCTTCCTCTGATCATCCGTCTGAGATTGTTCTTTAATCTTTTGGGAGGTACTCTTTGCTTCCTCAAAGTTTAGTGTACTTCCTGGCTCGCTCCATGAGCGCTGCCATGTAGGCGGGAGGGTTCTTTGTTAAAGAATCCCGGAAGCTTCCTTGAGCAAGACTAGAGGTCAGAGCGGCTACAAGAAAGCTCGGAATGCAATCTGTAATCTCAGTGAGCTCAGCATTGAAGCATACAATATACTCTCGAAGGGGCTCTCCTTTGGACTGCTTTATATTCAGTAGGAACTCTGGCCCTCTCCTTGGCCTTCTGCTGGTCATGAACCTATCAAGGAAATGTCTGTTGAGTTCGTAAAAACTGATGATAGAGTTCTGAGGGAGGTGGTGGAACCACTTTAGAGTAGTGCCTCTGAGACTGGTCACGAATGTATGGCACATAAAAGCAGTCAGTGGCCCCATGTAGCGCCATGGTGTGCTGATAATGAGAAAGATGGTCCCATGGGTCCCTAGTTCCATCATAAAGAGTGAACTTTGGGACAACAAATTTCTTTGGCCGCTTCTCGGACCATTATAGCAGGGGTGAATGGTGTGGCGAACCTTCCGAATAGCCTAGCAAGCTCGTCTGCTTTGGAGGGATGTGAATGCCTCTCGCAACAGCAGTGTGATCCATAGAGTTTGCAACTTCTTCGGCCCTCCGTGGATCCCTAGGTGGGATTGGTTGTTGTGGGTCTTGCCTTGCGACTTCAGTGCCCATATAGATGGGACAGCCATGACCTATAGTTGGAAGAGGATTCCGATCTTCCCGAACTAAGGGAATTGGTGCTGCCTAAGGCTAGAATTCATGGGGTGCTGTGTTTGCCCCAGAAGCCACCGGAGTTGGGACCCTTGTTGTACTCTGGTAATGGACAGCCGGGTTGAAGGCCGGTATCCCTCTATCGGCAGTGGTTGACGGCTGGGGGTCTCCTCCCACACGAGTGGTGTCTTGGGGATGCACTTGTTGCTCGATAGGGGACCTCCTCGTTGGGTAATGCACTCATAGTGGTGGCAAAAGGCTGTGCCCCTATATTAGCCATGCCGACGGGGGGATGAAGAGAATTGCCCCTAGGACTCTGGGTAAGCTACGCTAGAGTTTTAGAGATGGCAAAAAGTTGTTCCTGAATCATGTTAGTCTGTCGCTGAACTCGATCAAGTTGCTGCTGCATGGGATCAGATGTTTGTCCCCTTCTTCTTCTAGCAGGTTGTTGGTGTGGAGGGTTTTGAAGATTTTTTCTTACACGGAGATTGGGAGCCATGATCCTCCGGTGAGAAGGACAACGAGTTCGCTTGTAAAAGAACTTTTAGTAAGAAACGATTATCGTTTCCCACAGACGGCGCCAAACTGATACTACACTTTTTGGTCGGTAGGGGCTCTGATCTCCGTCGCCTGTGGAACATTCAAAGAAAAGGATCATAGGGCCATCGGGTTGGCTCTAATTGTAACCGCTCCGATAATAAAGTCAATAAACTGAATTGAAATACTGTAATTGAAAGTAATTGAATGAGCATGAAAATAAAAAAGCGCACTTTAGGGCTTTATTTATAGGCTACGGATCTCTTAAGTTGATTAGGATTTGGAGCCATGAAAGTAGGGATCTGATCGCCAGAGAATAGCAGTTACCATGTTGGACACTGCGCTTCGTGAATGGCAATTTCCTTGTTGAATACTGTTTCCTTATCCTTAGCTCGGTAGGGTGTTTAAGACAGTGGTAAGCTAGGAACCCTCTTGCGCTGAGTTCGTAACGCCTTCCAAGCACGGAGTGAGTATGAGGGTTGCATGGGCTTCCGTTCTGTAAGCTCTGAAGGCCATATGTCAATCCTGCTCTGGATGGACGAACTTTAGGCTGTTCTGTAGGCACGTGTCAGGTAGGGATTGGTCTGTCACTTTATGGTATATCAGTTATATTGGTATCCTTTTGTCGATGTTGCTTTATATATATATATATATATATATATATATATATGGTATCTCATAAAATCATAAAGCATGACAAAATGTGTATATATATATATATATATAGTATCTCATAAAATCATAAAACATGACAATTAACTATGAGAATTGATTAGTTCATCCTTGGGTATTTGGGATTCGAGGTGTGACACCGAATATGGACTATAACATCATGATATAAATGTGTTGCTTGCCTGTACCTGTAGGATCAACACTTACCCTTGAATGTGAGATTGGGTTAGAATCATATTCCCGTAATATCCAGTGCCATAAAACACATTTGAGTATGTTCGCGGTAAAAGTTAATAGAACTTTTATGGAGCATCTGCCTGAAGGGCACAGGCTCAGCCCATGCTACAGGACCTTGTGCCCTTCTATTCTACGAGAGAAACCATCACAAAACAACGAATCACTGCTCCTGCCTTTGGTTGTAACCATTAAGATATATATTGTCGTGCCACAATTAAAAATAGGGGGGCGACAAAGTGTTTTGAATTTGAAAGGCGAAACCCAATTTCCAGTCAAACAAAAAATTTCTTTCAACTGATTCTTCAGTTACATAATGCTAAACATCCATGACCAACACACAAATGGATGTAACATTCAAGTGTTTGCCTTCCAAAATATATCAACGTAATTTTATCCTTCATTAACTTCTTCTTTTTTTATTCTTTTTCTTGTACTTTTTTTCATTTCTACAAGCTTCGACATGACAACTCTGATGGCTCAAACAATCTACTCTCTCTCTCTCTCTCTCTCTTATCTCTCTCTCTAAATAAACAACATTCTATTACACTAACTTAACAGGAAAACCCACATCACATTTTCTAATGGAAGCCGGACCACATAGTGAGACTCTAACTACCAAGATTAAAATAAAGTAAAAAAAGTAGTAAAGAAAATTTGATCTATCAGCTGCTGTTTTGCACTGGCTGTGACGGACATCTTTCCTCCATGGACTGGGATGTCAACATCTTCCGTAGAGAACGATATTGTAGGCGAACATTCTCTCCACTTCCAATAATCTTAAGCAAATACCTGCAAAGAGAGGAGATGAGAGTAATTTATAAGATTCCAATGTTATGTCAAGCAAGATATCCGACTCCGTCCCCTTTCTACCACATATGTAAAGGAAACACGGCATACTAACCTATTTACATTCCAAATCCCTTCCATGCCATAGATCATCATAGACCAGAGAAAGACACTTTATTTCCCTTGCCCCATATACATCTACTTGTGTGTAATTATTAAACAGCCAGGATTGCAATTTTTACCTCATTCAATAGTCATTTCTTTTTTGTGATAGTCATACTCTCCAACCAATAGATTAAACACACCTATGGTGCTTGTTGTCCATGTCAAATATCAACTAAGGCATATACGAATAGCTATGTACATGCTATAACTAGCACAGGATTGATTGACAACATGACAACTGTAGTAGAAAAGGATTAAATTGAAGACCATGGAGCTCATACCAAAGACTTAGCATTATCAAAGAGGAAATCAAAGCCTGTCAAAGTCAAAGAGAAAGAGCTTTGCTGACATTAAAAGAGTCCAAGCCATATGGATGGACCAAGAGATCAAGACTTAAATCTTTAAATACATTTCAAGATATCTTGGTAAAACAATTGGAGTACAATCGATACCAAAAGAATCCAAGTTGGTTGACCCCAAGTCAAGTTGGTCGACCAAATGAGTTGGCCTGGGACCAAGATTGGTGCTTCCTTGGTTGGCAAGTGGATCTTTGGACTACCAAAAAAGGCCAGCTACCAAAGGTAGGCTTGGTTAACCAAGTCAATCCGTGAACGATTACGAAAAGTCATAGTTACCTAAGGCAACCTGGTCAATCAACCAACCAAATTGTGTTCAACCATGGAATGACCACACAGAAAATTCTCCAACAGATTCAGTCAACCAAGTCAGAGCTTGGACAACCAAACTTGAGATCACGAAGCTAACATGGTCCACTAGAGCACATGTGGTCAACCAACTTAGATTTCAAAAATTATGGCAATTAACTAGCCACTGAGGCAGTGCCTATATATATCCTACAGCTTCCAAATGCGAAGCTAATGGTGAATTTTGTATCCCCGAATGTGTGAGATCTTTGGCAAGTAATATTAAAATAAAATCACTCCTTACACATTGTAGTTATATATAATTGAGAGAGTGAACACTCGTAATTAACACACACGATTGCTTGAAGGTGATCAGGATAGTTAAATTTAGTCTTCAAGCACCACAAAGAGGTAAAACACTTTCTTATTTTTGTAGTTTAGAAACACTACCACACATCATTCTATCTTCTAAGATGACAGGATAATTAAACTGGATCTAGGTGAACAATAATTAAATTGGTTCTAGGTGAACCAAATAATTTGCACAAAATTGAAAACCTAGACAAGTCCTAGTGTTCGATCACTAGTTGTTTGGTGATCAACCAAGCATAACAAAATCACCAAACAAAATCCTATTGTTGAAACACTAAGCTGGTTATAAATGAATCAAGGAGGACAAAATCTACATTGGTTCTAGGTTAATCCTGGAACCAAGTAAAGCCTAAGTAAATCCTAGCTAGAAAGTTTCCTTTTTAGGTGGGTTTTATGTTACCCTAGATATAAAACTTACATTTTACAGGTTTTTAGGTGAACCTCGAAAACTCTAATTTATAGTTGAAATTTACAATTTAGCTTTAAATTGGTGTATGTTTGAATTATATGCTTTGCTTTACCAATTCATTAATGCTCCTCTATATATACATGAGATTGTCCTAGGCTTCGCACTTGTGAATAATTCCTATGTTCAATTGTAAGTGTGCCTTAAATTGGTTGAATAAATTGATATATTTACATATATATATATATATATTTGTGATTTCAACCAATGGACATAAAAATTAGCACGTATTCAGAGTGAATTTAAAGAATATACTTGCAAGTAAACTCCTCACAAGAAAGTAACCAAGGGGTGAATTTAATTTGAAATAAAGGAACAACTGACTTGGGCTAAATTGAACTAAAAAATTATTAAGTCATAAAATTCAGACTGTACTATTCATTCCCCCACCCCCAACCTTTTTTCTCTCTTTTCCAGGAATTTTTTATTGGGATCAAAGTGGGTTCACTCATAGGGCTAACTACCAAAGTGTGATCCAACAATATCAAACTTAGAGGAATCTACTCTACCCCACACTTCAGTGATAATGAATCAAATTCTAATGTTACTGACTAGAGAAATATTCATAAGGTTTATATAGAATTCTTCATGGAATATGAAAAACTAAAGCACCTAGAACCTTGAGGAAAAATTAAGAAAGGACTCTCAAGAAGAGAGATGCTCATAAGTTCAAAGTTGATGAAACTATGAAGAGTTTCGCAAAAGCTAAAAAGAAAATAATAAATTGCTAACAAAAAGAGTTATGAAAAAAAATATAAATAAATGGAGACTTAGAAGCCAAAAAAAAAAGGCAGTACAACTGAAAAATTAACAAATTGAGTCTAAGGTTGATGAATCAAACAAATTCTAGGAAGCACATAATCAAGCAACCTAGTGCAAATAGAATTTCATCAAGATTAAAAAGAGGTGTGCTATTATTGTCACAATGGGAGACATGAGATTAAACAATGCTACATGCATAGATAAATCCTCTCTAGTCAAAGTGACAATTGGAAGAATGAAAACAAGAGACCAAGAACCTTCCCAATTAGGTCTCTGAAATGAAAATGATAATTACCATGAAAGATATCATAGATATAATCCAAGATCATAGAGCCATAGACCCTAAGGAGATCAGAAGTCCCTTCATCAAAACGAAGTCAAGAAAATTCAAAATTGGGGTAGGCCACTCAATGATCAACAATGGGTTCACAACAAGAACCAACTGTGGTGGCCAAGCACATAAACGCATGAATTCTAGACCAAGAACATATAGTAAAATAAAAAATGGGTCTAGAAGAGGTTTTACACCTAGGAAGGGCTCAAGTAAAACTAGGAAATTTCCTCAGCCAAGTGTGAGGCATAATGTTACCCGGAACCCAAATAAGTACGATACACGGAATGAGAACGGGAAAGCAATACGTTTCATCTCTAACTATGGTAAGATAGGGGGGAGGCTTATATAGATACATGGACAGAATTCAACATATTCATATTATTTTCTCTTAAAAGGAAAGGAAAGAACTAAGAAGAAAATTCTCAGTTTGCAAAATTTAGTACTCTAAAAATGCAAGTGTTCCCAGTTTTGGAATGCACATACCAAAACAGGGATCGTTAGGGTTCTAGCATTTCTAGTAACTTTGGTGAGGCAAGTATGGGTTTCAAAAGAGAACCAATACAGGTATGGGTCATTGTAGCAAACACTCACAATGCTCTTGAGTCTCTTGAAGGACTTCAGAGACCTATTAGGCCCATTGTAAAGAGCCCTTCCTTATCCATTAGCCTTACATGAACTTCTATAAATAAATTTATTCACAAGGCTATGACCAAAAAATATAGTTGGGTGTGGAACTGTGAATATAATTAAACTAATGTAATCAAAGAAGAATTGAATCCTATATTGATCCGTCTCCCTATTCTGTACAGTCAAGAAGTATTCAAAATTGTAAAGAGTGAGCTCAAATGTCTCTACCTAGTTGGCATTCAACAGGTATGTAAAACTCTCTTCACATACCTCTTTAAAAAATAAGAAAAAAGGTAAAGAGACAACCACTGCTATTATGAACCAATTAGTTATATCAGAAACAATGGAGAAAATGAAACAAAAGTCTTACGCTGAACATAACGAATACAATTATTATGCAGGCAATAATGATTCATCCCTACAAGTAAAAATAGACAATATAACAAGGGAAAGGATATAAGAGAAATTCCTTGAATAACAGTGATCTACTAGATAAAGTTACAGAGTCGACAAACACAATAACTATTGGTAGAAATGAAAGACTTTGTCAAATTAATTTGAATTTCTCTCAAAGGAGTAAAAACCTTGAAGGTTCCTAGGCGCACACAAAATCCAAATGATACAACTGGCCTGGGATATGTAAGATGTAGCAATAATTTTTATTTTTTATTTTTTTTATCAGTGTAACACATGGTAGAACAACATTTGTAAAACATCAAAAACTCAAAACCACAACCTACCAGACACGAGATTCAAGGAGCTACAAATACACCACTTGCAACTTTTGTGGTTAGGATAATCATTTACAATTGAAGTGTAGGATGAAAAGGGGGCAAATTGGCTCTGTAGCCAAACAAAAGGAAAAGGGGAAAGAGACAACCTCATCCAAGCAGTTTAATGAACTTAAAAAGTTGGATAAAAAATTTATATAGTTTAGGATAAAAGGAATTCAAGAACATAGACTCATTATACAAGATGTCCAAACAAGTGTATAATAAATGCACAATGCCTTCAGAAACTGAAACAAAAATATATGGAAGAATCCCCATATAGGCATTAAGCTCAACAAAAAAAAGAGTAATTTTTACAAAGGACACATCTCTCCTTTATGGTTGTCTAAGATATTTTAAGAATGAAAAAGATGTATTCTTCTCTCTAGGAGGTCAAGATTTATAGTCACGGCTTACAAGTAAATAAGGAAACTATCATAAATTAGTTCCTACAATCAATCAATCAGTCAAGCTAATGCCTAAATTAAGCTACAAATTAAGCTCAATCTAATGCCTAAATTACGCTACAAATTCGGTCAATATTTTCAACACTCTCCCTCAAGCTGGAGAGTATATATCTATAACTCTCAACTTGCTACAAATAGAGTTGATGTCAATCTTTGATAAAACTTTGGTGAAGATATCGGCAAACTGACTACTAGAAGAAACAAACAGAGTGGTGATTTCCTTGAACCTACTTTAGATCAAATGAAATGACAATCAACTTCAATATGCTTGGTCCATTCATTAGAACCCTTCAATTTTGTATTGGTCAGTGATCCAATAAAAAAATAATCTTCGTTGTCCTTGGTGTCCAATTTATCAACCATGATAAGACAAATAAGTTGATAGAGCAAAGATTTGGGAAGCGAGGGAAGCTGACTGAGACTGGCTGGGCTGAGGGAGCCGAGAGGCTCTATCGAGAGTGCTAAGAGACTGGGCCGAGGAGGCCGAGAGGTGCCGAAGGAGCTGAGAGGCTCTACTGAGAGGTGCCGAAGGAGCCAAAAGGGATCGAGGTAGATGAGAGGCACCGAGAAGGGGAGAACCGAGAAAAAGAAGCAATGATTTAGAAAACCTGCTCTAATACCATGTTTAATGTATTTTAGAGAATGAAAAAGATGTATTCTTCTTTCTACAAGGTCAAGATTTATAGTCATAACTTACAAGTAAATAAAGAAACTATCCTAAATTAGTTCCTGCAATCAATCAATACAATCAAGCTAATGCCTAAATTAAGAGACAGATTAAGCTCAATCTAATGCCTAAATTAAGTAATAGAGTCGGTCAATATTTACAACAATGGTCATGATCAAGTAATATACTTGACTAAACCATGGTTTGAGACCCTGAATCTGATTATTGAACCTTTCACATATTTAAGCCAAAGTTTTAGGCCATGTTTGGTACGCTAGAATGGACTCTGACATAGAATGATCATTCTTGATCTCATTCCATTCACATGTTTGGTAAGACTAAAGAATGCCAGAATGGGCATTCCTTCAAAATGACTACTCTCACATAGCATGAGATCGGCATTCCTTCCCAAAACCCAAGGAATGTCATTCCATTCCTAAAGAAATGAAATTTCAAAAATATATATATATATATATATATGCACATCGCTTTTATATATACACACATGATTGTAATATATATCTATATATATAACATAACATGTACACACACACATATATACAATATACATATACATATACATACAGCATGTACATATATATACACACCCATATAAATATATACATATACATATACATATAGACACATATATATGATCTATTTTTAAAACACACATATATATATATATGTGTGTGTGTGTGTGCGCGCGTGTGTGTGTGATCATTGCAAAATGTACATGATCTTGAAAAAAATTTAATAAATACATGAAAGTATTTTAAGTTGATTAAACTCTGCATGTGTTGAGCTTAGTGTCATATCATTACACAGCTAGTCCCAAGCTTGAATAAAGGAGGAGGGTTGCGTTAAGTAGCGGACAACCGTCATAAAATCATGTCAAAACCCACATGAACATTTTAGGTTGATTAAATTATTTCAAATAATTGAAGTGTTTAAACTATTTTATTTCAACAATTACATTGTTCAAACCATACACAGAAATGCAATTACTATATCATTCCAAGGTATTTAGCCAAACAAACAAATGAAATAGTAGAACTCATTCCATTCCATTCCCGAACCCATTCCATTACATTTTTTTTTTGATAAGTGCATTCCATTACATTTCAAAGTCGATTCCAGCATATTTGAATAATATGCATAGATTACATGGCACTTTAACAATGAACATTTGTACAACACTTCCCCAATTTTGAGTATAAACGAGAAGGCTATGCCACAATTAGGTTCAAGTCCTCAGAGATTGGAGAAGAAGTGTTAATAGAGTGAGGACCAATAGACACATATACAATGCCCCAGCAGTTTCAACAAAGGTACGTGCATCAAGTTATATTAAAAATTCAAGGACAAATTAACCTCACGCATAGACTACCAAAGAGAAGTGTAAATTGGTAGTATATGTTGGTTTAACTAGAAAGGTCTAAACAAGCCTAAGCTTAGGAATACATGGTTTGGGTCTTAGATTCAAAGATTCACACCTTAGACCAAGCTTAAACAATTGTAAAATGAGCAAAAATGAAACAATTGAGGTAGGGCACATGGTTAAATCTATCAAGAGGGTGAATAAAATTGACCCTTGTGTCAAAAACTCATAATTTAATTAAAAGTCAAAATTAGGTGAGAAAGATGACGAAAATAACCCCATGAACTCAGTTGCTTGATTGGCCATTTCTGGCCAATATCACCGTTACCCCTATAACCTTCGATATAGACTAATATCCAAAAGAGGGCGAGTCTTAGCACAACGGCAAGGTTGCTCCATTGTGACCTGAAGATCACAAGTTCGAGTTGCGAAAATAGCCTCTCCACTTGCAAAAGTAAGGTTGCGTACATCTAACCCTCCCTAGACCATACAATAACGGGAACCTCCATCACTTGGTTTGCACTTTATATACGTGTATCTCCAAAACCACACTCTTATGAATTTTGCCCAACTGCTTTGCCTCACTTGTCAGATGTCCGTTAGTCCCCAATAGTGTATATAAGACGCGAAATCCAGTCCCCAAGTAGAAATATTGTCCACTATGATCTGTCAACCCACTATCAAGCCTAAGCTTCCAACCTAGTGGCAAGCCCTCACGAGATTGTCCTTCTGGGCTCTAGGCCCAAAAGGCGCCTCCTAGTTAGAGGTGTCCTGCACCATCTTTACAAGTCCATTATAATATTGTCCACATCCAATGTGGCATGCCAACATCCCCACTCCGGCGCAGACACGATACTGACTCTAATACCATGCAAAATGTGCAACCCCACCCCTACCAACTCACTGGTGAGCCTAAACTTCTAGCCAAACGGCAAGTTCTCACGAGTTTTTCATTCGAGACCCTAAGCCCAGAAGACACCTACTAGTTACAATTGTCCTGAAGTCCATCATAACATCATCCACTTCCAATCTAAGATGCCAGCATCCCAACCTCGGCAAAGGTACGATCTTGACTCTAATACCATGTAAGGCACGCAGCCCAATCTCCAGTTGGAAGTATTGTCTGCTTTGGCTTGCCAACCCAACAAGGAGCCCTCACTGGATTTTTGTTCTAGGCCCTAAGCCCAAAAGTTGCATCTTAGTTAGAGATGTCTTGCATCATCTTTATAAATTCATCATGGACATCATCTGCATCTATGGGATGCCAATAGTATATAACTTCATGCTACAAATAATACTTAGCTCTTCACTAGCCACGGTACCTTTTCTCCCTTCAACTACTCAATAACCACAGTCCTCCCATCATGAGTGCTCTCAAATGGCAACATCCGAAGAACCATGCATGGGATTTTACTCCTAATTATCTCGATCTTAGTCACTCCCCTAGTACATCTAACCTTGATGCCAATGTTACAAGGGCTTCTGGATTGTGATTGCTTGTGTGAGGAGCATGTTTTACCTTAGCTTCTTCTATTTCACCACCAAGCTAGAATCCCTACAAATTTCAAAAGGAGCACTCCTTTGGTCAAAGCGGCCATCAAACCCAAATGTGCATCTCTTATTCAGCGTCATTAATTGTGCATGAGAAGTCCAATTTGTAAAACTAGCAAATCCGGTTGCCTATTTTTGTTGAACCTACACCATTTTCAGCTATGGAAAAACCATCAAACATAAGAATCTATTCCTCATATCATGCCAAATTGTGTACCTCAACTACAGTCCTCAAGTAAATCGGCCTTTGAAGGTTCACATTCTTGGTCCAAAAAATAAGCTACCAGATCAACCATAGCCCTCGGCTAAATGCAAATTCCACCAAGAGGAACAACCATTATGTTATTCTGCCTATGCATATTAGCAAGTTAGGAGATACCTGATTGGATCACACGAATGACAACTTCAACCGACAAAGCCAAAAAATACTAACTGAACTTTTGAGTAGAAATAACAGGGTTGAGGTAGTGTATCTCAAAAAGTTGAATATGCTTGGGTCCTCACAATACTTAACTGATATAATAAACCAACTTCTCAATGCCATCAATTGCTTGTGCAAGTAATGCATGAATAAACCATGGTGCAAATGTCAAGTAAACAAAACTTTCCAACTAATGGTGCAACCATAGTTGTAGGCACAGTTGATACTCATTTAGTTTCCTCAAAAGCCCTTTGTTCTTGCCCCCAGTAAATTGTCGACTTACTTTTGAGAAGTGGGGAAAAGGTCGGGCAAACTTTGTCGGTGTTGGTATGAACCTCCATAAATACGACACCTTTCCCATTAAACTCCTCATCTACTTCATGTTCTTTAGGGAATCATAATGAGATTGATCTTTACTTTCATGGATCCAGAGCTATGTGGTGCCCATGAACCATGAATCCCAAGAATTTTTCAATTTGTCACTCCCATAGCACATTTCAGGGAGACAATAAACGTTCGCAGTCTCCTTTATGACATGGGGCTTCAAACCTATCAAGTGAATTTGGAAAATTGTCCTTATATTCAATAAAAGAATTCAACATGGAAGTTAAAATTCAGGGCCATTGGGTAAATTGCCATTTAGGATTGGAGCCCCTTATCAAAAAGGGGAGTACAAATAGCTTCCTCTATGGGTTCATCTTCAGGTTGGATTTTTGGCATCTCTCCAATACTGCGACAAGGTCTTTCCAGTTATCTTCCTCTATTTGTTGGCTTTACCACCAAATCCTCCATAGTCTTCATTAGCATTATGAATCATGTCATGGAAATTGTCGTCAATGCCTGGTTGCTAGTATCGTACAATACGCGATAATGATTCACATCAATAAACATATTTTGTCTGTATTGTGAAAAAGTGAATCATTTGAAGAAAGTTTGCAATAAACTTGCAAATGATTCAAATATGCCAAAAAGTCAAAATTAGAATCTGAGAAGTTTGAAACAACAATTGAACACTTCAATTCAAAAGTCTAAGATTGTCAACGAAATTAGAAGATTATCACAATCTACTAAGTAATGAAAAAAGCAGGAAATGAAGACAAATCTTAAAACAGAATATTTCTAATCTAAGACAATGTGGATTAAGAAAGAAGATTTAAAATCTCTTGTCATTCATACTACCATTAAAGCACAAAATACAAATCATGGTATTTTGATAATGAGGCACATTTCAAGTAATAGATTTCTATTTTCTCATTTTGAAGAACACAGAGATTGGTATGTTACCTATGGTGATGGGAGTAAGTCCAGTGTATTAGCCAAAGGAGCAATTAAAATTTTTAGTTTTCCAAAATTAACTAATGTTCTTTTTTTTAATGGTCTAAAAACAAATCTAATTAATATTAGTCAATTGCATGATGACAGACTAGCTATCCACTTCACCCAAAAAAAATGTTCAACATATAATGAGAAGGGTAAGTGTGTCTTATATAAAGTTAGGACTATGAACAATTGTTATGGAATTGTTCTAACTCAGTTGTTGTCTACAATGGCGCTAAGGTCGATGACGCTAAATGTTGGCACCAACGACTAGGTCATTTGAACTATAAGGGTTTAGACACACTAATTAAAAAGGATATAGTTCATGGCATACCAAAACTAGGAAAGCATATTCCTAATGTTTTTGGTAGATGTCAAAAAGGTAAACAAATTAGAAGATCACACAAGAAGTCTAATTTCTTGAATACCTAACGAAATATTAGAATTAATACATATGGATCTTATGGGTCCTATAAGAATAGAAAGTTTAGAAGGTAAGAGATATACAATAGTGCTAGTAGATGATTTTTCTAGGTGTATTATACAGGGTTTTTTAAGGGGGGAAAAAAAATCTGAAGCAATAGATGTCAGCAAAACAATATTCAAGAAAATCCAAAATGAAAAAGATAGCTAACAGACAAAATATGGAGTGATCATGGTAACGAATTTGATAATTTTGAACTAATCGAGTTTTGTGAGAAATATCGACCAAAACATGAATTTTTTGCGCCCATCATGGTTGAGAGAAAGAAAAGAGTCATTGAAGAAATGTCTAGGGCTATGCTTCTTAAAAGAAATGTGCCAAGACGATTTTCGACTGAAGTAGTTAATATTGCTTTTCATACGATTAATAGAGTTTACCTTAAACCTAGCACCAAACAAACGCCATAAATCATACAGGACAGGTAGGAAACTAAACTTGAAATATATCAGTATTTGGAAGTAAGTGTTATATAATTCGAGATAGAGAATAAATAGGTAAATTTGAATCTCAAAGTGATTAAGGGATATTTCTTGGCTATTCATCAAACAGTGGGCCATTTCAAATATATAATATGGCTAACTCTATTGTTATTTAAGTCAATAAATTTTGCATTAAATGATAACTCACTTATTAGAAGATAATGTGCAAGAATCAGAATCTGTCAAATCAAAAAATGTTGAAACACAAATAGAAGATTCTACTACTATATAAGTTATTCCATCTTCAGCTAATGAGTTTAGCAAATTGGGTTCAAAGAGTCATGACCACTCACAAATAATAGGTAATGTAGATGATGGTGTCAAGACACATAGCCAACTTCAAACTGAAAATAATTTCTTATGCTACACCTCACAACAGCGCAAGGCAACTCACCAGCCATTGAGACACTGTGATGTGATGACTGCTTCCTTCCCCACAAATTTATCAGGAGTCCTCCTGTTTCCCTGCACAGTTCAGTTTGCACTTTAGCATTTCTTTTACCTGCAAGCTCAGAATCGGGGCAGAAGATTATTGAGATAGGATCATGCAAGAACCCACCTTAATAAGCACTTTCTCATTCACCGAGAACGGATACTGTACCCCTCTATGTGGCTCATTGTCAGCAGTAATATCACCATTTTCCTGGAAAGTGTTAATAGTCAGTATGCATTAATTTCTTGATATTCATGTACTTTTCTTTTATCTCATTGAGCATTGAGTTCCTTGGACACTTAAAAACTCATTTTGAAAATTCAGTGCCATTGATATAATGAAAAATCATCACATTTCACTTGAATACTGTTAGGGTGTATGCTCTCATATCCAAGATATTTTGTTATTATTTAATAAATTAGATTTATTATTATTAAGTTTCATATTATCATACATGTGGATGTTGTTATTTTATACCATGAGATGGTTTGTCCTTGAATTGTTATTGAAAATAGTTCATGTATATAAATGAGATTTATGTACAGGAGATAAAAACTTATGATTAAGCAATTCTAGAATTGTTCGCAGTCATTTATGAGACTGGGCATCTTGCCTGTAAAACTGTAATACGCTTGACTTCTATGTGATAGGGTGGTTTATCTCAACCACTAGAGTAGTAAGACTATGAGTTATTGTATTGGTGTATTTGGAATACACTAAACTAGATCACTATAAGAATCACGTCATACAAAGCTATCATCTTTGACATGATTCTTATATTCACTATTCGCAGTAAGCTCTTAATCCTGAGAGAATAGTGGACCCAAGTTCTTAATGGTGGTAACTTTGAGTTACCAATGAGTGGGGTTTCTTAGATCAACACCTCAGTATCTTGAAAAATCATTGTTTAGACTTTGGGAACACATATTCTCAAGATGGAATCTACACTCTAAATTAGAGAGAAGGACATCACTAATGTATTAATTCAATTGATTAACCATTGAAATCCGGATCTAGTCTTTTCAATAAATTGTTTATTGAGATGTTGACCATTTTATAGTGATTAATAATTGGTGAATCAAGTCGTAAAAATAATTAGAAACTCGTTTGATGGTGTATAAGCCAAAATCCTAATTATTGATATCCAAGGAGAAGGACCCACTGTATATGTTTAGTGATTATGGGTTTTTCTCTATTTCATCAAATTAGAGTGAAATTCTAATTATTTAGTAGAATTAATTAGTCATTAATTAATTAAGAGTTAATTAGAAATTAATTGACTAATTGGAGCTAATTTGGTGGGACCCTAGATCCCTTCTTTTGTCCTAATTTTGCAAACCCCCTATAAATATGTGATTTAAAAGGGATAGCCGTGAGACAACAACAAAAAAAGATTATTTTCTTGCGAGAGAGCAAAAGAGGAGTCCACTCTCCTTTCTGGTGTTCGGCTTGCATAGAGGGCAAAGAGGAGCAGACCTAGAGGAGTAAGAGAAGAAAGATTGCATCAATCTCTTCAAGAAGGCTTCTTCAGCAATCAAGATTATCAAGAACAAGGAAGGTTGTATCAATCTCTTCAAAAAGGCTTCTTCGACAATCAAGATTATCAAGAATAAAGTAATTCTAACCATCTTTTCAAGATTGTATGATTCATGTAAAGAAAAAGATCCAAATAGATTTTTGAAATCGCTTCCGCTGTGATTACGAACTCAACAAATACATCTTGTTTCAACAGACATTCACAAATTCGTAATCTTATAAACAAGGTAAATTTGTACTCAGGACATAAACAATTATTTGGGCCTAACCCACAATTTTAAAGGTCGGAACTGCATCCATAATCTATAGCACTATGTCACTGTTGCCACTAGCCCTTTTCTGCTTTTTGGGATGCTAATTTCAAGAATATATCAAAACTTCTTTAGTTTCAAGGAATCCATTTTCAACGAATATTTTCCCATCACTGGAAGCACTGAGGAGAGACAATTCTCTTCATAGCGAAAATGGATTACTCATTTCATATCCATTTAGGCGAAATACCTTCAAATTAAGGTTCCTCATAACATGTTCTTAATACTCCATATCAATTATGCACAGTTCCTCAATAGATACATATTTATGCTTTTCGCTTGGGGTTGGATGAGTTAGGAAGAGGCTAGGGTAAATATCCCCAAGGTCCCAAGTTCAACTCACATCCCAAGAGCCTCTTACCTATATATATACAAATATATTTATTCTTGCCATTTTTTGGAAAAAAGAATCTGGTACCAAATTTTATATACTCGTGTCATGTGGAACACCACACTTCTATTTCCATAGTCATCTCCCATATCAACTTCCCAAACTAGTAATTATAGTTTTGATGTCCGTGTTATGCTAGTGTGCCTGAATGTGTCAAATGCAAATGGACCAAGCCAATAAAATCAGGCTCTTATTTGAATTATACCTTGTGGTCAAAAAAAAAATTATACCTTGTGGTCACCCACTTCTTTCCGACGCTTCCGGAGAGCTGCATTATGAAAGAGCCTGCGATCATCCTCCTGCTTCACAGCTACAGCTGCAGCTCTCAGAGCTGTGGATAAAATCAATTTTCAAAAAAACTAGAGAACATTGGAAGAATGCGACATAAAGTGAACTTAAAAATTCGCACGGCTATCAAAAGTGATGTAAATTCAATTAGAGTTGGAGAGAGAGAGAGAGAGAGAGATCAAATAGGAGAACTAACAAAAGTGAATGGGAATGTACCATGGTTAGGGATTAAAGACCCAGCCTCAATTTCTGCATTGCAGATGGTACATCTTGACTGTGATGCAAACAATAATTGTAGTTATGATTCTTGACTCTTCCCATCTAGAGGTAATAAATCCATTACACAAAGGCAAACAAATGATAGAATAAATCTCATTATTATAAACCACAAAACACATTTACAAGCTGTCGTCCTTTCATCACATTATAAAAGACACATAATCAGAAAACACATACTCAACACAACTAAATAAAAACTGTAAATAGGTGCATCCAATTCAGACAACAAAAGTTATACATTCACTTCAAACATCAGAATCAAATCTCTTCCTAATTACACTTAAGCTCTCTTCTAGCAATTTCAGGACCTACTCTCATTCTCTACCCCCAACTCATAGTTCAACTTATTTAAATTATTGTGTTTTACTTGATACAAATCAGCTGAAATTATGCACTCACATTAACGTACCTCATTGCTGATGCAGTACAAACAAGATCAACTAGCTTCCTCATAGAGGCCATATTCTTTTTAGCCTTGTATGGAAAACAGTTCATGGCAATGATGTCATTAGATCTATTCAAGGGTGTTTTAGTAATTTTATGTATTTAGATTGATGTGTATGGGTTAATCTGTGTTTACTATGAAGTACGGACACTCGATTTTACTTCACGTATCAGTGTCCGACAAGTGTCGGACACCGACACACTTGGACATGTTCCGGACACATGTCGGACAAGCGAAAAAAGATTTTTTAATTTTTCTGAATTTTAGACACGTTATGGACACATTGAGGGACACGTTTTGGACAAGTTTTTGGATTTTTTTTAATTTTTTTTGGGATTTTTTTCTTTTTTTCCCTCTTCTTCTCCATTATTTTTTTATAAATACAAATATATATAGTAGTTAAAAAATTTGTTTTGAAATTTGAATCAT
This sequence comes from Nyssa sinensis, assembly GCA_008638375.1. Taxonomy (NCBI): domain Eukaryota; kingdom Viridiplantae; phylum Streptophyta; class Magnoliopsida; order Cornales; family Nyssaceae; genus Nyssa; species Nyssa sinensis. The sequence goes on along the minus strand of CM018042.1, from coordinate 3,104,633 downwards.
GAATTTTGATTATTAAATAAAATTCCTAAATTTTTATTTAAGGACTTTTATATTTTGGTATATTAATAATATTTATGTGATTTGTGAATTTTTATGTCAATTTTGATTGAAATAATATTAAGATTTTATTATAATCATATAAAAAATATATATTCAATATGTCTTCAACGTATCCGTGTCCTACCTTTCTGAAAAATGTCGTGTCCGCTTATCCGTGTCGTGTCGTATCCGTGCTTCTTAGTGTGTTTAATTACGGGGTTTGTTATTTCTTATTCCTGCTGGGTTTAGCTGAGTCATTCTATAAGGTCAAAAGATTTTACCTTAGCAGAAATAAACTAGTTTCAAACTTTATCTGCTCCAGAGTAACTCATTGGTTTAGATCATCGGGGTACTCCCGGTGCACGATGCTACCAATGTGAGATCTGGGGAGAGCTAGATGTAGTGGAGATGTTTCCGTGACTAGAACAAGTGACCTTCAGGTCACAATGGAGAAACATTACTATTGCACCAAGGCCCACCCTCATTTGTTTAGATCATATACACTTGAAAAAAGTAAAAGTATTTCAGTAAAAAGTCACAAGAGGGCACAACCTACCAGAGAACTACATAAGCCTATAAAGAAACAAAAGAACCCAGCTTCTCTATAAAGCCCAAGAAAGTGGCAAGAAAAGGATTAACCTTCCGTCACCAAACTAAACATAACACCCAAAAACTACTCTTCAATTTATGAATCAGATCCTCCACACCTTCAAATGAGTTGACGGTTCCTTTCCTCCCAAATGCACCACATCAACAAAAAGAGGGTTAGGGATCTTTTTTGGGCTCTAATCTAACCCACTACTTCAGTGAAGAAGCGTCTCTCTGGTTCCAGTTATTATAATAAAGTCAACTCTTATTTGATTATTATTCAAGGTGTAAGGTGACTTGGAGTTTTCCAGCAACCACAATTAGGGCCATTAGCGTAGGACAAATTTAGAGTTTAGCATGGAACTGTTTAATTAGTTTGTGTGTGATTTGAAAATAGCCCTTGTGCAGTACTCTCCCTTGCTCAGATTTTCTGTTCACAGCACTGTTTCAGGCCCATAGCAATTAAAAATCTGAGCCAAAGTATTAGTTCTGTTGTGTTAAAAATGCTAATCTCATTTCCCTTAGCTTAGTTTGTTAGCTCGGCCTCACCTATGAAACTAACTCAGCCATAAAAAGTCCAAACATCTTTCTGCTTTCAATTCCATCCACCAAAAAGGTGAACATAGTTGATTTCTCCAACATCCACAAATATATATTCGACGACTATTTGTTTACATCTGAACTTCTCTTTACTGGATAAATAGTGCATCTAAAAATCTAAACAAGTTAGATCACTAATTGTTTACATCTAAATATAAGTTATGAGTATTGATTAGATCACTAATTGTTTACATCTACATACGATAAGTTGTGAGCTATGAAGCACGGACACTCTATTTTGGTTCACGTGTCCATGTCGGACACGTGTTGGACACCGACACTCTCAGACACTTTGCTGACACGTGTCCGGACACTTAAATCATAGATGTTGATGATTAAATGAAGAAGTTCTTTAATTTTTATTTAATGGCTTTGTTATTTTAATATCTTAATAATATCTTTTGAATTTGTGTGTTTTTATGCTAGTTTTAATTGAAATAACATTAGGTTTTTATTATACGATCATATAAAAAATATAAAAAAATTTATATATTCAACGTGTCCATGACGTGTCTGTGTCCTACTTTTTGAGAAATAACATGTCTACGTATCCGTATCGTATCTGTGTCCCGTGTCCGTATCCGTGCTTCTTAGGTTGTGAGTATGGAATTTTCTTCCCCATTTTTTGCATACTTGATGGAGGACATTTGAACCCTACATGCACCATCACAAGAGCAATCCTCCCACATGCACACTTCAAGATGTAAGAACCTTGAAGTCCTTATGTCATGGTACTAGTCCCAAAGTTGCAAAGATAAGCAAGTGTGCCCACAAAGAAAAAGATGATGTTCCTAGTTCTCCAAAAATTTGCTAAGATATGTTCTTTATTATTTCTAACTTTGTCTAATGTAGGACAACACAAAAGGCTAGAACACTGCCCAAATCCCAATGTGGAAGACAAATTTTCCTTTTCCTTTTTTTGTTTTTTGAAGAATTCGCCATGATGTGTCTAATCCACACGTCACGAAAAATTGATGTAAATTTTTTACTACGACTTGGTTTTGGTGAGGGGCTCAAAAAAGTATCAAAAGTATCATATTTAGACACTGGTACCCTATCAACGAAGGAAGCATGATGCCTGATGGGAAAAGGTCCAAAAATGCTTTCAGCTTTGAAGGTGAAATGTCCATATATATATATATGTATATACACACACACACACATATTATGTATGTATGTATATGTATAGACAGCTACAATCCAAGGTATTATTTTTTTCCTAAAAAGAAAAAAAAAAGACCTTTTGGGAAAGGGGTAAGATATAGAAATAGGCCATAAAAAGAAACATAAAAGAAAATTGGTGTTGATTGTAATTGAGAATTGAAACAAAAAAAATTATTTTGCAAACATTAAAGAAAATAAGTAAAAGAATGTCCTAATGATCACTCCCTGTATCCCTTAGGTGTCACAAATAAGGTTAAGGTTAAGATTTTTCTTTTTACTTTTTCTAGTAATTCCACAAAAGAATCAATGAACAAGGTAGAGCTCCCTATAATCCAACAATAGCCTGAATGGGGTTTCCACCCTTCAAACACCCTCCTATCCCCCTCCCCCCAAAAAAGATAAAATAAAGTAAATCTCAACAAAAAAAGGTTCCACCATAAAATGACGGAGATACCTAGAGGTGGCAAATGTTATCCAAATCCGTCAACCCGCCCACTATCAACCCGCCCATTTAGTTAGCGGGTCATAAACAGGTTGGGTAATAAGGAACCCATCAATTTAGCAGGTCAATACGGATTGAATATGGGTGTTTGACGGGTTGAGAATATAAAAAAATAAAATAGTATAAGAATATAAATATATATATATATATATATCTCCATTTATTTATGAGAATATATATATATATATTTATATTTATATCTTCATTTAGGAAAGAACAAAATACTAAAACATATATAATAAATTATAAAATAAAATTAATATTTAGAGAATGTAATTCAATATCACCATATATATAAACAAAACACAAACCAAAAACTTATGATTCAAAATAAGTTGAATTGGTATTCGCTAGGAGCTTTGAATACCATTTTTCTCCATAAATAATAATTGATATATACAAACCACATCAAAGATATACATGTACAAAAATATGAATTCATCTTATTAGTCTATATTAATTACTATAAAAAAAATAAAATTTCTTATCACTACTTAAATACATAAAAAAAATTAATTACATATATATATATATATATATATAATCATTCTAAATATTCTTTTGACCTAAATGAATAATCTTTATTCCTATTTTATTTCATAAATGATCATTCTAGATACCAAACAAAACAAGACCTTACATCTTTTAAGAATTAGTGTGTACTTAAAAGATTAAAATAGTTGTAATAAATCAGACTTCAATTTCTAATCTCATTTGCATATGTAAAATTGGAAAGGAAGTCTTAATAACATTATCCAGTCTTCTTTCTTTTTCCGTTGCCTTTCAAGACACTCATAGTACATTTTCAGGGGGATGTATTTCAATTGATCTCATATGCCTTAAATGAATTCACTCTCATAATGACACTGGGTTTGGCAGTGAAAAATTAAAACCTTAGACTTATTGTTTGATAAAAATAAAATAAAATTGAAAGTATTTATATTTTATTTGAATAATGCTACAATTCTACTCTTTTATTGTTGATATTCAATTCATATGAAATTTTGCTTGATTAGATTTACTAATAGAGAAATAATTTTTTTTTAAATGTGTATTCACAAAAGTTTTAACAGAAAAACGTAATGAATTTTGTTAGTCATATTACTTGATTGAGATGTGACAATCTTAGGTAGTGTTTTATTTCTAAAAAAAAGTTGGGTAGCGGGTCAAATCCGGGTTGACCCGACCCGTATTCGACCCAATCAATTCGGGGTCAAATATGGGTTCAAGCCGTTTATGACTTGACCCATTTACAACCCGCCCAACCCACCCGTTTTGCCAGACCTAGAGACACCTACCAAACCTATCAAACTCTCCACCTCACCTTCCACCTCTCTAACTAAGAAGCACTTCCTTTACCAACCTAGGCATCGCCCAACAAACTCTAAAGCAAAAGGAGAGCCCATAAATCCCACCGAACAATACAGCAACAAATGACTAATCAATTCCTCACCTCTCTTAAACACAACACCAATTGACTATTACCTATATTCTTTCCAAGAGGTTGTCAAAATTCAAAAAAAAAAAAAAAAAAAGGAGGGAACTTTTGGTGTGCTCTCGGGTGCCAAATAGCCATTCAAGGGAACCCCTGACAAGCTCCTCCCCTTCGCACCTAGTAGAAAGAACTCACCTCAAACTCATCCCTCCTCAATCCACCCGCCTCGACATATCCCCATCCTTCACATCCAAAGCATGACATACAAGAAATCATAAAAAGCCATCAATCTTAAAGTGGCTTATAGAAGGAGACATCCCACACCACCACGCTCTCTGAAACACTGCAAGGAATCTGCAACCAGGGCCCACTTGTCCACCACAATCCTAAAAAAGACCTGTAAACTCTAATATAATGGACCCTTGCCAAACCAATGATCAAGTCAGAATCTAACAAGATGACCATTCAATCACAAACCTAACATGCTTTGAGAATTCTTCCCGCGCTCTCCAAATTCTCCTCCACACCCCAACTCCATATGAGATTTGAACCTACAGTGCACCAATCTGCCCTCACTGTTATACTTCCCTCCTCCACATGCTACTCAATTCTATTCCATATCTCCATAATCATTTGCTAAAAAGGGCCTAATTGAATAATCTCATAACATCCAAGACTCCTACTTGCACTTGAGAGCACATAGTCTAGCTATGAAACAGAGAGAATATACAGATATTTTATACCCTGTTAGTCATCTCCTAATTTTACTTAGACTGAGACTGGCATAACTATGACCATCTATCAACGAAAATAAAATCAACAGGTCATTACTATAGTCTCAGCCCGTAAAATATGAAATTGTTAAGATATCAATTATCTTAATGAAAACCAAAAAAGAAGAGTTTCTTAAAATAATCCTGATCCAATAGAGTATAAAAAACATTTTTTTACAAGTAAAATATCGTTGAAGAATACCACAATGGGGGCACAACTCATGTCCACATGAAGTATACATATATACATTAGTTCCATATACACATTTCTCCTAAAAAAATCTGCAAAAGAATCCAAATCTATTTTATACATTTCTTGGCACCTAGAAATAATATATGAGCATGTACTATTTCAAACAAGCGAGAGAAAGTCCCACACCCTCAGACTCTCGTATTCCTTTCCCTCTAAACAACCATATGAGACATGATGGAGTTGTATCCCATGCCCTCATAATTCTAATACTCCTACAACCCCTTCTTCAACTCCTAAACAATCAAATAGAAACTAAACAAAAATAGCAAACAAAATAGACCATAGTTCCCTCGTCACTAAACAAAACAAAAGAAGAAGACTTAAGAATGGACATCGTAAACATTTGTTACAGAGCCTAAACTCCCTCCGCTTCAGATAGTCAACCATTAGCATGGCTTCCGAAGTAGCTTGCCACCCCAAAAAGAAAATGCCACCTTAAAAGTGGCCTTTGCTCACCATATAGTCTTCCAAGGGTAATAGGAAGCCTCCCCCTTTGTAAAAGCTAAATAGCACAAACAAGGACACGGGACAAAGATACAACACAACACGGATATGCGGACAGTCTTTTTCAAAAAAGTAGGACACAAATACGTTAACAACACATTGAATATTTATTTTTTATTATTTTATATAATCATATAATTAAAACCTAACATTATTTCAATCAAAATTGGACACATAAACACATAAACCACAACAATATTATTAATATATCAAAAATAAAAATGCCATTAAAATAAAAATTCAAGAAATTTATTTAATCATTAACATCCATGATCTAAGTTCCAAAACAAATTTGCTAACCACTACATAAAACATATTGATACACAACCCAAAAGAAAGCAAAGGAGACGAGAAAAAATGGAAAAGAGAAAAAAATGTCCAAAAATAAAAGTGTTCAAAACGTGTCGGAGACATGTTCAAAATTTAGAAAAATAAAAACAAATTGGACACTCTTTTTCCACAAGTCCAAGACGTGTCCGGCACGCATCCGTGTCTGACATGAGTCCAACACTACTTTTGAGCCAAAATAGAGTGTCTATGTTTCATAAGGTTAAAGCATCATAACAAGATCAACCAATAAAACTCCTCCATTGGAAACTTTCCATCTAATAGCATCAACAATGTCCCCTAGTCCTACTTTAACCCTTGGATTCTTTTTTTTTTTTTTTTTTTTATAAGTAAAGATAATTGCATTAAAAGAGCGCCTGAGGAACGCAAATACAAAGGAGAGGCCTACATCTTAAAGCCTTATACACACCAAAAAATCCATCAAAGAGCCTACAACCACAGGCTAAGCCTCTGTAGCCCAAAAGAAAAGAAGACGCAAAAAACTATCCTTGAGGATCGACACAGGTTTTTCAAGCCCCTCAAAAACCCTTCTATTCCTTTCTTGCCAAATAATTCACAAAAGACAAGTAGAAGCCATCTTCTAACCCCCTGGATTATAGACAATAATTTTGTAACTGCCCTAATTCCCAATCCTACTAGCTTACCTAAATCGTAGGCACCATACCAGTACCACCACATTATCAAAAATAGAAACTGCTTATTCTACCTATTTAGGGTCAGCTACATGAATCTTGTCTTGTCATTCTATCCTATTTAAGACCATTCTCATAGTTAGACCGCACATTATTATATCTTTAAATTCTTGTCCGCTTTAACCATAACGATTGTAACTTGTCTTCAGTTGATTTTTTTCTGAAATAAGAAGCCTACTCAATTTCGCTTTCTTCTCATCTCTCTTGGCTCTCTCTTCCTAAACAATGAGCCACGTTCTTCCTTCACATCCCAATCTTTGACTTCCAAAAGCCTAGCCTTCCTAAATCTAGATTTACAAACCCATCCCTATTCCAATTTTATATAACGTCTTTAAGTATTCACATCTTCCTAGTTAGTAAATAGCCAGCCTCACCCTGCACCCCATAATTGTGCGGTGATGTTGGCCACTTCCACAATTTAAGTATTCACATCTTCCTAGTTAGTAAAACTTGATTATCATAGCCCATAGTGGGACCCACATCATCTAACATGTTGCTAAATCAAGCCTTGGGTCCTAGAAGCATCCTTCTACACCTTCAGTACGAGCTAACATTGACAGGTCAACTGCACATCAGTTTGCACCATGGATTTGAAGGACAAAAGTTGGCCACTTCCACAATTTAATCATTGTCGTGTGTCCTGATTTTCATAGAAATTACCTACCAACACTTAGACATGCAATCACACGCAACATATGCACTTTGATCCATGTACCAAGGCATAAATATTATAGACAAAAAATTTTAAAGACCAAAAGTCCAATTGATTTACATTTTTTGGATAAAATACATTACATGTAATAAAAGTGACTTACCTAAAAAAATTAAAAGAAAAAGATGTAATAAAAGTGTAAGCATGTGGGCAAAGTTGTTAAAATCAGGATCATATGTTGGATCATTTTGAGGTTCATAGGATCAGATCGAGGAACATAAGATCCTAAAAAATTCTTTAAAAAATGGCAAAATACATATGTAAAAGTAAAGAGCTATAAAAATGAATAATAAATAAATGATGTAAAATATCGTGACACCATATGAAAGTGTAAGTATTTACAATTTTCTATTCGTATTTGTTTATAAAATGTAAGTTTCATAATTCCAAAATAACACAAATGAACATTTTGAATGAATAAACTAAAAAAAAAAATCTCTAAATATAGCAATAATTATCAAATTTAATGTTGAATCATTAAATAACCAAATAGTTTGGGTGATTTTTTTGTTTAGCAAGTGAAACGATCCTACCGCAATCCTAATACAATCTTGCTACCTCTACGATTTTCATACAATCCAAATCGATTTAGTCATATTGGATCGTAGGATCCTACAATTTTGATAACTATGGAGTAAGGATGGCAACAGGTACATGGATGCTCGTGCACCACCTTGGTGTCATTTAATCAAATTACTATTACTTATCAAAAAAGAGCAAGGATGGCAACGAGGTCGGTTCGGGGTCCCTCATCCCACCCCATCTAAAGGGAACCTTCCCCCATCCGCATCCATGTCCCCAAAACCCGCCCCTGGCCCTATCAAAAAACTAATTCTATGAAAATTTTAAAAACTAAAACTAACCCATTACAAATAAAATTTATACATACATACATAGGAATTATATATACATAACATATATACACACATGGTATGTATATACATAATTAGTCAACATATGTGAGGATATTTAAAGGAATATATGAATATTGAATGATATTTATGTAACTTAAATATATAATTGGGGAGCCGCCACCGGGGGGGGGGGGGGGGGGGGGATTTTTCCATCCCTAACAACGAGGCACAAATAAACATAGCAAGAAAAATAAAATATCTCATGCTCTAAGTGCATTTCATAGTCTGAAATTATGTTTTGTGTACTCCATATATAGCCAGGCATTGTGGAATATGATTAGGTTTAACATTTATAATTACCAACATTATATTGCAATTCCTTCCATTAGGGGACGGAAGCTCTCCCAAAAGTATACATTTCAAACTTAGGCATTCCTAGTCTGAAGACTAATTCTCTATGCTGATGATTGTACCTAAAATCTCAACAGGGGTACATTTTTCCCCTTTTGATAGGTAACAAAAAAAATTATAAAAGAAGGCACCAAGGGGATGCACCCATGTGCATCCAAGACTATACAACTATATATTCATAGTGTTCATATAAATACAAAATTATCTATCGAAAGCGTCGATCCCCCCTTAAGCAAAAATAATGGGTTCTCGCCAAGGGTACATAACCACAAATTTAGCTACTGCAGGGCTATCCGTGGGGATTAGGTGAAGAAAAAACATTGATACCAAGAAACTGTTTGTAGATATGACTAATTATCTGGATGGTGTCCTTGAATATAACTTGGAAAAGGTCAATCTTAAACTTCTGCTGTATACTCTTCTTCTATCAATGTATAAACACAGGGAACTATTACGGCTAGACAATTTTTTACATCGTTTCATTTAGGATTTATTGTGTTTTGTGATAAATTCTCTTAGTTCATGAAACAAGGGATAGTGCAAAAACACTTTTACTTCTTCAACATAAAATATGTTTGCCAGCTACTGGCTTCTTGATATTCAAAAGATAATCATCTAGGCTCTAGCTTATAAATGGTTAGCTATTACCAATATTTCCATAAGTCAAACCAAATGTCTAACTTCTATTTCTCATCTTACTCTATAACAGGTTATGTTGGTATCCGACACCAGCTTGGGTTTTCAAAATGAGCCCCAATTGTTTTCACTTTTTGGAGAAAAAAAATAGATGTAAAGATATAGGTGGATCTAGTTACCTAAGATGATGATAATAAGTAATTAGTGTTTCTCATGCTTTCACTTTTGTGGGAAATAGAATATGAAATCATTCAGGATAAAGTTTATCTTATGTTATTTCCCGAGTGTAGTGAGCATGTTACATAATATCGTTTCACTATCAAACATAGAGACTTTATTTTGGCTACCTCAGTGTCATACACGTTTGAGGAACGTACATGTTCGGAAACTTCCCAAACAAGTGTCGGACATGCAGGGAAAAAAAAGAGTACAATTTTTTTATTTTTCAGAATTTGGACATGTTCCGGACACTTTAGGGGCACATTGTTTGAATTTTTCCACTCTTTTTCTCCACTTTTTTTGAGTTATATATGTATATATTTAAATATATATTCTAGATAGCAGTTAACAAAATTTTTTTTGGAACTTAGATCATGAATTTGATGATTAAATAAAGTTGTTATTAAATTTTTATTTAATGGCTTTGTTATTATAATATTTTAACAATATTTTGTGATTTGTATGTTTTAATGTCAATTTAGACTCAAATACTATTAGGTTTTACTATATTGTCATATAAAAAAATAAAATAAATATTCAACCCGTCCTAATGTGTCCGACTTTTGTTGAGAAATGCAGTGTCCATGTCCTGTTGTACGTGTGTCCGGTGCCCGTGTCCGTGCTTCCTAGCCAAAACAAGAAACCTATACAAAATTTTCCCTCACTAGTCCTTTCCCACAATTAATAATTTCGCATAACTCAAAGGTTTCATGAGTCATTCATCATCTTTGGCACCATTAAATTCATTAAAAAAATAACAATATAAACTATTCAAGAATACTTCGAAAAAAGAAAAAAAAAACTACTCAAGAATAAAATTAGAAGCATGTATAACTTGAAACTTATAGTATATCAGCAAGGGTCAAAGTGTATTTAACATCTCAATATTCCTATTAATATTGAACATCATCAATGTAACCATAGAACTTTTTGAACAATATATTCATCAACACTCATTAATACTGAGATTTCAGTTAACATTTTACATGTTGGACCCTTTTCATAATGTCACAAAAAGAGACCAGTTTTCCTTTCTTTTTTCTTGTGTGTGTGTTTTTCTTTTTCTTTTTTTCTTTTTTTTTTTGGGAGGGGGGGAGTTGACTTACCTGGATGGAAAAACTAGGTTATGTCAGAGTTTCATCACTTCATGATACAGAAGATGTATGTAACCAAAACTCCCTTTCTACATATCAGACAGTTGAGTAAGCACTACCTAGTTTCCAGATAATATACAGCAGTATAGGGCCCAATACAAATTAACTGAGGCTCAGGTAGTAATGCATTAGAACTGGACAGCCATGAGTGCGGACATTTCTACAAAAATTCAAGTAGAAAACCATCTCCATCCCAGAACATCATATTCGCATCAGACACCTCAAAAATTAGTCTTTAGACACAATAATCAACAAGTTGACAACTCACTATAGCACTTGAGCCAAAAAGAACCCCCGATAATTGACTACATCATAGATATAGTTTGGATTGAGGGTCACTTCCACTTTATGTGAGTTCATGGTGGTTCTTCAGCCTCTAAAATTGAAAAGAAAAGAATGTTCTTCTTGACCAACAACCCACCCACAAAAGTTGGATTTTTGAAATTTTTACGGTGATGAAATATGTAGGCCTGTAGATGATAAATTTGCTGGTGTGATGAATACGTTGGTGTTTCGATCTGTAATTTCGTTGTAAGATTTCTATATGTTGGCATGAAAAATAGCTTGTTGGTGTTTTGGTCTATAAATTTGCTGTGAGATTTATATATGTTTGTACGATAAATGTTTCTGTGAGATTTAAAAAACATTTGCTGGTAAGTTGGTCTGTAAATCTCCACAAAAGCCTCAGGAGAGGGCATTTTCTGGGAATCCTGATCCAAGAGGGGTCTTTTTCTCGCTTCCCCCCTCAATACAGAGGGGAAGGAGATTGCTCAATTGGCCTTTCAGGAGTCAGCATGGCGTAAAGTGAAGATTGGGGGGGAGTAGAGCATTGTTCTGGGCTTTCTGCCAAGTAAGAAATCAGAGATTACACTGTTTGGGGCAGTGCAGGGCAGGGCAGGAGCAGGCAATATTAACGAGGACAGGATGGGGTGTACCCCTAGACGGGGAGGGGCAGGGGTGGGGGGACATTTTTTAAGTGGAGCAGGGGGTCCCTGACCCAAATCCACCCTGTTTCCATCCATAGCTCTAAATCAGTTCTTTGTTTAACCATTTATATACAACCAATTTTTTTCTGTTTTTAATTATCAAAGAAAGAAAAGAAAAGGAAAATCACTGTTTAAGAACTGGAAAAAAACATAACAAAACAACAGTAGCAGCATCCAGTTCTTTGTTTTTCAAAAGTTGATCAAAAGTGACCCATCAGCATCATAAATGACAAAGGCAACACATTCTGATGATGTTTGGTCAAGGTTTACAAGCAAATCATCATTACATAAATTCCTTAATGTCAGCCTTCCTTGTCCAAACATATATATATATATATATATATGACCAAGTACTATGGATAAGGCTTGGTTGAGTTGACTGGTGCACACATATATCAATAGCTATATTGCTCAAAATGTAAAAAGGCAGTCCCAATGCATGAGGATCCCACTATTGCGGGGTCTAGTCTCTTAAAATGGAAAGTGACAAATATTTCTTTTCAACTGTGTTAAATTAACAAGTGAAATTACCCTCGTTGACTTTGGTAAATAATCAAATCAATTTTATCCTCTCCAACAATATTGAATGTCATAGACAAAACTATTTAAGTCTCAATAACTTGTCTCAAGTTGACTGATCCAAAAATGAAAAATAAAAAAAATAACTTGTCTCAAGTTGGAAGGTTTTGTCATGTCCTCATGTTAGAGTCGTAGTTCTATCATAAGAGAACTGTGACACTAGTCTCACAAGGTTTAGGGTTAGATGTGTGGAACTTAAAGGTTCAGAGAAATAAGAGTAATGATCAGATACGCAGAAATTTAGATGGTGAGAGGACAAGTAAATTGACATGTAAATGCCATCAATATTCAATCTATTGAAGACCCTATCCAATATGCTAAATTCCGCCCCTTCATTGCACCCAAAAAAGGACTACTGTTGTCATTCAATCATCCAGTTCAATATATCTCATTAAATCCATAGTGGTTGCACATTCTAAATTTTCATAATAAGTAGGAGATTAGTTCTGCTTACAGTTTCAATAACCTTTCTCAGCATAAGACCACCAAATGAATGTCCACATGAAACAACCATAGCATCTTCAAGGAATGCACCGCTGAAGCATTAACAAATCATCAAAAAAGAAGGGGGGAAAATTAACAATTAGTACTCCAGTTGATCCAAAGTTATATTACATTATCAACCGTGTTTCATGATGGATAAAAAATGAAACAAAACCAATTTATGGGAAAATAAAGTAATTCAATAAAATAAATCTTGTCCAAAAAAGAAAAAAATTCTTTTTCTTATAATCAACAGATTAAGATAACAACAACCAGATTATAGAATTAAATTCATGATCAATTCTCACAAATCAGGAGTGAACAAGTAAGTTTGACCTGCCATGTCCACCACTCGAAGTAATTCATCCTGTGGCAGAACCAAATTCTGATCTGGATATGCAGATGATGGAAGTGAGGGAGCCAGACGTCTCGGGATGGGTGATGTGGAAGATTATGGAATTTAGCAGTTTCCTATGGGTGACATATGAAGGCTTTGAAGAAAAGACTTTTAGACTATCTGCAAATATGCTCAGAGATGGGTGATGCAAGCTAAGCTAGAAGGAAGGAGGAGGTGTGATATCCGTGAAAACAATAATAATAATACAAACAAAATAAAATAATTATTTAATAATATTACTAAGAGGAAAAGAGGGTATTTGTGATAATAACTATGGGGATTTATTAATAAAAAGATAAAATAATATCCTAATCCTATTTGGTTACAACTTATTGTATTAATTAAAACATAAAAGACTACAAAACCCTAATCTCTTTCATTAGTTTCACAAATCCTTAAAAAGAAAAAATAGAGGGAGAAACAGCTAGGGTTGGAGAGAAGAAAAGGAAGACAGACAAGAGAAGAAAAGGTAAGCCTTCTTCTTCATTAATTTCTGATTTTGATTCAAATATTAGATGGTAATTTTTAGGAATTTCGTTGGGATTAAATCATTTTATCTCTTTTGTGTTAATTCTAAAAAAAAATTAAAAAAAAAAGAGAGAAAGACACATCTCTCTCTCTCTCTCTCTCTCTCTCTCTCTCTCTCTCTATATATATACACAAACATACGTCAGCTCTTGTATGCATTCCTAAACCAAAGAACCCCAACAATGTACTTTCATGTGGTTGTTTGGGTTAGAATATAGGTTTTACTTTTTGCATTTGCTTTATTAGAAGGAAAAAAAGTTTTAGTTAGTAAGATTTAGTTTTATCAGGATACGGGAAGCACGCAGTAGATAAATTTTTGTGTACAATTATGAACGAAAATAATAAAAGTAACTAATTATAATTAATATATTTCGTCTTATAAATCTTAAGGAAAATTTATTTGGGATTTATGTTAGCTTTGGGGTCTCACTTTAGGACTTATTAATACTATATTTTAATTAGTTTTGTTATGTGATTATTAGGATTGTGAAAGGTTGGTATTGAGATCTTTGAATTTTGATTTGGGTTTCTTGCGACAAGTGAGTTTCCTCCTTGCTAGTTCAAGTTGTTTTATAAATAAAAAAAAGTAATGTTTATGAAACTCAAAATTATTTGTTTTGAAAATATTGTGAAAATAATTTTATAATATGAAGCTCTTTGAATATTTATTTCTCCCTCTTTACTTGTTCAGAATTTAAAAAAAAAAATTAGATCAGCATGCAACCTTATTGAATATGAATTTTTGATAAATGTTGGAACAAACAGTTGTTCATGAATTATAAATGTGAAATCAGATTTAATTGTGAATCTCAAATGATCAAATGTATACTTAAATTTGACTCTCAGTCTAACTATGTTTTGGACCCCGCCAATAGGAGGTTATATATTGGCAATTTGGACCCTACCAGTAGCGGTATATGATAGTCCCATAACTAATTTACTGAACCACTTAGGCCTAGTCACATGAGTCACATGGTGAATTTTGATAGCTTAGGCCTAATCACATAGAAAATTGTGACAGCTTAGGCCTTGCCACATGGCGAATTGTGAATGTAGTCTTACTGACTGTTGATTTACTAATTAAATGCATTTTATGTTAATTGCAAGTTTATTTGGAATCATATGAGAATGGTTAGAAAAGTTAAAATTTTGAGATATATTGTTGTTTGGACTTGTTTTATAAAATTTTGATAGCATACTTGATCCAGTTAATTAAGGTTGGTGGTTACTTGCTGAGCTGTAAAGCTTACCCCAATCTCCCTATCCTCCCCCCCCCCCTCTTTCAGTTTCAGATTATAGAGGTTATTAGCAAGATAGACGTCTTGGGCTAAGTGAAGTGTAGTAGGAAGGGATAGACCTTAGTAATTGAATAAATTTTTATTTCCACTTGGATTGGATTGATAATTTATGTAAAGACTATTTATTCATTACTCATTTAGATTATAGATATTGTCTTCTTTTTCTTTTCTTTTTTTACGGTTGAATTTATTTGGATTTTACAATGATAAGGTTTAGTTATATCACTTTTTATTGTGAGATAAGTTGTGAAAAATTACAGGATGGAGCCTTGCATATTTATAAGGTTGTGCCTATAGATGTGTGGCAGTTGTAATGCTTTGACTCGTACATTCGGATTTGGGGCATGACAATTATTTTTTTTATAAGTATGATTTCATTAGAAAAGGCACCAAGAGGAGCACCCAACACAAAAGGAAATACAATAGCTACTAATCAGTACTCATAGAAAACAAAAAGGATAAAAAGCTATCTAAAGCCACGGGATGACCTCCAGATAACCAAAGGAAGAAAGATCTCAAAATCGAGGCTTTTACAACCCACAAAGGAGCTTCGACTCCTTCAAAAACTCTATTATTTCTCCCCCTCCAAATGCACCACCATAAGCAAAGAGGTGTGACAATTATTGTGGTATCAAAGCTTAGGTTTGAGATTCTGTAGTTTTGATTGATACAAATCTGGAATTCTATAAACTTGATTGAAAGAGGTTTGATATTATTTGAATCTTATTGACAAGGTTTGGGATTTTGGAGAGTTAAGAGCTTTCATTATTTGATTTGGTATACTAAAGAGTTAAAAAAAAATTAAGATTTTGTGTACTTGATTGGCACAAGTTTTGGATTCTATTGACTTGACTGGAATAGTTTTGGGGACTATGTGAACTTTATTTGACCGGTCCACAATTTTGGAGACTTGAATTTGATAATTGATAGGCTATACGATATTGCTCACAAAAAAAAAAAATTGTAAGTTGTACAATTATGTAGACTTTGAGAACATAGGTTCTAGACTGCAGATTATTAGCACATAGGATATGATTTAGTGGACCAGTGGAATATAGAATTATAAAATTTTGCATATTTTAACAATTTAAATTTTGTGTGTGAATCAGGGCACAAGTTATAAGATTTTACATATTTAAAGGGCAATAGATTTTAGACCAAGAGAATATTGGGTTAGTACTCTTATACACTTGTAGCAATAATTGGTTACTCTTGAGCGAGACTTATTTTTGGTAAATAAAAGATTTTGATGAAGATGATTGGTGTAAATTGTGTTATTTCCATAAAGATGTCTTCAAAGCCTCTAGGGAGTATATTTGTAGCATTTAGTGCTCTGAGAAGATAAATTCACTTTGAGAAGATTCTTATATGCAAAAAAAAAAAAAATTAGGTAATAGGACTAGTGGTATTTATCTTTACCGTGAAACAAAAAACAAAAAACAAAAAAAAAAAAAAAAAACCTGAGATATGTTTAATGTAAAATAATTAATCTTAAGGATTGACGATTAATTTAATCAATTGAATGCGGTACTAGTTTTTTTTTTTTTTTTTACTATAGATTTTCGTATTGGGACTTTGTAATAATTTTAGGAAATTCAACGAGATGATTATAACTAAAAATTTGTCTATAGCTAAGAAATAAGAATTTTAGTGGAACCCATGTATACAAAATATTGACTTCAGATTCCAATACTATTAGTTTAAAGTACGTAGCAAACTTCACAAAAGGGTGGTATGACTATTATGAATTTGTACTCACACTGGTTTTTATAAACTAAATTTGTATTAAACACTATATTTAGACTCATTGTTATCACATTTGATTAGGAAAATTGAAATATGTCCTATGATTCCATAAACTATTTGAATAAGACTTAATCAAATTGGATTATATAATATATAAAGGACATTATATACAATTTGTAATTTTGTTTTACAATTTTGAAGGCATAACTTTATTTTCATGAATTGGAGGACGGTTTAAGTTTTGTGGTTATAGGTGAAGATATCGTATACTAACAGTATGTCAAGAAGTACTGAAGTTATGAGTGGGAATCTGGAAGGCGTTTATAATGCTATAGAGTTTAATCAAAGTTGTAGAGCAACATGCTAGTAATAGAGAGAAATCCATATTTGTTTCCAATTGAAATCATATACCAAAATTATCGAAAGGACTCTGGGAGCGGAAACAAATGGTGGAGACTATCAGAAGATAAGTAATTAGACGAAGCGGTCTAGATTAGAAGGTGATCAGATGAAATAATTGGTAGGTGACTCTTCTAAGCTAGTGGAGCAAGCAATTGCAACTCAGAAAAATCGAGATAAGTGTCATAGGTGTGGTAAAATTCATTTAAATAAAACTTGTTATTAGAAGAATGAAGGTTGTTTTAGGTGTGGTAAGATTAATCATGAGGTTAATGATTGTCCACTTCAAAAAGAAGATGCTCAAATAGTCAAAAAAGACAACAAAACATATATTCAAAAAGCTTAAGGTATGCCGTCAATCCTAAGAAATGCTAGGATATGGTTTTATACATACTCTTGATGTTTGGTGATTATCAAGCTTATTCTTTTAATGTTTTGATGACTAGTTAATCATTAGATGTTCAATCTTGGTCCCAAGGTTCCATGTTCAACTCCGACCACAAGGGCCACTTACTAATAAAAAAAAAAATTTGTTTGGTCTTGGTGATTTGTTATACATAATCTTTTTATTGGATATTACGTTACAAATTTATAACATTATTTATAGTGATTACAATACATTTACTTTATCATAAGGAAATTAATTTATAAATATAATGTTAAAAGTTTCTTACATTATCAGATAGGTTAAGAGTAGCGCAGCCAAAGCGTGACAATTAGCTTGTACATCTATATGGATAAAATCTGATAAGTATAAATTATTAGTGTAATTGTTTGAAGTTTTAGGTATCTCAAGTTTGGAGGACCAAACTTATTTTAAGGGGAGAAGAAAGTAATATCCGTGAAAATAATAAAAATAATAATATAAACAAAATAAAATAATTATTCAATAATATTATTTAAAGGAAAAGAGGGTATTTGAGATAATAATAATAACTATGGGATTTATTAATAAAAAAGATAAAATAATATCCTAATTCTATTTGGTTACAATTTATAGTATTAACATAAAAATTAAAGACTACACAACCCTAATCTCTTTCATTCGTCTCACAAATCCTTAAAAAGAAAACGAGAGGAAGAAACGGGTAGGGTTGGAGAGAAGAAAAGGAGGGGACAGGAGAAGAAAAGGTGAGCCTTCTTCTTCATTAATTTCTGATTTTGATTAAAATATTAGATGGTAATTTTTAGGATTTTCGTTCAATTAAATCATTCTCTCTCTTTTGTGCTAATCCTAAAAAAATTAAAAAACGAAAGAAAGACACACATCTCTCTCTCTCTCTCTCTCTCTCTCTTTGTGTGTGTGTATATATATGTGTGTGTGTGTGTGTATGCATATCCAATGATTAGGTATAATGTAAACATATTTATATGTATATATACATAGATGGACATATCCGAACGGATACATGCATATATATACAATTGACCCTCTTGTAATTAACATTCAATAAGTTAATAATCTCTAATAAATAAAATTTTTTAAGGAACCAACTTCGTTCTATGTTGGATAATTAATAATTCTATTACCTAATAATTAATACTTTTTTCAAAAAACAATCCTTTATAATATTAATTATAAGAGAGAGAAAGCAGGCATGCATATACTTATACATATTTTATTTATGAGATGTCTTGGTAATTATATTTATTAATTCGTACATAATTGGAGTAAAATATTGTAAGTGGGAAAAATTACACCATTAAGTCTTTTTAATAACTTAATTTGAAACATCATATGTATATTTTATAAAATATTAAAATGGCGTTGAAAATTTTTATATAAGGTCTTGCACCAAAAGTCATTTATATACAAGGAACACTGAAAACTTAATAGTTAATAATTATAATAATCAATAAATTCTCTATATCCCGTGCTTATAAATTATAAGAGGGTTGACTATATATGTGTGTATGTGTGTATACACACACACATACACATATATATATATATATATACATTGGTTCTTGTATACATTCTCAAACCAAAGAACCCGAAACAGTGTGCTTTCATATGGTTGCTTGGGTTAGAATATAGGTTTTTTTCTTGCATTCTAGTTGTGCCTTGGGGCAATGATCAAAATTTCGTTTTAGTGTTATTTCGGTCACCCAAAAAATAGAAACATTTCGGAAACAAAGTAGAAACAATGAAAAAAAATTAAATATTTGGAAACATAAAGTAAATATGTATGAAGATAAATATTATGATTAATTAATTGGCAATGCTTTAGGGTACATATTCATTCACACAAAAAGATATTAGGGTGAAATTTAAAAAAATGTAAATGTAAATTAGTTCTTAATGCCAAATAACTCTTTACTAATTAAATGTAATATGAAATTATTATAATTAAATATAATATTATAACATAATGGATATATATATATAGTGTAATATTCACGAATTAAAAAATTTGATACAAGTTACATATAAAATATTAAGTAAAACAAATTGCGATTTAAACCTATTACAATTAGTAACTAAGTATTAAAATAAATTGTTTATCTACATTGTATTCCCACCACTACTACCTTTCCTTGTCTACTATTTTTGGAAAAAAATAGAAATATTTTTTTTTGTAATTTTGGGTCTTAACCCTTTTAATTTTCTCCTTCATTTGAAAAACAAATGGATATTATATTTTACCAACTTCTATAATTTTTGTTGATATGAAAGAAATGTTTTCACTATTTCGATATGTTTCCACTAGTTTCACTATCTTTCCATGGAAACAAGTGAATTTCGGTATTCCACTAGTGTTTCAGTTTTGGTTCACTGAGAAACAGAAGCGTTTCAGCCATTTCGAGAAAAAAAAAAACGAAATTTTGATCCTTACTTTGGGGCCACAAAAGGACATGATTTCTCATGCTTTATTAGGAGAAAAAAAATAAATGAAGTTTTATTTAGTAAGATTTAGTTTTATCAGGATAAGGAAAGCACACTAGATAAATTTTCGCGTACAATCATGAACGAAAATAATAAAAATAATTAATTATAATTAATATATTTTCTCTTATAAATCTTAAGGAAAATTTAATTGGGATTTAAGTTAGCTCTGGGGTCTCACTTTAGGACTTATCAATGTTTATTTTAATTAGTTTTATTATGTGATTATTAGGACTGTAAAAGGTCGGTATTGAGATCTTTGGATTTTGTTTTGGGCTCTTCATGTAAGTGACTTCCTGCCTTGCTAGTTGTTTAATGACCCAAAAAAGGTAATTTTTATGAAACTCAAAATTATTTGTTTTGAAGCATGTGAAAATAATTTTATAATCTGAAACTCTTTGAATATTTCTCTCTCTTTACTTGTTCAGAATTTTAAAAAAAAATTGAATCAGCATGCAACCTTATTGAATATGAATTTTTTATATATGTTGGAACAAACAGTTGTTGATGAATTATAAATGTGAATTTTTGAGGAGCTGTGAAGTGACAAAGCCCCAGGGCCTAACGATTTTACGATGACCTTTTTTAAGCATTGCTGGGAGGTGATCAGGAGGGAGGTCATGGAAGTCTTCCACTATTTCTTCCAGCATGGTTTTTTTGAGAAGAGTCTCTATGCCCCCTCCATTGCTTTGATTCATAAAAAGGCCGAGGCAGAAGATATCAAGGATTTTCGGCCTATAAGCCTTGTGGGGAGTGTCTACGAATTGTTAGCCAAAGTTCTTTCTCTAAGATTAAGGAGGGTTTTAAGGAGTGTCATCTCTTCGAGTCAGAATGCCTATGTGGGGGGCGATCAAATTCTAGACGCGTCTTTGCAAACGAGTGCATTGACTCAAGAAGAAAGAGACGAGAGAAGGGACTGATTTGTAAACTAGACATTGAAAAGGTGTATGATTATGTCAATTGGGATTTCCTTTTGTTCATGTTGAGAAAGATGGGGTTCGGGGTAAAATGGAGACAGTGGATCAAAGCTTGTATTTCCTCGGTTTCACCGTCAGAATTAATCGATGGGCCTCCAGCAGCATTCTTTCAGTGTTCGAGGGGCTTGATGCAGGGGGACCCTCTATCCCCCTCTATTTTTGTTATAGCTATGGAGGCTTTCAACAAAATGATGAATAGAGATGAAGAGGGGGGGGCCTTTCAAAAGGGTTTTGGGTGGAAGACCAGAGTGGCAGAAGGTTGGGTGTTTCCCATCTCTAATTCAGTAATGACACCCTTATTTTTTGTGAAGCCAAGGAGCGGCAACTGAAATTTCTTCGACGCATTTTGACGTGCTTCGAAGCGGTGTCTAACTTAAGGTTGAATTTGGCAAAGAGTGAGTTGATTCCTATTGGTGAAGTTGAGAATGTGGAGGAGTTGGCGAATTCCATGCGATGCAAGGTGGGTTCCCTTCCTTCCTCTTATTTGGGCTTGCCTTTAGGGGCTTCCCCAAAATCTTGTGCTGTTTGGGACCCGATGATAGAGAGATTTGAAAAATGCCTCGAGGTTGGAAAGGCTAATACCTATCAAAAGGGGGAAGACTTACTCTAATCAAGAGTACTTTAGCAAACTTGCCAACCTACTACAGGTCTTTGTTCCCCATTCCAGCTTCAGTGGCGAAGAAACTGGAGAAGATCCAATGAGACTTTTTATGGGGAGGTGCAGATGGAGAAAGGAAATTGCATCAAGTCAACTAGAACATCATAAAGTTCCCTATGGCAGCTGGGGGCTTGGGTATTAAGGACATGGGTATTTTTAATCAAGCTTTGTTGGCTAAATGGCATTAGAGATTTATAATGGAAGATAATTTGCTTTGGAAGGAGATAGTGATCCACAAATATGGGGTTTAAGACTCTGGTTGGTTCTCAAAAGACGGATCAAAAGCTCATGAATGTGGTTTATGGAGGTCCATTTGGAAGGGTTTGGGGAACTTCAAGATATGGACTCATCTTAAGGTAAGGGCAGGATCTAGGGTGGACTTTTGGGGTGATGTTTGGTGCGAAGATTCACTGCTTAGAGTTAAATTTCCGAATTTGTATAGTATTGTTGGCTCCAAAAGGATTAGTGTGGCGGAAGGAGGCTCAATGGTAGAGGGGGGTGTGGGTGTGGAATCCTCTCTTTAGGGAGGAATTTTTTTGATTGGGAGTTGGGGAATCTCACAGCCTTTTTGGAGAGTTTGAACAGGTGCAAGGTAGTGGAAGGCAAGCCGATTTTTTTGGTATGGTCTCCCTCTAGTTCCAAACAATTTACGGTTCGTTCCTTTTATGTGAAATTTCTTAGGGAGAGGGATGAATCTTTTCCTTGGAACGTGACTTAGCACTCTCATGTGCCGACCAAGGTCGCTTTTTTTGCTTGGACGTCGACTTGGGGAGAGACTACTACAATGGACAACTTGCAAAGGAGAGGTTTTAGACTTGTAAGCCGTTGTAGCTTATGCAAAGAGAATCCGGAATTGGCCTATCATCTCCTTCTTCATTGTGAGGTGACTAGGGAATTGTGGTGTATGTTTTTCTCTTTGTTTGGGTGCCAATGGGTGATGCCTGCTACAGTTAAAGAGGCGCTCCTCCGTTGGAACTGGAAAGGGTTACCCAAGGAGCAAAGGAAAGTGTGGAGAATGGTTCCTGCTTGTTTATTTTGGTGCATTTGGAAAGAACACAACAGAAGGATCTTTGAGGGGTGTGAGACCCCACTTTTTGGTCTTAAAAATAGCTTGCTAAGCACTTTATACTTTTGGGCCAAAGAAGCCTCTTTTGTGTATGTAGTAGACACATTAGTAGATTTTTTGGGGACTCTAGGGCTTGAACCTCTAATCGCTCCCTTGTACATATGGGTTCCACGCCCCCTTGGCCATTTTTTAATGCATGTCCAGTTTACTTCTCAAAAAAAAAAATTACATTAAACATTACATATCGAGGGGGAAGGAATCAAGGGCAACATTTTTTTTTATAAAAATTGTTCAACATGCACTATATAGTAAGTCTATTAAACAAAGATTTTGGAAATTGGTTGGATTCCAAAGCAAGCCTATGTGGACCTTGCATAAATTTAGATCTAGCCAAGCCTTATTCTAAGTATTCTTTAAATTAATTATTTTATATATTTTCTCAAAGGTCAGGGTATTTCTGTAATGTCGAGTTTTGTTGGAGTGGATTGTAATTGTGGCTCATGGATCATCTCGAGTCAAGTTTTGTTTTTGGATCCTAAAGGAAATTGTCTAAGGATTAGGTTATCTCAAGTAGTCCAAATACCCAGAAGCACATGATCCAAAGGCTTGTGTTACGAGCTGTCCCAAATAATCACGAGCATTGTAAAGTCTTCCTCGTCAATGGAGTGGCTACCAGAATCCTCTATGAATGCTCCACAATCCAAATCCAAAGATCTCAAGATGGCTACCCGAGAGAGAGAGAGAGAGAGAGAGAGAGAACTTAAAGGTGAGAGAGGACGTAAATTGTGTAAGTTGTACATAACAACTTATGTGGCATATAATCATAATATTTGTTAGTCTTCCAGTACCAAGCTGGAATAGGACTCGATAGAGTCCAACCACATCCCTAACTAGATAGGATAACCCTATCTTCTCTTATCTCTTTATCTAATCCATGTGGATGCACCACGCATTATGGGTCCGGGACAAAGCTGACCCAATTTCTAACAGATCCCTATTTGTAGGTTATAGTGAGGTTATATTAAGTTTTACTAGTCCAAGTATTAAGTTCCTATATTTTGAAATCCTAATCCTATTTAGAGTTAGGAATAACTACAAGTCTATACATTGACATGTAATGATTTCAATTCAATCGAAAAAGGGTATTACAGAATATTTGTAGTAATTATACTTTTTAAGGATTGTGTGATGCAAACTAACTTTAAGGGCTGAAGCTGTGAAGCCCAAGAAATTCTAGGTAGATTTCCTAGAAGATTCTTGTTCTTGTTCTTCCTTGCACTCTCTTTAATTCTCTGCCATCAAATTTGCTATTCTAATTACAATCAGTGATATATCTATATGATTTTCAATGCAAAAACCTAATCCCATAAACCATTTCTTTACCTTTTTGGAATTTAGCACTCCAAACCCTTTAATTAGTTTCTATCCAAAATTTACTGCAGCCAATATTTTAGAACTCTTTCCACCTGTCACCTTTAAAACCAAGCCTGTACCAACCCCTCTCCATCTACAAATTCTATCTTCCACTTATGAAAGCCTAAAACCCGAAAACTTTGATTGACACCATAAAATCAATCGCAGGCAGCACTCCTCTAAGTTTCCTAGTGGTGTTATGCATCAGTTGAGGGAATGGAAAGCCCAAAATCAATGTTGGTTGAGACAAGAAAGATAGTGCCATTTGGTTAACAAACAAATCAACATAAATGGAAAAACGAGATTCATGTAGCCCACCCCATATACTGGGGACAAGGCTTTCTTGAATATTTTTGGATTCCCTAGATGTTCCATAACCTATCTACTATATCCTATTACCAAAACAATGAGGACACATATTAGTCTAGCTGATCAACAATCCACTCCAATATTTTGAATTTAGTCTATCAAAATATGCAAATAAGGGAACAAGAACAAAAAAAAAATCAACTTACGATACAGGATCTGAGAGAACACTTCTTAACGAGGGCTCTCTATTCAAATTATTTTGAGCCACCTGCTAAACCAAATCCAAAATAAAGACTTCTTAACATTAACAGTGGTCAGACGACAAATTGCAATTAAAACAATGTGTGTGTGTGTGTGTGTGAGAGAGAGAGAGAGAGAGAGAGAGAGAAATTCAAGAACAAAAGGAGACAGATCTTTTCTTCAAGAAGAGAAGGTTTTAAAAGCCTAGCAATCCAAAAACAAAAAGTAAGTCTCACACAACAAGCAACAGGGAGAAAACTGTCAAGAAAAAGTTTTAAACATAAGATTATATATTAAGAAATAGAAAAGAAAGTGCCAGCTGCAGTTTATAATCTCTACCATGATGAGCCCAATAGCATCAACCTTCTCTTCAGTAAAATTCCAAATAAGTGTCCCCTAATTATGAAAAGCCAGTCCAAACCAGGCACTTTGACACCAGTGGTTCAGCGCATCACTGATTAAAGCCCAATTATGCACAAAACAACAGAAGAAGGGGTGTTGCACTAATAGTGATTTCTTCGGGCCCAAAGTAGTAATTTTACATTTTATCTTCTTCTTATTGTGTGTCAACATGAGTTGCCTGAAGATATAACTTACATAAGCATTATCAGAACGGTTGCACAATACATCTTCCTCAGCGGAAAGATCATCCATAAACTGGCTTACAGAGATTGGTACATAGCTCTGTGGAATGACATGGCCAGCTGCCGCTATTGGAGAACAATCTAATACAGCATTGCCTTGTGGCATGAGCCTGAATGCTAATGATGTCCTACAAGCAAATTTCAACTCATCAGTGAGGTTACTATTCAAGCAAACTCGAAGGAAACTCAGTTGCTACTGAAACACCCTGCTTCAATGCCATATGTATAACTAAACCTCGTTAAAATAAAGATATCTACCTTCCACCACTAGCACTGCCTGAAGAGTAATCAAGTGCAGACCTATATGAAGCAGCAGGGCGAAGGCCAGCAGTGGCATGGCTGAGTGCCTTGCCTGTAAGCAGCAAAAGGTCACCAGGAGTAGACCCTCCATCTGCTAGGTACCAACGACCATTGGGGTCGCAAACCTATAAAAAGAGAAGAAAATGAAAAAGGAATGAACAAGATTTAATGAATACAACAATTAAAACATCCCAAATTAGGATGGTAATCATGTCCTGAGTAAAGGGTACAATACAAAACAAAAATCGAAGTAAAGCTGTTAAAGCTAATAACTTGCAACAACAATAATAACCAATTTTTTCACAAAAAGAATACCAGCTTTACTCAATAGCAGAGTTGTTACGAAGTAACCAAAAGATACCTGAAGACCGGGAGTGTCTGAAGAAATCAATGTCAAAAGCCCCTTCTCAACTTCACCATTCACTGCTATCTTACCTCCCCCTGTAGCCCCTTTTCCATTTTGCAAGGATACACTAGAGTAGGTTGCAACAAGCACCGACGAAGATGCCTCATTAGCAGGCAATGGGGTATCATCAAGTAAATGATTGAAAACACTGCACAATATATATGTTTCAAGTAAAAGGTACTTGGAAAATAACATACAGACAGGAAAACACCAAGTGTGAAAAAAGTAAATAAATCCTTACTCGCTTCGCAAACGAAGATGTCTTGCAATTGCAGACAAAGCAGCACGACCCGCCTTTCCCATGCATCGAAAAACATCAGCCATGCATGGGGGAGATGAATCCATATCTTCCAAAGCCCTGGCACATGACAAGCTTGTTAAAAAGCAATCCTAATACCACAAAAAATAGGTACAAATAACATCAATAATATATCCACTAGGAGTCATTTCTTTCAAAAGCATACGATTATCTTTAGGTGCTCTTGTCCCTGTATTCTATAGTTTCATACTTACGATCCATCCTCCTTCGTAGTTTTACCTCGTTTGTGGTTGTAATCTTGGTATGAGAGCTACTGCTTAAGTTCTTATTTCTTGTTTTCCTAACTTAAAGTTTTGATCTATAATTACTTCCTATCCCTAACACTGAAAGGAAATTGTACTATGTGGTTACCACATTTTGTGAATCTCCCACGCTAGAAATCCAACAGCTAGAATAAAGAGAATATCCATTATAATTTAATCTAGTTTGGCTAGGAGAGGTACCTTGAAACTTGTTAAGTTGATTGTCTCGATTTAAACCTTGACCAAAAAGGTTTTACTATTTTGGTATTCTTAGGAAGAAAAGATTACGGAAATAATTCTAGTATCAAAACTTAGATAGGGAGACAGGAAAGATTAATCATGTTTTTAGTGCTTCAATATCTGATTTAACTCATCACTGCCATCAATCTCGAGGATAGAATTTTCGCTATTAGTTGTAGACACTCCCAACAAGGCTAATGGGCCCAAAGTCTTTGATATCTTCCACTCCCTCCTTTTGTGGGATCAAGGCAATGAACGAGGCATTAAGACTTTTCCCGAAATTGCTCTCCGATGGGCTTCTTTCATTCTTCGCGTGGACTCGGGCAAGGTGACCTGCTATCCCCATTTCTCTGTCATTGTCATGGAGGACCTCAGCAAAATTCTGATAAAGCAGTCTGTGGGAACATGTTCAGGGGCTTTGAGGTTAATAATAGCAATGGTAGCAGTCTGGAAATCTCCCACTTGCTTTTTGCTGATGATACCATTAGATTTTGTGGGGCAGATGAGCTTCATCTTCACTATCTTCGCTGTCTTTTAATATGTTTGTTTCTAGGCTAAAGTGAACCTGCACAAGAGTGAAATAATTGTTGTGGGGAATGTAGAGAATCTAGAGGAGCTGGCTGCCAATTTAGGGTGCACAGTTGGTCACTTCCCCTCTTCTTATTTGGGTTTGCCCTTTGGTGCTCCAACTAAATCAGTAGCTATGTGGGATCCAATTATAGATCAGTTTCCAATGCCGCTTGGCGGGATGGAAAAAGCAATATCTATCCAAGGGAGGAAAGACTCACCCTAATCAAAAGTACACTGGCTAACCTCCCCACCTATTACATGTCTCTATTCCCAATCCCTGCTTCGGTGGAGAGAGCTAGAAAAACTCCAACGCAATTTTCTTTGGGACGGCACCGAGGGGAAAAATAAAATTCATTTGGTGAATTGGGCCAAAGAGAGCGCCCATTGTTTTGGGGCGGACTGGGATATAAAGATCTAAGATTATTTAATAGCTCTCTCTTGGATAAATGGATTTGGAGATATGCAGAGGAAACCAATGCTCTTTGGAGGAAAGTTATTTCTATGAAATATGGTGAAGATGGGGGGTGGTTTTCCAAAGAAGCTATTGAGGCCTATGGCTTCGGGGTATGGAGGCCCGTTAGAAAGGGCAAGAATGAGCTCCTGCAATTTTTGAGATATGAGGTGGGAAATAGAGAAATGGTTTGTTTCTGGCATGATATTTGGTGCAACGGTGAGCCATTGAAGGAGAGATTTCCCTCCCTCTATGACATTGCCTCCGCTAAAGAAGCACTTGCTGCTGAGTAGACTTCCAAAGCGAGCAGCAATCTGGTTTGAAGCCCTCTATTTAGGGGCAACATTCATGACTGGGAAATTGGGGACGTTATGGAGTTCATGGATTTGCTTCATATGCAGCCTATATGGGAAGGAAAAGGGGATCAGTTGGTATGGACAGCAGATAGCTCCAAGGAGTTCACTGACTGGTCTTTTTGCAAGTGCCTGGTGGGGAAAGTGCCAGATCACTTCCCATGGAGGCTTATATGGAAATCTAAAGCCCCTAAAATGGTTGCCTTCTTTGCTTGGGTGGCTGCATGGAATGCAATCCTAACAAGTGACAACCTCAAAAAAAGAGGTCTCACTTTTCCTAGCAGGTGTTATTTATGCAAAGCTACGGAGGAGACGGTAGACCATTTACTCATCCACTGTGAAATGGCATGGGATGCATGGAACTTAATTTTCTCCTTATTTGGATGTAAATGGGTGATGGCGGCCACCATCAAAGACTTTTTCACAGGTTAGAATTGCTTTAGAACCTGGAAGAAGTTGAGGATTGCTTACTCCTTTATGCCTCTCATGGTGTCTTTGGAAGAAGCGAAACAGAAGGCTTTGTTATGGCATTGAACTTCCACCTTGGAAGTTCGAAGACCAATTTTGAGATTACTTTACTTTAGAATCGGGTAGGAATGTATTTAAACTCATATATAGATTTTTGGGGGAAACTTGGGCATTGATTTTTCGTAAGCCTAATTCCTTTTTTGTATATAGGTTCGCCCCCCTTGGGCTCCTTCAATGTAAATACCTTTACTGATCAAAAATATATATCTGATTTAACTCCATCTTCCTCGAAAATAGACTACCTTTCACTAAAGCTATCCGTCTAGTCCTTTCTTCATCACGTCCCACATTTGTTAAAAGAGTATGTTCAAGCTTTGTGATTTGATCAAATATCAAATTCCATCTAGGAAACTGAACAAATGGTTACTCTCACAATCCCTCTAAAAAACCTCCATGACATAGGCGTATGCAAGGATATATACATTTGCACTTTGTAGCAATCCGGTTAGCCCTTACTTTCCACGGTAGAAAAGGATTACCTCTGGTCACACTTCTAGATTACAGATTTCTCAAATATCGGCATCCATATATTGCTATTGTCCAAACAGCCATGAATGCTAGCACTCAATAATGAACCTTTTTCCAAATTTTAATATGCCACTCAATAATCCTCATCGTCTATTTGCTTTAAAGTTCCAACTCCAAATCACTGGTGCTTCTATGGTAACCAACACGTATGTAGCTACATGTCACTAGTCCAAAATCATACTTTTAATATGGCCCTCCCAACCAATATTGATGATGCTCTTCTTCTCAACATTGACACTCCTAATCATACTTCTTGTGTTCATCTTCTAAAGAAGATTCCTCAAGTAGAACTTGTCAAGCTTTTCCCCAAATCATGGATCACAAATTATGAGAGACCCATAAGACAACAAAGCTTGTGCAATCTTCTCAGCCTCAATTCTTGAAAAGGAAAGATGGCCTTGTTGAGATTTCTTTCAAAAGGGATGATTCAGCTCCTCTAGTCTTCCCAACGGAAATTAATATACTCAAAATTGTTTTTATCCACTCCTTTCACTACTGAAGGCCAGCCAATATATGAAAGTCAACTAAAAGACCATAGCTTTTTTATGCATGTGATTTGATGACTGCTAATGGACTGATTTGTCTCAAGATGAGAGCAATCAAAGAAAGAAAAGTCGAAAGAAGAAAAAGAAGTCACTATTTTACAAGGCCATGAGTAGAATTTTTAAAAACATCCTATCAAATGCTTTGATCTACATGAATAACATCCTTTTTCTAATAGTTAAATAACACACACACACACACACACACTTTTGCCTCTTAAGGGGACTTGAACCCTCAAAACCCCATATGGAGAGGTGGAGGGGTACATCCATGACACCCGGTTGTTCTCTCCTACTATTGATTCCCACGCTACTCTCCTCAGCAAATTCACTCTTTGGTTCAACCATGTAAAATTATGCTTTCAGAAAAGAGGATGATAATTGGAGAACCAGAAAACAAGTTTCTTAGGATGCATATCTCCAAAGGCCAATATCAACTCAACCCTGTTGTTGTAAATATTGATTGTAAATATTGACCGAATCTGTAATCTAATTTAGGTATTAGATTGAGCTTAATCAGTAGCTGAATTTAGGCATTAGATTAATTGATTGATTATAAGAACTAATTTATGATAGTTTTCTTATTTACTTGTAAAGTTGTGACTATAAATCTTGACCTCTTAGAGAGAAGAATACATCTTTTACATTCTCTAAAATATCTTCGACAATGGTATCAAAGAAGGTTTTCTAAATCATAACTTCTCTTTCTCGGTCCTCCCCTTCTCGATGCCTCTAGTCTCCCTCGGCTCCTTCGGCACTAAGCATATTAAAGTTGATTGTCATTTCACTCGATCTAAAGTTGGGTCCAATGAAATCACCACTCCGTTTGTTCCTTCTAGTAATCAACTTGCCAATACCTTCACCAAAGCTTTATCAAAAACTGCCAAGCATATTGCAGTTGATTGTCATTTCATTTGATCTAAAGTTGGGTCCAAGGAAATCATCACTCCGTTTGTTCCTTTTGGTAGTCAACTTGCCAATACCTTTACCGAAGCTTTATCAAGAACTGTCATTGACTCTATTTGTAGCAAGTTGGGAGTTATAGATATATACTCTCCAACTTGAGGGAGAGTGTTGTAAATATTGACCGAATTTGTAACTTAATTTAGACATTAGATTGAGCTTAATTTGTAACTTAATTAAGCCATTAAATTGATTGATTGATTGATTGATTGTAGGAACTAATTTAGGATAGTTTCTTTATTGACTTGTAAAGTTGTGACTATAAATCTTGATCTCCTAGAGGGAAGAATACATCTTTTCATTCTCTAAAACATCTTTGACATGGTCTAGATTGAGCTTAATCTGTAACTTAATTTAAGCATTAGATTGATTGATTGATTGATTATAGTAACTAATTTAGGATAGTTTCCTTGTTTACTTGTAAAGTAGTGACTGTAAATCTTGACCTCCTACAGAGAAGAATACATCTTTTTCATTCTCTAAAATATCTTCAACACTTACATTGCCAGTCGGCTTGATATTTTTCATATGACAATCTCACTTTCAAACAAGTTAAGCAATTTCTCAGGCTCATTTTAATTTCACAGCCCAGGATAAATGGGGTCTGATTGCAGCAAAAAATCCCTTTGCTCTATCAAGGGGGCATACTTTCCTTCTCCCCACGGCTAGTTGATGCAGAGAAGCCCCTAGTCTCTTTTGATCTTCTACTAGCTTCAAGATAGGTCGGGCAAAGGACTAGAGGAGAGATCCTTGTTACAAAATATACAAGAAGCTCCCTACCCTTTTCCGAACATAGACAAAGCCCCAAAGGGGATTTTCCCATCAAGAATATCTCACAAAAAGGAGGGAGAAAGGCCATAGCTCTTGATATGGAAGAAAAATGCAGTTGAAAAACCCTAAAAATGGTGAAGAAATACTATCAAAGAAAATCAAAATGAAGAATTGTTCATGTCCAGCACACCACCTTGAAGGAGGTACTTAAATTCGCTCCTTTTATACTTGGTTGACTTAAGCATCAAAAAGGTTATGGTCGAGACCACACCGATGATCTCTGATAGTTTTCTTTTTCTGGCAGGGATCTCGTTCTAATTGTGCAATCAATTATAACAACACTTAGGTAAAAGGGTGTAAACAGATTTGGAGACATAATGGCCATGGTGTTTTTCTCTAGGCCCCAAAACTAAAGTGTATTCTACCCCCCCCCCCCCCCCCCACCAAAAAAAAAAAAAAAGGTAAGGTGCTTCTTTCCATAGGCAACATGCTGATGATAGCAATCAATTATAACAACATTTAGGGTAAAAGGGTGTAAACAGTTTTAGAGACATAATGGCCATGGTGTTTTTCTCTAGGGCCCAAAACTAAAGTGTATTCTAACCCCCCCACCCCAAAAAAAAAAAAAAGAAAAAGAAAAAGGCAAGGTGCTTCTTGCCATAGGCAACATGCTGATGATATTTTTCTGGCTTAGGTAGTCGGCCCAAAGCCCTTGCACAGCTTCACAAGGGACTCACAACACTAATGAAACCATGTCAAGTGTCAACACTGAAATACACAAAATACAAATGCTCTCAAATGACTAAACAAATTAAGAATTCTTTTCACAGAAGGAACATGCCAGTGCCATCAAAATGCTGCACCAGCTGTCAAACCTAACTTTAACACACGACTTCTTTTTTTTCGGTAACTTTACCACAAAACATCCAACAAATTATGCTATGTAAAGCCAAGTTGACCGCTATTTTGGCCACTGCTGCAATCATAGATTTAAATAACGGCCAATACGTATCGTATCAGCCATTACATGTCAATTTTTTGAACCTTCGATATTGATACAAGTCGATGTATCGGTCAGACCAAAATTCACAGCCATATCGATGTTTTTAATTTTTTTATTCCACAATTAATCACATTAAACTAATTTTTATACTTATAGTCATTTTTGTTATTATTTATATTACTACTTGTAATGTTATTCAAATCAAATGATACTTTCTTATTAGTTTAACTAGAAAAAAATCCATATAAAATAGTCAAAAATCTTCCTAGGTATTATTTATAAGAAAAACATCTTTTTAGGTGTTAAAAAATTGAAAATTTGCAGTAAAAAAAAAATACTAAAAACAACTTTTAGGTGTTAGAAAATTGAAAATTAATGGTAAAAAATATTAAAATGTGATAATTTTTTGTCAAAATATCTGTATCAGTAATTTTTAAGAGGTTTGCCATCCGATTCCCATTACAAATGGCCTGATACTCCTGATACCATTACACTGTGACCGCTTCGCACCCCCGTAACTGCAATCTGAATCCATGGTTGCAATGTTTCATGAGATTTTTTTTTCGGTACATCACAAGTTACATACAAATGTCAACTTTAACATCAATTAGTTGCATTGAGCAATCCATGTGAAATCAAATACTTGTGGCGTGGAGGGAGGAAGAAGAAAGAGGGGTAGAGGGTCAAATACCATCAGCAAGGGAAGGCCAGTGGCCAGGATCGACATGCAGTGCTGCTGTGGAATTCAAAGTTCAAATTTCTTAAAAGAGAGACTTAACAAATTGTTTCAAGACAAAGAACGTGACCATACTGTAAAATGCAAAAGTAAAAAATAGCTTTTATGTCATTCCATGAAATATAAATTCATTCGAAAGCTGGCTTTAGTTTGCTTCATAATCGATAATTTTCCAGATAAATGTTAATGTAAACCCAAAAGGAAAGAATTTCATAACATAAATATAAAAGCAATAGATAAACTTTCAGAGAGCACATACCTATCAAAAGAGTGGGTGTGTGTGACTTACCTATCAAACAAGAGGCAAGTCAAGTCCTAATTAAACGAAGTTTAAACAAACCTGTAAAAGCTTCTACTTCGAGCCGACACAGGTTTTAGTTACATATGAAGTTGTGAATAAAAGTATGGTTGTCCCTCTATATTTCTCAGCCCTCTTAGCTATGGAGATTTTGTGTCGTGAGTTTTTCAAGGTCTTTTTTCAGTTTTGAGCACTCCTCATCAGAGATGTTGGATGATATTGTTGATTGAATGCGAAATTTTATTCTGTCGAAGGATGAAGAGAATGCGGTGGTTTCAAAGGCTGAACATGCAAAAGTAAGTTTGGAGGAATGTCATATAAGGCTCATTAGGAAAGTTATTACAAACAAAGTGATCAACTTCACTGGCTTGAAACATACAATGGCCCTTATATGGGGCTATCCAAAAGGCCTGAAGATACTGGAGATTGGTGCAAATGCTTGTCAATTTATTTTTTGAGACAAAATACAATCTACAACGGGTTTTGGATGGTAAGCCATGGTTCTTCAATAACATTCGAATGATTCTTGAGCGATGGCGTCCTGGTATAAATAAGGGGGAGTTTCTCCTACAGAGATGGCCATGCTGGGTGCAATTTGGGGTCTACCTTACAGTATATTGCTGCTGAGATAGGGAAGAAGATTGATTGATCTCTACGAGAGGTACTAGATGTTTTTATTCCTATGTTAGGTGGGCGTGAAGGCGGGCACATTCGAGTAAGGGTGGTTCTTGATGATCTCAAACCCTTACGCCGAGGAACAAGAATTAAGTTTGGGGAAGAAGATGCATTATGGGTAGATTTTAAATATGAGAGGCTTCCCATATTTAGTTACTATTGTGGTGTCGTAGGACATGATGAGAAAAGTTGTGTTAAGAAATTTACTGATATAAAGGCGGGTAATGTGTCTGATAATCAATTTGGAAGTTAGATCCGGGCAGTGAACAGCCAGTCAGAGCCGGAGAAGAAGACTGGACATGGCGTTGATGGATCAGAGTATGAGGACATGAGATCTGAGGCATCTGGTTTGGGACATGTTCTCCCACATTTCTACGAAGAGGGCTGCAAGCGAGGTGGTTATGACATTGCAACCGTGGGTATTGATCATGGGAAGGAGGTAGATGATGTGATAAGGCATCTATCCCATACAAAATCCCATGATGTGGGGAGAGGGTTTGGCCCAGGAGGGGTACGAAGGCCCAGTTACCGTTTCTGGCCCAAGTACTGTTTCTGATAAGATGTATAGGGTGGAAGGCTTTTGGGATAATCGGGTAGGGCCAGGAGAAGGCCCCAGAAAGGGGGCATAAATTGCAGGCTTGCAAAGAGGATATAGACAGGTTTGTGTCTAAGAAGGTTACTGTTAAAAGGTCTAGGGATCTTTGCTTTCCAAATAGGGCAAAATCTCTCTTTGAGAAAACTTCTAAAGTGATAAATTGCTCTCTGATCTTCACGGTGCCAAGGATTCTATGCAAGCATCTCCAAATTTGCAAGCTCACACAGGTAAACTGCCCCATCAAGACAATGTAGATACTCTTATTATGGGTGGCGGAGAGGAACAACAATCCCAGAAGCGGCTATCATCTCCTTTTGGAAAATCAATTGAGGGAGCTTCAACAGAGGGTTGTAGATTGCAGAAAAAGTGGAAACGAGTTTTGAAAGATGGCCACTCCAACAACAAATCCTCGTGAGTAGTAGGCAGTATGTAATGGGGGCAAGAGAAAATTTGTTGATGATAAGGACCTCTATTTGGTGTCGGGGGAGAGCTTGGGTCAGGATCAAAAGAAATTCAAGGGGACTCTTGTAAGTAATTTTGATGATTCTATTGGGGTGGAGGTGGCCAGCCTCAAATGGCCCCACCTATCCAAATGAAGATGTTGGCTTGGAATTGTCAGGGTATGGGGAGTCCCTTGACAGTTCGTCAATTAGAGGAGTTTAGGAAACTCCGCTCCCGTGACTTGTTTTTCCTCAATTGAAAGCAGAGGGCAGTACGGATGTGGTTCAGCAGGCTTGGTGTCACAATGTCCATGGATCTAGAATGGATCCCGAATTTACTGCATTACGCAGAAACT
Source organism: Nyssa sinensis (assembly GCA_008638375.1). Classification (NCBI taxonomy): domain Eukaryota; kingdom Viridiplantae; phylum Streptophyta; class Magnoliopsida; order Cornales; family Nyssaceae; genus Nyssa; species Nyssa sinensis. The sequence goes on along the minus strand of CM018042.1, from coordinate 3,068,823 downwards.
GAAAAAGTGCCAACAGCAGTTTCAAGCTTGGAGTATATCCAGAAATGAGAATTCTGCTACTAGAATTTCGGCGATTAAGGATAATATTCAGCAAGAGGTTAGCCTTGCAGATAGGGGAAACAAGGATCGTATTCAGCAGTTGGAAAGTGATCTATTGTAGGCTTGGGAGAATGAAGAGATTTATTGGAAATAGAAATCAAGGATTGATTGGCTTAAGTTAGGAGACAAAAACACAGCTTTTTCCATGCACAGACGACTCAGCAGTGAGGTAGGAATTATATTTCTGGCATTTTTAACGCCAATGGGTGCTGGAGGGAGAATAACAGAGAAGTGATTCTGAAATTTGCAACGACTTTCGAGGAATCTTTACTTCTGTTCAGGGTGGCAATATGGAGTATGTATTAGGCTCTTTAAGGAGATCTGTCTCTCCATCTATGAAATGCATGTTGATGCAGCCTTTTATGACTGAAGAAATCAGGAAAGCTGTCTTCAATATTAATCCTAACAAAGCACCGGGTCTGAGTGGGATGACTGGCCTTTTCTATCAAGTTTATTGGGACAAAATAGGGGCAGACATCACAAATGCTGTCCTGAATTTCTTTCATTCGGGTCACTTGTTGAAGAGCATTAACCAAACTTATATTACTCTTATTCCGAAGATTCGATCCTCTATCCTGGTGGATCATTTTAGACTGATTGGGTTGTGCAATGTGATCTATAAGATCATTGCAAAAGTGCTAGCTAATTGTCTAAAGTTAGTTCTTCCAAAATTGATCAGCGAAAACGAAGTGTGTTCATTGCCAGCAGGCAAATTTTCAATAATGTACTGATTGCCAATGAGTTATCTCACTACCTCAAGACAAAGTGATCAGATAAACAGGGACCCATGGCCTGCAAATTGAATGTCTAAAGCCTATGATAGGGTTGAATGGTCTTTCTTGGAGACATTTATGCGGAAGATGGGATTTGCAAGCAGATGGGTGGATTGGATTATGGAATGCATTTCCACGATGTCTTATTCAATTCTCATCAATTGTGAACATACTGATTATATTATTCGAGGGGTCTCCGTCAAGGCGATCCTTTGTCACCGTATTTGTTCTTGTTATGCGCAGAAGGTTTCTAGGCATTGTTGTACAAGACGGAGAGGAATCGGTTGATTTCTAGGGTTAAGACTAGTCGTCAAAGCCCTGTCGTTTCATACTTATTTTTTGCGGATGATTCCATTATTTAATGTAAAGCTTCAAAGCGGGAGGTGGCTGCTATAAAGGATGTTCTGCAGATCAATGGTGCTGCATCCAGCCAATTGAATAATTTTGAAAAGTCTTCCATTTCTTTTAGTCAGAATATGCTGCCTTCAGTTCAATGTGACATCAGCAGATTGATGGTTATTCCAATAGTACTGGGTACAGGTAAATATTTGGTAGATCAAAAAAGGAGGTTTCTACTATATTGTTGATAGAGTTGTTGCAAAACTTCAAGGGTGGAAGGAGAAATTGTTAAGTCAGGCTAGTCGGGAGATTCTCCTTAAAGCTGTCCTTCTAGCTTTGCCTCTGTACACTTTATCTTGTTTTAAGATTCCAGTGTCTCTTTGCATGTTGATTCGGTCAAGAACTGCTAAATTTTGGAGGGGTAGTAGGGATGGAGAAAATAAGATACATTGGCTTAGTTGGCAAACATTGTGTAAAAACAAGAACGAAGATGGCCTGGTTTTCGAGATTTGGAGGTGTTTAACCTCGCTCTGTTAGCTAAGCAAGGGAGGAAATTGTTGGGGGTTAACAAATCTCTCTACCCGAAGGTCTTCAAAGGGAAATACTTCCCTAATTCCTCATTCTTAATTGCACCAGAACATTTTAATTCGTCATGGGCCTGGAAAAGCATGTTGGAGGATCGGAAAGTTCTTTGCAAAGGGTGGAGGTGGCAGGTGGGAGATGGTCGGCAGATCAGTATAGGGCAAGACCCTTGGTTGCCTTTGTCAAATAATTTTAAGCTGCTATCAAATTGGACTGCTGAGTGTGCTCTTGAGAGGGTTTCTGTACCTGGTTGATGAAGGTTATCAATCATGGAAGATCGGGCTGGTTAACTCTTTATTTCTGCCTATGGATGCCATTGCCATTCTAAGCCTGCCTTTGAGTATCTCAGATGATCCTGATAAGCGAATTTGGCACCTTGAAAAAGATGGGACTTTCTCAGTCCGTTCAGGCTATCAACTTGCTGCAGCAGAATTCTCTAAATCTCAATTGAAGAAGGTGGTGGAAGGAGAATGGAGTACAGTGGGTTCCTCTTTCTTTGAGTGGAAATTTATTTGGACATTACCGATAAGCCCAAGATTTAACCTTTTCTTTGAAAATGCTTTCGCAAGGCTTTACAAGTGAAGGGTATTTAATCAAAAAAAGTTCCTGCCGGAGATTCTCAGTGTCCTATATGTGGGGAAGAGGAGGAGGCGATGGAGCATATGTTATTGCGGTGTGACAGAGCCTCCAAGGCATGGATGTTATTCCGGCTGCGTCTGCCAGAATAGGTTCTTCACACTACTTCTATTTCTCTATGGTGGTTGACTATCAAAGAGATTTCTCAAAGAGATGGCGTCTTTCCTGATGTATTAGTTCTAGCAGCTTTCATGTGCTGGAAAATTTAGAAGGCTTGAAATGCATGGGTTTTTTTAGCACAACTGGTGGGATGAAGGCCATATTGTCAACAGTGTTGTTTCTGAACTTAGTGAATATCAATCCGCTATTAAGGTTGAGGTTTCTTCTGGGTCATCTCCCTTGCAGTATTCTTAATGGCAAAAACCTGATTTGGGTGTTGTGAAGTACTTTGATGGGGCTTTCAGTTAGGGGGCAGTGGGGATTTTTGCTCGTGATGCCTATGGTAGGATTTTGGGGGCTGCCTCTGAATGTATGTCAAATGCTTTGGATGCGGCTATGGTGGAAGCTTTTGTGGCTTGCAAGGATGTGCAGTTGGCTATATCTTGGGGCTACTCCACCGTAATTATCAAAGGAGATGCTAAGAATGTGATACACGGGTGTGGGGGAGGCATTGTCAAATGTTTTGCAGGAGACCATTATTCAGGATACTATGTGGGGGAGGTGTTGTCAAATGATTTGCAGGAGACCATTATTCAGAATGCTATTCAGTTAGCAGATTCCTTGCTTGCATGCAGTTTTAGTTTTGTTCATCGTGATTGTAACGGAGCTGCCCAAGTTGTGGCTAGTTATGCTCTGTCTGATGTTAGACAGAATGAGGTTTTTCCAACATCTGATTATTCAAGATTGTAAGCCTTTGGGTCCAAGTTAGTTTTAATGATATTATCATCTATCTTTTGAAAAAAAAAAAAAATCCAATTAAGACATGTGGGTGTGTGTGTCTCACCTATCAAAAAAAAATTTCAAAAAGTACATACCTTCCTGCCCTGTACATGTAAACCCCTCGGCTTCCCTTGCCCCAATTACCACCACTCTGAGCCCTAGTCCTAAAATACAACCTGGCCGATTCCAATCCACACCGCATCAGCGCAGCATCTTCACTTGCGAGTTCAATCAGCGCCGCATTATGCCTCATCAGTGAACCGGACAACGCTTCCACCGCCCTAACGTAGGGCCCAGAAGGCGCTCCGTCACAAGGGACAATGTCTGAAAACCGAACTCTTGCGAGAGGCGCCACTGCCATCATCAGAGCAGGCTCTCCAGACGGATGAGCAGCCGCAATAGGCACCACCGGCCCGATAACATAATCAGACGGCGGCTGCGGCGGAGGTTGGCGGTGCGAGGTGGATAGAGGTCCCAGAGAGAGGGGCGAAGGTTGCTGCGAGTGAACCGGCGTAGGCGTAGTTGTAGGCGATCTAAGCGATGAAGAGTAGGAGGGAGTATTGATCGGCTGCGACGCCAGAGCAGTGGTCTGCTGCTGCTGCATCATGATCACAACCGTCAATCATTCTGTAATACGTGTTTTGACTGAGTGGAGGTTTTCAGAGCCTCAATGAATGTGGGTTTTGCGTTCGAAACGAACATTGTCAATTGTTGTTTGCTATGGTTCGGATTTAGTTAGATTAGGATACCGTTTTGAAACGGGATGTTGTTTAGGGTTTTGAGATGATCCAGTTGCTGCCGGAGTGGTGAAAAAAGAGTTCAATGGAAAGAGAATGACGGAACCGGGGGAAGGAGCTCTGCTCTGTTCAGCGTTTTTCTATTTTAACTGTTTGATTAGGGCTTGTTTGGAATCTTAATTTGAGGTCCGGCCAGCCAAAATGATCCAGTGGCTGTCCTTTTTTTCGCACCTCAAGAAAAGCTTTGTTTGAAATTTCTGGACAAAAAAAAAGAAATAATAATAATAATTTAAAATAAAAGACAAAAACAAATATTTACATATTCATAAGAAAAATGACAAAAAAAAAAATATTTTTTCCTCATTTGAATAGTCACTTGGAAAAAAAATAAAAAGGGAAAGTAAGTGTACAGAGATTCTCATAAATAGAATGTCAAAGAAGATTGTCACAAAGAATCATTGGACACTGATGCAGTGTCTGTCAAGAGATTTTTTACTCAGGTTAGTTGACTACTTGAAAAGTAAGAAAATATGCATAAATGTTAGAGTTTTGGTAATATCTCTACTTAATTAGACAAAGTAAATTATTGTAATGCCATTTTTATGAGCTTAATTATATGTTAATTTATTCGGCATTTTAAATTAAAACTAATAGGCCGTCAATGTTAAATTAATACACGAAAAAAAATTGGACAAAATAGAGTGAGGCCTAAACAAATCAAAATTTAATTAAATTTGACGATAAATACGAAATATTCTTGGTCAAATAAAATATGATATAAAATGTCAAAAATAAAAGTATAATATAAAAATTTAGCACACAACAATTAAAAAATAAGGCAAGAAGACAAAGTGATTTTTAAAGCGATTAAGACGCAACTTAAAAATCTGACAAATGATATCTATATTGCCAAACAAGGCATGAGAGGGAGAAAATGAGAAAAAAATAGTAGCCAAAGGGTTTGAACCCTAGACCAAAAAATAGAAAAGAAATCTAAAACCCAAAAAGAATGCCAACTAGGATACAAGCACTTTTATGTTATAGAATGCATAAAATATGTATATATACCCAATAAGTCCCAAAATCAGCATGCTCAAAATTGAGGTGTCAGAACCCCATTGGACCACCTCATCACCCAGTTGCAAGACATGCAACACCTCAAGCGCATATATATATATATATATATATATATATATAATGACATGTGTTATATCTATATATAGGTATGTAACATGTGTGTATATATATATATAATGACATGTGTTATATCTATATATAGGTATGTAACATGTGTTATATATATATATATATATATATATGTGTGTGTGTGTGTGTGTGTGTTATGTATATGCGTATAAGGGGCAGACCTAAAGGAATAGTGTGTGTATATTGTGTGCATGTGCGTGGGGTAGAGAAAGAAAGATAGAAAGCAAAGGAAGAAGAAGAAAAGAGGAAGGGAGTCCATGCATAGAAGCTCCTTGAGATTTCAGTAACTTGAGTTAGAAGAGAAGAAGTCACGTTTGGAGGTAAAAATTCAACAAAATGATTCTCTCTCTCTAACTTAAAAAGTGAATTCATACTATTTAGTGTCATATACATGCATGCATGTAATTCTGGTGTGTGTCACTAGGGATTGGAAACAAATAGGAGGGTTTAAGCCTAGGAAAACACATACCACCATTGCTACACTTTCAAAACTCAAGTCTGAACTCATCTAACTAAAACCCATTTTTGATGCTAAATATTTCAACTAGACACCAGAAGGGTTATAAAAACCCTAACCAGCGATCAAAATGTCCAAAGAAAGGCTAGTAAAAATCGAGTTGCAGGTCACGGCTTGGAGAGCCAACCCCACTGTCACGACCCGAAACCCACCCTCTGTGGATTTGGGATCGCGGGGCTGACCCTCGGGCCATCCCCAATATTTTCTTTTAATTGGATCAGTGATAATAATGTGTAGTTAAATAATTAAACAGCAGAAGTCATAATAAGGTTTTACATATAAAAAAAAAATCAAAATATACATCACCCCCAGGGTGTGGACATGCAAGAGAGTTAAGACAGTGCTAATCATTTTCTATTACATTTTATCAAAAATGTCTATTATCACTTGCAAGCTTCTATTGTCTGCTTGCAGCGTTCCTTCCTGAAATAAATGTATAAATCTGAAATGAGCTAACATAGCTTAGTAAATAAATTTCCTTTGCTCTGCCATGGGTCAGGGGCCGTATAGAAAAAAGCATAATCTAAGACAAGCAAGGATATGATAACATAATAGCTAGTCAAGAAATAGAATGTTACAATAGCCAATCAAGAAATAAAATGTCACAATAGCCAATCACAAAAAATGTAAAATAATAAAAATGACTCTTAGGTAAAGGCACATCCCATAATGGTAAGAATAAGTGAATATCAAATGATATAAGGTACATGAGATCATCAATAGGGATTTAGCCCAAACAATAGTCATACTACCACAATCATGAGATAAACAATCGTAAGCCAATAGATAAACTTGCAAAACACATGATCATTCATAGGAAAAATATGATCATCCTATAAGTTCAATAAGAGATATGATATCAAACATAATTGATGCATAGTCTTTTTAGGGCTTGGCACACCCTCAATCTTTTAGGGCACGGCATATCCTCAGTCTTTTAAGGCCCCGACATACCCTCAGTCTTTTACATATATCACGCCATATGTCCTTCATGAACTTTGACCCGTAGGCCCAGTAATAGCACCAAATGGATGTTATGACTGAGCACTACTCCGGGTACTCATAATATATCATGATCATCATAATTCTACGAAGAGTGTACATATATGTGGAACATCAATTTTCTCAGTAGTGAGAACATAGCAATTTTGCCTTTCAAGGCATGGTACAAAGTGTACAAGCAATCATGATCAAGATATAGCAATCAAATTCTCAATAATTTTTACAAGATAGAATAAGCATCAAATTGTGAAATCCATAAGTGTCACGACCCGAAACCCACCCTGTGCGGATCTCGGATCGCAACCGCCGCCTTCAGGCCCGGGAGCCTGAGGGCAAGGCAAAACATGGGCGACGGTATCGAATAGCGGTGCGGCCTTGATTTGTGGAAGCGTGAAAAACCCTTTTTTTTTTTAAAAAAAATCTTTTAAAAACTTTCGCACAGCCGTCCGGTACTGTCGCTCTTCATAGCGGTACACATGAATAATCACATCAGAGCATACTAAAAATTAAAGTCTTATACATGATACATATTCGAATGCCTCAAGGGCTTAAGTACATATGTGGTTGCCTCTTGGGCTTAAATACATAATTGTCCAAAAGTACGACATCAAAATTCGACCAACCATAGGCCCTAATACTTCCCAAAATATCTCCAGAATCCTAATGGAGCTGCCTATCATTTCTCCCCAAATTGGGCAAGGGTCCACCCATCGTCATCACCTGAAAAATGTTAGGGAATGGGGTGAGCTTCGAAAAGCCCAGTGAGTAATTCTAACATCTGTCATGGGTTTCAATTGGTAGTGGTTTCGCACGTGAGAATTTTGTAAAATACTCACTACCAATTGCTCGTATACTTGGAACATAGAGTACATGCATTCTTTAAACAATGGCTTTGAAACATTACAGTATTCAAGCTAACTTGTACTTTCGGAATAAAGTATATGAATTTCAAATCATGTAAATATGCATGGTGAAAATGAGGAGAAAGCCTGCTTCCATTTTCAACACACACCTTATCACTTTCATTAACAGAATTCGTTTCGAACCAGATTCCCATTTTACTTTTCGTGGAGATATCTCATATGCCTGGGGGATTAGATCCTGCTACCTGGCATTTATTCGTATCGTAGTTGGGTTCCTAAGAAACCCGATAGAAATCCGTGGTGCTTATGCACAATTTATCTTGCATTTAAAAGCATTTAACCCATAATTCCTTCGTGTGGATGCATTTAAAAGCATTCAAAACATACAGTTCATAATCTCATGATAGGGTATCGAAATACGTGAAACATGTAAATTCAGGATATATAATAACATTTGAAATCGAAATTTTAGACATGCAGAAGTATATCTCAAGGAACAGTAGTAAATTATTCAAGAAGCATGTCATAACAGAATATTTAAAACGGAATTGTGTAAAGACAAAATTTGATATTTAAAACATCATTCAAATCCGTGGAATTAAATCTCCACTTCAAATGTGAGGTTACTCACCTTGATTCCCCGGGTTTGCACTACTGGTGGGCTTTTCCCTTTCCTTTGTATTTCCTAAGAAAATTATAAAGAACTCGTTAACTTCACATTTACCTTAAATCGTTACCTATTCATGCTCTTTCATTTAATTTTAGTCCTAACGTATCCCAACTTCCTAGGATTGGTCTTACTAGTCAACTCGTGGTGACTTGATGAGTTTTATTTTACACGTGACTAAATTTTTAGTACCTATTTTGGTGTTATGGACTTCACCGTTGGGTTTGGAATGTCCGACATAGTCAAAATAGACTATCTTTTAGTTTCATTTGGGCTTCGGGTACCTTAGGGGTAGTTTGGTCATTTCGTGCGTCATATTTTTCGGAGTCCTGTCTCGTGAATCGGACCTCACCGTTGATCTCAGGAGTGTCGAGATAATAAGAATGCACTAATAACTCGCCTTATTTGGACATTGAGCATATTGGGGGCAATACAGTCATTTATACCTACGTGTTTGTATTTTTCGGGACTTGGTTTTCCAAATCGGACTCCGCCATTGAGTCCAGAATGCTTGAAATAGTGAAAATACACTATTCATTCGATTTATTCGGACTCCGTTTGACTTATTTATGACCTAGGGGTAATTTGGTCGTTTTTATTTAATTAATAAATTAATTAAATAATTTAATTTATTATTTATTAATTTATCAGGGGTATAAATGAATTAAAGTTTCAGAATCTGGGCCAGAATTAAATTTTCAAAACTGTTGGGGCTGTTGTGTAATTTCAGAATTCATTTGGGGTAAAACTAGAATTAAATAAACCATGGGTTCAAACCCCTTGGTTTTAGGGTTCACTGTTTGAACCGGTCCAAGTCTCACGTGAACCAACCGGTTCACTGGCCCTCAGAGAACCGGGGTTAAATATCCCTGTTAACCCCAATTGCCCCCTTATCCACGTTTCGGTTAACTCAAAAATCTGATTTTAAATTTACAAAACCCGTGACCAAACAGGCCATCTCCAGGTTTTAATTTGAAACGTTTAAACCAAAACGGCGCAGTTTCGATTAAACGGTGGCACGGTCTTAGGTTGACACGTGTTTGAGTCGATTCAGTGGGTCTAGACGCGTTGGACGAGTCGACTCGGTCGACTCGTCGTCTTCTTCATCAAACAGGGCACTGTTGCCCTAATTTCCAGTTTTCAAAATCTTTGATTTCGTGACTTTTTAAGCTGATTCGATCTCTGTTTTTAGGTGATATGGGCTACCGAATGTTTAAGAGACATTTTGGCATTATTTTGATACTCTAAAACCAACCCAATCGTTCGGTCTAAGCTTGAATACCCGAACCTGCAACTCCATAGTAAACCCTTATTTCTTCACCCTTTTGGACGGGGTTTGGTTCTATGAAGTCCCCACAGCAAGGGATTCGATCCCCCATCCTTAAATAGCGGTTTGGGGGTCTAGTTTAAAGATTGGGTTTTTGGGCCGAGAAGAATAGCCTCGGTTTTGAGGGCTTAGACCTAGGTCTCTAGGTCGCGGGTGGTAGTTTTCTAGGTCCTGCCATGGTCTATTTCATGTATTGACCACTAAAAGTCCATGTGGTTGAGGTCGGATCAGACCTGTAACTTCAAGCTCCATTAATGGCGTTTTAGCTACGGGTTCGTGGTTTGGGCAGTTTTATAGGTTCAAATCATTCACAATCAACCCAGTTTCATTATTAAATTACTACACATGCATTAACAGTCCTGAAAAGCTATAAAACAGTAGCTTAAATTCAAGAGAATTTCCGAAAAAATTTGAATAACTCACGTGTATAGTGGTTTCCTCACTGGTTGTGCTCAAGCAGAAGCTTCAAGAGCTGGATTGGATCCTCCCCCGTGCAGTTCCTTGGCCTCCTCAAGCTCCTTCAATGGCTCACCAAGGTATACAACTTGTGTACCTCTCACTCTCCCTCTAGGATTTCTCTCTCTCTCTCTCACTACTTTCCCTCTCTATAAACAGTATATCAACACTCTCTAAATGGCAGATCTGCATATATGGAGATTGTATATACATATCAAGTCTCCTCTTGATGTTTCATTTCCCCAAATGCATGATTGTATTGCATGCAATTTGGTTGGGAGGGAGGTGTAATCATGGGGTGAGGGGCATGATGGCTAGGGCTTAGGATGATGCATGCTGAGGTGTTGCATGCTTGTCCATTGGCCACTTTGGGGAATGGCCAAATCAGATTTATACTTATATACATATCTTTGTACATATATACACAAAAGTGCTCCTAGCCTAGATGGTAATTTTTTTGGGTAAACCAAATTTTGCCTAGATTGGTCAAGGGATCAAATCCTCTTGGCCACATTTTTTTTTTTTTTGGTCCTTTCCCTATTTCGTGCTTAGGCCCTGTTTGGCTGCGCACTAATGCAGTTTCACTATTTCCTACTTAACTTTTATTCTGTAACTTATTTTTCGACGCTGTTTCTTCTGGTCAACTCCTAATTAGGTTAGCTTCTTAATTATTCTTTAAGTTTAGTTCAGATAAATGATCAGTAACTAAGCATTACTTAATCAGGGTCGGGGTGTTACAATAAGTATCAGGTATGTATAGGAGTACAAATTTGGCAGCATAAAGGAATAACATTATGACATGGCTAGGAATTACCACATGTAAGAGTTCGGGTTTTACTTACCTTTAAAACAGTTATTTTTCTTTCAATAGGAAATTAGATCGCCTTTTCTTTCCCTTTCGAAGTTTCTATTAATCAGGAAAGATTTCTTAGTTCAATGCTATGTGTAGCCTAATCTTCTAGAACTAGTCAATTTCATATATCAACATTTTAAGTATCTTATTTGGTAAACGGACTCTACCATTGAGTCTGAAACGTCGAAAAAAATCGATTTAGGCTTTTACAGACTTCAATTTGGCTTCGAGTACTACTAAGGGCAAAATGATAATTTTTATATTTTACGTATCTTAATTTTTTAGGACCTCGTCTTATAAAATGGACCCCGTCATTGGATCCAGAATGCACAAAATAATAAATTTACACTATCCTTTTAATTTATTTAGGTAACGGATCATTTAATCATAATTAAATCAATTTAATTTATTAAATTAAATTAATTATTTAATTTAATATTATATATTTATTTCTGTAATATAGTTACACATGTGCTAGGGTGGCATAGTGGTCATGTGCCAGGGTGGCATAGTGGTCATGTGCTTAGGGTTTGAATCCTCACTTGCGTGAGGTCTTGGTGTCGAACCTGGGGAGCTGTGGCTCCCATTTATTTTTCTTATATTTCTCATGCCAAACAGTGGATAGTAGGACAAAATAGGGATAGGATATCCCTAGTCTGAACAGGGGTATTAAATCAATTTTCTAACCTTGTGGCCAAACACCCCATTTTAGTTTAATTTAAAAAAAAAACATAAAAACGACACCGTCCCACTAACCGAATGTGTGAGTGATCGGAGTTTCGATCTGAACCCTATCCGACCTAAACCGAATCCAACCCAAACCCGATCTAGTCCACTATTCATCTTCTTCCTCCCCCGACCTCCATTTTGTTACCCTAGTTGCAGGTTTCACCTTTTCTCTATTTCGTGACTTTTGAGTTACCCATTTTCTCTATTTTCACTTCGTATAGATTCCTAGATCATTAAGGATCATTTAGGCATTGGTTTGGGAGGTCGAACTAGGCTCAAAGCTCAGTTAGAGCTTGGACACCCCCCACGGTTTTTAGGTTCATAAATGGCTATCTTTTAACCAAAATCAAAGGGGTTTGGCTTGTTGTTCTTGTTTCTTCATGGAGGTTTTAACATCGATCACCAAATGAGGTTTGGTGTTCATTTCATGGTGTTAGGTTTTTTGAACCGTGGCTGCAACTTGAAAATTGGGTGCTTTCCTTTGGGATTTTGGGTTGCGGCTTAGGGTTTTTAAAACCCTTGTGACGTCTATTTTAAGCCTTAAGTGAAGGAGCTAGGTTTCGTTTTGGTCAATTCAGGTCTGCTAGTTGGGAGGTCCATCAATGGCGATTTTTCCTAATTTTCACAATTTTCTAGGTCCTTCAAACCCTGTTTCTCTTCCTTAAGTCATTATCTATTAACTATAGAGTATATATATACATTTTAGCCTATAAAAACTAAACTAAAACTTGAAGGTTCTAGAGAAATAATTACCTTTTCTCTTGGTTTTCAACTGCAGCAACCTTCTTTAGCTTCTTCTTCTTCTTTTCTCTATCTTATTCTTTCCTAAGGCATGCACTGCCCATGCATATATATAGGTAGCGCACACACCTAAAAGCCACCGCCTCTCTTCTCTCTCTTCCTATGGCAGTTCTCTTTCTTTCCATCTATGATATTTTCTTTTCTTTTAGTTTTACTATATATATACATGTATTAAATATATATATATATATATATTGTGGAACACCCCGACCTAATTAATTAATAATTAGTCTGCTAATTATTAATTAGAAAGGAGATAAAGAATAAATGAGAAAATTAATCGAGAATTCCTCAATAGTTGCGATAGGCCAATAAAATAACTAAACACGTCAAAAGGGGAGGGACACAATACTCGAACCTAATTACCGATTAATTTATGGAATGAAATCATCTTGGAATGTAATTGCATTAATATAGTTGTTTAAGCCCCATTTTAATACTATTAGAACTCGAATTAGCTAACTACGGAAAATACCGAGAAATAATGACTGACGTAAAGCTTGGGATATCGAAGTTAACCCAAATGGGGATTGACCAAAAGAAACCGCTTCGTAAAAAGAGCAATAGAAAAGAAAATATAAAGGAAAAAGCCAAAACGATAAATTGAGTGTGCCAAACGAGGTATAAGCCAAAAAGTGGGGAAAATGCTCAAAATGCAAGCAATGAGATTTGAACCCTTAACCAAGACAAGCAAGGTTTTAAAGTCCTAAAAGTTTATCACTTGGCCCACAAGCACTTTTGTGCTTTACCTTACATAAGATATATATATATATATATGTATATCATATAATGCTCAATTTCTGAATATAAAAAATGAGGTGGCAGCCCTTCATTGGACCACCACCCCCACCAACCAAATTTCATGCAGAAAATATAAAATGTAAAAATATATACACCTATACGCATACACCCTAGTCTATATATGTATATATATAAATATATATATTAGGTGTACTAAAGTACCTATTGTGTGTATAAGCTTCCAAGCTCAAATCAGTAATGAGTGTGTGTTGTGATGAAGGTGTGTGCATATGAGTGCATGCGGTAGAGAAAGAAAGAAAGTGATGTAGAGAGGTCTGATGAGAGAAGAAAGGGAGGCTGTTGTACCTGGGAGAGTGCACTGAGGCTGCAGCTGAAGGTGGAAGAAGAAGAAGAAAGAGCAGATCAAGGAAAAACTTAGAGAGAGAGAAAGTGGTGGTTGGAGAGAAAAAGAGCTGGTCGAACCCAGGGTAAGTTTAATCTAACCTTCTCATTCAGTTCATATAATTGTTTTGAGTAAATTGGACAAAAAAATATAATAGTAACTCATGAAGGCCAAAAACTCATGGAAACAGTGGGTTATGAGTAGGAAGAGAAAAGTTTAAAGATAAGATTTTGGGGGGTTTTCTTTTGTTTTAAGCTTAGAAAAAAATGATCCTTAGAGTCCCAGAAATTCAACGGAATCAAAACGAGGCCAAAATAGTAGTGAAACACCACGAAATACACTTTGAATATCCTTGTCGGAAAATTGATTTGGTGGTTGAAAGGGTGCTTTTGCGCTCCAAACTGTTCCCAAGGGATTTCATGAGGTCTTAAGATTGATTTAGTGCAAAAATCTGTAAAAAGCCAGGAGAAAGAGATGTCAAAAATGGCAATAACCAGTAGGGGTACTGTAGCAATTCCAATGGAGTAGCCGGAGAAGACAACCGGAATATCGCGAAGAAGACGGGTCGTTTTAAACTATTGGGCTGGACTTGGATCTAGACCCGACCTAACCGCAAATCCAAATAACCTAAACGGCAGCATTTGGTTAAGTGTAAAATTGAATTTTAAATTGAGAATTGGACTGTTTGGGTTCGACTATCAGAAATTGGAAATTGCGGATAAGAGACTAACCTAAACACAGATAAGGGGAATAATAGGTGTATGCTATTTTGGTTCTTTGCCATAGCCTAAGCCGGTTGGTTCAAGGCCCACTTGGACCGATTGGTTCAAGGATTTAAATAAAATAAATAAACCAAGACTTTTGTAATTTACAGGTTTGACCCCCAAACTTTTAAGAAATTCTATTATGGCCCAAAATTTAGAAAATTAATTCAAATAAGTCCCTAGAAAATAAATAAATAATAAATTAATAAATTTAATTATTTTATTAATTGGTAAAATGATGATTTTACTCTTAGACACTAAATATGTCAAATGAAACTGAAAATAAATAAATAAATAGTGTATTTTTACTATTTCGGACATTTTAGACTCAATGGTGGAGTCCTGATTTGTGAAATCAAGTTCCCAAAAATATAGACACATAAATGGTAAATGACTGTATTACCTCTAATGATACCCAGGGCTAATTAAAAATAAAAGATAGTCCATTTTAATTATGTCAAATATTTTGGACTCGATGATGGAGTCCGTACTAGCAAACGAAATACCGAAAAACGTGACGGGTGAAAATGTAAAATTACCAAAATGCCCCTAATATAGTACGAAGCCCGAATAAAGTCCAAACTAGACGAAATTGATACCAATAAAGGCCCAAGTAATTGTAAACTTGTATGTATGACCAAATAATAATTCGGAGTTAGTAGATCATCAAATATGAAATGACCAAAATACCCCTGAGTAGGGAAAATGCAAAGTAAAGGCCGAATAAATCCGAAAAGAAGGCCAATCTGATGTGAAGCATAATTATAGGTCTAAATAAGACTTCGAAACAGTTAAAGTATAAAATGAGAAATGACCGATGTGTCCCGATGACCAAAAGCAGATACCAAATGAAACCCAAAAAAAACTTAGAACTTTATATATAAGCTATCGGGAATGTTCTGAGGACCAAGATAAGGTCTGGGACGAGAATGACAAAATTACCATTTTGCCCCTAAGGTTAAATAAGTACTTAATCGATAACGAATGAAGTCCAAATGACTTAAAAGATGATTCTGAACGTTACTAAGCTAATTTAAGTAATATAATAGCCTAAGTTGAAACCTTGAAATGGGGAATTAAAAACACTTAACTAAATAGACTAGGTTCAAAGGAACTTAAAGATTGCATAACCATGTTTGGGACCAAGATGGGTACTAATTCATTGTGAAATTTTTGGAACCATGATTATAGGACCACCTAAGCAACATAATTGAAAAGAAGTTATGGGGTAACAATAGTGGTGCCTGTTTGAGAAAGCATTACTAAGAAACTGAGGTAAGTTACTTTTATGCTTTAATATGGGTGATTCCTAGCCAGTCACATTTATTTTCATGTGCTGCCAAACTTGTACTCTATTACCCACCTGATGAACCTGATTTCTTTGATTGATGCCAATCGACTTGTGATTAATTGTTCATGCCTGTTTTTCGGATTCGGCTTACTTGCCTACATCATTTTGGGATCTTGAGTTGTTGATGCTTGAGCATATTTATACCATCATGTATACCGTGTCATGATTTTATAATATATCTGTTGTTGGAAATCTTGTTTGTCTCATACACTTATGCATCGTTGATTGAGATATGGTTGTTCTCGACAGCCCGGTAACATAGCTGTGGAAAGCTATAGTTATATTATGTTGCCTTGAACTAATTAGTTACGATCCACATCCTTGTTCCTATAGAGAGTAGCATGATCATGATATTTTATATGTGCCTGGGGTTGTGCTCAGTCACAACGGCCCATCTATTCACAGAATTGATTGGGGGAAAGACCCTTTGGGGTCTGTTGTGTCCTACGGGACCTGTAGTGAAAGAGCTCTAACGCTATTCAGTAAGCCTAGGATAATGAGGCGAATCTGAATGTGCGTTACAGTGGAGTATGCCAGGCCTCGGGTGATTCACGCATTCTGGGTTGTTAGTACTTGATGATGATATATCTTTGGTATTCATTGAATGATCATATTCTATGCCTTGTGAATGATCATATTATAGTAATCATGATGTACTTTACTCGATGATGATATATCTTTGGTATTCATTGAGTGATCATATTCTATGCCCTATAAATGATCATCTTCTATGCAAGCGTGTTGTACTTTTAATTGGCTAACGTTTTGTATATGGCAGCGATTCAACACGATAGGCTAGAAACCATTTGATTGACTTTGTTATTGCCTTCTTGCATCATTTTGTGGGATATGCCTTTTTGGACCCTCGGGTCATTATTACTTCATTTTAGTGACTGGCTATCTGTTAACCCTTTCTTGTATCATTCTTGTCAACTAACCCTGACCCATGTTAAAGCTAGGAATTTACTTACTGGGCTTTGTTAGCTCACCCCTCCCTTATTTTTTTCAAGGACAACAAGAAGTAGGAGAACCCTCAGGCGCTCTGGAGGCTTAAACGTCCGCTAGCCACTGGTAGCTCTTTTTGGCGAGTTTTTGTATTAAATTAAATATTAGAAGGTCTTAATATCTCCCATGTCACCATGGTCTTGTCAGTTTGTGTTTTTGGAGGATCTGTACTTATAAACACTTATGTTCTTTTGGCATGTATTAAATGATGACCTAACTATGCTACCAGTTTTAACTAATGTCTATAAAATATTTTGTTAAAAAATTTACTTAGTATTTCAGATCCTTTTAACGGGAAACAGCCCACGGGCCGTGTCACGACCCGAAACCCACCCTATACGGATTTCATATCGCGGGGCCGGCCCAATGGCCGTCCCTACTTTTTTCATTCTTTTACCAATGATAACAGTAAATAATATAAATATGACATTAAAGTGCGGAAGCTTTATTACAATTATTGTTCCAAGACTAAACTTAAACTAACAATATACTGATCATGAACCACTCTTAGGTGGTGAGTACATGGGAGAGACTTCATTCACTACTATCATGCTCCTCGATTGTCACCTTAAGCTCCTGATCTCCTACTGTGGTTCTGTAACATTCTCACCTAAAAGATTTGTAAGGGGGGGTCAGCTAATAAAGCCCAGTAAGTAAAAGCCTATCTCAAATACGGGTTATGGATTACATAGGAAAACATGAATTCAAGATAACATGATAGCCAGTCATGACAACGATTTCAGTTAGCAGTAAAATGCCACAAGGCCAATGAACAGTAAAGCCCAATAATCACAATCAACATGAATACTGTCATAGTAAAACGGTCACAGTCAAATACAATTTATGAGTGAACAATTAATGTCAATGCATATAAAATGTCCTCATAACTCCATATGTAAGAACACCCCCATCACCATATGTCCGATCACGGATTTGACCCGTAGGTCCCATCAATCGGCCCATAGGTCCAGTCAATCAATAAAAACACTCCCATCACCATTTGTCCATTTATAGTCTCAACATGCAATGTATGAACTAACATGACATGCATACAATGATAGGCGTTAGTACAATGCATCAAATCATGAGATATCAGTCAATAGGCCTCCACCAGATAGGACAATATCAATGGCGGAAACAAGAACAGTAGATACATACATGAGTACAAGTCTTGGTAGTAGTAGAAAGATCGTGGCTTGGAAAACCACGTATAAGAGATAAGAATCCACTTACCTTTTCAATGCAGTCCTAGTATTCCGTGACCTTCCATTTTTCCTTTCGAGTCTCCTATATATCAGTAAACACGTTTCAGCTTTAATCTCATTTATCAAATTTATGCCTCGCTACTTTAAATATCTTTGTTATTACTTTATGCCTTTACGACTTCTAATTTAATTTACCCAAGGACAAAATGGTCATTTACGTATCTCTATTTTTCATATTCTGTTTTCACAATTTGGACTTCACCATTGAGTCCAGTAGGTTTGAAATAATAAAAATCTACTATTTACTTAACTCAATCGGAGTCCGTTTGACTCACCTTCGATGTAGGGGCATTTTGGTCATTTTGGCATTCTACGGTATTTTATTTTTTGAGACTCCGTCTCATGAAACGGACCTTACCATTAAATATAGAAGGTCCAAAACAGTAAATTTTCATTATTCATTCGATTAATTTACCCATCGGAATTTAATTCAAATTTGTTTAATTTTCTTAATTATTTAATTTATTTAATTGGGTCTAATATACATATATTATTTGAAGTAAAATAAATTACATGTGGCACAGTGATTCAAGCTTTTCACCCTTTCCCCCTTGGTCACAGGTATTCTCTGCCCAAACCATTTTTCCCCATTTTTAGTTTTCCATTTCCTTTCATTTCCTGTGCATGTTTAAGCCAACCATTAGATAGCTTCTCCTTTTCAACCAAACACTCTCCAAACTCAAATTTAAAAATTTACCCATAAATTAACAGTGTTGGGCAGCCATCTGAATGGGTGGGTCGGGTCAGACCTGACCCAGTTTGGCCTAAATAAAATCACAAAGTCCAGCCACGCGGAGCACTTTCCAGCACAGTCCATTCATCTCTTTTGTCAACGACGAGTCGCCGGTGACGGATTTTGTTACATTTTTTAGTGGGGTTCACACCTACCAGTCATGGGTAACTCAAATATATCCTCGGGTTTCACATTGGAGTGCTGGAACACTCCTAAAATAGGAAAACCCGTAGGCTTACCGGGCTGTGCAGTTTTCCGGCAGCCCTGTTCTCCTTTATTTTTCTCACCTTTTCTCTATTGTTTCAACACAAATTAATCCCTACAATGTTCCTACAACTTATACACATAACTCCTAAGCATTCAAATTAAATTTCATGTATCAAAATCACAAAAACAGATTTTTAAATCTTTCCCTGGAATTCTTGTTTTCCTACTAGTTTCCGGTTAGGTTTTCTTAATTCAATTTGTAATAAAACCCAAGTTACATGCTTTAGGAGATTCTAAATTCATATTCATGCTTAAAATGAAAATGCAGAAGTTGATCTATCTCACCCTTCCAAACGTGCGCACAATGCTCTATCCCAGTCACCTCGCTTCACGCCTCTTCACGTCCTGAGCTCCTCCACTCAGTCCCGATCTCTTTAGCTCGATTGATCCTCCTCTTCCCGCACCACTCACGCAAGGCCAATACGTTCTCCACTTGCAGCGCCCTAATTTCCCTCACTTGCGTCGCTGGCTTTGCTTCTTTTCTTTCCTCTGTTTTTTTTTTTTTTTTGTTTCCTTTTGGTTCTAATGCAATGCCTGCTTATAAAAAAATCGCCCCTCACTTAATCTCTCTTCTCTCTCTCTCTCTCTCTCTCTCTCTCTCTTGTGCCCTTCCAGTTTCTACGCTTCAGCCCCCCATCTGTTTTCTTCTTTTCTTTTTCCTTCAGTTACATCAGTTACTGATATATCAACACTTTCACACCTTCACATATATTTATATATTTTTATACCTATATACACACACACACACACATATATATATATATATATATATATCGTCCACATATCCAGTTTCTCCCTTTTTTTTTCCCATTTCTTATTTTATTTTTGTTTTATCTTTTATTTTATTTTTCTTTTTATTTATTTATTTTTTTCCATTTATTTTATTTTCCTTATTTAAAATTTCACAATCGTCCAATTATTCAATGTTATAATAAAAAGTCCTAACGGCTCGGGTTTACTTGGCTCGCTCGGTTACATTTTAGGTCGGGGTATTACAGGCCGCAGACGCGGTCATGGACCCTTAATTCGCATAGGGTGGGTTTTGGGTCATGATAGAGTTGGTATCAGAGCATATGGTTCTAGTGGTCCATGGGAGATTAAGACTAAAGTATTACAACTCGCTAAAGTTTAAGGGTCATAAGTCTAGAAGTCAATCAATTACTTAAGCCTTGTGAACTATCCTCTTGTAGTGGATGGTGCATACCCGTAATATGGCTATAGAGGCAAATTAGGACTGGGATGTTAAAACCTATAGAGTCTAAGAGTTAAGTAATAAGTAAGACCATTATAGTGATTAAGTGTTTACTTGACTGAGAAATATTATTCTTTTACAATAGGTAATCCGCAACCGAGTGCTACTATGGATTCAAATCATTTAGATAGAATAGAGCGTCTATTAGAGCGGGTTGTGGAAGTACTTCCCAGAGGAGGTGAGACTGAACCGGGGTGGCGAGACCATACTAGTAACTGAGAAGCCTGACTAGGCGATAAGAGAAACTGATCACACTAGTACACATAGTTCCGAATATGTAGCCACCGATATTCGACGGTTTGGGTGGTCCCACAACAGCGGAAGAATGGCTGCTAAAAATAAACCGTATATTTCGGGTTCTCATTTGTAGTGAAGAACAGAAGGTGGCCTACGTCACACACATGCTCGAAGGGACAACCCGTGAATGGTGGCTATTAAAAGCAGCCCGGGAACCCAATGTGAGTTGGCCGAGATTTATAGAACTCTTCAATTGAGAGGTATTTTCCCTGAGAGATTTGAGATCAAAAGATAGTTGAATTCTTAGCACTCCAACAGGGAAGAATGACTGTCGATGAATATGAGGCCAAGTTCGCCGAGTTGGCCAGTTTCATCCCTAGTGTCCTTAACACCGAGAGTATCAAGGCCCGCAAATTTGAAGGAGGTTTGAGATGGGCCATATAAGACTGGATCAGGCCCCATAAATTAGCCACGTACCATGAGGTGGTGGCGACAACGAGAGTAATAGAACAGAGCGAAGGGGAATTTCCTAAGAAGCGAGGGAATCAGAGACGAGGAGAAAATCGGGGTAATATACAAGGATGTACCCATTTTATCCCCACTGTTACTCTACTTGGCCTACGTTACTTCAGTTTGATGTACCCGTCTTCAGTTTATTCTACTTGTGAAGTTGAGGTTGATTTGGAATCCTATAATGAGATTGATGGAGTTGTTACTGCTACTGGAATTGTAAGAAAGGCCGCAGAAACTCAGAAGAAGGTTTTTGTTGAAGGCTTGGTGTTGGATTGATTAATTACTTCTAAGCAGCAGTTCGAGTGGGAAGGCAATGAGAGTAGGTCTAATTCGGTGTCTTCTTAGACCAGTGATCCTGCAGAGAGTTGAGCTAATTTTAGAAGAGATTGTGCAGTGGTTGATTATAATGTGCTGTTGAATGGGTTTTGGCGATGGTTGGCAGATGATGATAACAATGTTCAGGTGGAACCTGAGCAGGAGGAGAACATCAGCAATTTATAGGATGATTCACTAACAGGCAATTCTGAGATAGAGAAAGGCCTATTGAAAATTGATGTTGTTAGGGCTAAACAAGTCATATTGAGGCAGTTGATGGAGCTCTTGAAAAGTGGTGTAGTTGGAATGGATAATAGTGGTGGTGAGTGATTTTGAATCTTGCAAAGATAATCTGAAATTCTGCCAGAAGTGCCTTGTGGGTCGTATAGGACTGATTAGTCATCAAAAACTTGGGACTGAGAAGGTTCAGGAGTGGGTGAATAGAAAATGGGGGGTTCAATGGGGGTCAACGTGGTTGAGCTCTATGGGGAGTGGTTATTATTCGAGTTTCCTTTGGTGGAAGAAGCAACGAAGGTATATAGGCAGAGAGATTGGATATTTGAGGGGTTGTCAGTGTTTCTAGATTGGTGGGCTGCTCAGGGATGTTGCTCACATGATGGCTTGTCCTCTGTTAAGTTATGGATCAGATGGATCAGTTTACTTATCTTTCTATGGTGAAGATGTTTTTGATGCGGTGTTAGTAGAGGAGAAGGTTCACCTAGTAAGTGCAATTCTTCGACATTGATTTTTAGAATTAAATTGGGATTGGGGGTGTTTGGATACACGGATATGAAATCAAATTTGGGTTAATTTGGGAATAGGGATGGCCTATGTCAATTTAGAGCCTTAATCACTATTAGTAAAATCTGAATTTCTGATTTGGCCTAAAGGTTAGTGAAATTACAAATAGACCCCAGACTTATGATTATTACGAAATGACCCAAGAAATAAATTGATTAAATATTTATCTAATAAATTAGAAATGAGAAAAAATTATTAAAATGCCCTAGGTCAAATGTGAGTCGAACGAACTTCAATTGAGTTAAGTAAATAGTGAATTTGTATTATTTCAAACCTTCTGGACTCAACAATGAATTCCAACTTGTGAAAACAGAACCCAAAAAATAGAGACTTGTAAAATGACCATTTTGCCCTTTTTAGTACAAAAGTCCAAATTGGAAACTGTGAAAGCCTAAACTAACTTTATTCGACATTCTAGACTCAATGGTAGAGTCTAAATTAGAAAAAGAAACATTTATGGTGACAAAGTATGAAATTTGATGAATAACATTGAAACTGAAACATGTTTACTAAATGATAGGGAACTTAAAGGAAATTGAAAAGTTACGGAATACTGAAGTAGATCACACGGATAAAATGTAAGTGAATTCCTATCTCTTATACGTGGTTTTCCAAGCCACGATCTTTCTATTACTGTCAAAACTTGTACTCATGTATATATATCCACTGTTATTGTTCCCACCATGGATATTGTTCTATCTAGTGGATGCCTATTGATTGATATCTCATGACTTAATTTATTGTACGGATGCCTATCATTGTATGTTTATGTCATGTTATTACACGATAGAATCTTGATTTATAATTGACTGTCGGATTTGTGCTTAGTCACAATATCCATCCGATTGCTTCTAAATTGGCAGGACCTACGGGTTGAGACTATGAATGGATAAATGATGATGGAGGTGTTTTTATCGATTGACTGGACCTACGGGCCGATTGACGGGACCTACGGGTCGAATCCATGATCGGACATATGGTAATAAGGGTGTTCTTACATAGGGAGTTATGGGGGTATTTTATGTGAATTGAAATGTTGACTATTCACTCATTCATTGAACTTGACCGTTCACTCATTAATTGGACTTGACTGTGACCATTTTATTATGGCAGTGTTCATGTTGATTGTGATCATTAAGTTGTCTATATCTATGCTTACACCGTTGGTTATAATTGTTATTGTGCGTTATTATTTATTGGCCATTGTGGTATTTTCCTGTTAACTGCTACCGTTGTCATGACTGGCTATCATGTTACATTGGAATTCATATTTTCCTATATAATCCCTAACCCGTATTTGAGATAGGATTTTTCTTACTGAGCTTTGTTATCTCACCCTTACTAATTTTTCAGGTGAGAATACTACAGAACCACAGTAGGAGATCAGGAGCTTAAGGAGACAGTTGAGGAGCATGATAGTAGTGAATGAAGTCTCTCCCATGTACTCACCACCTAAGAGTGGTTAATGTTTAGTTTATTGTTAGTTTTACTTTCAGTCTGTGAATAATATTTGTAATAAGGCTTCTGCACTTAAATGTTATGTTTACATTATTTACCGTTATCATTGATACAAAGAATGGAAAAAGTAGGAACGGCTATTGGGTCGGCCCCGCGATACAAGATCCGCATAGGGTAGGTTTCGGGTCGTGACACCAAAGTTTGATTTTGGAACGGGAATTAATTCCCCATGATGTGAGGGTCATCACAGACCAACCCCCATCCATTTTTATGGAGAAACAAGCATGTACTAGATAAATTTTAGAAACCACCATGTACACTCGATCGAGCTCTTGAGCTCATCTCAATGTCCCAAACCAATGCCAAAATAACCCCTATTGTTCTTAGAATCCATGGGATTTGAAAGTAGTCAAAAAGGAGTTATAAAACTCCACAAAATAGAAGATGGAAATTCTGCAATTAGGGCAACAATGATGGGGTCGATGGGGAAGATGAGTAGTGACGGGTCGGGTCGGATTCGGGCTCAGGATGGGACTCGCCCCACCGTACAAAAGGGTCAGTAGGATAGCGTCGTTTAGGGTTAGTGGGTTTTAAATTTAAACAAAAATTGTGCTATTTGGTTATAGGGATAAGAGGCTGATTTAATAGCCAGTGAGTGGAATAGAGATTGCTTATTCCTGAAATGGGACCTTATCCGTTGTTTGGGTTCTGTATAATCAGAAAAAATGGGGAAAACTGCGACCAGGAGGTGTAATATCCCGACCCTGGGATACCGGGTCACATGGCACGTATTACGAGGAAAAGAAATTATATATATAATTAATTAATTATTAAATTAATTAATTAATTATAGGAAAATGTATAATTATATGTATTAGTTATATATATATATGTATATATATATATTAAATGAAAGAAATGTGAATAAGTTAAAAAGTAAAAAGGTGACCAAGTGTGAAGGTGTGTGTGTGTCGGCTGGTGTGTGTGTGTGTGTGTCTTGTATATATGTGTATATGTATATATATGTGTATATATATGTATAAATATCTAGAATCAATTAATGTAAAGTAGGAAAGAGAGAAAGCAAATTTATGAGAAGTAAGGGGCTAGTGTAGGGCTACAATCAGAAAGTAGAGAGAGAGAGAGATAGCTGTAGAGAGAGAGAGAGAGAATGGAGGAGGGAGAAGGGTCGGTCACCTTCTCTTTAAATAGCCAAGCATGCAAACCATGCTTTCTTCTTGCAAAAGAAACCAAAGGAAGAAGAAGTAAGGAGAATAGAGAGAGAATTGGAGGTAGAACAAGAAGGAAGCAAGTGTAAACAGGTAAAGTTCTAATTTTTACATTTTTCCTCTCTCTAAAATTTTGATTGATAGGAACTGTTTTAAGATGTTTATATACGTAGGATATGTTATATATATGTTTAGAAGTAAAATGGGCATGAAATTTAAGCTTGAAAACGACTGAAAATGCCTAACCCACGAAAATCTCCATTGAAGACCTTGCCCATGGCAGGTCTGAACCGAGTTTCTTTAAGCTTGATTTGGCTTATCGAGACTTAAAGTGGACACTATGAGCATGCTAAAAACCTACACCCGCTGACCCTAAAGCTCTAAAATCGACCCTCAAATCTCAAAGTGCAGGTTACGGGTTACACCCCAACCCTTTTAAAACTTAGTTTAAATCGGTGTTAGGGAACAAGATATGAATCCCCATGAAGAGGGGATCGTAACAAGCCAAATATCAAGAAAAACCAACAAGAAATGAACCTATACGACCGAAATAACAGTTCGGATTATCATGTCCAAAACCGAATAGATGAAGGAGTTTTAAAGCTCAAAATGAATGCCAATCGATTTGTATAAACCTTAGGGATAATTTGGGACCAAAACAGTAGTGATTGGTGGAGTAGAAACTCACGAAATAGAAGAAAAAGGAAGACGGGAATTAGGGTTTCAGGTCGGTCGAAGTGGGGAAGATGAAGACGAGTCAACTCGTTTTTAAAATGGGGCTGAGTTGACTCGGACAGGTAGCAGCCTCTGGGCTTGCCACCGATTTATTGGAACGACGCCGTTTGAGTGTCGGTTTAAATTAAAAGAGATCTAGGGCTGACGTCATCATGACGTCAGCCACATGTAATAAACTGGATAGACCGGTTGGGTTATCACTGAACCAGACCGGTTCACTTAATTTCTAACCGAACCCTTTGGTTTATTTAATTAATTAAAAATAAATAAACCAACACTTTACCTATTTACGGATTGACCCCAGAAGTTTTTAGAAATGCTACTGTGTCCCAACTAAGGGAAAATTTATGCATTAAGGCCCCTGAACAATAATTAAATAATTAAATTATTAATTTAATTATTTAATAAATAAGGTTAAATTACTATTTTGCCCTTGTGGCATAAATAGAGCAAACGAAGTCCAAATTAAACATATGAATAGTGTAATTTCACTATTTTGGACATTCTGAGATTAATGGTAGGGTCTGTTTTACGAGACGGGGCCCGAAAAATAAAACACGCAAGGGGTAAATGACCAAAATACCCTTTGACCAAAATTAACAAGTTATTAGTGTATTTTTACTATCTTGGACCTTCTGAGTCCAATGGTGAGGTCCACAACACGAAATGGAGTCCCAAAAAATAAAGACACTGTAAAGGGGTAAAAAGACCAAAATACCCCTAGTACCCCTAAAGCCGCAATGAGATCAGAAAAGGTCTAAATTAACTTTCTTTGACATCCCGGACTCAAAAATGGAGTCCAAATTACGAAACGAAGTACAGAAAAATATGACACGTAAAACGATAAATGACCATTTTGCCCTTTTACATATAACAGTCCGAATTAAATGATTGGAAAGCCTAAACCGACTTTCTTCGACACTCCGGACTCAATGGTAGAATCTATTCGACCAAAATAAATGTCTAAAATAAAAAGGTATAAAATTTGATGAATAGCATCTGTTAGATGACTATGAACTGAAATGATGCCAAAGTACTAATACTAAGGCAAGTACGAGAAACGAAATACGAAAAGACACGACACGTAAACATGTCAAATAAATAACTTTAAATTTAAGTTAATGGAATTCCCAGAAGAGTATAAATTGAAATAAATTCAATTTCTAACACTTTAAATTATGTCATAGGTTACAAGTACGAGTTAAATTAAGTACCTATGAAATTGTGAAATCGTTTTAGGATCTAATACGATTTAAGCATAAGTTAAGGAATATCGAGGTGATATTACAATGAATGTGAAGTTGATGAGGTGTTTATGAATTGTTCTTAGGAACTACAAGAAAGTGGGAAAGCGCATTTTAGCACTAACCCTAAAGAATCGAGGTGAGTAACCCTGTGTTTGAATTGGAGATTTAACTCCATGGATTTGAAAAAGTTTTAAGTTCAAAGATGTGAAGTATTTGAAGTTTCAAATTCAGTATTTACATGATTCAGCTTTTAATAGTACTGTTTTATAGCTCTATATGACATGCTCAGTGATTGGTATTTATCATAGTTTTCTTAAAACATATTTCAGCATGTCTAAAGTTTTAAATGCCAAATTATGTTAAATATCCTGAATTTGATAGTTACAAGTATTTGAAGTCCTATTGTAGAAAATATACATTTCATGTTTTAATATTCATGAAAGTATCTATTGAAGAAGTTATGTGATAAATGTTTTACAAGATAAATGGTACTAAGTACCACCCTATGTGACGTTGAAATCCCTCGGGATTCAACAGTAAATGCCCGGTAGCAGGATCTAATCCCCCAGGCAAATGAGATCGGCAGTATTGGCAGTAAAACGGGAGTCTGGTTCGAAACAGATTCCACCTAATTAAAGAGAAAAGATAACAAAGTGATTTTGGAAATGAAAGCAGGTTTTACCCTCATTTTCAAATACATATTGATGTGATTTAAAGTTATATACTTTATCTGATGAAGTACAAGTTTTGCTTGGATACCTTAAATGTTTCCAAGTTATTTGAAATGCATATGTTTGAGTTATATACTCTAATTATCGAAGTACGAGTTTTGCTTGAATATCTTAAATGTTTTCAAGTCATTTGAAATGCATATGTTTGAGTTATATACTCTATTTATCGAAGTACGAGTTTTGCTTGGATATCTTAAATGTTTCAAGCCATTTGAAATGCATATGTTTTGAGTTATATACTCTATTTATCGAAGTACGAGTTTTGCTTGAATATCTTAAATGTTTCAAGCCATTTGAAATGCATATGTTTTGAGTTATATACTCTATTTTACGAAGTACGAGCTTAGCTTGAATACTGTAAATGTTTCAAAGCTATTTATTTGAAATGCATATGTTCCGAGTTATACACTCCATTTGACAAGTATAAGTATAGCTTGAATACTTAAAATGTTTCAAAGCTATCTGTTTTAAGAATGCATGTACTTTGTATTCTAAATTGTATAAGCAATTGGCAGTGAATGTTTTACAACTCTTATGTACTAAAAACTACTGCTAATTGAAAACCCCATGACGAACACTGGAATTGCTCACAAGCTTAGATTAGCTTACCCGGACTTTGTTCGGTCCCCCCTTTCAGGTGATGCAGCAGATAGGGTCTTAAGGACAACGACGATGAGTCTAGCTGTTTTTGGAAGAATGTGTTTAAGTAGTTTCTTTGAAGAACCTATGAACAATAGTAGAATGTTTTGTATTAATAGACAGAGTAAGAATATGTAATAGGCCCTCAGGGCAACTGAATATGTATTGTATCAAAGTATGAAGTCTTTAAGTTTCTTTATACTCTGAATGTGTAACCATGTATGCTATGTATGAAACAGCAGTATCGGACGGATGTGCATAATTTAAAAATGAGAAAAGAAAAGAAAAAGTTTTTCACGCTTCCGCAACCATGTGTAGCACATCTATTCGATACCGCTGCAGATGCGAGCCTTGTCCCGGGGCCCTCGGGTCTCGGGGCGGCGATCGCGATCCGGTGATCCGCTTAGGGTGGGTTTCGGGTCGTGACAGGAGGTTTCGACCTAGGGCTGTAAACTGGATCAGATTCGGACCGGATCAGAGCCGATCCAAATCCGATCCATTTAATAAGAAATTCGATCCGATCCGTTAATCCAATGGATCAGGCGAATGTTAATCCGTATCCGAATCCATTAATAACTGGATATCCGATCCGTTAATCCAGCTCGATTCGTTTAAAATTATAATATATATATTAAAATTAATATATTATATATAAATATATATATTATATAAATATATATATATATTATATAAATATATATAAATTAATATATAATATATTAATTTTATTAATTTTAATATATATATACATATATAAACGGATCGGATCGGATTGTAAACGGATCGGACCAACCTATATCATATCCAGTCCGTTTATATTTGGGATAATCGGATTTGGATCGGATTGGGTCGCGGATCACTATTTCTAAAACCATATCCGGACTTAACGGATCGGATCTCGGATCTAATCGGATCGAGATCCGATCCATTGACAACTCTATTTCAACCCACTGACGTGTGTGTGAACCTTATTCCACGCGTGTGAACCACTGTGCCACTGATAGCTCTAGCACGTGGTATTCCTAGCCATGTCATAGTTTATTTTCCTTGATGCTGTTAATTTGTACTCCATATATACTTGATATTGTTGATCTCCACAATTTGATGCTTGTACTATATTTTGGATTTGTTGAGAATTTAATTGCCAATATCCTTACGTGATTATTTGTCCATTTCTATACTTTGCTTGGATATTGGAAAATTGTTATGCCTCTCACTGCTAAGAATTTGATATTATACAAATATGGACATCGCTTGTGGCATTTTGATGATCATGATATTATTATGAGTGCCTGGAGTTGTGATCTGTCACAACGTCCATCTGATTCACGGATGTTTGTGGACCTACGGGTCGGTGTTTGGGAATGAGGCCCAATACCTAGTCCATAGAGGACATGATATATATACAGAGCTTTAGTGCTATCTAGTAGCCCGATAGTGGGACGGACTTGGATGAGCGCTTTTGAGGGTATGTCGGGCCCTATATGTAACAACATCTATTCTATTAGTATTTCATATCATTTATTGATATTCTGATGATGCACTCATGGATTATTGATATGCTTTACAAGCCTATATATGGATTGTTGATGATGTACTCTTAATTATTGATACGCCTTGTGAGCCTATCCTTGGATATCTAATGATACATTATTTGATTGATGATATGCTTGCTTGCCAATCTTTGGATTCGAATTGTTATTGTGGCAACTAATTATTGTATTGGCAATCCCTATTATTGATTTGCTTGTTCTACCTTAGGACGTGCCTTTGGGACCTATGAGTCAATTGATTGATTCACAATCTTAGTAACTGGCTACTGTGATGTTCTATCATTTGTATGCTATTGTGATACTATCATTTGCTTACTATTATTCATTATCCTTCTTTTTGGATTAACCTGACCCATAGCAGAGTAAGGGAATTTACTTACTGAGCTAAGCTAGCTAAGCTAGCTCACTCCAGTTATGGCATTTTCTTTTCAAGACAAGAAGTTACAGAAGGACTATCAAGCGTACATATCGAGTAGACGCCACATTTTGCTACGAATTATCCTTTTGCAAGTATGGTGGATGTTTTCACTATTATTGTAATAGACTAAGTATTGTGTAGTCTTAGTTCTCCTATGTCTCCACGTCTTGGGTATGTTTTTAAGAATCTGTAAACTAAATACTTATTTTTTTGTATTTTGGCATGTACAAGTGTACTCTGATGATGGTATTAGTTTAGCTAATGACATGACATGGGGTTGATGATTAATTAAGTAATGTTTGAGATCCTTTGGTGGGGGAAGGCTTATGGGCTATTGCCTCCGGTCGTGGGACTCTAATCCATATAGGTCGGGTTACGGGTCGTGGCAGTTTAAATGCTAGTGATTGTATACCTCATTAGCGCGTCCTTAATTACAAATAACTATTTTATCATAAAAGTATATAAGGCCACGGATGGCACCTATAATGGGAGTTATATCCCCTATTATCTTGGGATTATGATTCCCTCTTATTTTGGAATATTTGAATTAGGTTAATTTAATCAGACTGTCTGAGCTACCAATTGGCCCAAGCTGGAGCTTTGTCTAGGTTGATGGTTGACTGAGCCATGCCTAATTCTATCCAGTATGGTGGTTTCTCAGTTTGGACGAATTCGAACTGGGCCAAAGTGTGCTCAGCTATTGTCACATCCCAAACCACACCCTATGCGGATTAGGGATAATAATTAGCCAGTTAGGTATCTCGCTAATATATTATCCCTTTTTTTGTAGCACATTGATGACGTGTCTAACTAAATGCCCCTTTACATATCCAAGTAGATTGCATTCAATCATATATAATCATGGAGTGGAATCTATGTCGGTAAATTTGTTTTTGAATACAGTCACACTTGGTAGAGTATAAGTAAACATTACATCAGAATTACAATCATATGAGTCCATCATTACATTGTATATGAATGTCTAACATATTACATCAATAATAGACATCATTCACATTCTTATCTTATTCTAAGTTGTCACATCAATCTGGTATTTGTAGCCTCAGGTTGATACCTCTATGGTTAGGAGTCTAATTCTCTTCTAGCTAAAGTCTCTACTTCTCATAGCTTACTAGCATCTGAATCTGAGAAACTTCTAGTCATTCTTGAAAGTATACAAGATAAAACCTTGTGAGCTTCGTGAAAAGATCGTGAGTAACTCAAGTCCCTTATCATGGGTTTCTAGAAATCCTTTTCATAAACTTTCGTGGATAACAATTAAAAAAGTTGTACTAAAGTTACTAGAATTTGTAAAGCATATACATATAACTGAGTTTATAAGATATATAATAAATCAACCAAGATCTTATGCTAGCTAGTTTTGTAAGATAAATCATGATTGTAGACACCTCATTTTGAGATCCTTGATTGTATAGAGTTA
Source organism: Nyssa sinensis (assembly GCA_008638375.1). Lineage (NCBI taxonomy): Eukaryota > Viridiplantae > Streptophyta > Magnoliopsida > Cornales > Nyssaceae > Nyssa > Nyssa sinensis. Next base: position 3,037,259 of record CM018042.1, on the reverse strand, counting down.
ATTTTGCTATTTTTCGGGAGTTACGACAATATGCCCCATCTAGGAGTATTTTAGTAATTTCACCTTTCGCCCATCGATGACATTTCAATCATTATGCCCTACAAAGGGTATTTTGGTCATATAGCCCATAAAGGGCATTTTGAACATTATGCCCATCGAGGGCATTTTGGACATTACGCCCATAGAGGGCATTTGGTCATTTCGCCCATAGAGGCTAGTTTGGTCATTATGCCTACCAAGGGTATTTTGGTCATTTGACATATTAGAACCCTTGAAGGTATTTGGTCATAATGCCCATTAAGGGTATTTTGATCATTTCTAGCGTTTCTTTATCCTTGAGGGCGGATAGTTTGATAAATACTTAACGTTTCCCACATTCTAGGGGTAAGGTCATAATATCAGTGTCATTTTCCCTTTTAGAGGGCACTTTGGTAATTTTAGCATATTTCTATCTCATATAGGTTATTTTGATGATTTATGGGTATTCATGTGATTTTCATACCATTTTACTCATATAGGGTTAATTTGGTAATTTTTGTCCTTAGGGACAATTTTGACTTTTTATGTCTTAGTAGCATTTTTATAATTTCCTTATCCCTAAATTTCTCATCAAATTAGGTGCGATATAGTAAATATAGGTGTGAACCTAAAACTTGCCAATTTTCCTCCCTTCTTTATTCCAAGGGATTTGCCTAGATTTGTGCACCAAATACTTGCCTATTTTCCTTCATTCCTTATCCCCCAGTAATTTCTAAAGCAAGCTCCGTTTTTCAAGGGATTTACTTTGACTTGTGCACCAAATAACTTCTTAATCGATTTTGCTTGCTTATTTAGCATTAATCTTAGTCATCTATCCATAAGATTTATTGCGAGCCCTTAGATCAAACTTCCTTACTTTTTTCCTATAAACAAGACCCTATGACCACCATAATCAAGGACAGAAAAATTAATAGCCAGATGCTGCTGCAATAATTATCTTTCTTTTCTCTCTTTTATATTTCTTCTTCTATATTTTTGAAGCCCTATTTTATGCAAGCCAAAGTTCTACTCCATTTAAGACGAAGTTTTACACCATTAGAGATTCAACATCAAGGAATTCAAACTGCAAACCTTATCTGACTCAACACAAACAATCAAGTATGCTCCCTTAAACCTTACTTTTTTCTCTTTTCCCAATTCACTTCATCATAACACTCTTGATAGAATCAATTGAACTAGAGAACTACATTGGCTCTAATTTTATTATCTAAATAGAAATATGGGACACCTCATGAGGCTGAGACTATTATTTTCCCTTAATCTTATTTACTTTATGTTTTTTCTCTTATTTTATTCATGTTATCACACACACACACACACACACACTGCTCTCTCTCTTTACTCTTCTTCCTTTTAATTTATTTACTTTACATATCCCATTTACTTTATTTGTTTATGCAAGTATTATTATTATTATCCCTTTTTACTCTTTTTATTTTATCTTATGTCATGTAATTTATGATTTGTGGATGAACACTTGAGACCAGTCCATTCGGACTAGGCTGGATGGGTTGTATTGCCCCGGTCCCCAATGGACTGGGCTAAGGGGTCATCGAGACCCCGAAATAGGTGATTAAGACTAATCGTCCTAGTTAAGTGAATAAAATATAGTCCATTTCCCTTAAAGTTGATTTCCTTTAAACAATTTTCCTTTAATTGATCTCAATTCATTCTCATGATTAGACTTGTTCAAGTCCCATAATGGGATTAAATGAAATGAATCCCAATAAGATATAACTAAACCAAAAAACATCCATCAATAATATATAACAAGATAATGTGTAGAGTTGACTCTACTGGTTCAATAAATGAATACAATTGTCTGAAACTAATGCTACTCAAGTCTCTGTCCATCTCGTGTTGCTCCAACAATTGTCTTCTACCAGTCTTGTAACTGCCATTCCCTATAAAGAGCAGGGGTAAGCCATAACACTCAGTAGTATTTCCCAAAACACACAAGTATACAATGTGTAAAAATTAATGCAAGTTCGATGAAGACAATTCCTAATGTCTAGTATGTAATTCAAAGCACACAACAATATCATCAACCAAGTCACAAGTATAGACATGATAATTAAGATAATAAGATACCACTCCGCGTGACACAACAACAATAATCAGACACTCAATATATATATATATATATATATCCAACATTAAGTATATCAATATATACAAATCTCATGACACACCTTTATTTTCTATTCATAATAGTTAGAACAATAATATCCAAGAGCAGTATATTCAACACAAGTCAATAATATTGTTAGTCCTAAAGGTTTTTAATCAAGGGCATCTCAGTAATTTTGATGATCACAAAAATTATCCAATGGACTAATGTTTTATCCAAGTGACAACGCGAATAAACCATCTAGGTTAAAGAAGATTGTTGAACAAGAAATGAAAAAAGTCCATCAAGCTAAAAGATTCCACTCAAGAATATGCTCCAAAGCAAAGATCAAAACAAGTGAAATGCTCTCATGATGATTTAAGTAAATTGGACACACTCAAGCCTAAGGATTCAAGTAAAGACTTTCATTTTTCCTATTTTGGGTTTTGGGTTTTAAGTGAGGTTAAGATTAGATTAATCATTGGTCGTAAACTCTTACTATTTAAAATGATTATCTAAGAACTAACCTTAAGTGATTTTTCAAAACAAAAACATTGTCATAACTTAAGTTTTGAAAGATCAAAAGGTTTTGAAAAAAGTACACTGAGAAAAATAATTTCGAAGACATTGACTGTCTAAACCAATCGACTGATTCTTAAAGCTTATTTGTTACACTAATCATACCAGTTGACGGATCCTAACAACTAGTCGATTGAGTGATGTTTTACAAAATAGCCTATAGAGTCACTGTCCAAATCAGTTGACCTCCAAGAAGATTCAGTCGACTGATCTTTAAAGGCAAAATTAGTGTACAAACAAATCCAATTGACTGATTCATAGAACTAGTTAACTGGATGGCCAATTAATGAATTGTTTGAACACATTCTCCAAATCAGTCGACCTAAACGTAATATCGGTCAACCACTTCTCAAAGGCAAAAAACTAATATACAAATAGAACCAGTCGACGGATCCTTTAAACAGTTGATTGTGTCACGACCCGAAACCCACCCGGTGCGGATCCCAAATCGCGACCGCAGCCCTTCGGCCTCGGGGGCCGTCGGGTGGACTATATAAGCGGTGGCACCGGATAGCGGTGCGATAGAGCCAGGATTGGCAATTATGGAAGTGTGAATTTTTTTTTTCTTTTTACTATTTGCACACCCGCACGGTACTGCCGCTTCTTCTTCTTCGGAGAGGTAAACAAATATCATACATTTAGAGTATACTAAAAACTTTTAAAGTTTTACATATTACATATCCGTTTGCCCCTTGGGGCTTAAATACATAATTGTCCAAAATTACTACAACAAAATTTGACCAACTATAAGTCCTAATACTTCCAAAAGAAAATCTCCTAATCATCGTAGAGCTGCCAATCACCAAACCTCAAATTGGGCAAGGCTCCCATCCATCATCGTTACCTGAAAATTGTTAAGATAATGGGGTGAGCTTTAACAAGCCCAGTGAGTAATTTCAGTACCTTATCATGGGTTTTCAACTGGTAGTGGGTTAGTTTAAGAGAGACTTCATATGTTTAAGGCGTTCGAGTAAAACAGATATTTCACGTATACAAGTACAAGGAACTTCAAAAAGAACATGTAACACAAAGCATTTAAAAGCATTCGAGGTGAGGCATTAAATATGCAGTTGAAACTTGTAATACATACAGAGTGACCAATTAGTGGCCATGAATGTTTGAAACATTTACTTGTAACAGGATGCATGAAATCCTTTTTCTCGTATGGGACCCTTTGTTATTTTAAAAACTAGGCCATTTCTTTTAAAACACTTCTTCCTGTAAATGGGGGTTCGAAAACTTGTTACCATTTCTTATGAAAACATGAAACTTTTGTTCATGAAAACAACATATTTAATCACATTTAGAAAATGAGGGATAAACCTGCTGCCATTTCTAAACGTGTCATCTTTTCAGTTTGACTAGGTGGAAATCCGTTTCGAACCAGATTCCAGTCTTACTTCTCGTGGAGATATCTCATGCCTAGCGGATCGGATCCTGCTACCAGGCATTTTACTCGTATGTGAATCCCGAAGAGCTTCACGAACATGTAGTGCTTATACACGATTATCTTGCATTACTAGTTCGCAAATAGGAGGTTTGAAAACATTTCTTTTCAAATAAATGCTATTTAAAAGTGATTAAAGATAACCTCCCTAGTGAATGCTTTTCAAAAGCCTTTAAAATTTTAACTTTTTCAATAGACGCTTCTCAAAGAGCATCGAAATATGTTTTTTCAAATAAATGCTTTCCATGTGTATTTGAAATGCGACTTTCTTCAAAAAGGTGCTTTTTATGAGTATTAAAATATTGCTTCTCCAAAAAGATGCTTTCCATGAGTATTGAAAATGTGGCTTCTTCAAAAGGATGCTTTTCATGAATAATTAAAAAAAAAATCACTTCAATAAAAAGAATGCTTTTTACGAGTATTTAAAACATGGACAATTTAACAGAGTTTTTAAATACTTAGAGAATAATACTTGAAATATTTCACACATGAGCTTCAGGAAATTAAAGCATGATGTACGACAATTAATTAAAACAAAGATAGAATGAAAGACATTTATTTTCAAGAAGCATTTACTAAATTGGCATTTACATGGACATGTGGAAAATAAACTTATCAACTGTCAACAATATCAAGAAGTGAATTTGCATGCCATGTTAGAATTTATAAATAGAACAATATTACATTGAAATATAAAACATATAAATACGAGAATTTAGAATTTGAAATACGACAGATATTTTAACATAAAAACACTTCAGAATATTGAACTTCAAATTACTTCAGAATCCATAGAGATTAAAAACCTCTACTTCAAAGTACAAGGATTACTCATGTTGTTCTCTCGGGTTAGCTCTACTGATGGGCTTTCCCTTTTCCTTTGTGATTCCTAAAAATCAAATTCATCAAGACTTCAATTAATTCTTCATTCAATTTAAATCATCCCTAATTTTATGCTCTTCATTAAATTTTGACTCAGCGTATCCTAATTTCCTAGGTTTGATCTTACCTCTTTTTAACCGGTCTACTTGTGGTAATTTAATAAATTTTATTTTTTCACGTGACTTATTTTCAGTACTTATTTTGGTATTATGGACCTCACTATTGGGTCTGGAACGCCGAAGAAAGTCAATTTAGACCCTCTCGGCTTTTTATTTGACTTCGGGCATATTAGGGGTAATTTTGTAATTTTACACTTTTACGTCTCTTAATTTTTTAGAGTCCCGTCTCACAAAACAGGACCCAGCCATTAGATCCAGAATGTCTAAAATAGTCAAAATACACTATTCATTTATTTAATTTGGATATCGAATCATTTTACTATTATTAAATTAATCAAAGAATTTAATTTAATTTAATTAATTATATAATTATATATTATATATTATTTATGTCGAAAATTTTCAACATAGGCAGTGGTGGCTCAATGGTCTTTGGGGCTTGGTTTGGGTTTACTGTAGTGGAGGTTGTGGGTTTAATCCAGGGGAGCTGCGACTCCCTTTTTATTTTTTTGACTTTTCCTTATCCAAATGGCGGACAAGGGTCAAATTAGGGTTGGGGTTTTCCCTGAATTGGAATAGGGTTAATTAATTAGACCCAATCCTTGTAACCAAACAGCCCGAAACCTTTTTAACTTAAAACCCAATAGGGTGTCATCCCACTTAAGACCTGATTTACAATGGGTCGGGTCCCGACCCGAACCCGATTCGACCACTGTTCATCTTCTTCTCCCTTCACCCCGCACTATAGCCCTAATTCCTAGTTTTCATTTTTTTCAATTTCGTGAAGTTTGAGAGATTAAATCTCTCTGCTTTCCACTCTAAGATGTTTCTGGGACTCCCCCTTAGGATTTAACATTCATTTGAGAGCTTAAATTGAGCTCAATAGTTTGGTTAAAGCATTACATCCCCCACGGATTCTAAGCTAGTAAATGGCCATTTCTCCATGAAAATTCATGGGGTTTGGCTCATTGTGATCCTTGGGTTTTGGGGCTTCAAACTGCATTCTAAAAAAAAGACTTGGAGTTCTGTGGATGGAATTGGGTTATGAACTCGCGACCTACAACTCTATTTTTGTGGCCTTTTTTTGGGTTTCTAGGTCGCGGCTTGGTGCTTTTTAAACGCTTGTAAAGTCTATTTGAGGTTTCAAGAAGCTAAACTTGGTTTGGCCTCTGTTGGTTAAGACCTGTACTAATGAAGGTCCATCAATGGCGACTAAGCATGGCTTAGTGCTTTTTCGAGCTCTCTAGGCTCTCTGGCCTCACTTGTAACTATTCTTTAATGCCTACTAATACATGCATATAACGTCGGCCTAAAAAGAAAACTGAAACAATGCAAAAATATTCAAGGAGGAAAAATTAAAAGTTGGTGTTTTTACCTACTTGACAGTGGCTGCCTCTCTACTTGTGGCTTGACTCTGATCTCCTTTCCTTTTTTCTTTCTTCTCCTCATTCTTACTTATAGTAACTCTGTGTGTGTGTGTGTTTTGGTGTGGCCGAATGGCCTGTGTGTGTATATATTATGTATATAGCTATGTTTAGATGACCTGCTCTGCATTGTTTTAACCACTCTAGTTCTCCCACCATGCTGCATTCAATAGCTTATATGAATATATCTATGTCCATAGGTTGGCTGGTTGCAGCAGGCCATCATGCAGCCATATATATATATAAATATAAATATACATAGGGCAGCTATTTGTAGCAGGCCATCATGCAACCACATATATATAAATACATATAAAATATTTTATAATTATTTTATTCTAATTATTTGTTCTAGAGTATTCTTTTTATTTGTGTATATATATATATATATATATATATATTTCATGTGTAATTATATAACACAAAATGATTGATAGCCCAATGGTTAAATTTTTGGGACTTAAATGCTCCATTTATTTTGGTCAAGGGTTTAAAACCCATTGGCCTCAATTTGGCCTCCTTTTTGTTATTTTCTCCCCTTTAGGCCTTGTTTGGCCAATTAAATTATTTATTTTAACGTCTTGCATTATTTTCCCCTTTGTGTATGTGAATTTTAATATTCGCTTCTTTATATTTAAATTTTAATAAATCGTAGCCTTATTTGGTTAGATTTATTTTCTCAGACTCATCCTTGTTATTTCAAGGTCTCGGCACTGTTTTTGAAATCATCGTTTGTTCCCAATTGAATTTTCTTAATTATTTTATTAAGGGTCACTAATTAATAATTAGCGGATTAGCAACTTAATTGTTTATTTAATCATGTCAGGGTGTTACAGATTGATTGTTGTTAATCAAATGAACCTCAAACCCTCTAGACAAACCAGCTGACCTAATCAGTCGACTAGTCCTCATTTTAGTCGATTGGTTGATGATTCAATCAATCTAGCAATCACAAATTCAAATTTTGAAAAGACATAAAGGGGGGAAATGACTCTTATAAAATAATAACAGACATATACAATAAAGGGCTGTAAATAGTGTCACGAGCCGAAACTCACCTTATACGGATCTCGTATCGCGGGGCCGGCCCAATGGCCGTCCCTACCTTTTCGTTCTTAGCATCAATAATAACAATAAATAATGTAACATCATCATTAAAGTATGGAAGCCTTATTGCAAATTTTGTTCAAAGACTGAAATAAAACTGACAATGAACTAAACATAAACCACTTTTAGGTGGTAAGTACATGGGAGAGACAATATCATTCTATTGGACTCCTCAATTGTCTCCCTACGATCTTAACTTCCTACTGTGGTTTTGTAGTATTCTCACCTAAAAAATATAATGAATGGGGTGAGCTAACAAAGCTCAATAAGTAAAAACCTATCTCCAATACGGGTCAAGGATGACATAGAAGGATATAATTCAAGGTAACATGATAGCCAGTCATAACAATGATTTCAGTTAATAGTAAGATGCTACAATGGCCAATGAATAATAAAGCCCAATAACTAGTGTGAGTGATGGTGTAACATGAATATGAATAAAGGTCAATAATCATAATCAACATGAATACTGCCACAATAAAACGGTCTCAGTCAAGTCCAATAAATAGGAACAATCAATACAAAACTATTCATAGGGGAATGGAAACATCCTATGAATTCTATGAATGTCAATCTAATAATCAAACATGAATAATGCATTTACTCTGTTAAGGGTTTGGCAGACCCTCGGTCTTTTGGGGCCCGAAATACCCCTCATTTTCATGAATGCATATAAAATGCCCATTAAACTCACTGCGTAACAACGCCATCTTTGCCATGTTTCGTTTGACCCGTAGGTCCCATAAATTGACCCGTAGGTCCCACTCAATCAGATAGCATTAGATGGGTAATGTGACTAAGCACAAAACCCGGCATTTAACATAAATTAGGATTCTATTGTATTCCATATGAAGTGTACAAGCATGGAACATCATAACTTAAGCATACAGTGATGGACATCAATACAATGAATCAAGTCATGAGGTATCAACCAATAGGCATCCACCAGATATAACAATATCCATGGTGGGAACAATAATAGTGGACATATATACATGAGTACAAGTCTTGGCAGTAATAGAAAGATCGTGGCTTGGAAAACCACGTATAAGAGATAGAAATTCACTTACCTTATCAATGCGTCTTAGTATTCCATGACCTTTCCTTTCCCTTTTGAGTCTCCTATATATCAGTAAATACGTTTTAGTTTTAATGCCATTTATCAATTTGAACACCTCGCTACTCTAAGTATCTCTTTTACTAATGTAGGCTTTTACGATTTCTAATTTAAACTAATTTACCCAAGGGCAAAATGGTCTTTTACGTGTCTCTATTTTTTGGGTTCTATTTTCACAATTTGGACTTCACCGTTGAGTCCAAAAGGTTTGAAATAATAAAAACCCACTATTTACTTAACTCAATCAGAGTCCGTTTGACTCACATTTGACATAGGGGTACTTTGGTCATTTTGACATTTCTACGGGTATTTTATTTTTTGGGACTCCGTCTCTTGAAACAGACCTCACTATTGAATCCAGAAGGTCCAAAACAGTAAACTTACACTATTTATTTGACTCGTTTGTTTATTGAGAATTAATTGAATAATTACTAATTTAATTAATTAGTTAATTTAATTAATTGTAATCAATATATATATTAATTGAAGCAAACTAGACTACATGTGCCTCAGTGGCACAGTGGTCTGTTCTTTCCACCCTTCCCCCTTGGTCACAAGTTCAAGTCGCTTGCCCCTGTATAATTTTTTTTTTCATTTCCTTTACAATTGTAAACCAAACAATAGATGACTTCTCCTTCACAACCAAACACCCCCAAACTCCAATTTAAAAACACAACCATAATGTCACAGTGTTGGGTAGCATCATATGCAGGTGGTTCGGGTTTGACCCGATCCTGATTTGGCCCAACCAAAATAACCCAACAACAATATCTTCTTCCCCAGCAACGCTGGTGCTCTTTTCTATCGACGACGACGGATTTCCTTGCGGTTTCCACTGGGCCCGAACCTATTTCTAATGGGCAACTCAAATCTACCATCGATTTTTAGATCGGAGCATCGAATCTCCCTGAAACATGAAGAAACCGTAGCTCCAGTGAAGCTATGTGATTTTCTGGCCAGCTCCAGCCAGCCGGTTTCCTTCATGTTTCCCCTCATTTTCTACACCGTTTTGATCCCATTTTGTTCCTATTAATTTCTTGTACCTAAGAGGATAAATTCCTCATGATTTAAACAAAGTTTAATGCACAAACTAACCCAAACCAATTCAAACACCAAAACTTGTAAATGCAGATTTCTCCTTCATTTCTAACTCTTTTTCCTTCATCTTTTTTTTGTAAAATGATCCCCATTCCATGCTCATAGAGGACCCTACGTTCAAATCTATATTTCATGCTTGAGATTTAAAAAGATAGAAAATCCGATCCATACTTTTCCTAGGTTTTTTCCTAGCCACGTATCCCCCTTCTTTTCCCGTTCTTCTCCCTTGGTTCCCTTTTCTGAATCCACCAGCCTCAATTTCAATCTCCTTTGCTCTGTTTTACCTCTCTTTGCTTTGAATCTGCCCCCCTTCCAGCACCTCTCGGTTTCTCTCTCTCTAATCCCTTCTTTCTGCATCTTTATCTTTTCATCTTTGTTTTGAAATCAAACTCCTGATCCTTTAGCCACTCCCTTATCCCCACTTCAGTATATATATATATATATATATATATATATGTATATGTACACATATAAATAAATACTGCCATATATATTTTATATACATACATATGTAGCCCAACTCATATACTTATACATATTTGTTACACATGTATAAATATGGCTATATTTATACATACATAAATAATAGTTTTTTTATTATTTTGTTTTACCAATTTTATTTCCCTTTTATTTTTCCATTTTACCCTACTTTATTTTATTTTATTTATTTTAAATTTTTTTGTTTTTGGTATTCGTTCATGGCTTGCTCGGACACCGCCCGGGCATTACTTGTACTTTCAAAATTTGAGTTCCCAAACTGTCTATTTTTTTTTATTAAACAGAAAGCCTTAACGGCTCGGGTTGCATGGCTTATTCGGTTACAACTGGGTCAGGGTATTACAAATAGAGGTTCTCTTGGACTTTCTAAGTCATCTCTTACAAGCCTACACTATCACATCTTTATTATTGACTTTAGATCTAATATCTTTCAAATCTAGGTCTGAAAGTTATACTCATCTTAAATACTCAAAGCTTGCACCTAATCTATTTATAGAGAGTGAGCATCTTATTACACCAAAATTACTCTAGAAGAGAGTGTTATTTAATAAAAAGTTTTGTATTATCTCATTGCGGTTAGAGTTGTGGGTAGGCGCTACCTAGTGAGGCAAAATGGTATATTTTACTAGGATAAGAGGGTTGCAACCTTCGTTTTGTAAATGTTTGGTCTCTATTAAGACAATGGGTCCGATATTGTAATTGACTAATCCGGTTAGACAAAACGTATTTTGTGTGTAATCTGCACATAAGTCCTACGAGTGAGTACCTCGATGCCCATTCTTCCCCAAGTTCGTCCAAGAGACATTACCGTGTATCACTACCAGTTAACTTGGTTCTTGAAGGGTAAAATGGTCTTTAGTATTTGATTCGGATCTCACACACTCACATCATGCATGCATTGCATATAGATTTTATCTTATCATCATGTATGTGATTGACTTGTGGTTATGAACTAATTCTTCTAAAATGCATCTTTAAAAACCTAATGGGAAAATTTCATTTCACATGACAAGCAATGAATAAGGAACTGGTCACAATTTGGATCTATTTGATCCAACTAGAGTTGAAAGCTTAGGAAGGAAAACAGTATGCCTTTGTCATTGTGGATGACTATTTAAGATATACTTGGTATTATTCCTCTCTCACAAGGATGAGGCACATGAATCCTTTACAAAATTATGTAGAAGAATCCAAAATGAAAAAGGGTACTCTATTAATAATGTCAGAAGTGATAGAGGTAAAGAATTTGATAACAAATCCCATAAAACAATATTGTGCTGAATGTAAAATTGATCACCATTTCTCAACTCTTAAAACACCTCAACAAAATGGAGTAGTTGGAGGAAAAATAGATCACTTCAAGAAATGGATAGAACAACACTCAATGGACATTACTTACCTAAATATTTTTGGGCTGAAGTAGTAAACACTGCTTGTTATGTGACAAATAGACTAAGTATTAGACCAAAACTAAATAAAACCCCTTATAAACTTTAGAATAGCAAAAGGTCACTCATTAGCTACTTTTATGAATTTGGATATAAATGTTATGTCCTAAATGATAAAGAAAACTTGAGAAAGTTTAATGCTAAATCCGATGAATGAATTTTCTTAGGATATTCCAACATAAGCAAAGCATATAGAATCTTTAATAAAGAACTCTATTGTTAGACTAATCTATATATGTTGTGTTTGATGAAACTTATCTTCATATCTCAAATAAGAATTTAGATGATAATGATGTACAAAATGATTCAAATATAAATCAACTGCTTCATGACAATATTGAAAATCATCAATATCAAGCATCAAAATAATAATTGGCACATCATGAGGATCAATGACAAGCATACAATACCAACCAATCAGAATAAGATCCTAGTCCTAATCGTGATACCTCACACACTCCAGGTTCAACTCTTGGGGCTACCCTAATTCTTAACACTAAGGTTTCATAGCAATTCTTTAAATTCTCTTAAGTTAATTATGCATAAGCCTACATACTGAGTGCCCGTTGTCCCAAACGGGTATAAAAAATGTATTCCCGGGCCTCAAAAACCCTAAAGAGGCCATATTGTAATGTTTCTAAGTCATTTGAATGCCTTTTAAACCTATGAGGCCATTTTCATAATTTTACTGGACATGTTTCACGTCCACTGAGACACCGTCTCACAAAATCGGCCTTGGAATTGGATCTCGAAGGTCCAAGAATCCTAAGATAATCTCATTGTATTTTATTAACACTTCTAGATATCTGTTCCATGTCACGATTCCGAGACCCCACCCTATGCGGATCTCGTGTCGCGCACCCGATCCGACGCTGCTTGTCGAACTAAAGGTCTCAACTTGCAACACAATCAGTGCTACTAACATGCAACAACTAAAATGCAAAATGAAATAAATAAAAGTTGCATGTAATTTATATAATGTTTACAAAAAGCGGAATACAAAATTTCTTAATACAACTGTTCATCCCCAAGACGTGGATACATGAGAGAGCTACAAGACTGTCTGTACTAAGTATTACACTTACAACTTCAAAAGAAATGTCCACTACTATATAGCTGACTGCTACTGCTACAGCTACTGCTCTTTTACAGCTTCCTTTCCTGAAAGGGGTGGTAAGTTTGGGGTGAGCTAACTAAAGCTCAATAAGTGATTCTCCTTTGCTCTACCATGTGTACATGAATATAGAAAGCATTATCCATAAAAGAACTAGGATAAATGCAGATGTGCTAGCCAGTCAATGAATATAGAACTCAATATCAAATGATAGAAACTCAAATGATAAAGCAATGAAATCTGTCTGATAATATAATTATACAAGCTATAGTCATGAGATGTCTCAAGTATAATCATATGCACTCAAATAAAAGCTGTGAAATCTCATGATCATTCATAATGGTATAACATGATCAAGCTATGATAATCAATAATAGATACTGATAACAAAAAATGTGGATGCACTTTAACTTAGGGGCCCGGCATACCCCTTAATTCATTTTATTCTCTTTTTCCTCGATCTCTCAGCCAAGCACTAACCCGTCGGTTCAGTACTCGCCTCGCAGATCCCACTTTAGCTGCCATTTTAAATACCACTTTTTATTCCGTTTTCTCGACCCGTAGGTCTAGTAAGCATCAGATGGAGTTTGTGACTAAGCACAAATCCGGCTACAATATAATATATCGAGATCATGCTAAATCCAATAAATAGTAAATGCAATAACACTATCTCAGCAGCGAAAAGAAGCTGTTGCCTTAGTAGGCCAATGTAAACTGGGCTGCTGAGATCTTGCCCCTTGAGGCCTATGTACAGAGCGTACAAAAATTATGATCAAGATATACAATAGTCAATAAACACTTTTCACAAGATAAAGCAATATCAATGTGGACTCGATAAATGTTCTGATATATATAGAGTACAATTGATAATATAAGAAAGACTATTGACATGGCTGGGAATGTAACATGTACAGAGATCAGAGATTACTTACCTCTTAAACCGTTTCTGTTCTTTCACAATAAAACCAAGTCACTATTCCTTCCTCTTTGGATAGTATATCTCAGTTTACCTTTTCATAAGTTATACTATTCATCAAATTTTATGCCTCTTTACTATTAGTTCCTCTTTTACTAAATTAGACTCTACTATTGAATCCAGAATGTCGAACAAAGTCGATTTAAGGCTTTCAGCGAAATTCAATTTGGACTTCTGTACTAAAAAGGGCAAAATGGTCATTTTGCACTTTGACGGGTCTTTTATTTTTGGAGACCTCGTCTTGCTAAACGGACCTCACCATTGGTCTTAGAATGCTCGAGATAGTTAAAATACACTATTCATATGTTTAATTTGGACATCGTTACTATAAAGGGTAAAATGGTCATTTTATACTTTTACGGGTTTTCACTTTTCGAGACCTTCTTTTCACAAATTGGACTCCACGGTTGACTCCAGGAATGCTCGAAATAATAAAAATTCACTATTCTTTTATTTTAATCGGAGTCTGTTTGACTACTTTTTGACTCAGTGGCATTTTCGTAATTTTTTATTATTTTAAATTAGTTAATTAAATTAATATTTAATTAATATTTTATTCTAGGGGGGTCAAATCATAATAATTAACAGTTGGGGGGTCAATTTTTAAATTCCATAACTTCTGGGTTCAATTGAAATTTCAGAAAATCCTATTCCAATTAAGGATAACCAAACAGTGGTTAGTGACAGATCAGGGATAGGATATCCCTATTCCAATTTCAATTTCAATTTTAATTTCTTAACCTTGTAGCCAAACACTCTCAATTTCAATTTAAAATCTTTTAAACTTAATGATACTGCGTTGTTTTGGTTATATCTGTTTCTATTTCGGTCGGGTCCCGACTCGGATCCGAACCATGACCCGAACCCGACCCAAGACTAAACAGTCTTCTTCCCCGTTTTTTCGGTGGAACTCCAGTAGGGTTCCGGCGTGAACATTCGTCTTCTCCAACGAGGGTGACTGAATTTTTGATCGTTTTTTAATCTTTTTCCAATGTGATTCGGTTCCATTTTTCACAAGGAATTTATACCTAGGTTTAGATTTGGATTTAGTTCATTATATCTTCTCGAAACAACCATGAACCGTAGCTCTAGCCGACTGTAAAATTCTGATTTCATGCCAATTTCTTGACTGTTTTCACTTCTTTCTTTTTCATTTCATTTTCTGCACTTCATAGGAAAATTTCTAGACCATTTAAACCATGTTTCATGCATAAATTATAAATGGAACCGAATTATTTCACAAACCTGCAACTGTCTCTAAATCCCTCATTTCTTAATCATTTTCAATGATTTTTTTTTGTATTTTACTCTACATTTCATGCTATTTTAGGTCCTATAGAATCAAACGAATCATGCTCTAAAGATTAAAATAGAACAAACCCACTTACTTGATTTTTTCTGTTTTCTTGGTTGGTTCCTGCTTCTCCCTCTCTATTTTAGCTCCTGAGCTACTTCTGAATATCCCCCAATACCCACAGTCCTTTCTCACTTTTCTTTTCTCTTTTTCATTCCATTTTACGCAACATGTATATATATATATACCTATATATCTTATACAGACGCATACTCCACTGCCCCTGTCCTCTCTTTCCTCTTGGTTTCTCCCCCTTCTAAGCCGCTTTCTTTGACCCAACTTTTCTGATTTTTCCTTTTCAATTGCAGGTTGCATTTATGACTTGCATGCCACTTGTGTGTGTGTATATATATATATATATATATATATATATATATTATATTACATACTAGCACCCACACACACTGCCCAACCGACACACACATACTTCCCTAGTATATTGCTGTTGAGCAGCTTCCTTTTTTCTTCTTTCTTTTCTTTACATTTTAAATACACATACATATATCTACTTATATATATACATGTATATCATACTTTATTATAATTATATATATATACATATATGTATAAATACATAATTTATACCCTTTTTATACATATATATACCTTCACATATACCCATATATACAATTTTCTGAGCACATATACATACCCTGAAATTAAATGAACTATGCATGTGTATGTACGTATGCATGCAGGGGCTTATGTGCATGCACAGTTTTTCGAGGTAAGGTTCTGGGTTGCTCAGTTATTGCCTGGTACTGACTATATAATTGACATTATTTATATTCCTAAATCATGTAGTGCATTTGGTGATGCAATATAAAGCTTAAACAGTTCGGTTTACACTTGATAGCACACTGCTTGACCCAGTCTACCTCGGTATATGTGCTAACCCGGGTCAGGGTATTACATTCCATGCTCAATGACATAATTGTAATTTTACATGTTCAAGTTGGACCAACCTTGTGTCTTCGTTTCATTAATATGATATCATATTTGAATTCTCGACGTTCAAAAATATTGAAAACACCTCTTTCAAATTTTAATTATGCATTCAATTATTCAATCTAGGTCTAAAGGTATAATCGTCATTTTACCAATTTTGGTGGGACCATCAACGGTTCCCAATTTGTTCAATCTCACCTTATATTTGAATTTTGGGCATCCAAAACCATTGAACTAGTCCTTTTTGATTTTTAAGTAGTATTGAATTACTCAATTTATCTTCAAGGAAATTTTTGTAATTTTACATATTTAAGTGGGACCACCCCCTCAGATCCCCAAATATTCAAATTGACCTCGCCATTAAGTCCAAAATTTTCAAAAACCTTAAAAATGTCCCATCGCGCATTTAATTAGCTTTATTTTCAATTTTACAAATAAATGGGTTTTGTTTCATAATTTTCTTTCAAATGTTAATTGATTTGTAATTGACTAAATCAACCCTACCCCTTTATAATTAATCCATGTTACCAAATTGGTTTAATTCAATTTCAATTTTGATTTCTGGAATAGGGATAACCCTATTCCCGATTTCGACTCCAAATAGCAACCAAGCCAAGGCTTGTTGACAAACGCGTTAAAAGGCAACCGAGCAAGTAAATAGCAGACCCAACTCGCGGCCCTAGACCCCCAACCCTGGTCAACGTTTGGCCGTTGACCTGTTGACTCACCGTCAACTAAAGTTCGGTTGTCTTCTCCGGTAGGTTTTGTAACACCCCGATTCAAATAAATAGGACTAATTCCATAAATGCCTAAAGAGGGTAAAAAAAATAATACCAAAATAAACCTGAACTGTTAGGATTCTATGTTATGATATTGAATGAAATGGACGGTTTAGAATCTCAATAGTTTTGAATGTATAGATGATGCCCGGGCGATACCTGAGTAAGCCATGAACGAATATTGAAATAAAAAAATTAAAATCCTGATATATATATATATATATACATATATGGAATATGGATATATATATATATAGATGTGTATATGTAGATGTATATATATATATATGTGTTAGTATATAAATATGTGATGCATGTTATATATGTTAACATATATAAATGGCAAGTAAGGAGGGGGGTTATAATTAAGGGAAGAAAAGAAACGGAAGAGAGAGAGAGAGAGAGAGAGAGAGAGAGAGAGAGAGAGAGGAAAAAGTAACCAAAGGGGAGAGCTGTTGATAAGCCAAACATGCTTTGCATGCGTGAAAAAAAACAAAAAAACAAAAGAAAAGAACCAGAAGGAGAAAGGAGGAAAGAGAAGGAGAAAAGGAGAGGAAGGGAAGCAGCTTATAAGGTAAGTCAGAATTTTTTTCGAGTGAATTTCAATTTCTGGGTTTTTTCATAAAGTTGCCTAAAGCTTAGAACCAATTGTATAATTAAACTTTATGAGAAAAATGGAGTACGTAGGAAGAAACCGCGAGTGAAACGATGAAGAAATGAGGAGGTTATGAGAGTTTATCAAAAAGTGGATTTTTAGAAAAATTAAAATTTGAAGGTGTATTAAAGGCTTAAAATGTTATAAAATGGTC
Organism: Nyssa sinensis; assembly: GCA_008638375.1. Lineage (NCBI taxonomy): Eukaryota > Viridiplantae > Streptophyta > Magnoliopsida > Cornales > Nyssaceae > Nyssa > Nyssa sinensis. The sequence continues at coordinate 3,019,411 of CM018042.1, read as the reverse complement.
CCAAATTGTGTTTTAGGATGTTTAGAAATGAAATGTGGCTTCAAAATGAAAAAAAAAAAATATATATATTTCCCGTTCGGTTTTCCAATCACTGGCGCCGGAGAGGGTGACCGGAGACCGTCGAAAAGTCATGCTAGACGGCAGGTCAGCTGTTAGTCATGGGACTGGGTCGGGCCTTGGGTTGGGTCGGAACCCACCCAGGCCCAGTGACGACCCGTCACTGTTGAAGGGTTGAGGGGCTTTTGGTTTTATTTAAAAAAAAAGGGGTGGGAAGGAGCTAAGGAGAATTGAACCTGGGTGTGCAAGGGCTAAAAGCCTTATGCCCACTAAGGTCACCACTGTGCCACAAGGGCACTTGTGTTCAAATGTGGAACAATATATATATATATATATATATTATATAGTTAAGTAATTAATTTAGTAAATTAATTAATTGTTATTTTAAATCCCAGTGTCCAAATTTAGTAAATGAATAGTGTAAATTTACTATTTTGGACCTATTGGACCCAATGATGAGGTCTGTTTCATGAGACAGAGTCCCAAAAAATAAAATACTCATAAGAATGCCAAAATAACTAAAATGCCCCCGAGTCAAATGTGAGTCAAACAGACTCCGGTTGAACTAAGTAAATAGTAAATTTTTATTATTTCAAACCTTCTGGACTCAATGGTGAAGTCCAATTTGTGAAACTAGGTCCCAAAAAATAGACATGTAAAATGACCGTTTTGCCCTTTTTAGTATAGAAGTCCAAATTGAAAACCGTGAAAGCCTAAACTGACTTTCTTCGACGTTTCGGACTCAATGGTAGAGTCTAAATTAATAAAAGAGATACTTATAATAATGAGGCATAAAATTTGATGAATAACATTAAAACTAAAACCTGTCTACTGAATGATAGAGAACTCAAAGGGAAAAGAAAAAGTTACGGGATACTGAGGTAGATCACACAGATTAAAGGTAAGTGAAATCCTATCTCTTACACGTGGTTTTTCAAGCCACATTCTTTCTATTACTGCCAAATTTTGTACTCATAAACGTACCCACTATTATTGTCCTACAATCGATATTTTCCTATCTTGTGGATGCTTATTGACTGCCATATCATGATTGTTATGTTGTATTGTGCATTAAAAGGCCTACTATTATATGTCCATTACATGATATCCCATTCCATACACTTCTTATGGAATCACAAAAGAATCATGATTTATTATGAATGCCAGAATTGTGCTCAGTCACAATATCCATCCGATGCTATTTGATTGACAGGACCTACGGGTCAATTTGACAAGACCTACAGGTCAATTAATAGGACCTACGGGTCGGGTTCGTGAATGGACATATGGTAATGGTGGCGTTTTTACTCAGTGAGTTATAAGGGCATTTTATATGCATTCATGTTAAGGGGGTATGCCGGGCCCCAAAAGACTAAAGGTCTGCCAAACCCTAAACAGAGTAAATGCATTATTTATGATTGACTGATATGTTACGTTTATTGGGTTCATAGGATGTTGTCATTTCCCTATGAATAACTCTATGTTGATAGTTCCCTCATTTATTGGACTTGACTGTGACCAGTTTATTGTGGCAGTATATTTATGCTGACTATTATTATTGAGCTTTCCCATATTCATGCTATGCCATTACTCATACTTGTTTATTAGGCCTTACTGTTCATTGGCCATTGTGGCATTTTACCGTTAACTACAACTGTTTTCATGATTGGCTATCATGTTCACCCTATGAGTTCATATTTTTCTATGTTAACCTTAACCCGTGTCGGAGATGGGCTTTACTTACTGAGCTTTGTTAGCTCACCCCACTTACTTATTTTTTAGGTGAGAATGCTACAGAACCACAATAGGAGTTTAGGAGCTTAGGGAGACAGTAGGAGCATGATAGAATGGTGTAGTCTCTCCCATGTACTCACCACCTAAGAGTGGCATTATGTTAAGTTTATGTTGGTTTACATTTTTCAGTTGTCAAACAATATTTTATATTAAGACTTCCACCGATGTACTGGTTAAGTTTTACATTATATATATTGTGGTATTGATACTAATACAAAAGAATGGAAAAGGTAGGGACGACCATTGGGCTGGCCTTGTGACACGAGATCCGCATAGGGTAGGGTTTCGGTTTGTGACAGGTTTGCCAGAAAACTAATTTCTTCAACTTGTTTTCTTGCGATTTTCTACATGGTTTTTCTTTCTTTTTTCTCTTACATTCCAACCAACATTATCCCCCACCATTTAAAACGAGTTTTAGTGGTTAAGCGGTCACAAACGAGGAGTTCTAGTGAGCCCTAATTTTTTGGTGTCTCACTATAACTCCATTTTTTGACATCGATCTTTTCCATTTTGATCCTGATCTCTTCCATGATTTAAATGGACCCCTAGCAACCCAAACCCACCATTCAAACTCAAGAAATCCTTCAAGGTTTCGAAACCTAAATTTTTGTATACGAAAAGGGAGAGGGTGTGATGCCCAAGAGAGGGAAAATAGGGAAAGAAGAAGAGGAAGAGGAAGAGAGAGAGAGAGAGAGAGAGAGAGAGAGAGAGAGAGAGAGAGAGAGAAAAGTGGTGTTGTCCTATCATGTGTCAACTTTGTTTTTTTATAGCGCATCTCACCTACACACAAACACTCCCAACTTTGGATGTTTTTCTTGTCCACCCAAAATACTGACATGTTCCAAGTCTAGAAACACACACCAAGCTTCTCATGAAAGCTTTGCATGTTCTCCAATGCACCACATTGCCATTTGGCCAAATGTGCGCACACATGCCCCTAAAAATAACCTGTCTCAGAATTGTATCAAAATTGACACCTTAGCTAATTTTGACGCTCTGGTTTCGAATATGCAGTTTTTATCTTCAAATTCCATCGTTTGAATTTCCATACTTATTTACGTCCCGTTACTGATTATGTGCTCCCATGACTCACATCAGTCTTAAATAAATTTTGAAAACTCAATTTAGTTTTACAATGTCATATTGGTGGTTTAATAGCCAATTTTATAATCATTCTGACACATCTCCTGATTAATTACTTATCTCTCATTAGTCAATGGTGGTAATTTACCAAACTACCCTTTATGTGTTAGGACCAAGGGGTCTGATATTATAATTAGTTAATCTAGTTTGACAAAACACGCATTGTGTGTAATTCTTACTTAAGTCCTAAGAGTGGGTACCTCAATGCCCATTCTACTCCAAGATGGTCCAACAGACATTACCGTGTATTTCTACCAGTTGCTTTGGTTCACGAAGGATAAATTAGACTTTGTTTTTTAATTTGGATATCATACATTGCATGCATTGCATATAGTTTTCATTATAATATCATGTGTGTGTTAGACTTGTGATTGTGAAACAGTTTTCCTAAAAATGCATTTTAGAAACTCCAAAGGAAAATTATGATCACAAGAGAAGCAAAGAAAGAGCAACTCTCTATTGCTTGTTTGAATGACCAACATAAGTTCATTTTCATTCATTCGAAAGGCCTGTACCAAACGAAGAGCTGCCATCTCAGAAATGTGCTCGTTTGATATTCGTTCGAACGAATGAGGGGCTTGTTTGAACGAGTGATGGTTTATTCGAATGAACCCTAAGTAGAAAACAAATTTATAATTTGTTTTGAAGCCCATTATGGATTGAACAAGTTTATTGCCAAAAAGCACAAAAACTCAGTTGAGAGTAGTGAGAAACAAAGTAAGAGAAATTTCACTAGTGAGAGCTATATTGTAATATCCCGACCCGGGATACCGGGTCATATGGCACGCATTACGAGACAATGAAAAAGTTGTGTAAAGGTTTTTACACTAAAGAGAAAAATTAATTAATTAAATAATTAATTAATGTAAAATATTGGAATATATTTAATTGTTAAAATTAAATATAAATAAACACACAGATACACACATTATGGTGTATTGTGTGTGTATATTATGAAAGGTATATAAATATGTATATATATATAAATACATGTACACAAGGAAGGATACAGATATATAATATATATACATATGTAAACAGTGTGTGAACAGTGCAGTGTGTGTGTGTGTGTCGGCTAGTGTGTGTGTCTCCATGTGTTGGTGTGTGTGATATATTATATATAATATACATATGTAAAAATATCTTGCAAAAATCAAAGAGAAAGCTAAAAAGAGAAAAGTAAAATTTATGAGATGGGAGGTCTAGTGTAGGGCTACAATCAGAAAGAAGATAGAGAGAACAGTAGAGAGAGAAAATGAGGAAAGAGAGAGAGGTCGGTTTCTTCTTTTATAAGACAAACCAAAACATGCAAAGCATGTTGTTCTCTCACGAAAGAAACCAAAAGAAGAAGAAGTAAGGAGAATAGAGAAAGAGTTGGAAGTAGAACAAGAGAGAAATCAGGTGTAAACAGGTAAAGTTTCCAATTTTTACATTTTTCTCTCTCTAAGATTTTGAGCATGATAGGAACTGTTTTGAGTTTGTTATGTATATATGATGCTTAAGATATGTCTAGAGGTGTATCAAGTATGAAAATTTGCTATGAAAACGACTAGGAAATACCTAACCCACGAAAAATCTCCATTGAAGACCTTGCCCATGGCAGGTCTGAATCAACTTCCTTAAAGCTTGATTTGGCTTATCAAGGCTTAAAGTAGATATTATGAGCATGCTAAAAACCTATGACCGCGACCTAAAAGCACAAAAGATGACCCTCAAACACCAAGTTGCAGGTTACGGGTTTACACCCCAAACCTTGTAACTCATGTTTTAATCTATTCCTTTGAATGAAAACTGAAACCTCATGGATAGAGGATCATTATGGAACAAACCGTAAGTGATTTGGCTCAGAAATGAGCATGTATGACCGAATTACAGTTTGGATTATCATCTCCAAAACCGAACACACGAACGAGTTTTGAACTCCAAAATGAATGCCAATCGAATTGTATATACCTTAGGAACATTTTGGGACAAAAACAGTAAGGATCCATGGATCCAAACTGCACGAAATAGGAAGAAAAGATAAACGGGAATTAGGGTTTTCAGTCGGTCTCGTGGGGAAGAAGAAGACGGGTCAACTCGGCCTTTAAATGAGACTGAGTCGACTCGGACAGGTGGCAGCCTCTAGGCTTGCCACCGATTAAATGCAACGACGACGTTTTGAGTGTCGGTTTAATTAAATGGACGCTAGGGCTGACATCATGATGACGTCAGCCACATGTAAATAAACCAGATAGACCGGTTGGTTTATGACTAGACCGGACCGGTTCACTTATTCTTGGACCGAACCCTCTAGGTTTTCTGTTTTATTTAAAATAAAATAAACCATGACTTCCTATATTTACGGATTGACCCCTGGGCTTTAGAAAAATTATACTGAGGCCCAACTGAGGGATTATGCATTTAGACCCCTGGAAAAATAATTAAATAATTAATTTAATTATTTAATAAATGAGGTTAAATTACTATTTTGCCCTTGTGGCATAAATAGAGCAAACGAAGTCCAAATTAAACATATGAATAGTATAATTTTACTATTTTGGATATTCTGAGATCAATGGTAGGGTCCGTTTTATGAGACGGAGCCCGAAAAATAAATACACGTAAAGAGGTAAATGACCAAAATACCCATTGACCAAAATTAACAAGTTATTAGTGTATTCTTAGTATCTTGGACCTTCTGAGTCCAATGGTGAGGTCCACGACTCGAAATGGGGTCTCGAAAAATAAAGACACGTAAAGGGGTAAAATGACCAAGATACCCCTGGTACCCCTAAAGCCAAAATGAAATCAGTGAAGGTCTAAATTGACTTTCTTTGACATCCCGGACTCAAAAATGGAGTCCAAATTACGAGACGACGTGCAGAAAAATGTGACACATAAAACGGTAAATGACCATTTTGCCCTTTTACATATAACAGTCTGAATTAAATGTTAGGAAAGCTTAAGCCGACTTTCTTCGACACTCCGGACTCAATGGTAGAGTCTATTCGACCTAAAGAAATGTCTAAAATAAAAAGACATAAAATTTGATGAATAGCATCTGTCAGATGACTATAAATTAGAGTAATGCCAAAGTACTAATACTAAGACAAGTACGAGAAATGAAATACGAAAAGACACGACACGTAAACATGTCAAATAAATAACTTTAAATTAAAGTTAATGGAACTCCCAGAAGAGTATAAATTGAAATAAATTCAATTTCTAACACATTAAATTATGTCATAGGTTACAAGTACGAGTTAAATTAAGTACCTATGAAATTGTGAAAGTGTTTTAGGATCTAATACGATTTAAGCATAAGTTAAGGAATATCGAGATGATATTACAATGAATGTGAAGTTGATGAGGTGTTTATGAATTGTTCTTAGGAACTACAAGGAAAGTGGGAAAGCGCATTTTAGCACTAACCCTAAAGAATCAAGGTGAGTAACCCTGTGTTTGAATTGGAGATTTAACTCCATGGATTTGAAAAAGTTTTAAGTTCAAGATGTGAAGTATTTGAAGTTTCAAATTCAGTATTTACATGATGCAGCTTTTAATTGTACTGTTTATAACTCTATATGACATGCTCAGTGATTGGTATTTATCATAGTTTTCTTAAAACATATTTCAGCATGTCTAAAGTTTTAAATGCTAAATTATGTTAAATACTCTGAATTTGATAGTTACAAGTATTTGAAGTTCTATTGTAGAAATTATACATTTCATGTTTTAAATACTCATGAAAGTATCTATTGAAGAAGTTATGTGATAAATGTTTTACAAGATAAATGGTACTAAGTACCACCCCTTATGAAGGTTGAAATCCTTCGGGATTCAACAGTATATGCCCGGTAGTAGGATCTAATCCCCCAGGCAAATGAGATCGACAGTATTGGCAGTAAAATGGGAGTCTGGTTCGAAACAGATTCCACCTAATTAAAGAGAAAAGATGACAAGTGATTTTGGAAATGGAAGCAGGTTTTACCTCATTTTCAAATACATATTGATGTGATTTAAGTTATATACTTATCTAATGAAGTACGAGTTTTGCTTGGATACCTTAAATGTTTCCAAGTTATTTGAAATGCATATGTTTTGAGTTATATACTCTATTTGACGAAGTACGAGTTTAGCTTGAATACTTTAAATGTTTCAAAGCTATTTATTTGAAATGCATATGTTTGAGTTATATACTCTATTTGACGAAGTACGAGTTTAGCTTGAATACTTTAAATGTTTCAAAGCTATCTATTTATGAAATGCATATGTTCGAGTTATATACTCCATTTGACAAGGATAAGTATAGCTTGAATACTTAAAATGTTTCAAAGCTATTTGTTTTAAGAATGCATGTACTCTGTATTCTAAATTGTATAAGCAATTGGCAGTGAATGTTTTACAACTCTTATGTACAAAAAAAAAAACCACTGCTAATTGAAAACCCCATGACGAACACTGGAATTGCTCACAAGATTAGATTAGCTTACCCGGACTTTGTCCGGACCCCCCTTTCAGGTGATGCAGCAGACAGGGTCTTAAGGACAACTATAACACCCCGACTTTGCGTAATTAATAATTAGTTATTAATTATTAATTAATACCGGCTTATAGAATGATCTAGGGAATTAATCATAATCCCGGCGGTCATGATAGACCGATAAAATAATTAAATATGTCTGGAGGAAAAGGGTAAAATACCCGAACCCAATTACTGATTAATTCGGCGAAATAACACCGCTTTAACACTAACGAAATCCGAATTAGCTAACCCGGAAAATCCCGAATGTTTAATAAATGACACGGAACCTCTGACACTGAAGATGATTGAAATATGAAACTCCCGGAACAAACTGTGTCGAAAAAGGAGTTACAGAATGAAAGTTATGAAGGAAATACTGAAACTGAATTTCTGTGCAACCAAACGTGGCCTTAACCGAAAATATGAGAAAAATGGCCAAATGGGAGGCCAAGGGAATTGAACCCTTGACCTTTGAGTGAAAAGAAACCTCATCCAAAAATTACCAACTGGGCTACTATTATCTTTGTGTCCATATATACAACAGAAATGTATATAACACTGAATTATCCTAATCTGCCACCAAAAGTGACCAATGAACAAGCATGCAACACATCAGCATGCATCACCCTATGCCCCCTAGGCTATCATGCCTACACACCACATGATGACCTCTCCTCCAACCAAAATACATGCAAATTAATCATGAGGTTGAGAGGTGTATTGAACAAGGAAAATCTGATTTTATTTTTGATAATCTCCATATATGCATGGAGGGAAATCAGAACTGTAGAGGCCTTGTATACTGACTCTTAGAGAGAGAGACTCTTAGAAAGAGAGTGAGATATACACAAAGTGAGTGTGTTGTGTGTAACCATTGAAGGAGCTTAGAAGGAAGCTAAGGACTGAGAACTGAAGGGCTGGACTGGACCTGCTCCATTGGGAGGCTTCTGCTTGAATACGAACCCTAGGAGAGACCACTGTTCGAAGGTAAGCAAGCCAAAATTTTAAATTTTCTCTTTGGATTTTTGGCTACTGTTTTATTTCCTTTAGGACTGTAAATGCATGTATAAGGGTTAGACATTGAAACCTGGAGTGTTTGTGCATACTTGGACCCATAAAACTGCCCCAAAAACTCAAACCCATAGCAAACCGCCATGGATGGAGCTCCCTGTAGCAGGTCTGAAATGACCTCAACCGAACTGAGTTTTGATGGTCTAGAACTGATCTAGACACTGATAGGGTTTCAAATATCACCAACCGCGACCCCAACACTTGGGTATAAGCCGTCAAAACCGAAGCTATTGCTTTCGGCCATGGAACCCAAACTCGAAAATAGGCTCCTAAACTGAAATTTCTAAACGGTATATTGATCCCCATGAATATACGGTCACAACAAGACAAGAATTGTGCGATTTGGTTGAGAAATAAGGCCCCACGACCGAACTAAAAACCTGCATGATAATCGGTTATACAGAGCTCAATCCTTGGATTCGAAGCTCAAAATTGATGCCAAGTTGTTGCTTTAGCCTCTAGGAACAGTTTGGAACCAAAATCAGTTGAAAACAGCCTTCGAAACTCCACGAAAATGGAGGAAACCGAAGCTGTCAATTAGGGCAACACAGGGGCAGTCGACGGGGAAGATAGAGTTGACTCGCCAACTCATTCGAGTTGGGCCGAGTCCACTCGGACACGTGTTGGTCTACGAGCGTGCCACTGATTTAAATAGAACGGCACCGTTTTACGCATTACTGTTTTGTTTTAAATTGAATTCCGGCTGTTTGGTTACGGTGATAACAAATTAAAATTCGGAATTGGGCTAATCCTGAACATGGACAAGGGCCAATTAGGGGATAACAGGAATATTTAATTCCGGTTTTCTGAGGGCCAGTGAACCGGTTGGTTCACTGGAGTTCTGGACCGGTTCGGTCCACTGAACCCTTGAACCCTCTGGTCTGAACCCTAATTTTCTGGATTTATATTTAACCCCCCAAATGTTTCTGAAAATTTCGGATTAACCCCACTAATTTGGGAAATTGTACTGTGGCCCAGAACATTGAGAAATTATTCATTTAAGCCCCTGGAAATTTAATTAAATAATAAAATAATTATTTAATTAATTTATTAAATTGGTAAAATTACGATTTTACCCTTGGACATTAAATATGTCAAACGGAGTCCAAATAAATTAAATAAATAGTGTATTTTTACTATTTCAAACATTCCGGACTCAATGGTACAGTCCGATTTTGGAAATACAGTACCGAAAAATACAGACCTGTAAGTGATAAATTACTGTACTGCCCCTGATGGCCCCAGACCCAAATAAAAATAAAAGACAGTCTATTTTGACTATGTCGGGCGTTCTGAACTCAATGGTGAGGTCCATTTTATGAACTGACGTGCCGAAAAATACGACACATGAAATTACCAAATTACCCCTGATACTGTACAAAGCCCAAATAAAGTCCGATTGGGACGAAACTGATACCGATAGAAGCCCAGATACTGGCGAAACTGTAAACATTATTAAATGATGATTCGGAGTCAGAATCTTACAAAACGTAAAATGACGAAAATACCCCTGAGCACAGTAAGTGCAAAGTAGAGGTCAAATAAAGGTCAAACTGATCTGATAAATTATCATAGGGATAATTATGAACACTGAAGGGCTAAATGAGACTCCGAGACAGTCAATGCGTAAAACGAGAAATGATCGACGTGTCCCGATGATCAAAAGCAGATACCAAACGAAGTCCAAAGGACTTAAGAATTTACATATGAGATATATGGGACATTCTGAGGACCACGACAGGGTCCGGGGTAAGAATGGCAAAATTACCATTTTGCCCCTAAGGCTAAATAAGCACCTAACTGATAGCAATTTAAGTCTAAAAGACTTAGAACTTCATATATAGGATATATGGGATATTCCGAGGACCACGACTGGGTCCGGGACAAGAATGGCAAAATTACCATTTTGCCCCTATCGCTAAAATAAGAACCTAACTGATACTGACTGGAGTCCAAAAGACATATAACTTTATATTTAAGATATAAAGACCATCCTGAGGACCTTGACAGGGGTCCGGGGCAAAAGTGACAAATGACCGTTTTGCCCCTAAGACTGAATAAGTAATCGACTGATAACGATTGAAGTCTAATGACTTAGGTTATAATCCTGATGACTGCTAAGCCTAATTTAAGAATAAAATAGCCCCGGATGAAACCCGATGAGAAGGCGATAGGCTACTAGGTTATCTTAGGTAATCCGATAGACACCTAAGATGACGAATAAGACCTGAATGGATAAATTTTGATCTGTCTGTAATTGATGATGATTGTTCAGGATATACATGGTGATGCCTGACGTACTTGGAGGTTATCAGATTGTTTATGCAAGGAGATGACTGTAACAGTTGTGAGTAACCTGGAACTTCTGACTTGGTGTATAAGTACACCGTCTAGTTACTGTATTTTAAATACTGTACTGCACTGTTTTATCTGATACACTGATTTCATGCCCTTACTCAAATGCATGCTTTTTACTCTGTCTGATTCCTCTGTTCTGCATTGAAATAAACCTATCACTGTTTTTACTGAAAGAACAACTGATTCTTGGTACCACCTCAGTCTTGAGCACTATATGAGCATACTGCACTATTTAATCTGTGCATACTGTACTGTTTATTCTGTTATATTGTTCTGCTCTGCTCATAACTGATCTGTTCTGTTACTCTGATGTTTTAACTGATCTGTTCTGTTACTCTGACGTTTTAACTGATCTGTTCTGTTACTCTGATGTTTTAACTGATCTGTTCTGTTACTCTGACGTTTTAACTGATCTGACGTTTTAACTGATCTGTTCTGTTACTCTGATGTTTTAACTGATCTGTTCTGTTACTCTGATGTTTTAATTGTACTCCTGTTTTTAAATACCGTTTCAAATGAACATGTTTAACTAACTGTTATGTCTAATCTGTTCTGATCTGTTCTGTTGGTTTGTCTGACCCGTTCTGTCTGATCTGTCCTGACCTGTTCTGTTGATCTGTCTGACCTGTTCTGTTTGATCTGTCCTGACCTGTTCTGTTTGATCCGTCTGACCGGTTGTGTTTGATCTGTCTGACCTGTTGTGTTTGATCTGTCTGACCTGTTCTGTTTGATCTGTCCTAACCTGTTCTGTTTGATCTGTCTGACCTGTTCTGTTTGATCTGTCCTGACCTGTTCTGTTTGATCCGTTTGACCGGTTGTGTTTGATCTGTCTGACCTGTTGTGTTTGATCTGTCTGACCTGTTCTGTTTGATCTGTCCTAACCTGTTCAGTTTGATCTGTCCTGACCTGTTCCGTTTGATCTGCCTGATCTGTTCCGTCCTGATCCGTCCTGATTTGTTATATCTGATCTGTTCCGTCCTAATCCGTCCTGATTTGTTATGTCTGATCTGTTCCGTCCTGATCCGTTCTGTTTTGTTATGTTTGATCTGCCTGATCTGTTCCGTCCTGATCCGTCCTGATTTGTTATATCTGATCTGTTCCGTCCTAATCCGTCCTGATTTGTTATGTCTGATCTGTTCCGTCCTGATCCGTTCTGTTTTGTTATGTTTGATCTGTTCCGTCCTGATCCGTCCTGATTTGTTATGTCTGATCTATTCCGTCCTGATCCGTCCTGATTTGTTATGTCTGATCTGTTCCGTCCTGATCCGTCCTGATTGATATTGTACCAGTTGTTCCGTCCTGTTCAATTTCGATATGTCTTGTTCTGATAGATGTATTGTTCCGTTTTGTTCCGACATATTCAGTTTCGATATGTCTTAATCTGATTGATGTATTGTTTCGTTTTGTTCCGTCATGTTCAGTTCCGATATGACTTGTCCTGATTGATATTGATTCGTTTCGTTCCGTTGATGATATAATTGTATCCTTGATTGATATACTGTTTCCACTCAGTTTTGTCTTGTTCCGTTCCGTTGATGATATACATGTATCCTTGATTGATATACTGTTTCCACTCAGTTTTGTCTTGTTCCGTTCCGTTGATGATATACATGTATCCTTGATTGATATACTGTTTCCACTCAGTTTTGTCTTGTTCCGTTCTGTTGATGAGATACCTGTATCTCTGGTTGACATATTGTTTCCGCTCCGTTCTGTCATGTTCTGTTCTATTTTATTCTGATTTGTTATGTTTTATTCCATTCTGTTCGGTTATGATTTGCTATGACCTGTTCCGTTCTGTTCGGTTATGACTTGTTATGTTCTGTTCCATTCCGTTCTATTATGTTTTATTGTGATCTGTTCTAACCTGTTCTATTTCGACCCGTTTTATTCTGACCCGTTCCATTCTGACCTGCTCTGTTCTGATTTGTTGTGCTTTGCTTCATCCTGTTCTGATTTGTTATGTCCCGCTCTGCTCGGATCTGCTCCGTTCTAACCTGTTGTGTTCTGTTCTGTACGGTTATACTTGATATAGTCTGTCATGTTCTGTTTGTCCTGATCTGTTGTTTTATTTTGTGCAGTCCTGCTTTATTCTACTGGAACTGCATTTAAAGTAGATTTATAAAACTGCTATTTCAGAAACAACTGAACTACCCTTGTGCTTTGTAAACAAGAAATGGTTTTGAAACCCATGACAGGGAACCTGTGTTACTCATTGGGCTTTTCGAAGCTCACCCCATTCCCTAACATTTTTCAGGAACGATATCTATTGGATTTGATGGCACTGATCTGTGGAGACTGGATTATTGAGGATTGAATCTATTTAATCAGGTGAGTGATGTACTTGACTGATATGTACTGAATATAGATATGGCTCATGGATTTAAATGGTACTCTAGAGATTATAGTTCTGCTCTGTTGTTATATGTCGAATTATAGATATGCTCTGAGGTTGAGTTGTTAGTTGTTGGATTTTAGACTTGCTCTGTGTGATACATATCCTACGGTGGATACATGAGTTGCATTCCCGTGATAAAAAGAAAAAAAAAGAAAAGTTTTAAATTCCGCTGCATCTGACCCTACAGTCGGAGTGCAATTCACTAGAAAGTTCAGAAATTGCCTTCGGTTGGTCGCGTGGCGGCTAACTGGCATCACGTCCTCGACATCCGCGTAGGGTGGGGTTCGGGATGTGACAACAACGACGATGAGTCTAGCTATTTTTGGAAGGATATGTTTAAGTAGTTTCTCTTGAAGAACCTATGAACACTAGTAGTACGTTTTGTATTAGTAGACAATGGAAGAATATGTAATAAGCCCTCAAGGCAATCGAATATGTATTGTATTAATATATGAAGTCTTAAAGTTTTAGTTATACTCTGAATGTGTAACCATGTATGTTAAGTATGGAACAGCAGTATCGGACGGATGTGCATAATTTAAAAATGAGAAAAGAAAAGAAAAAGTTTTTCACGTTTCCGCAATCATGTGTAGCACATCTATTCGATACCGCTGCAGATGCGAGCCTTGTCTCGGGGCCTTCGGGTCTCGGGGCGGCGATCGCGATCTGATAATCCGCAGAGGGTGGGTTTCGGGTCGTGACAACATGGTATCAGAGCACTAGGTATTAGGTCTTTTGGGAAAAGACCGAGTCATAAGTGAAGATAAGAATGATTAAGATTAGTTCTAGGTTGACTAAAGATCAACTTAGTGATGGTAGGAGATTCTAAATAGAATTTGAGTTAGGTAAGTCCTAGGCTACCTAAATATGTGAAGTACGTAATTTAAAGTAAAGGCGGGGTATGGGACCCGCAGTACATGAAATAGATATGAGAAGTACATGATATGATATAAAGGCGGGGTATGGGACCCGTAGTACATGAAATAGATATGTGAAGTATGTGATATGATATAAAGGCGGGGTATGGGACCCGTAGTACATGAAATAGATATATGAAGTATACGATAGGAAGGCTGGGGTATGGGACCCGCAGTACATGAAATAGATATGTAAAGTATGTGATATGAAATAAGAGCGGGGTATGGGACCCGCAGTAAAGTAGAAGAAATAAAGGCTGAAGATTAGAAGTAGAAACATGAATTAAGAAGGTGGATAACGGAAATTGTAAAAAGTTAAAAAGTAAAAATGGAGGATTTTGACAGTTATTGATGTGCTATCAGGACCCCTGTTACCGGTGAGGAACGGCCGCCTTATCATGTAACTAAGGTAGCTGAGAAACACACAATGCTGCCTTAGTCTAACCTGATCGAGGAAATCCTTAAACCGTAAAAAGACATGAATCCCGAATGTGACTGGAGATATTAGAAATGTTATAAGTGAGGAATGATACGAGTAAACATTGTTCAGATATATGAGTAGTTGAGTTTTGGGGACAAAACTCTTTTAAGTAGGGAAGAATGTGATATCCTGACCCGGGATACCGGGTCATATGGCACGCATTACGAGACAATGAAAAAGTTGTGTAAAGGTTTTTACACTAAAGAGAAAAATTAATTAATTAAATAATTAATTAATGTAAAATATTGGAATATATTTAATTGTTAAAATTAAATATAAATAAACACACATATACACACATTATGGTGTATTGTGTGTGTATATTATGAAAGGTATATAAATATGTATATATATATATATAAATACATGTACACAAGGAAGGATACAGATATATAATATATATACATATGTAAACAGTGTGTGTCGGCTAGTGTGTGTCTCCATGTGTTGGTGTGTGTGATATATTATATATAATATACATATGTAAAAATATCTTGCAAAAATCAAAGAGAAAGCTGAAAAGAGAAAAGTAAAATTTATGAGATGGGAGGTCTAGTGTAGGGCTACAATCAGAAAGAAGAGAGAGAGAACAGTAGAGAGAGAAAATGAGGAGAGAGAGAGGTCGGTTTCTTCTTTTATAAGACAAACCAAAACATGCAAAGCATGTTGTTCTCTCACGAAAGAAACCAAAAGAAGAAGAAGTAAGGAGAATAGAGAAAGAGTTGGAAGTAGAACAAGAGAGAAATCAGGTGTAAACAGGTAAAGTTTCCAATTTTTACATTTTTCTCTCTCTAAGATTTTGAGCATGATAGGAACTGTTTTGAGTTTGTTCGGACCCCCCTTTCAGGTGATGCAGCAGACAGGGTTTTAAGGACAACGACGATGAGTCTAGCTGTTTTTGGAAGGATATGTTTAAGTAGTTTCTCTTGAAGAACCTATGAACACTAGTAGTACGTTTTGTATTAGTAGACAATGGAAGAATATGTAATAAGCCCTTAGGGCAATCGAATATGTATTGTATTAATATATGAAGTCTTAAAGTTTTAGTTATACTCTGAATGTGTAACCATGTATGTTAAGTATGGAACAAGCAGTATCGGACGGATGTGCATAATTTAAAAATGAGAAAAGAAAAGAAAAAAGTTTTTCACGCTTCCGCAATCATGTGTAGCACATCTATTCGATACCGCTGCAGATGCGAGCCTTGTCTCAGGGGCCTTCGGGTCTCGGGGCGGCGATCGCGATCCGATAATCCGCAGAGGGTGGGTTTCGGGTCGTGACATATATTCTTGAGAGATAAAAAATCTTTCATAAAAGATCAATCATAAATGTCAATAATGTATTTGTCTACTCTCATTCATTGATTGATTTAGATCATCTCTTGTTCATTTCACTTCACCATTGATGTAGAATTGAGATCAACCTTGTGGATGCATTGTTGATTGGATCGGTGGATACCGTGATTGTGAGGATTTTCAATTGTAGAGTAGTTATATCGGAAGGATCTTGAGACCGTCGAGGATTCTGACTATGAGAAGCTTATGGATTCAAGAATAAATTGAAGACCTTGATCGGGTAGAACAGAGCTTGAGGTGTAGAGTTCGTTCGTAGATACGTTGTAATTCGATTTCTATCACAGTAGAAGTATTCCTTGAGCATTGGGTCAGCTCTGAAGTTTTACTCTAAGGATTGTTGTCTTTGGTGGCTTTTCCGTCATCAATTGGTTTATAAATCTCTCAATAAGTTCATCTCTTACAATTTACAAATTGCTTTACTTGAATGCTTTCGCTTGAATTTGATATTGATATTAAGTTTTCATATATCTCGTGATTTGAGCAGAAATTGATTAATTGAAAACTTAATTGAGCTATTGAAATTGTAAATTGAATTGAATTGACATTTGATCACTTAGTTGAATTTTGCATCAAATTGATTAAATTGAATCTTGAATTAAACTAGTTGATTAATTAGGTTGTTGTTGATAGGTTTGTTTCTTTGATCAATTATTGTCTCTACATTGGTGGAAAGGCTTAAATGTTGGATTAATCATATTGAGTGATTTTTTTGTTGTGCCATCGTTGTTGTTAACAAGACTTGAAATTAACAATTAAGAAAATTTTAATTCTAGAACCAACTATTCAAACCCCCCCTTTTAGGTTTAATTCACACTTTGGGACCTTAAGTGATATCCTTAGTGTCGATCTATAACAAAGTGGTATCAGAGCTTACTTTGAAAGATAATTGATTAATATCCTAAGTTATGAACAATGAAGGGTGATTATCTCGAGATTTATGGAAAAGAAATTGAAGTCAATTTAGAAAGTGCTTATGATGAATTAACTTAAGAGTTTATTTATCTCAAGAAGACTAATATGAGGTTAGTCAAGAAATTAAAGTTAAGTGAAAAGGAAAAAAAAAGAACTTTACAAGTTGATCAGACCATGTTGAAGTCAACTTGAAAAAGCAAAGGCCATTCTCTTAGAAAAACTTGAAATTTTGGAACAAGAGAGAAATTTCCTAATAGGTGAGGTAGGAAGTCTCAAATCATCCTTCGAGGCTTATAAAATTGAAAAGGAATAATTAGGTGTAAAACTTGATGAAGAACTTAAATCGGTTAAATGTGTCAAAGACACTCATGGAATCAAGTCAAACAAGTTATCTTCATCCATCCAAAATACTTCTTCTACCTTTAAGCCTAAGTTGGTTACTCCTTCCAATAAAATAAGGATGATGCTACCTCAAACCAACACTAATATTGTATTCATGATCAATCTCAACCCAAAATCTCACATTGCTCTTTGTGTAGGGTTGATGGTCATACTATAAGGCTATGTATAGCCTCTAAGAAAACACATGGACAACATCAATATGTAACACCCCAACCCAATTAAGCAAAGCAATTGACAATAATGACAACTATTATAAGTTAATTTTCTTAATAACTATGGGTGATGTTAGGCATGACTAATGACTCGGAATACGGAAGCAAAGGCATAAATGATAAAAATAATCAATGATTAATTAGAGACGACTGATGTGAGAATGCAATGTAATGCTGAGGGCCATGAATTGATAAAAGTATGGCAAGTGTTAATCAAGGAATAACACATAAGTGAATGTGAGGAATTAGTGCACGAAGTGCCCTTAAGCAAGTTTAGCATAACGCACAAAGGGAGCACATTTAATTGGAATTATTCTGATAATTATGATGGACTTTCAAAATAATTAAAATACATTTAAATACATCAAGATGAAACTAATGAAGGCTATGGAAGCTGATAAGATCTCGATTTACGAATCGATACATGAAGAGAAAATTGGGCAAATTAACGCAATGCGAGAATAAAACAAACTTAAATCAAATTTGTCGATAAATACAAAATATTTTTGGTTGAATAAAACACAATATAATATGACAAAAAAAAGATTTACGGCGTAAAAATTTTGCACAAAAAAACCAAAAGCAAGGCGAGAATACAAAGGGATTTTTTTAAAGCGATTAAGACTCAACTCCAAAATTTGACAAATAATACCGAAAATGCCAAACAAGGCATAAGAAGAGAAAAAGAGGAAAATGAGGCCAAAAAAGGGTGGCCAAAGGGTTTGAACCCTAGACCAAATGAGGAAAAAACTTAATGCCCAAAAGAATACCAATTGGGTTATAAGCACTTTTGTGTTATATAATGCATAAGATATGTATATATGCTCTAATAAGTTACAATTTCTGCACATTCAAAATTGAGGTGGCAGCATGCCATTGGACCCCATGCTCACCCAATTGCATAACATGTACCACATCAGCCCTATATATATATATACATACATGATGACAAGTATAAATAGGACATGGGTGTGTGTGCTGTGTTTAGACCTTGCATGTGCTGTGACATAGACAAGTGCAAACTTGGAGTGTGTGTTTGAGTGCATGTGCGTATAGAGAGAGAGTAAGATAGAGAGAGAAGAAGAAAAAGAAGAAGAAGAAGAGGAGGAGGAGGAGGAGGAAGGGAACTCAAGCAAACAAGCTTGAATCAACTTTGAGGTTTTAATAGCTAGAAGCTAGAAGAGAAGAAGCCATTGTTAAAGGTATAAGCTTTAAAAAATTGATTTTTCCTATCTTAAGAAATATGAGTAATATAGCACTGTTGGGGTTGTTTTGATGATCTTGAGTAGCATGTATGTAATTAAGGAGTGTGTTACAAGGGAGTAGAGACAAAATAGCATGGTTTTAAGCGAAGAAAATCGTGACAGCCATTGTTGCACCTTCAAAAACCTAGACCTAAACCGATGTAAACTAAACTCATTTTTTATGCTTAGGATCGCAACTAGACACTGTGAGGGTTATAAAAACCCTAGGCCGCAACCAAAACCACCAAAGGAAGGCCATGAAAAAGCAAGTTGCAGCCATAGGTTTACAAACCCATTTCCCTAAAACGAACACTAAAGCTTGATTTTGGATCAGGGATCGAATCGCTATAATGTGAGGGTCATCACGAACCAAACCCCATTTATTTTTATAGAGAAACAAATGTGTATGAAAGAAAATTCAGAATCCTCTATAGAAGCTCAATCGAGCTTTTGAGACCACCTTCAACGCTCCCAACCAACGCCAAAATGACCCTTATTGTAGGCATCCATAGGATTTGAAAGCAAGTGAAAATGGACTTCTAAAACTCTATGAAATAGGAATTTTTTTAAAAAACTGCAACTAGGGTAACATTCGGTAGAAAGTGGGGAAGACAATGATCAGTGAGGGTTGGATCTCGGGTCGGGACCCTGCCCCATCACATAAAAGGCTTAAGTAGAACAGGTGCCGTTTTGAGGATAAGTTTTAATTTAAACAGAACTGAGTTTGTTTGGCTACATATATAAGAAATCTTGATTTAATAACCCTATTATGAACAGGGATACCCTATCCACGTTTAAGACCTTATCTGCTGTTTGGTTTTTGAATAATAAAAAAGAAGAAGAAGGGAGCTGCGGTCAGTGAGGTTCGAACCCCTAACATGTGCGTGCGTGTGGACCCTAATTCACATGTGTGAACCACTGTGCCACTGAAACACTTGGTTAAAATAGGACCTGAATAAATATATAATATAAAATAATATAATTAAATTAATTTAAATTAGTAAAATATTTTCGGTGTCCGAATAAAATAAAAAGACAGTGTAACCCAACATTTTTGGGCATTCTGGACTCAATGGTAGAGTCCAAATTGTGAAATAAAATCTCAAAAAATTTGAACAAACAAACTAGGTTAATTCCAAAAATGTCCTAAAGGCCAAATGAAGATACCAAATGACAAATTATAAGAATACGTACCTTAAAGTTTTTCGACATTTCGGACTCAATGGTAGAGTCCATTTCAGCAAACAAAGTACCAAAAAATATGACGCGTGAAAGTGTAAAATTATGAAAATGCCCCTAGGCTTAATGTAAGTTACAAATAAGCTAATTAAGATTCAAAAAAGTCTAGATTAATTATATTCAATATTTCAGACTGGATTGTAACATTTCTTTGAGGAAAATAAGACTCGGTAATAAACTAAAAAATGACGAATACGTCTTAAAACTTAATGAAGTTACCAGAAGTATAAAAATAAAATTAATAAGTCCACATGAATGTTATAAAGACCAAATAGACTCAAAATAGAGTTTGAATACGTAAATCGTATACGGAGAAATATGGAATATTAAAAAGGATAAATTACCATAATACCCTTGAAGGGCCAAATAAGTTATAAGGCATCAGGGAACCTTAAATAGAAAATTGAAGACCCTTAATTGAATAGACTAAGTTTAAAAGAACTTAAAACACCGAATAACAAAGTTTAGGATTCGAATGAATACTGATTCATTATGTCATGTATTTTTGATTCGTGATTTTAGGATCACCCAAATGATGAAAAATGGAAAGAAAGCTACGAGATAGCTATTATGGTAACTTCATGGGAATGCAATGCTAAAAACCCAATGTAAGTAAACCCGAACTCTAACATGCGGTAATTCCTAGCCATGTCATAGTTTTATTTTTCGATGTTGCTAATTTGTATTCCATACATACTTGACCATTGTTGATTTCCATAATTTGATGTCTATTTTACCTTGTGGATTTTGAGAATTTGATTGCCAATATCCTAATGTGATTAATTGTTCATTTCTATAATTTGCTTGGATATTAGAAATTTTCTATGCCTTTCACTGTTGAGAATTTGTTATTCCACAAGTATGTACATCGCTTGTGAAATTTTGATGATCATGATATTTTTATGAGTGCCTGGAGTTGTGATTTGTCACAACGTCCATCTGATTCATAAATGCTTTTGGACCTATGGGTCGGTGATTGGGAATGATGCCCACCATTTAGTCCATGGAGGACATGATATATGATGAAAAGTTCTAGTGCTATGCAGGAGCCCGATAATGGGGTGAACCTGGATGAGCGCTTTTGGGGGTATGGCGGGCCTTGTTTTTGACAACATCTATTCTATTAGTATCTCATATCGTTTAATGATATTCTGATGATGCACTCTTGGATTATTGATATACCTTGCGAGCCTATTTTTGGATATGTTTGATGATGTATTATTTGGATATTGATACGCCTTGTGAGCCTATCCTTGGATTATTTGTTGATATACTATTTGATTGATGATATGCTTGCTTGCCTATCTTTGGACTCGAACTACTATCTTGTGATTTGTGGCAGCTAACTAATGTATAGGCCAATCCCTATTGTTGATTTGCTTATTCTATTGCCTTGGGATATGCCTTTTGGACCCACGGGTCACCTTGGTTGATTTATTTTCATTTGTGACTAGCTATTGATATCTATCATTTTGCTTGTCATTTGGTTGAATCCTGATACACAGACTAACCATGTCCCATGGCAGAGCGAAGGAACTTACTTACTGAGCTAAGTTAGCTCACTTTATATTTATAACTATTTTCAGGTAGCTCAATGAGGGAGGAAACAAAATGAGGTGATGAGTGCGCAAAAAGTGCACTCTAAATGTCCTATTATTTGATTAAAATTGCTAGAATTATGAATAGAAATGTTGGGTTTCAATGATTTTATTAAATTTAATTTCTATTTACAGTGAGATATATTTTAGCATTATTTTATAATATTTTAAATCTCAAATACTGCATTTTTTGTTGGCGAGAGATAGTTTGCAATTGCACTTTACACTTAATATTTTTGGAACTATTTTTGGCTTTTTGGCAGATTCGACCATTGAGTTTCAATTGAGATTTGGATGGCTTTAAAGTTTCAGAATTAGAAAATGGTCTTCATGAAGTTTTTAGAGGACGTCTTGGGCTTTTTAAAAAGGTCTGGTTTGCAAATATCGGAGTTCGTTTGGGCATCCAAATATTATTTCAAAGACAGGCCTGGAAAGCTGCTATGAATATGTCCGTCCAGCCAACTTGAAGAGGCCATAACTTGAGCTTCCAAAGTCCAAATCAGATGGTTCTTAAGTCTAACATTATCTACTCATCTGGAACTACAACTTTCATGAAGAGCCCGAGTTAAGATTCAGTTGTTATCTCATAGAAAATGGAGCGTAAAGATGGGCGCTGTTGGCTGTGTGCCGCTGGACAGTGCAAGGTTGAAAAGTCAAGACGAAAAGAAAAAGAGAAAAATTCAAAGCAAGGCTGCACGGCTGGAGGGAGTCTCAATTCTGATTTTATTTTGTGTGGGCCCGGTGCTTGGAGATTTGACCAAAACAAAAGCAATGGAAATAAAGAAACAAAGGAGCATTTGGCTTGTGCAGTGGGCGCCGAGTGTAGAGCAGGCTGAAGCAGTGGGGTCCATGGCTAGCATTGATTTAGTGGGCTGAAGTAAATTTATGAGGCGGTGTGCGGCTGCAGTTTAAAAACATGGATCTAATTAGGAAGGGCCCAAGGCATTAGGGCGCAAAGTCAATAGAATAAAAAAGAGTGTTCGGCGGCTGTTGTGCGGGGGGAGGACGGCTGTTGACAGAGCTGCGGCGCAAAGGAGAAGAACACAGGAACAATTACAGAGACACTGAACAGTGTGGAAAAAGACAGCGCAATGATGCCATGACAGATTATTTCTCCGTGAGGTTTATGTTATCCATCCTGTACATGGGTAACTAAATTTCTAAGTGGGGTTAGGGATGAACTTGCACCATATATGGCTATTTTGATTTATTTTGATTCCTGTACATGGTTTTAATTTGTTAAATTCTTCGTTGATCATTCTAAATTTATTGTTAGATTTTATTGACCGAATAATTCAAGGTTTTAGTCCGTTTATAGATTCAAAAAAAAAAAAAAAAATGAGGCGACTAGTGGAGCTAGTGGCGGGCTTGTGAGCAATATTGATGATGTGAACTCCAAGTCATAATTTGAACATGTACTCTGTAAAGCTGATTTAAATAATAGGTATTAGTAATATTATATCACTGGTAGTGATGATAGACTTGATTAGTGAATCATGATGATCAAAATGGTACTTGAAAATATTTGATTGATAGTTGTTGGAGTTCGGTTTGTGATCAGATGAATTGCATTGGTGTAGCTTCCACATTAAATGATTCCATGATTTATGATTTATTGATATGAAGAAAAAGAATTTTTTTTTTTTTATCATTCTATTTAATTCATTTGATTCTATACGGTTTGTCCAAGTGGTAGTGTCAGTTGTTGCCCCTAATCCGTGTAGGGTGGGTTACGAGTCGCGATAGAGTGGTATCAGAGCAAAGGTTAATGGTCTTTTGGGAAGACCAAGCTGTGATTGAAGTTGATGTTTCTTGGGTGACTAGGATGATCAGACGATCAATAATTCTCGAGAGACAATAATAGGCTTATAAGTAAAGTTGATGATCTTGAGAATTCTAGGACTATATTTGTCACATCCCAAACCCCACCCTACGCGGATGTCGAGGACGTGATGCTAGTTAGTTGCCTTGCCGGTTTGCCGATCGATAATGCGACCAACCAAAGGCAAACTTCTGAACTTGTCGATGAATCGCATTCCAAATGTAGGGTTAGAGCAGCGGAATTTAAAACCTTTTTCATCTCGAGAATGCAACTCATTTATAAATACCATCGAGGTATGTACCATAGAGCAAGTCTAAAATCAAATAGCTAATAACTCTGACCACAGAGTACGTCTTACATCTCTAGAGTACCATTACCATGAGCCATGTCCCAATACATCTAATGCATATCAATGAAGTCAATCGTATCATATCACTCACCTGAATAACCAAATTCAATCCACAAGAGTCCACGTCTCCACAAATCAGTGCCATTAGATCCTTTAGTTGGAATGCCACTCAGCCTATCCACGTCATATCATAGTGCCTTCTAGTCCAATGAAGATAAGTCCTGAAAAATGTTAGGATAATGGGGTGAGCTTAAATAAGCCCAGTGAGTAACTACAAGTTCCTTATCATGGGTTTCAAAACCAATTCTTGCATATAAAGTACAGGGATAGTTCAATCACTTTAGAATAACAGTTTTATAAATCCACTTTAAATGCAGTTTAAGTATAATAAAATAGAACCAATCTAAATGGAACAATCGATCAGAACAGACAGAACAGCACAGGATGCTAGCATATCAATCAGGAGTATAGTCAATAAATTAAAGAAGACCAAAATCATATCATGTGTGATATAGTACGAAAATGGCATGCATTTAAGTATTTTCATTTAAACAGTATAGCATACAAAACGGTACCGTGAATCAAAATACAGTATCTTGACAGTGTCAGAAGTTCCAAGTTACTCACAAACTTTACGCTTATCTCCTTGTACAAATAATCTGATAACCTCCAGATACGTCAGGTACCTCCTTGCATATCCTGAACAATCATCATTAATCATAGACAAATCAGAATTCATCCATTCACGTCTTATTCATCATCTTAGGCGTCTATCGGATTACCTAAGATAGCCTAGTAGCCTATTGTCCTTTCATTGGGTTTCATCCGAGGCTATTTCATTCTTTAATTAGGCTTAGTAGTTATCAGGATTATAATCTAAGTCATTTGGATTCTAATCGTTATCAGTTAAGCACTTATTTAACCTTAGGGGTAAAATGGTAATTTTACCATTCTTCTCCTGGACCCTGTCGTGGTCCTCAGAATAGTCTATATATCTCATATATAAATTCTTAAGTCCTTTGGACTTTATTTGGTATTTGCTTTTTACCATCGGGACACATCGGTATTTCTCATTTTATACGTTGACTGTTCCGGAGTCTTATTTAGGCCTTCGATTTCCATAATTATGCTTATGACAATTTATCAGATCAGATTGGCCTTTATTCGGCCTCTACTTGCATTTAACATGCTCAAGGGCATTTTGGTCATTTTATGTTTCGTGAGATTCTGGCCCCGATTCATCATTTAGTCATGCGTACAGTTTCACGAGTATCTGGGCTTCTATCGGTATCAATTTCGTCCCATTTGGACTTCATTTAGATTTCGTATAGCATTAGAGGCATTTTGGTAATTTCACACTTCCGTGAAATTCTGACCCTGATTTGTTATTTAATCATGTATACAGTTTCACGAGTATTTGGGCTTCTATAGGTATCAATTTCATCCCATTTGGACTTCATTTGGATTTCATATAGCATCAGGGGCATTTTGATAATTTCACATGTTGTATGGCTAAACTTTTCGGGACCTCGGTACATAAAATAAACCTCACTATTAGGTCCAGAATGTCCGACATAGTTAAATTTGACTATCTTTTATGTTTAATTAACCCTGGGTATCATCAGGGGCAGTACAGTCATTTGCCATTTATGTGTCTTTATTTTTCGGGACTTGGTTTCACAAATCGGACTCCACCGTTGAGTCCAAATGCCCAACATAATCAAAATGGACTATCTTTTATTTTTATTTGGCCTTAGGTATCATCAGGGGTAGTGTAGTCATTCACTATTTACGTGTGTATTTTTTGAGACTTAATTTTCCAAATCGGACTCCACCATCGAGTCCGGAATGCCCGAAATAGTAGAAATACACTATTTATTTATTTTATTTGGGCTTCATTTAAGTCATTTAGTGTCCAAGGGTAAAATAATAATTTTACCCAATTAATAAAATAATTAAAATAACTATTTTATTAATTATTTATTTCCCAGGAGCTCATTTGCATTAATTTTTAAAAGTCTAGGCCAGAATACAAATACTCAGAACTATTGGGGGTCAAAGTATAATTTACCAAACTTCTGGTTCTCTTGTTTTAATTTAATTAATAAACCAAAGGGTTCTTACTTGGTAACCCTAGACCAGTCCTCAAACACAATGAACTAGCCAGTTCACTAAACCATATAGAATCGGAATAACATAACCCTGTTATTCCAATTTGGCCCCCTTATCCACGGTTTGGGCTATCCCCAAACCTGATTTCAATTTCATACGTCCGCAACCAAATAGAGGCAAAGTGTTTTAAGTTTTCATTCAAAACGATGTCACTCAACTTAACCGAATCTGCGCATGGTCGGGTCCCGACCCGGCCAGATCCAGATCCGACCCGTGCCCGTACTGTTCATCGTCTTCCTCATGACGATGAACAGTAACCCTAATTTCAATTTCAGTTTTCTCCATTTTCAAGTGCGGATTCTCTCTGTTTTTAGTTCCAAATCACTTCTAGGAGTCAGGCCATCATCTTGGCATTCATTTTGTGGCTCGAAACTATGGATGGATTTTAGTTCATCCCCATTATCATGGGACCTACAACTCGGTCACAGACTCCCATTTCTTCACCAAATCCTGTGGGATTTCCTTAGTTGTGATCCATGCATCAGGGGGTTCAAGTCCCCATTACCAAAATCAGGTTTAGAGCAAGATTTGTGGGGTTGGATTTCATGGCCGAAACCTGCAACTCAGGTTTTAAGGCTCATTTTTTAGTCATTTGGTCTGGTTCTTGTTGCAATGAAAACCCTATGGCATCTAGTTAAAGTCCTTATGCTTCAATAGAGGTTTAATCCTAGTCGAATCAGACCCAGTTTGAAGGTGGTCGTCCATGGTGGTCTGCGTGCGGTCAGTGGTTTTGGGGCTGTTTCGAGGCCTTATTTTCATGCCTTAATCAAGGTCTCACATTCTAAATGTCATGCATGCAACTAATAGGGCTCAACAACATCAAAAATAGTACCATAATCTAAACAGAAAAATCAAACGGTTTGAGGTTTATACCTTTGCACTAGTGAACCTCTCCCTCTATCCGTGGCTTAGTTTGGTCCCTTCACACCCCTTCCTCTTGCGCACTTAAGTGAGACACCACATGCATGCACACACACAAATTCTCACACACCATTGTTTCTCTCTCTAAGTCTCTCTTTCTAACAGACCTTACTTCACCTCCCTCACACAGATCTTTGTGCAGAACACATATGCAATTTCTGATTTCCCCTTAGCCCCACGCAATATACAAGGTGTATATATAAGTATACATATACACATGTGTATTCTTTTTTTTATATTTTTAATTGTTGCATGTATTCATTGGTGGGGGTGGTGGCCTAATGAGGGACTGCCACTTCAATCAGAATTCCAACCTTTTATGAGATATATATATATATATATATATATAAACATATTTTTATATTTTATATGGCTGCATGAAATCTCATTGGCCCATTTGGGAGGTGGAGTGGGCCTATTTTGGGTTCATATACAATTATGTTGTATATTTAGTCACAAAGATGTTGGTAGCCCACTTGGTAACTTTTTGGGTGCCTAAAATCTTGTCTCACTTGGTCAAGGGTTCAAACCCCCTTGGCCTCACTTTTGGGCATTTTTCCACATTTTGGGCTTAGGCCTCGTTTGGCTGCGCAGAATTCTGTTTTAGCTATTTCCTCCGTAATTTCTTTTCTAGTGCTCTTTTTACGAAACGATTTCTTCTGAGGGTTTCGTATTTCAGTTAGCTTCGACGCCAAAGGCCTCGTATCGGTTATTATTTATTTATGGCCGTCATAGTTTGCTAATTCGAGTTTTCATAGTATTAAAATGACATCATTTCACCTAATTAATTGGTAATTAGGTTCGGGTATTAGACCCTTCTCTCTTGACATGTCTAATCATTTTATTGGTCTATCGTGACCGTCAAGAGATAATGATTAATTTCCTTAATCATTCTTTAAGTCGGTGCTAATTAATAATTAGCAACTAATTATTAATTAAGCAAGGTCGGGGTGTTACAATATTAGAGCTATAGGTTAATGATTCCTTGGGAGAAATCATACCAGGATTGGATTTTTGGACTATTGGGTGATTTAAATGATTAAATGATCGATGATTCTTGGAGAAAATATAGCGTGTTTAGGTACTCAGGTTAATAGTCTTTGGGAAAGACTATGCTATGATTGAATTTGATGATTCTAGGGCGATTGAGATGATCAAATGCATAGTGACTTTTAAGAGTTAGTAGTATGCTTAAGGGCAAAGGTTAAGGATTCTTGAGAAGAATCATACTAGTATCGAGGTTGATGACTCCTAGATATCTGAGCTATGAATTGATCAGTGATTTGGGGGAAACTATCTTTTGAACAAGGGCAACAATTAATGCTCTTTTGGAAGATATAGGGTGATATAGAGTTGGGATTATGAAATCTTGAAAAATTGGTGGATTTAACAACAAATCTATACGAGAGATAGTCTGAGGAAGACTTAATGGATAGTGACATGAGGAGTTTGAGACTTCAGATGGATTGATGATATGTTAGAAACGTAAGGATTCTTGAATGAGCCATAGATAGACCCTGACAGGGTAAA
Organism: Nyssa sinensis; assembly: GCA_008638375.1. Lineage (NCBI taxonomy): Eukaryota > Viridiplantae > Streptophyta > Magnoliopsida > Cornales > Nyssaceae > Nyssa > Nyssa sinensis. The sequence continues at coordinate 2,990,929 of CM018042.1, read as the reverse complement.
GACAAATAGAGCCTTAGGAGATAATTATTGAATAAGCGAGACTGTCAAAGTGAATAGGAGGCTGACGCATGATAAGAGATCATTGGAAAAAAATTCAACGGATTTTGCCGATCTATGTGATGATACGACCCAATTTTGGGCGGTACTTTATTGAGTTAACTTAATCTATTTCAAAAGGTAAATGATTAATAACTCTGAATAACTTTTGAGGATCAATGTGATCTGATGATTAAAGAGACGAAACTTGTGGCATGATGTCTAGAAAAACTGGTGAGGACAACGACTATGTTAAAGTGATACATAATTCTTTGAGATACTATGAGAACAATTGTGATTGAGGTAGAAAGTAAGAATAACTAAATCTGTGATACTAAGGAAGTTGAGAACTTTCATGGTGGGAAAAACTTGACATAATCTTGATAAACTTTGAATGTCAAATGTAACGATGAAATAATGGGATGACTAATTGTTTTAAACAATATTGAAATATGATATGAAGTCCAGAATAGACAGGTTGTGAATACTAGTACTTGCAAATGAATAAGTGCTAGTATGCTATTAAATCTTTGGTTACAGATGAGACTAATCACCTCACTGTGTGGCTTTGAAGTCATAGAATGTACAAGGAACTCCCTATATAGTTGAATAAGTTTTCTGAGAGAACAAATTTGTAAAAATTGAATAACGACTGGGGAGAAAAACGTAACATATGATTGAAAAAATCGAATATGATTGGTATGAAAAATTAGACACTGAGTAACCTTTTGAGCAAAGGTAAGGGAAACCAAAATAATGGCTATAAATTAAAAAGTTATAAGACTTTAAGATTTGAATTGATAAAAAATGATGTGGGAGGTTCAAGGTGAACCAAATATGATATTATAGTTAAGAATACTTTCAGAAGTAGACTATGATATGAAGAAAACGATGACTGGAGTAAAAGACTACCCTAAGAAATTTTAATAAGTCTATCAAGACTTAAATAATAGATGAACTAAGTATAATTGCTATACTTTAATTCATGAAGAAATAAGAAATAAAAAAAATTATGAAAGGCTCAATCGTGAATGAAAAATAAAAAGTAATTGTACCTATTGATAATTTGAAAGGAATGGAGGAATTAAGTTCCTTAACCTATCTAATTTATAAAATGATGAATGCATATGAATTCAAAAACAAAGGCAGGTGTGTTAATGAAATATATACAATGAAATGAAAGAGGATTGCTAAATCTTCAACTTGAGTAACCTTTAGAAATGGACACGTGATTGAGAATCATGAATAAATATTACGAATAAATCTAAAGTTACCATTTCCATGAGGAAAATGTTGTGATACAAAGAGCACATGAGTAAACCATCCTTATATGAACCAAAGGGTGTTTATGAACATAAAAAGGAAATATGACACTGAAAATACAAAAGGGAAATACGATGTTTGCAATAATCGAATGAAGCCTAATGGACAAAAAGAGACTTCAATGGGTGGCATTGCAAATCACACAACTGAACGCATGTAGTGAATCCAAGGTGGGATTTGTGAAAAAAAGAGAGAGGAGGGGAATTGAAAGGAAAGTGACGAGAGAGAAAATAAGTTGTGTATAAGCTTTAGGCAAGTGAAACTCTGATCTTTTCCTCCTCGATTATTATTCTGAACCTCCATATGAAATCAATTAGAATAATGTAAATCAATCAAAGACTCTATCCCTAGAAAAGACTAAAGTACTTGAATGAGAAATTCAATACACTCCAAACGATGGAAGTGGTGTAGTCTAGTTACACTGTTGACTTCTTATGACCATTGCCAAAGCAACTGATAGAAAAGAAAAGATCAAGGTTCATTGGAACTAATTCATATGGACTTGATGGGTCCAATGAGGATGAAAATCCTTGGTAGAAAGAGATACATCTTAGTCATGGTAGATGACTTTTCTAGATATTCCTTTCGAGATTACTTGAGAGAAAAGTTTGTAGTGTATGATGCCGTCATTAAAATATGTAAAAGAATTCAAAATGAAAAGGTTATCAAATCTCAAGGATAAAAAATGATCATGGGAAAGAGTTTGAAAAATCTCCCGTCACGGTCTATTGTGATGACCTTAGCATCAAATATGATTTTTCGGTCTCTATCACCTCTCAACAAAATAGGGGTTATAAAAAGGAAGAACCGTGCCATAGAAGAAATGATAAGGGCTATACTTCATGGAAAAGCCATCTCGAAAAGGTTTTGAGTTAAAACCGCTAATGTAATACCCCAAAAATCTGACAGGACCTAGACTATACTCCGACCTAAGAAAAGTAAGTTATGTGACGTTAACAATTTGCAATAGCTCAAAATATGGTAAGCCATAACGGGATTTAATACTCTTAAATATAAACTGGTTTATGCTCGAAAAATAAATAACCTGGTCAACTGAGTGCCGAGACGGACAAATGGACCGATACGAATAATTAATTATGAAAATTTTGTGAAAATAAATAAGTCATTAACAGGGACCCAATCTTGGCAAACTAAATTCCCGGCTTTATCGGCATGTTATAATTTAATATTTTATAGAATAAAATATTAAACCAATATAGCAAAATAATTAAGATACCGAGTTTCGGCTTGAAGCCAAATTTATTGCTATTCATAGATTAATATTTTATGAAATAAAATATTCATATGGTAAGATATAAAATATATATAATAAATATTTACACATATGATATATATAGATATATATATATATATATTATTATCTTTATATTCAAGAAGCTAATGAGGAGTTGTTGGAATAAAAATAAAAATGAAATATATATATGAGTGTGTGTGTATGTGTGTGTGTGAATTTATATAGGAGCTTGTAGAAGTTGCTGGAAGTAGGCAAAATACATAATATGTATAAGGAAAGTGTAAAAGCCTCATTAATGAGCAGCCACACTATTTGACCACATGACCAAAAGAAAATATATTATATAATATATATATATATAGAGAGAGAGAGAGACAGAGAGAGAGAGAGATGTATACATATTAGAAGCTTCTTGAAGAAGTTGGAATTTGGGGAAAAGAAGTGAGAAAAGCAGCCGAAGTTGCTGGAACGTGAGAAAGAGAGGAAAGGTCAGTGCGGCAGATAGATGTGTATATAAATATGAAGAAAAAGAAAAGCAGGAAGAAGTTTGAAGCTTCTAGAGAAGGGAGAGAGAGAATCGGTGCAACAGGGGATACATGTGTGTGTGTGTAGCGATGTGGCGGTGCAAGAGGGACAGAAGTGCAGAAGCTCACAAGAGGGGGAAAAGTTATGGTTCCTGGATTTATTGATTTCCATTGATTCCCATGTGCATTTGGTTTTTGAAGGACAGCAGATCAACGTATATATCTGCGTGTGTGTAGCGGTGCAGAAAGGGGAACGGAGCTGTTGTTGAAGCAGCAATCGAAGCTACAGTTGCAAGACCTGCTATGGCAGTAGCGGTACAGCAGAGCGTAGCAGTGCGACAAGTGGTATGTATATATCTGTGTAGATATTTATATATGTGTGTAGATGTTGCGGCTTTGTGGGGTATCTTAGAGTTGAGTGAAGCGTTGTAGGGGAGAAATAGTAGCGGTGTCGGTTGGATTGGATTGGGTGAAGAAGATTTTAGGAGTGTGATGCTTCTCCGATGGAGGAGGGGCGTTTCTAGTTTGTTTCAAAGGAAGGAATCCTTCAGCGGTTGCGGTAAGGCAAGGCAGGAATCAAAGATACAGAGGCTGATTTAGGAGAGCAAGTATCTTGGATTTTGGTTCAGCGAGGTTCGGTTGGCTCATCTTCAAACCCGAAAAGGTCTTCTTCACTGCCTGGTCCTTCTTCTGCTGTGCCCAACCTCGGGTTCAGGCTGTCTTAGCCGTAAAAGATGGGGAACTAGAAGAAGCCTAAGAAATAGTTCTTGAGGATGAAGATGGACAAGTGCTTGGGGCGGATTGACGTTGGGTTGGCCAAGATAACAGTTAAGGATGAGAAGCTTCTGCAACAGGCTATATTCACCTGGATGGATTGGGGCTATGGGTTTTGAATTTGCTTGTAGCAATCGGAGTTGCTGATTTGGAAGACTCTACACTATATTCTGATGAGAGGAAGGTTGGGTTGAATGGGAATCGGAATGATGTTACTGCTGTTGTGAATTTGGTGTAGTAGCTCACTCTATAAAAGAGGGCTCTCCTGGTTTGTGCTAATACATTGTAGAGGAGCACTTTGTGATGAGCTACTTGGATATTTTGCTGGAAATTTTAGTTTGTCACAGATTTTCCATGACATATGGGTTCTTAAAAGTAGTTGTAGCACTTCAGCAGCGGTAATTGGGTAGAGAGGAGCAGTTGCAGGACATGTTGAGTAAAAGTCTGGCTTGACGGCTGAGCAAGCAAAATCTGAAGGTTACAAAATGGTGATGGAAGATGACATGGCTAGAGGATTCCTACGGTTGCTTGTAGAATTAGGATCCACTTCTAAACATATTGAAGGTGGTAACAATTTCTGCAATTTAGAGAAAGCAGCTTTTGGACGGTGCAGATTTGTCCATGTTTTCTATACTAAAGATGTAGCTCCAATTATAAAGAGCTACAGTCCCGGGTGCACCCCGCTTTGGAAGAATCTTACAGTGTTCGGGATGAAAATGCTGAGGGTGCCATAGCCTTATCACTTGGACTAGGATTGGAAGGGTTGCAACCTAAGAGGCAAAGTAGGCAATCAAGGTTGCAAGGTCAAAGTAGTAATGGTCAGAGCCAAGGATGGAACAAGAAATATGATTGAGGGCTTGTGACACTTAACTGCAAATTCTCCAAAGGTTAGTGGTTGGAGTGAAAGTGTACAGTCTCAATGGGATCACCAGAAATGTTTCACTAAAAAGAGAGATGCCACTGAAAGTTCACGTGGTTGGGGTTCGGAATGGAGAAACAAGAGGAACCACCCTGCCAAGTCAGCTGGAGAGTTAAATGATGATTGTAGTGCCAGTGAAATATTGACTGCAACCAGACAAAGGTTGGATATGTTCACATCTGAAGCAAAGGATGATCGTTTGGATGTTGAATCAATTATGATGGCCATTAGAAGGATACTACCCAGGATATGCATGGACGTGACTAACGACATATCTGGAGATTGTCAAACTATCCGTGAAGAGAGATAAGCGTAATATTTAAGTGAGTAACTCGGACTCCTGACTTGGTGTATATTTTCTGTATATTGTATTGCTTTATATACTGAACTATTTTATTCACCGAACTGGTTTAAATGCATATGCTTTCATGTATACTATTTACACTACATTACATGTTGTATGATTCCATTTTATTCTGCTTTTGTTATCTCCTGTCCGATTCTATTTTGGGTTTGTTGTCCTAACTTGTTCTACGCCATTGGAGTTTGGTTCGATTCTCTTTTGTTATGTTGATTCTTACTCTGGGCCCACTACAGGATTGAACAATTTTATTTATGAGCATAACCCAAAGGGGTAGAGGCCCCCACGAGTGGCCCACTTTGGGGTAGCTGGGAAAAGGGCTCATCTGCTTGAGTGGCAGTCTGTTGTCCCGCTCAATTCTGATCTGTTCTGCTCTGATCTAATCCCAGAGGGGTAGAGGCCCCCGCGAGTGGCTCACTTTGGGGCAGCTGGGAGAAGTTCAGGCACATTCGTTGATACGTCTTTAATTGATTGGTACTCCGGTCTTATCCGTTCTGTTCTGATCTATTTGAGCTACATTTGTTCTATTTGAGCTATATTTGTCCTACTTGAACTGCATTGTTCTACTTGAGCTGCATTTGAGCATGCATGTATATATAAACGGGTTTTGAAACCCATGGCAGGAACCTATGTTACTCACTGAGCTTCTTTAAGCTCATTCCTTTTATCTAACATTTTTCAGGATATATCTCTATTGGATTAGAAGGTACAAGGAGATGATACTAGTAAGCTGGGAGGTATCCCAAATACAGATCTAAGGGCATGGATTTGTTGAGACTTGGGTTCTAATAGATTGACTCTGGCTATTCAGGTGAGTGACATGTTATGATTGACTTGATTAATATGTATTAGATGTATTGGGACATGGCTCAGGGTAATGGTACTCTTGAGATATTAAATGTGATCTGTGGCTAGACTTATTAGCTGTCAGGTTTTAGTATAGACTTACTTGTGGTACATAACTCTATGGTATATAGTTGAGTTGCATTCCCGAGATGAAAAGATTTTAAATTCAGCTGCTCTGACCCTACATTTGGAGTGCAATTCATCGTATAGTTCAGAAGGTTGCCTTTGGTTGGTCGCATTGTCGGTAGAAAGATCGGTAAGGCGGCTAACTAGCATCACATCTTGGGCATCCGCGTAGGGTGGGGATGCGGGATGTGAGAGAGTGGTATCAGAGCTAGGGTTGGTAAATACTTAAGATTATCATAGCAAAGGTTTGTAAATATTGAAGATCCATGGGCATAATATATGAAATAATTAAGACCAACTGATCTGAAGTTGGTATTTTTTTGGAGATCCACTGGTACCACAGAGTAATATTTGAGTAACAGGTTAAGGTTACCTTGTACAAGATGGGAACTTGAGGATAATAAGATGTGAAATGATTTGGGAGTCATTGTTCACAAGAGAGCATTAAGTCATGGATTAAACACCACAGAGTACCTTGAGCCATGGATACTAGGTTCCACTTTTGGGGATTAGACATGAAATTGTGGAAGTCTTCGTAATAGATGATGCATCTGCGATTCTAAGGCATTTAAGGTGTAATACCCCGACCCGAGAATGTCGGGTAATGAGGCACGTTTTACGAGGTTATGAAAAAATGAGTGTAAATATTATGCCCTTAAGAATATGATAAATTAATTTAATGTAATTAATTTATTAATATGAGAAATTAAGTATTAGTTATAATTAATATAAAATGTGATGATTATAAAATATAATTAATTGAATAATTAATTTATTAATTAATTAAATATATATGTATATGTGTGTGTGTGTGTAGTATATATTATATATATATATACATATTTTATAATCAAATTAAGGTGAAGTATGGGGAGAATGTACCATATATGTATATTATATATGTAAGTGGGTGAAGGATTATGGAAGAAAAAATGGCCCTAAATCAGAAAGTATGGGAGGTATGGGCTGATTTGATGGAGAATGGGAGTGAAGTATGGCCGTTGATTGTGATAGGGTATTGGAGTGAGAGAAATATACATATATACATATATGATATATACACACCCATGACACACGGACAAAAAGAGAGAGAGAGAGAGAACTCGGAAGAGGAGGAAGGAGAATCAGGGCAAGAGGAAGGGAGAAAACAATGAGAAAAGGTAAGAAATACTCAAAATTTTAATGTTTCTCTCTCTAGAATTTTGATGTATTAGGAACTATTTTTGAATTATGCATACACATATGATGATAGATATATGTTTATGAGTTTGTCAAGCATGATTTTAGGCTTTGAAAATGACCAAAAACAGTAAATCCATGAAAACCGCCATTGATGACCTTGCTACAGCAGGTCTGATTTTCATCACAACCAAACTAAGTTTGGCTTATCCCGACTTCAAGTAGATCTCACAAACATGCCAAAAACCTATAACCGCGATCAAAACTTAAGAGAATTGAAGCCCAAATATCGAGTTATAGGTTCGGGTTCCAAAAACAAATCTAAAAAATATGAGATTAAATCTACCTTCGTGAATGAAAACCGAAACTACATGAGAAATGGATCACAAAGAATCAAACCCCAAGGGTTTTGGCTCAGAAATGAGCATGTATGACCGAATTATAGTTCGGATTATCAAGGTTGAAAATGATCGAACGAACCCTTTTGATTCCTCAAACGAATGCCAAATGAATTGTTTATACCTTAGGAACGTTTTGGGACAAAAACAGTGAGGATCCATGGATCCAAACTGTACGAAAATGGAAGGAATGGAATTCGGGAATTAGGGTTACAGGGGAGTCGACATGGGGAAGAAGAAGACGGGTCAACTCGGTTTTTTAAAATAAGGCTGAGTGAACTCGGACAGGTGGCAGCCTCTGGGCTTGCCACCGAATTAAATGAGACGACGGCGTTTTATATATGTTATAAAATTTTAAAACGCTAGGGCTGGCGTCATCGTGATGTCAGCCACACGCATGAAATCCAGTAGACCGGTTGGTTTACAACCAGACTGGACTGGTTCATTTAAAATCAAGTTGAATCGTATGGTTTTCTAATTTTCTTTAAATTAAATAAATCCAACATTTTTCTTATTTACGGATCGACCCCTGAACTTCAGGAAAATTGTTCTGTGGCCCAACTGAGGGAAAATTTATGCAATAAGACCCCTGAAGAATAAATTAATAATTAATTTAATTATTTAATAAATAAAGTAAAATTACTATTTTGCCCCTAGGTCATAACTAAGGCAAATGAAGTCCAAATTAAACATATGAATAGTGAATTTCTACTATTTTGGATATTCTGAAGCTAATGGTAGGGTCTGTTTTACTAGACAGGGCACGAAAAATAAAGACACGTAAAGGGATAAATGACCAAAATACCCTTTGACCAAAATTAACAAGCTATTAGTGTATTTTTACTATCTCGGACCTTCCGAGTCCAATGGTGAGGTCCACAACACGAGACGAGGTCTCGAAAAATTTGAGACCCGTAAAAATGCTAAAATGACTAAATTACCCTTGGTACCCCTAAAGCCAAAATGAAACCAGAGAAGGTCTAAATTGACTTTCTTTGACATCCCGGACTCAATAGTGGAGTCCAAATTACGAAACGAAGTACGGAAAAATGTGACACGTAAAACGGTAAATGACCATTTTGTCCTTTTACATACAAAAGTCCAAATTAAATTCTAAGAAAGCCTAAACTGACTTTCTTCGACGCTCCGGACTCAATGGTAGAGTCTATTTGACCAAAAGAGATGTCAAAAATAAAGAGACATAAAATTTGTTGAATAGCATCTGTCAGATGACTATAAATTAAAGTAATGCCAAAGTACTAATCTAAGGCGTATACGAGAAAATGAATTACGAAAAGACACGACACGTAAATATGTGAAGTAAATAAATTTAAATTAAAGTTAATGGAGCTACCAGAAGAGTATAAATTAAAATGAATTTAATTTCTAACACATTAAACTGTGTCATAGGTTAAGAGTACGAGTTAAGTTAAGTTCATATGAAATTATGAAATCGTTTTAGGATCTAATACGATTTAAGCATAAGTTAAGGAATATCGAGATGATATTACAATGAATGTGAAGTTGATGAGATGTTTATGAATTGTTCTTAGGAACTACAAGGAAAGTGGGAAAGCGCAATTTTAGCCCTAACCCTAAAGGACCAAGGTGAGTAACCCTGTATTTGAAGTGGAGGCTTTAACTCCACGGATTTCAATGGATGTTTTTGAGTTCAAGATATTTACAACATTGATATACCAAATTCAGTATTCATGATTTCGGTTTTCTTAAATATTTTGCTATGACATGCTCCACGATTATTTACATATTTATATCCGTAAATGTTTCCTTTTCAAAATAGTTAGCATGTCTGATTTCCTCAAATATTCTGAACTTGATTATTGCAAGTATTGAAGCATTATTGCAAAAGTTATATGTTGTATGTTTTAAATACTCATGAAAAGTATCAATATGAAGAAGTCATATGACAAATGTTTTGCAAGATAATAATAAGCACATAGGTAGGTCTTGGGTTGTACGGAACTCAATGGGCCTATTGTGTGCATCAACACATAGTCAGGATTTTGGGTTGTACGGAACTCAATTGACCTGTCATGTGTAATGCCTGGTAGCAGGATCTAATCCCACAGGCAATGAGATACCTCGAGGAACCCTATCTGTTCTGTCAGGAAATGAGTCTTACCTACCTTTTAGGGACCAGGAAGATGATCCTGATCGGTTCAGTTAGGTAATCTCCATTTATACGTAATATGGGAGTCCGGTTCGAAATGGATTCCTACTAATGAAAGAGATAAGATGACAAATGAGTTTGAAAATGGAAGCAGGTTTTACCCTCGTTTTCAATATGCATATGTTTTGAGTTTTATATACTCTATTTAAGAAATACATGTTATGTTATATGTTTTGAAGTTTATATGAAGAAGCATATGTTATAGCTTGAATACTTTTAAATGTTTCAAAGCTATCTGTTTTATGAAATGCATATGTTTTGAGTTATATACTCTATTTGACGAAGTACGAGTTTAGCTTGAATACTCTAAATGTTTCAAAGCTATCTGTTTTAAGAATGCATATACTTTGTATTCTAAGATGTACGAGCAATTGGTAATGAGTATTTTATAAACTCTCATGTGTTAAACCACTACCAGTTGAAAACCCCATAACAAATGCAGGAATTACTCACAAGCTTAGATTAGCTTATCCGGACTTTGTTCGGATCCCCCTTTCAGGTGATTGACAATAGGGCTGATTGGAAGACGATGAGAATGAGCCTAGCTGTTTTTGGAAGGGACATCTAAGTAGTTCTTTTGTTAAGTATCATGAACTTAAGTTGTAACCTTTGTATTAGTAAGGTAGTGAACTGTTATGTATTAAGCCCCAAGGGGCAGCTGAACATGTATCCATTATAAAAGCCTTTAAGTTTTTAGCTATGCTCTAAATGTATGATCATGTGTACCATTGTGAATAGCGGCAGTATCGGACGGATGTGCAAATTTTAAAATGAGAAAAGAAAAGAAAAAGTTTTTCACGCTTCCGCAACCACATGAAGCACATCTATTCGATACCGCTGCCTATGTGAGCCTTGTCTCGAGGCCTTCGGGTCTTGGGGCGGCGGTCGAGATTCGAGATCCGCACAGGGTGGGTTTCGGGTCGTGACATAAAGACTAGGGATCAACTGATCTGAGATTATAAGTATTGGAGATTCACTAGTATCACCGAGTGATATTTGAGCAATGGTTAATGATCTTTGCAGACCTGATTAAAGTTGATTTTCCTTGGATGATTACGATGATCAAATACTTAATACTTCTTGGGAGACAGGAGTAGGCCTATAAGTGAAATTAGTGATCTTAAGAATTCGAGGGTTATATCAAAGTAGCGCAGCTGGAAAAGTAAGTTCTAGGTTAATGATTCTTTGGGAAAGATCAGACTAGAACTGAAATTGTGAACTATTGAGTGACTTAGATGACTATATGACTGAGTAATTTTTGGTGATGAATAGAGTATTTAGTCACTATAGTTACCATAATTAATAGTCCTTGGGAGAAAAGACTGTACTATGATTAAATTGATGAATCTAAGGCAATTAAACTGATCAAATGCACAGTAATTTTGGGAGGAAAATGACTTTAGGTTAGCTAACTCTGGTATGGATCATTATAATTATGAATACCAAAATGATTAATTGATGGAATCGAACATGATTGAATAATCTTAGCGACTGATTCTAACCATCTGAAGATGACTGTCGAAGTTGATCTAATATGGAATGGATTAAATATCGAATCTTGGTGATAGTATATATTTTGTGGATTGTTAACTAGCCTTATTAGGAAATTTTCTGGATCTGGTTTGATACTTGTGATTGATGATATCAAAATGATTACTTTGTGAACTCAAATGTCATTGAATGTTCTTAGTGATTGATTTCCAATCATTGAGAATGATCGCCAAAAATGATTTAAGGTGAAGTAGATCTGATATTGATGCTTGGTGACATAATATATTTTGAGGATGGTTCCCAACTTTGAGGTACATGGCAGGTATTTGGTGGATTGTAAAGCAGATTTCTTGTGGATTTTCTAAATCTGATCTGAATTGTATGTTTGGGGATTCTAGACTCATGATACTTAGAGACATGATTACATTTTGCTAAAAGATAGGACTATATAATCTCATTGTGGTATTGAATCTTGGTTACAGTGTATATTTTGTGGTTTGTCAATTAGACTTATTGTGAATTTTCTTGATCTGATCCGTATTTATATGATTGAGGATTATCGATTAGTGCCAATTGGAGACCTGGCAGTATCAGTGATTGAGGTTATATCTGGTGACATTTAAAAGAGACATCAGACATTAGGCTCCCTTATGGATAAATTTGCCTGACAGATGACTATTTTCCCTAGAAGGCAAGTTGAGTTTTGAGGACAAAACTCTTTTGAAGGTGGGTAGAGTGTAATACCCCAAAAATCCGACAGGACCCAGACTATACTTTGACCTAAGAAAAGTAAGTTATGTGACGTTAACGATTTGAAATAGCTTAAAATATGGTAAGCCATAACGGGATTTAATACTCTCAAATATAAACTGGTTTATGCTCGAAAAATAAATAACCTGGTCAATTGAGTGCCGAGATGGACAAATGGACTGATACGAATAATTAATTACGAAAATTTTATGAAAATAAATAAGTCATTAATAGGGACCCAATGTTGGCAAACTAAATTCCCGGCTTTATCGGCATCTTATAATTTAATATTTTATAGAATAAAATATAAACCAATATAGCGAAATAATTAAGATACCGAGTCTCGGCTTTAAGCCAAATTTACTGCTATTCATAGATTAATATTTTATGAAATAAAATATTCATATGGTAAGATATAAAATATATATAATAAATATTTACATATATGATATATATATATATATATTATTATCTTTATATTCAGGAAGCTAATGAGGAGTTGTTGGAATAAAAATAAATATGAAATATATATATATATGTGTGTGTGTGTGTGTGAATTTATATAGCAACTTGTAGAAGTTGCTGGAAGTAGGCGAAATACATAATATGTATAAGGAAAGTGTAGAAGACTCATTAAGGCGTAGCTGCACTGTTTGACCACATGACCAAAAGAAAATATATTATATAAATATATATATTATATATAATATATATATATAGATAGAGATGTATACATATCAGAAGCTTCTTGAAGAAGCTGGAATTTGGGGAAAATAAGTGAGAAAAGCAGCCGAAACTGCTGGAACGTGAGAAAGAGAGGAAAGGTCGGTGCGGTAGATGGATGTGTATATAAATATGAAGAAAAAGAAAAACAGGAAGAAGCTTGAAGCTTCTAGAGAATGGAGAAAGAGAATTGGTGCAACAAGGGATACATGTGTGTGTGTGTGTAGTGATGTGGCGGTGCAAGAGGGACGGAAGTGCAGAAGCTCACAAGAGGGGGAAAAGTTATGGTTCCTGGATTTATTGATTTCCATTGATTCCCATGTGCATTTGATTTTTGAAGGATAGCAGATCAATGTATATATTTGCATGTGTAGTGGTGCAGAAAGGGGAACGGAGCTGTTGTTGCAGGAGCAGTCGAAGCTACTGGTTGCAAGACCTGCTACGGCAGTAGCGGTACAGTAGAGCGTAGCGGTGCGGTAGGTGGTATGTATATATCTGTGTAGATATTTATATATGTGTGTGGATGTTGCAGCTTTGTGGGGTATCTTGGAGTTGAGTGAAGCGTTGTAAGGGAGAAATAGTAGCAGTGTCGGTTGGATTGGATTGGGAGAAGATTTTAGGAGTGTGATGCTTCTCCGATGGAGGAGGGGCATTTCTAGTTTGTTTCAAAGGAAGGAATCCTTCAGCGGTTGCGGCAAGGCAAGGTAGGAATTGAAGATACAAAGGCTGATTCAGGAGAGCAAGTATCTCAGATTTTGGTTCAGCGAGGTTCGGTTGGCTCATCTTCAAACCCGAACAGGTCTTCTTCACTGCCTGGTCCTTCTTCTGCTTTGCCCAACCTCGGGTTCAGGCTGTCTTAGCCGTTAAAGATGGGGAACTAGAAGGAGCCCAAGAATTGGTTGTTAAGGATGAAGATGGACAAGTGCTTGGGGTTGATTGACGTTGGGTTGGCCAAGATAACAGTTAAGGGTGAGAAGCTTCTACAACAGGTTATATTCACTTGGATGGATTGGGGCTATGGGTTTTGAATTTGCTTGTAGCAATCGGAGTTGCTGATTTGGAAGACTCGACACTGTAATCTGATGAGAGGAAGGTTGGGTTGAATGGGAATGGGAATGATGTTACTGCTATTGTGAATTTGGTGTAGCAGCTCACTCTATAAATGAGGGCACTCCTGGTTTATGCTAATACAATGCAGAGGAGCACTTTGTGATGAGTTACTAGGATATTTTGCTGGAAATTTCAGTTTGTCACAGATTTTTCGTGACATATGGGTTCTTGAAAGTAGTTGCAACACTTCAACAGCGGTAATTGGGTAGAGAGGAGTAGTTGCAAGGACATGTTGAGTAAATTTTGGCTTGATGGCTGAGCAAGCAAAATCTGAAGGTTACAAAATGGTGATGGAAGATGACATGGCTAGAGGATTCCTATGGTTGCCTGCAGAATTAGGATCCACTTCTAAACATATTGAAGGTGGTAACAATTTCTGCAATTTAGAGAAAATAGCTTTTAGGCAGTACGAATTTGTCCATGTTTTCTGTACTAAAGATGTAGCTCTAATTATAAAGAGCTATAGTCCCGGGTGCACCCCACTTTGGAAGAATCTTACAGTGTTAGGGATGAACATGCTGAGGGTGCCATAGCCTTATCATTTGGACTAGGATTGGGAGGGTTGCAACCTAAGAGGCAAAGTAGGCAATCAAGGTTGCAAGGTCAGAGTAGTAATGGTCAGAGCCAAGGCCGGAACAAGAAATATGATTGAGGGCTTATGACACTTGACTGCAAATTCTCCAAAGGTTAGCGGTTGGAGTGAAAGTGTACAGTCTCAATAGGATCACCAGAAACGTTTCACTGAAAAGAGAGATGCCACTGAAAGTTCATGTGGTTGGGGTTCGGAATGGAGAAACAAGCGGAACCACCCTGCCAAGTCAGCTGGAGAGTTAAATGATGATTGTAGTGCCAGTGGAATATTGACTGCAACCAGACAAAGGTTGGATATGTTCACATCTGAAGCAAAGGATGATCGTTTGGATGCTGAATCGATTATGATGGCCATTAGAAGGATACTACCCAGGATATGCATGGACGTGACTAACGACGTATTTGGAGATTGTCAGACTATCCGTGAAGAGAGATAAGCGTAATATTCAAGTGAGTAACTCGGACTCCTGACTTGGTATATTTTTCTGTATATTGTATTGCTTTATATACTGAACTGTTTTATTCACCGAACTGGTTTAAATGCATATGCTTTCATGTATACTCTTTACACTACATTACATGTTGCATGATTCCATTTTATTATGCTTTTGTTATCTCCTGTCCGATTTTATTTTGGGTTTGTTGTCCTAACTTGTTCTACGCCATTGGAGTTTGGTTCGATTCTCTTTTGTTATGTTGATTCTTACTCTGGGCCCATTATAGGATTGAACGATTTTATTTATGAGCATAACCCAGAGGGGTAGAGGCCCCCACGAGTGGCCCACTTTGGGGCAGCTGGGAAAAGGGCTCATCTGCTTGAGTGGCAGTCTGTTGTCCCGCTCAATTCTGATCTATTCTGCTTTGATCTAATCCCAGAGGGGTAGAGGCCCCCGCGAGGGGCTCACTTTGGGGCAGCTTGGAGAAGTTCAGGCACATTCGTTGATACGTCTTTAATTGATTAGTACTGTGTTCTTATCCGTTCTATCCTGATCTGTTTAAGCTGCATTTGTTCTATTGGAGCTATATTTGTCCTACTTGAACTGCATTGTTCTACTTGAGCTGCATTTGAGCATGCATACATATATAAACGGGTTTTGAAACCCATGGCAGGAACCTATGTTACTCACTGAGCTTGTTTAAGCTCATTCCTTTTATCTAACATTTTTTAGGATATATCTCCATTGGATTCGATGGTACAAGGACATGATACTAGTAAGCTGAGAGGTATCCCAAATACGGATCTAATGGCATGGATTTGTAGAGACTTGGGTTCTAATGGATTGACTCTGGCTATTCAAGTGAGTGACATGTTATGATTGACTTGTTGAGTTCCATTCCCGAGATGAAAAGGCTTTAAATTTCGTTGCTCTGACCCTACATTTGGAGTGCAATTTATTGTATAGTTCAGAAGGTTGCCTTTGGTTGGTCGCATTGTCGGTAGAAAGATCGGTAAGGCGGTTAACTGGCATCACATCTTGGGCATCCGCGTAGGGTGCAGTGCGGGATGTGACAGCTAACGCGTCATGTGATCCATTAAGGTGGATTTTATTGCCTGATTTTTCTTCTTTCTATTGTTCCTCTTGTTTGGGGCAAGAAACAACTATGTGTCCAAATTTGTGGAAATAATCGCATTTACTAGAGGATTGACTTATTGATTGATTAAAGAATTTTCTTTTATTACTGTTTAAGGAAAGCTTAATGGATTTGCCCTTTGAGTTACTAGAACTTGATGTGGGCCGCTTAGATTAGCTTCTTTAATTAGAAGAACTTGATCTATTGTTCTTCCATAATTTATGAAATCTTATAACGAACTTAGAAAGCTCATCCTCATTGTGAGGTGCTGACTCGATGTCACAACTCTTTTCATCTTTCTCTTGGAGTGACTTAAGTGTTAGACTCTTCTATTTTTTGGGTTGTCTGCATGTTAACTCATTGGTTTGAGGAGGCCCTACTAATTTGTCCACTTAGAGAAATTCAACATCTTTACTTTCTTCAATAGCAGTGATTTTGGGTTGAAACTTCTCAAGTAGAGATCTCATAATTTTGCTTATAATTTTTAGTTCCCCTATCTTTTTTCTAGGATTAAATAAATAATTAACTACATCACTTAGTTTGGCATAAAATTCAAATAATGTTTCATATTATTCCATCCTAAGTGTTTCAAACTTGGAGGTGAACATTTGGAGCTTGAACCTCTTTATAATAATTGTACCCTTATAAGTAATCTGTTAAATATCCCATGTTTCCTTGGATGTTTCACACATTATGATATGTTAAAATTTCTTAGTTGTATTGGTATTCAAGATGGAATTCAACCCCTTGGTATTGTATCCACTAACTCTAAGCTCAATGTCACGACCCGAAACCCACCCTATGCGGATCTCGTGTCGCGGGGCCGACCCGAAGGCCGTCCCTACTTTTTCCATTCCTGTATCATAGTACTAATATGCAATGTACTAAAAATTTTAAACAATGAACAACGGAAGTCTTTATCAATTACAGTAATCCAGCGGAAGTCTTTTAAATAATTTAAACGGTGGAAGTCTATTAAATACATGACATAGTTCTACATAAGACAAAATGAGAACTAAACGTAACCAGCACCCGAGGGTGGTGAATACATGGGAGAACTAAAATAGACTGATACCATACTTCAAAATGTCCCCCTACGCTCTCAGACTCCTACCGGGGTCTCGTCGCGTCATCACCTAAAATGGGGGGTAAGTGGGGTGGAATGAGCTACAAAGCTCAGTAAGTAAATGCAGATCTCCAACACTGGTATCGATGATCAATGAATCCATGAATAAGATTATGATAGCCAATCATAAGGATAAGATATTGTGATAGCCAATGGAAACAATTGCCACGAGGGCTAATGGGAATAATTGCCACGAGGGCCAATGAACAGTAATCACAATACACAATCAGAAGTATTGGTGTAATAGCGATATGAAGAAATCCAATGATAATATAACAACAATGAAGTACTACCACAATGAATCGATCACAATCAAATCAATCAATGCAAGTCCCTCGAGACTTGAAGAATCACAAGGGATAGTGCCATTCAACAATCAAGTTCTGTCAGTCATAAGAGATGCTTTTATTCTGTAACATGCCAGTGAAATTGCAAATGAAATGCCAGTGGAAATGCAATGAAATGCCAGTGATCATGCCAGTCAATTGCCGGTGGAAAGCCTTCGAGGAATTCATTCGTGCCACCTGTCCATTCATGGACTTGACCCTTAGGTCTCCAGTCAATACAGAAGCATCGGATGGATGTTGTGACTGAGCACAAATCCGGTATTCATAACATATCATGATCATTCGTGATTCCATAGAAGTATAAAATGGAATATCATAGATTCAATGAAAGCATAACAGTACGCCTTTCAAGGCATGGTTCAACATGATAACAATGATACAACAGTCAATCAATGTCCATAAGATAGAACAATATCACATTGTGGATAGCAATAACATGTGGTACTTTCAAGGCACAGTGAAACATGATAACAATGATACATCAGTCAATCAAATGTCCACAAGATAGAAAAATATCGAAATGTGGAACAGAAGGATATCAATACATTCAAGAGTACGAGTTTGGCAGTAAAAGAATGAACTTGGCTTATGGAAACACCACATGTAAGAGAGAGTGATCCACTTACCTCTATCGTGATTCTAGATCAGGAATCCGTGAGTGTACCCTTGCCTTTCGAGTTCCCTATATATCAGTGAATACGTTTTAGAATAAATTCTATTCATCAAATTTTATGCCTTTCTATCATAAGTATCTCAAATACTAACTTAAACTTTACCATTGAGTCCGGAATGACTAAGAAAGTCGGTTTAGGCTTTCGCGCAATTCCATTTGGACTTTTGTACTAAAAAGGGCAAAATGGTCATTTTTTACTTTTACGTTATTTTATCCTTCGGGGTCCCATCTCCTAAAACGGACCCCACCATTGGACTCAAAACGTCCAAGATAATAAATTTTGACTATTCATTTGCATCGTTTGGACTTCGTTTGACCCATATTTGAAATAGGGGTATTTTTGTAAAAATTAATATTTTATTAATTTTCCTGTTTGGGCCTTAGTGAGATTTCTTAAAACATTTGGGGCCGGTTCATAATTTCCTAAAGCTGCGGTCTGAACCAGTTGGTTCAGAACCAGAAACCCTAAACCGGTCTGCCCCCTTACTGAACCAAACGACTCAGTCTATTTCAAAGAACCGGATTCCAATATCCTGGTTCCTACCTTATTTGTGGTTGGAATAAGCCCAAACCCAATTTCCATTTCCTATCTCCATAGCCAAACAACCCAAAAATCCATTTTAAAAACTAAATATGAACGACACAGTTTCATGCCCCATTTCATATCCGGTCGGGTACCGACCCGACCTGAACCCAAACCTGGTTCGTCTTAACCCGATAGCCCCCACGACATTCCGGTCGTCTTCCCCACTGCTCCGGTAGGGTTCCGGTGGTGAACAGTCGTCTTCTCCGACGACTGTCACCAATTTCCGATGGTTTTTCCTCTCGTTTTGAATGCCGTTTTACTCCCCATCACATGGGGATCATGATTCCATCCTCCATTTTGATCAAGACCGTCTTGATCTTTACGAATATGGGTTCAAATATCTCCGACCGACTCTCCGGCCAAGTCATAATTTTCATTTTCGTGGCTGTTTCTTCTCGGTTTTAAACCCATTTTGATTCTAAAGTGTTTCTGCACTTCATACCAACATTTTTATAAACTAAATGCAAAGTTTTAAACGTAAAATCAGTGAAACCCAGATTATCCTCCGAATCCTGCAACTCGGATTTTCTCCCTCATTTGTGAACCAAATAAGGTACGGTTTGTTCCTATCAACGCCATTTTTCATGCTTGTTTAGACCCTATATTCAAAATAAATCGAATCATGCTTTAACATTTCAAAACAGAAACAGTGGCTTACCTATACCTTCGGTTTTCCTTTGTTGTTGAGCCCCTCTTCCTCTCTCTAACCTTCTCTCTTTCTCATTCTGCTTCCCTCTCCCTTTTAGTTCCTGATCTTTCCTTTGATTTCCTTTTCTCCCGAGAGTGAGAGATCACATGCATATAATAAGCTTTTCCTTTTTTTTTTTTCTCTCTCTCTCTCTCTCTAGTCAGACCTAACCATGCCCTGAGATCTCCTTACACACTCCATCACCCACTTTCTGTCACCACCACTCTCCATTGAGTGTTATACACTCAACTTATTACACACACACACATGCAACCGTACACACACACACACACCTTTTCATACATATATATATATATATATATCTTTACCCACTCACACACACTTACACGGCTGGTAACAGCCCACTTGCCCATTTTCTTTTCTTTCCCTTTTTCCTTCATTTAATATACACATATATATATGGTATAATACATTATATAATATATATACATGTATAACCCATAATTATACATATTTTATACATACCTATATGCCCATACATATACGTATATACTAAACTCTGGGCACGTATGCATACACTGATTTTTGGTATACTACGTGTCCGTGAAACATGGGCATGCATGGAAATACGTGCGTGCACGTTTTACGATGTGTTATCCTGGGGTGCTCGGGTGTTGCCCGGCATGGGTTATACATTTCAATCATTTACAGTTTCCAGTCATTCATTTCCACGAAGATACCATGATATACATATCTTACCGTTCAAGTTACATATTTTAACTGACCTACCTCGGTATACGTGACGTATCCCGGGTCGGGATATTACACTCAATTTCATTCCAAGTAGTAGCATACTTTGAGGTCGATGGTTTATAAGCGGTGCCTATGGTGCAAGTGGAGTCCAACCATTCTCAACCGTCAACCACACATGCTCTTCTATGGACCTAAGGAAGGACTTCATTCTAGCTTTCCAATAAGCATAACTAGAGCCCTTAAAAAGTGGAAGTCAGGTTATGAAACCTCCTTCTTGAAAATTATTCATCTAGAAAAAAATTAGAATCAATATAATACTTAAGCTTTTAGCTTTGATGCCACTTTAAGGGGCCTTATTTGTATCCAGATGGAATACCTTTATATTGCAAATTTTGAAAAAGGGTAAATTACACTTTTCACCCTTTTTAGTTTGACCCTTATTTCAATTTAGCCCATATTCTTTAAAAACTTGCAACGTTAACCTCACATTTTTAGCCCCTTTCCAATTTAATCCTTCTATCACTCCAAGTCGTTTATTATGGACAGAAAAAAAAACATGTGCATATCACATGTCTTGGTAAGGACATATTTGTAACTTCAAACCAATTCCCCCAAAATGTGACATATATATATATATATATATATATAAAGGGTGAGAAAGAAAGAGGATGAATCTCTTCTATCATAATTGGATCGATAGAGTAAATTTTTTTTGTTAAGATCCTTGGAGATGGTTCCATTTGTTATTGTTCATGGTGGCTACAGATGCGTCTAGAACAATTTATGACTACTTATGTGTTGACAATGGGATCATTGGGTCGACTGGACGATAGTAGTGTTGTCATGGATCGCAGTTCATGGCAGCTGTGGTGGCAGCCGATAGTTTTAGTCAACGCTAATGGGTCGACAATGGTGGCCCGTGGCTTGTGGCTTTTAGGTCGTAGTGGTCCAATGCCTTTATAGTGCCGAGTTGATAATTAGTCATCGTCGCTAACAATGAAGGCTATTGGTCTTGTAATGATTAAGTGACGTGACTTATTGTACTCATTTTAATGGAATGCTCATAGCTAGCTATATGAGTTTGGGTTACAATAAAATTTGTTTTGCCAACAAGTGCTGTAAAGACCTGAAAATTGAGGATAAATTTTTCGTTTTGCCAATAGGGCTATAATGCCTTAACCCAAGACATGGCACATAAATCGAGGTAGACCGGGTCGAGTAGTGTAATACCAGTTGTAACCCGAGCTAGTTAAGATTCTATATTATGATATCATATAGACTGAATGACTTTAGAATGTGAACGGTTTTAATTGAACAGTTAGTGTCGGGCAACACTACGCAACCCAAAACTAAACATCGTAATACGTGTACGTACGTCGATGCATGCATGTGTACGTATATGTATAGGTATAAACCGTTATAAATGAGTGTATGTATACGTATAATATACGTGTATGTTTGAGTATAGATATACATGTGTAAAATATGTATGAATATATATATATATATACGTAGCATAGTATATTATATATATATATATATATACAAGTGTTAAAATAAATAATAGAAAAGAAAGAAAAAGAAAAGAAAATGAAGGAAAAGCATGCATGCAAGTAGTATGGTGTGCGTATAGTTATGTGTATTCATGCATGTATAAAAATGTGTATATATATATGTATGTTATATATATGTACATATAAAGAGAGCAGCAAGTGGGCTAAATGAGAAAGGTGTGGGAGGGCTGTCGGTCAACTTGTGTGTGAAAGTAGGTGAGAGTAAGTGTGTGTGTGCGTGTGTGTGTGTGTGTATGTCGGTTGGTGTGTGTATGGGTGTAATATAATATACATATATATAACACCAAAACACAAGCAACATTAAATGGGAATCAGAAAAAAAAAAAAAAGAAAGGGAACAGGGAGGAAGTCAGAAAGGGAAGAAAAGAAGGGAAAACTGTAGGCTGCATGGGTGGGCAAGTAAGTGGTTTTACTTATATGTATATGGTTGAGTTGTTTGAGAGGAATGAGAAGAAGCTAGAAGAAAAGATAAGCTCTGAGAGGTCACTGGGTGATTCAGAAGTGTAGAAGGGAGAAAATCAGAAGAACAAGGAAGGGAAAAATCACTGTTAAAAAGGTGAACTCACAAAACCTATGTTTTCTCTCTCTAAGAATTTTGCCCATATACAAGCTGTTTAAGTCTTGATTTTCGCATACTTGATATCTAGGGTATAAGAACTTGAAAAGAGCATGAAAACTAGACCTTAGAACTGTCCAGGACACTAAACCCATACATGACCGCCATAGATGAACCTTAGTAGGAGTAGAACTGAAATCATGTAAACCAAACTCCATTTGAGTTGTGAGGACCTTAACTAGACCTTTAAAACATTTTAAAAACACTAAGATACAACTTGGAAACTCAAAGAAAATCATAGAAACCTGAGTTGCAGGTTTGGGTTTTAAAACCCAACCCCACAAACTTTGTGTAAAACCTAAATATGAGAATGGAGACTTGAACCCCATGAGGAGGGGACCAAAATAGAAGAGATCCCACAAACTTTGGGCCAGAAACAACCATGAATGACCAAGTTTCAGGTTTGGTTATCAAACCTTCAATCGAGCACTTAAGCTAGACCTGAGATTTCAAATGAATGCCAAAATAATCCTTGGTGTCCCAGAAACAGTTTAGGGTTGAAAACAGAGAGATGGGATTATCCAAAACCCACGAAATTCAAAATGAAAGATTGTAGAGATTAGGGCAACAGTAGTTAGGACATGAGGAGGAAGAAGACCCCACTGAGTCAACTCATGAGTTGACTCAACCGATTCCTGATCGAGTTATACCGGGGCTGTGTCGACTCAGACACGTGTCACGATGTGGGGTTGGCCACCGCATTATTGGAACGACACCGTTTTGGGGGTGTTATGATTTAATTTTAAAAGCTGAATTGGGCCTGTTTGGTCATGAGGGTAAGAAATTGAAATTGAATTTAAAAGCCAGATTGGGATATCTTATCCCTAATTGTTTGTCCTATCCGCTGTTTGGCTCTGAATAAATCAGAAAAATAAAAGGGAGCTACGCCCCCTGCGAATTGAACCAAGGACCGAATGTGTGGATGTGGTGCGTGTAACCAGAGAGGACGGGACAATCCCTTGTTAATTGAGGCGCACAAATATATATATATATTATATAATAATAATTAATTAATTAATTAAATAAATTTAATTAATTTAAATATAGCAAAATGGCCCGAAGTCCAAATTAATCAAGTTATTAGTGTATTTTGACTATCTTGGAACTTCAAAGACCAATGGTAAGGTCCATATTGTGAGACGGGGTCCCAAAAAATAGAAGACCCGTAAAAGTGTAAAATGATCATTTTGCTCTTTTTAGCCCAGGTGTCCAAATTGAGTTCTGCGAAAGCCTAAACCGACTTTCTTCGACATTCTGGACTCAATGGTAGAGTTTATTTTAGTAAAATAGAAACTCATGATATAACAACATAAAATTTGATGAATAACATAATTCAAGTGGCAATAAACTGAGTTGTATTTCATGATTTTAGGAACACCGAAAGGCAAGGAGAAGGCAATTTGACCTTCTAGATAGATACAATAAAGAGGAATGCATTCTCACTGGTTGGTTTGGCTACACAGCAAACACAACTCCCTTGGGTTGAGAAAAACCCTTCTAGGTATGATAGTTTGCTAAGTAAGGAACAGGATTAAGTTTAGGAATGATTTGCATGTTAATTGAACGAATCATATGTTTATTTGATGTTAGACGATCACCTCGGGAATGGTTGCTTTGAAACAAAACCTAGAGTTGATTGTTTATGTGCTTGTGTGTTCTTTGTTGTTCTTTGGAGTTATGATTTGTTCTATGTGTTAGTACTGTACATGATTTATGTTCTTGGAGAGTTATTAAGATTGTAAATATGTGATTTGAGTACGTGTTTAAATTGATTATGTATAGCATACATACATGTGAAAGAAGTTTGGTGATTCAAATATTATTGTTGCTTTAAGTGGAATGCATTATTTAAAGCGTGCTCCATGTGTTGGTAAAATGTTTCATTGAGACTGTATTATTACATAGTGGAATCAAAGCATATTGGCATGGTGTGATTCTTGAAAGCATAGTGTGGGTTGAGCACGTGGTGCTATGCAATATGAGGGTGTAGATCCTGTAGTGAAAAACCCAAAATTGGCCATTGCATTGGTGCCCAGTATCCAACGGATGCGATCCTGTGAACAGGACATTGGTACTCAAGGTCCATCAGAAGCGATCCGTAAACGAGACATGGGTGTGGCATAGAGTTGCATGGGTGTGTCACACATATTTCCATTACATCATATTAATGGGTTCATGGATGTGGCATAGAATTTTTACGGATGCGTTATGAACATTACCATTACGTTGTATGGATGATTAGGGAGGCATGTAGAAATGAATGTAAACTTGCACATGCCACGCCTTAATTTTGTTCCTTGCATTAGCATTGTGTCATACCAGTAGTTGCGCTAACCCATTCGTGGGATATCATATTACAGATGACGTTCTTGGTACTTGAGACTTGATGAAATCTTGAAGGAAGGAGGGGAAAAGAACTTGGAAGTATATTTGGCCCTTGGGGCGTATTTTGTGATGTAAGGGCTTAAGCCCAAATGACTTGTAAGATATATTTATAGAATGTGCCTTACGTGTATATATGTTGAAGGGAATGAATGTATGTCCAATTAAATCCATTAAAATTGTCTTTCATTTACTTTTCTTAATTTGTTTCACTCACTCCTCGGGTTTGTGGAAATTCGGGGCGTGACAAGTGTTAATGGCGATGGTTTTTGCATGCTCACTCATGGGAGAGTTTTGCAGGTTATTTGTATTGTTTATGGCTAATGGAGAAGAATCAAGTTTTTTTACAATTGGTTATTGGCTTGGTGGGTTGGTATTTTGCTACTATTTGGTACTGTGTTTAAATTTCATTCTTGACACTTTTGCAAATTCGTTTTAGTATTGGGTTCAGATTTGGTAACCTAATTTGTAAACGACATTGGGAAGGTTTTTTTTTTTTTTGGGCATATTTTGGTATCCAAAAATTCAAAAAATGATCTAGTGTAGCTGTATCCTATTTGTGTTGTTTATCTTTTAGCTGCTATAATTTGTTTTTGCTTTTTTTTTTTTTTATAGGAATTAGCTGCTATCCTTTGTACCAATTTTCTCTTGGATCTGAATTAGGGCATAAGTTTTACAATCGAGATTGTTTTGGTGCCATTTTTGGAGGTAAATGGTTTGAAGTTACAAATATGTCCTTACCAATTCATGTGATGTGCACATGTTGTGTTTTCCATCCATAATAAACGGTTTGGAGTGACAGAAGGATTAAATTGGAAGGGGGATAAAAATGTGAGGTTAACATTGTAACTTTTTAAAGAATATGAACTAAATTGAAATAGGGGTCAAACTAAAAGGGTGAAAAGTGTAATTTACCAAAAAAAAATTTATATTGATAGATTTTAATTAGCTTTGGGTGATTAAAGTTCCCTTTTCAGGTATACGAGAGTTATGTTCACATGTGTGCAATCACAATCGGTGGCATACATCAACATATGGTACTAATAAAATTAAAAGAATAATAAAGAGTAGGAAGATGATACACCAGTTTTTGTTGAGGAGGAAACTGCCACAAAACAACCGTGTCTGCTTTGAAAAATCCTAAGGCACTTACCCAGATGCACACAATCCACTAGAATCGCTTGGGTGATTACAAACTCTATAGACACAATGAGTTAGTCTCTCAAGGCTTGTTCTTGATCTAAATCTCCTTTAACTCAAATCCTTAAGTGCTCTTCTAGTAGATGTCCATTTTGAGTGCTCGAAGAGACAACTTCAATCACAGTTGTAAATTGCCACGCAACCTCAAACTCTACCAATCGCACACAACTTGAAAAACACAAGCTTGTATTAGAAAGATAGTGTAGAAAGTATGGTATGTTCTTGAATCAATTGGCCTTTTGATTTATATGAACATGAGAATCCAATTGAAAATCCTTTTGGTATGAAAAAGATAATAAAAGATATAACAACCAAAAATGATTTCAAAAATATATCAAAGGTTATATATAGTCCTAGGGTTAAAAGGAAACACTCGGGAATCAAATTTAGAAATATAAACTCTAATTCCTAGCTAGTTGTTCTAACAAGCTAGGTGTCATTCAAATGAGTTGGGGTCGTTCGACCAACCAATCCAATGAGGTCTACTAAAAAAGCTTCTGGATTGATCGTTTGAACAAACAGTTAAACAAAGGCAAACAATAGCTTTTCTGTTTGGTCATTTGAATGAAGTTAATTCTTGTTTTAACGTTCTTAACAGAATGTGAGATCTGCCTTATTTTTTGACATCTAATTTAAGAAAAAAATTTCTTAAAACCTGAGCAAATTCAAATACTCCCTTTGTGTTATTTTAAGAGCCCCATTTGAGAAAAAAAAAATTTTAATGGGACATGCATTTAATGTTTTTACACTTGAGTAGAAAGTACAATTTTACAAAATGAACCTCCTTGAACATTTGTTACTACAATCACATCATAATAAATAGGGCAAGTTGGGAAGTTTACAACATTTTATGTCTTGACTTTTCAAACAAGACTTTTATTTTCGAACATCAAAAAAGGGAAAAAAAAGGGACTCTTAAATTAGAACGGAGGGAGTATCAAAATTCATGCACACAATTACACTTTGAAAAACTTGAATAAAACCTTTTTATTGCATGAAGTGTGTGTGTGTGAGTGAAAAAACCCTAGGACAATGTATTTGTGAGCACCACCGCTGAAAAGGACCCTTAAAACTTAGGACTCAACTGTCCCTTTCCTTAAAGATGGAAAAGAATACCCTAAGAAATGAAGAGAGCTAAGAGGAACAACCAACTTGTTTTGGGTAAGTAAACAATCAAACTAGTTACATCCATGAGAGATAATATATCACAAAAAGGAAAATAAATGAAACTTTACATTACTTTGGTCCTAGTTACAATCTAAACCCCTTGACATGGGTTAAATAAAATATAAAGCAACTAAAAATTCCAAACCAAAGAAAAACTAAGTCTGGGGCTAAGGAACAAAGTGGGAAGGTGTTAGGCACCCATCTCACCTGGTCTTAATGGATTGGCCTCAAATTTTCAAATACAAAGCTTCTTCATTGTGATAAAGTGAAAAAAAAAAAGATAAAGTAAAGAGAATAAATAATAATAATAATAAACAAAATTAAGAGTGAAAGAAAAATAAGCTTTGAAGTCGTCCCATGACATGCTTTTATTAATGGTGATAGAAGTTAAAAAATTATCATCCAATCCAATTAATGGTGATAGGAGGTGACAAATTGGGCTTATAGGCACATATTATATCAATATTGATAGAATGTATGAACAATTGAATGAATTTTACATAAAAATAAAGAATAATATATGCATGAAGATAAAGACAATAAACGGGAAAACGAGAGAGATTTGACTCGGGTTCGAAGAATTTTATGTATCCACCAAGGATGGAATTAGAGTCACATAGTTCTCCCAATCACCTTCTTCTATCGTGAGTGATAAAAGAAGACATAACTAGCAAGAAACCTGAGAAGGGTTTAGGATGTGTACCTTATTTGTCACGAATGATTGGGTAGCATTTCGGCTCTTTTGTCTAAGGAAAATTGTATAAACATGAATAGTTTGAAAAGAATATTATTGTAGATAAATCCAAATTATGATGTAATTGGATTTTGATTTTGTGCTTAGGATAAATATTGAATTGGAATGCGAAGGCAAATCTGAAAGTTAAGTGTTGTAATGATTTCTTTATTGAATTGGAAGCAGTTATATTCTGGTGGACTGTGGAGGTAACCTAGTGATGAATGCTATTGTCTTACCTAGTTCTATAAGATGATCGATACTAGATGTGATAAGAATAGTGGGTTGATTTAATGAACTTATGAATATAGACCTTGTGAAAATAATGAGTTGCATGAATCTGGCCAAAATTGAGGTGTGAATTATGAACCTAGTTCTAGCATAATTTATAAGATTGATTCCAGAATTATGATTGAATAAAAGGTAAGCATTGATTATTGCTTTGGAGGAAATTGTATATCAAGTTAAGAGTTGGATGATACGAATTTCTTGAATATGAATCTTGTGTTTAAGATGCAAATTGTGTGAATGTACTTGGAGTGAAAATATTGTGGTTGAGGCACTAGAACTTGAGAGCTTGGATTGTTATACAACTTATAAGTGAATGGTGGTTTTCACTTGTCATTTAGAAATACGTGGGTAAAAGTTATGAACAAGTCTAATTGGTTTGGATAAAGTTATAAATGATTGTGTTGTCTGGATCTAGATAATAAATATTACACTTGGGAGATTTTTTTTTTTTATTCGGGGGCTTGTGATGATTGCCTTGTTCCACTATCGTATGGTTCACCAGTTAGGGGTAGTGAGATACTAACGAGGATCTATAGAGATTGCTCGATAGAGGTAGTTGATTGCATCCTTTCTTTTGACTTCATTCTACTTGACGTGTCTAGTTTTGGTATTATATTGGGGATGGATTGGTAGTTTATATTTTGGGTGAGTATAAACTGCCACAAGAGAAGAGTGACAATGTATACTCCTGAGGGAGATAGTTTTTATTTCACAGGGGATCGCAGAGAATTCTTAGTTTCAGTCTTGTATGACTCGAGGAGTTAGGGAGGCCATAGTTATTTGTTGGCTAGTTTGATAACAGGTAGGAGTGAAACTATAGAGAGTATATTGCCGCCAGTAGTGGATGAATTTCCAGATGTCTTTTCAGATGACTTGACTAGTCTACCGCCGAGACGAGAGATAGAGTTCACGATAAAGCTTATCCTAGGCACTTGCCTATTTCCATTCCACCTTACTAGTATGGCTTCTGCTGAGTTGAGGGAGCATCAGTTTGTTTGCTAAGTTTTCGAAGTGTGAGTTTTGGTTCTAGGAGGTACAGTTTCTAGGCCATGTTATATCAAGTAGTGGGGTGTTCGTGAATCTTTTTAGTGTGGACTTTGGTATGAATTAGGAGAGGTTAGACCTTGACTTAATTGGGTTGATTTGGATTACATGATTAGATGAGTGCTTGTTGCTTTAGTGTGTGAAATTTGTACAATGTGTGGTATGCTTGGTTATTGATGAACTGGGACTAGATGCTTATATCTATGCAGTAGATCGAGTAAAATTAAGAGGTAGACTATGTGCTTGTTGTCTATGAGATAGGCTATAAGCCTGGATATCCATAGGGTTGGATGTATACCTAGTTACCTATATAGCAGGTTGTATGCTTATTTATGTATATTTACATTCTTGGGATGGATCTTATGCTTGGGTGTTGGTATGGTAGGCTATGTGTTAGCTATTGAATGTTGCTTGTTTATTCTATATATACATGTTAGTTTAGTACCTATTATAGTACTACGACTATGATATCTATACAGACTGATTGTTACTAATGCATGTATAAGAGTATGTTTAAACATGTTTATATGTATGTGTCATTTGATACATGTGTGCAAGGATTGATATATATTCATAATTGAAATTGGTGAAGAGTTTCACTAAGAATCTCAATTGTTATGAGACTTTATTTAAGGTATTGACTAGAACGATAACGAGTTAGCGTAACCTTAGATAAAAAAACAAAAAAAATGGGGATATTTTTTTTTACCTTCTCTAATGTTTTGTTCTTTTGAACCTTGATATATTGCCTTAAGTTTCATGATTAGAGTACATAAACTACATTGTCTACATACGAATATCCAGTTAACATATATATGCTTGAAATGAATAGGCTAATCTTTATTAATAAATGACACTTAGACTCGGTTATATATAGACTAAGGTGGATGATAATAGCTTTACTTTAAGATTATGTTGTTGATGTCCTGTGGATGATTATAGTACTTGAAGGATATTAGATTATTGAATTACATTGAAGTGGAGGTGATATATTGATGACATTGTGATAAATTACTAGGTGATTGCATAGTTTGATTTGAGATTAGTTAGATGGTCATGACATGTGAGAGGCTTTGAGGTATCATTATGAGTATTGAGTATTTTATTATGTTGAATTATTGAGGTAGGGTCATGATGCTTAGATAGATTTGGGAAAAAAAATGGCATTGATAAGCCAACATATTTGAGGATTTCATTGTGCGGTATGCCATATGGAGTGGGCCGTTACAGATGGGATTAGAACCAGACCCTAGCAGGGAGGGTGGAGATGTATGCACACTGCTGCACACCCGCCCAAGTGGACGAGGTTCCTTTGAGGGAAGAGGGTAATGGGAAAGGGTAATGCATTCCACATCGCCTGGCGAAGGGAGAGGATAATGATCCATAGGTAAGGCTGCACGTCTCCATGTTATAATGCATTTTGGATTGATCTTTCTAAATTTTGTCGAAGAGGTACATTTTTTTAAATTTCGGGACGAAATTTCTTTAAGGAGGGAAGGATGTAGAGACCTGAAAAATGAGCGTAAATTTTTTGTTTTGCCGGTAGTGTAACACCCCGACTTTGTGTAATTAATAATTAGTTATTAATTATTAATTAATACTGGCTTATAGAATGATCTAGGGAATTAATCATAATCCCGGCGGTCATGATAGACCGATAAAATAATTATATATGTCTGGAGGAAAAGGGTAAAATACCCGAACCCAATTACTGATTAATTCGGCGAAATAACACCGCTTTAACACTAACGAAATCCGAATTAGCTAACCCGAAAAATCCCGAATGTTTAATAAATGACATGGAACCTCTGACACTGAAGATAAGTGAAATATGAAACTCTCGGAACAAACCGTGTCGAAAAAGGAGTTACGGAATGAAAGTTATGAAGGAAATACTGAAACTGAATTTCTGCGCAATCAAACGTGGCCTTAACCGAAAATATGGGAAAAATGGCCAAATGGGAGGCCAAGGGAATTGAACCCTTGACCTTTGAGTGAAAAGAAACCTCATCCAAAAAAATAACCAACTGGGCTAGTGGCATCTTTGTGACCATATATACAATGAAATGTATATACATACAAATCTGAATAGGCCACCTCCCAAGTGACCAATGAACAAGCATGCAACACATCAGCATGCATCACCCTATGCCCCCTAGGCTATCATGCCTACACATCACATGATGACCCCTCCCCCAACCCAAATGCATGCAAGCCAATGATGGTACATCTCACAAATCAATAACCTATTTCATATGTGATATATGGTGAGGGTGAGATCAGAAATTTGGGGGTTTGATATACTGATACAGAGAAGGTGATAAGGTGAGAACTGATCTGTTAAGAGAGAGAAGCCATGTGAGGTCAAACATGGTGTGGTGTGTACAACTTGGTGTAAACATGCATGTGTATGTCCTCAATGCGATGCAAAAAGAGGAGGACTGAGGGCACGACTGTACTGGAAGGTCCCAGAAACTGGATCCGAACCATGGAGAGGAACAGTGGTCGTTTTATGAGGTAAACACAAAAAACTGTTAAAATTTTCTGTTTGGATTTTTACTACAGGTTTTGACTTTATTGAGCCATATAGACTGCATATGTGAGCTTCTGTGAGACTTTAGAACTGTTCCGAATTGATTGGGAGTGTCGAATAGGGTAGAAACACCCAAAACCCGTGAACAGCCACCATGGATGACCTCAAAAGTGAAGGTTTTAAACAACTGTCATAAAATAGACTTCTGATCCTTGGGGCATAATCTAGACACCAAGGGGATTCATTTTCAAGTTGAATGGACCGAAATGGTCCAAAAACCAATGAGGAAGAGGCGGTTGCAGGTTCGGTTGGCCGAAATGATAATCTCCCCAACCCAACTGATTCGTGAGTTTTAAATGCACCAAATACTCCCTAAGGGTCCTAGATGGTCTCTCTGATCCGAAAGAGGGGTCGAAACCGATTGGAAATGGTGAAAAAATGGAATTAGAAGCGTCGCCGGAAAACCGGCCTCACCGGAGCCGCGACCTGTAATCCGCTGTTCGACGGCTAAAACTTGGTCGGGGACGGAAACCGACACCGGGGATGGAAAGATCACGGAAATGCCTTTCAAACCCCGTTGGACCGAACCCACGAAGTCACCGGAATTGCCCCACCGGCGCCGGAGAAGACCCCTGCAGCTCACCGGAGAAGACAGAGACCATTTGGTCTCGGGTGGGTCCTGAATCGGACTCGGGTCGGGACCCGACCCGTTGCAAAACCGGATAAGTGGCACGTCGCCGTTTTGAAGTTTACTGTTTTGATTTTAAAATTGAATTCCACCTGTTTGGACGCAGTGATAAGAAATTAAAATCAGGTTATAAGGATAACCTGAACACTGGATAAGGGCAATTTAGGGTTAACTGGAATATGCTATTCCGGTTTTCTGAAAGTAACTGAACCGGTTGGTTTTCTGAGTTTTGGACCGGTTCAATTTCTGAACCCCTGAACCCTCTGGTCTGAACCCTAATTTTCTGAATTTATATTTAACCCCCCAAATGTTTCTGAAAATTTCAGAATTACCCCTGATAGTTCTGAATATTGCACAGTGGCCCTGATTTCTGAAATTTTGTGCAATCAAGCCCCTGAAAAATTAATTAAATAATAAATTAATTATTTAATTATTTTATTAAATAGGTAAAATTTCGATTTTACCCCTGGACATTAATCATGTCAAACGGAGTCCAAATAAAGCAAATAAATAGTGTATTTTCACTATTTCAAGCATTCTGGACTCAATGGTACAGTCCAAATTGGGAAATTATGTACCGAAAAATACAGACCTGTAAGTGACAAATGACTGTACTACCCCTGAGGGTACCCAGGCCCAAATAAAAATAAAAGACAGTCTATTCTGATTATGTCGGACGCTCTGGACCCAATGGTGAGGTCCATTCTGTGAACTGAGGCACCGAAAAATAAGACGTATGAAATTACCAAAATACCCCTCATACTGTACGAAGCCCAAATGAAGTCTGATTGGGACGAAATTGATACCGATAGAAGCCCAGATACTGGTGAAACTGTAAACATGATTAAATAATGATTCGGAGTCAGAATCTTACAAAACATAAAATGACCAAAATACCCCTGAGCATAGTAAGTGCAAAGTAGAGGTCAAATAAAGGTCAAACTGATATGATAAATTATCATAAGGATACTTATGAACACTGAAGAGCTAAATAAGACTTCGGAACAGTTAACGCGTAAAACGAGAAATGACTAATGTGTCCCGATGACCAAAAGCAGATACCAAACGAAGTCCAAAGGACTTAGAAAATTATATCTAAGATATGTGGACTATTTTGAGGACCACAACTGGGTCCGGGATAAGAATGGCAAAATTACCATTTTACCCCTAAGGCTAAATAAGCACCTAACTGATAGCAATTTAAGTCTAAAAGACTTAGAACTTCATGTATACGATATATGGGATATTCTGAGAACCACGACTGGGTCTAGGGCAAGAGTGATAAAATGACTGTTTTGCCCTTAAGGTTGAATAAGTGATTGACTGATAACGATTGAAGTCTAAATGACTTGGGTTATAATCTTGATGACTGCTAAGCCTAATTTAAGAATAAAATAGCCCCGGATGAAACCCGATAAGAGGGTGATAGACTACTAGGCTATCTTAGGTAATCCGATAGACACCTAAGATGACGAATAAGACCTGAATGAATAAATTCTGATCTGTCTGTGATTGATGATGATTGTTCAGGATATACATGGTGATGCCTGACGTACTTAGAGGTTATCAGATTGTTTATGCAAGGAGATGACTGTAACAGTTGTGAGTAACCCTGACTCCTGAATTGGTGTATAAGTACACTGTCTAGTTACTGTATTTTAAAATACTGTACTGTACTGTTTTATCTGATACACTGATTTCATGCTCTTACTCAAATGTATGATTTTTACTCTGTCTGGCTTCTCTGTTCTGTACTGAAATAAACCTATCGCTGTTTTTAACTGGTTCTAAAAAGAACAACTGATTCTTGGTACCACCTCAGTCTTGGGCACTATATGAGCATACTGCACTGTTTAATCTGTGCATATTGTACTGTTTATTCTGTTATACTGTTCTGCTCTGCTCATTACTGATCTGTTCTGTTACTCTGATGTTTTAACTGAACTGTTCTGATACTCTGATGTTTTAACTGATCTGTTCTGCTACTCTGATGTTTTAACTGATCTGTTCTGTTACTCTGATGTTTTAACTGTACTCCTGTTTTTAATACCGTTTCAAATGAACGTGTTTAACTATCTGTTATGTCTAATCTGTTCTGATCTGTTCTGTTGGATCTGTCCTGACCTGTTCTGTTGATCTGTTCTGATCTGTTCTGTTTGATCTGTCTGACCCGTACTGTCTGATCTAGTCCCGACCTGTTCTGTTTGATCTGTCCTGACCTGTTCTGTTTAATCTGTCCTGGCCTATTCTGTTTGATCTGTCCTGACCTGTTCTGTTTGATCTGTCCTGACCTGTTCTGTTTGATCTGTCCTGACCTGTTCTGTTTGATCTGTCCTGACCTGTTCTATTTAATCTCTTCTGACCTGTTCTGTTTGATCTGTCCTGACCTGTTCTGTTTAATCTGTCCTGACCTGTTCTGTTTGATCTGTCCTGACCTGTTCTGTTTGATCTGTCTGACCTATTCTGTTTGATCTGTCTGATCTGTTCAGTTTTGATCTGTCTTGACCTTGCTTTGTCTGACCTGCCTGATCCGTTCAGTTCTGGTATGTCCTGATTTGTTATGTTTGATCTGTTCTGTCCTGACCTGTTTGCTCTGTTTTGATCTGTTCTGTTGTGTTCCATCCCGTCCTGATCTGCTCCATACTGATCTGTCTTGTTCTTTGATTTATATGCCTTGCCCCTGATGGCTTATGTTCCGTTTCGTTAAGGATGTGCTTTGTTTCAGATTAAAATATTGTTTCCGCTTCATTTTGTTATGTTCCTGTCCCGTCGATGATCTGCTTGTATTCTGATTGATATATTATTCCCGCTCTGTCTTGTACCTTTTCATTATAATATGCCTGTACACTGATTGATATCCTGTTTTCGCTCAATTCTGTCTTGTTTCGTTCCGTTGATGATATACTTGTATCCTTGATTGATATACTGTTTCCACTCAGTTCTGTCTTATTTCGTTCCGTTGATGATATACCTGTATCCTTGATTGATATACTGTTTCCACTCAGTTTTGTCTTGTTCCGTTTTGTTGATGATATACTTGTATCCTTGATTGACATACTGTTTCCGCTCAGTTCTGTCTTGTTTCGTTCCGTTGATGATATACTTGTATCCTTGATTGATATACTGTTTCCACTCAGTTTTGTCTTGTTTCATTCCGTTGATGATATACTTGTATCCTTGATTGATATACTGTTTCCACTCAGTTCTGTCTTATTTCGTTCCGTTGATGATATACCTGTATCCTTGATTGATATACTGTTTCCACTCAGTTTTGTCTTGTTCCGTTTTGTTGATGATATACTTGTATCCTTGATTAATATACTGTTTCCACTCAGTTTTGTCTTGTTCCGTTTTGTTGATGATATACCTGTATCTCTGGTTGACATATTGTTTCCGCTCCGTTCTGTTATGTTCCGTTCTGTTTTATTCTGATTTGTCAAGTTTTATTCCGTTCTGTTCGGTTATGATTTGTTATGTTTTATTCCGTTCTGTTCGGTTATGATTTGCTATGACTTATTCCGTTCTGTTCGGTTATGACTTGTTATGTTCTGTTCCGTTCCGTTCTATTATGTTTTATTGTGATCCGTTCTGACCTGTTCTATTTCGACCCGTTTTATTCTGACCCGTTCCATTCTGACCTGCTCTGTTCTGATTTGTTGTGCTTTGCTTCATCCTGTTCTGATTTGTTATGTCCTGCTCTGCTCGGTTCTGCTCCGTTCTAACCTGTTGTGTTCTGTTCTGTACGGTTATACTTGATATAGTCTGTCATGTTCTGTCTGTCCTGATTTGTTGTTTTATTTTGTGCAGTCCTGCTTTATTCTACTGGAACTGCATTTAAAGTAGATTTATAAAACTGCTATTTCAGAAACAACTGAACTACCCTTGTGCTTTGTAAACAAGAAATGGTTTTGAAACCCTTGACAGGGAACCTGTGTTACTCATTGGGCTTTTCGAAGCTCACCCCATTCCCTAACATTTTTCAAGAACGATATCTATTGGATCTGATGGCACTGATCTGTGGAGACTGGATTATTGAGGATTGAATCTATTTAATCAGGTGAGTGATGTACTATGACTGACTTGACTGATATGTACTGAATATAGATATGGCTCATGGATTTAAACGGTACTCTAGAGATTATAGTTCTGCTCTGTTGTTATATGTCGAATTATAGATATGCTTTGAGGTTGAGTTGTTAGCTGTTGGATTTTAGACTTGCTCTGTGTGATACATATCCTACGGTGGATACATGAGTTGCATTCCCGTGATAAAAAGAAAAAAAAAAGTTTTAAATTCCGCTGCATCTGACCCTACAGTCGGAGTGCAATTCACTGGAAAGTTCAGAAATTGCCTTCGGTTGGTCGCGTGGCGGCTAACTGGCATCACGTCCTCGACATCCGTGTAGGGTGGGGTTCGGGATGTGACAGGTAGAACACTATTCATGCACATTGTAATACCCTGACCGGGGTTAGCACGTAAATCGAGATAAGTTGGGACGAGTAGTGTAATACTAATTGTAACCGAACATGAGTTCCGAATAAAATAGAATAAATTCATTTATATCTTAAAAGAGTCAAATAATAATACCGAGCTTTGACCAAGTAATGAACATAGTACCGAAAATAAATCGAGACCAAAAATAGACCTAGAATAATATATCCCAAAATATAGTCGAAGCATCACAATGAGTAATATACAGTAATGGGCACGTAGTTTGAGACAAATAGTGAGAGTCACCAGTAGAGCAGTCACGATATTTAAATAGGCGAGAAGTAGTTACAAGCAATCCCTAGTACCCAGTAGTACCGTACAATAAAACTCAAGTAGTACAGAGAATCATGCACGTAGACCAGTATATGCCTCGATATATGTCACGCCCCGAATTCCAGCGAACCCGAGGCGCGATTGTCGAGACAGTAATTAAAATAAAATGAAGGACAACTTAAACAAATTTAACTAAGCATGCATCCATTACCATCAATATATCAAAATAACATGAATTACATCTTATGAATCCATTGTTCACACGTCATTTGGGCTTAAGCCCTTACACATCAAAATATGCCTCCAAGGGCCAAAAATACTCCAAGTGTAGTCTCTTATCAAGATGTCACCAAATCTCAGGTAACAGGGGCATCCTCATCTGTAATATGGTGTCCCACGAATGGGTCAGCTCAACTGCTGGTATGATAGAGTGCTAATGTAAGAAACAAAATTAAGGATGTGGCATGTGCAAGTGTACATTTATCTCTACATGTCATGCAAAGTCATTCATGCAATACATGATCAATATGCATGACGCACCCATGCAAACTCTATGCCACAACCATGTCTCACTTTACGGTCCTTCCCCGAAGGCCTGAGTCACCTTGTTCTTATTTTACGGTCCGTCCCTGCTGGCATGAGTACCATGGCCGATTTTGGGTTTTTCACCACAGGATCTGCACCCTCATAATGCATAGCACCACGTGCTCAACTCACACTATGCTTTCAAGGAATCACACTATGCCAATATGCCCAGATTCCACCATGCAATAATATGATCTTAACGAAACAATTTATCAATACATGAAGCATGCTTTAAGTTATGTATATTCTACTTAAAGCAAAATCAAATCACACAACCCAGTCCACAAGCCCATATATCATGAACAATCCATCTGATTATATGCTCGGTTTCCACATTCATCATCTTAACAATTCCATAAATCACACACCATGATAACACATAGAATACACATATAGTCATGGCTCACATCTATCCTTCAATCAAATATTTAGGAAGATAATAAGAAACACATAGGCATAGAACCAATCAACAATATAGCAATTACTCCTAAACTCAATTCTATTTCTTACTTAGCAAAATACCATACCTGATGGGTTGATCTCAACCCTAAGATGTAGTGCTCGCTGGGTGGTGGAACTAACAATGATGATGCGGGAGATCAAACCTCCTTCTCCTTTGCCTCTTGATGTCCCTAAAATTTCACAATATAATTTAGTCTATCTCTATTTGAATTATGCTATCCATCAAATTTTATGTCTTTATTTCATTAGTTTCTGTTTTGCTAAATTAAGTCCTACCATTGGGTCTGAAGAGTCGAAGAAAATAGGTTTGGGCTTTCGCGGAATTCAATTTGGACGTTCGGGTTAAAAAGGGCAAAACAGTCATTTCGTACTTCCACGATTTACCGTTTCCCGAGGCCTCTCCTCGTAAATTGGACTCCATAGTTGAGTCCAGAATGTTCGAGATAATCATATTTCACTATTTGTTTACTCAAATTGGGGTTCGTTTGACCGTCTTTTGACTCAGGGGTATTTTGGTAATTTTTAAGGGTTCCATGGGTCTTTTATTTTTTGGGACCTCATCTTGGGTTACGGACCTTACCGTTGGTCTTAGTAGGTCTAAGATAGTAAGAAAACATATATGACTTGTCGTATTTGGGCTTCGGGCCATTTCGGAGCATTAAATTTAATTAAATTAATTTAATTTGTAAAACAAAATAAAGTATAATATATATATGTCCGAACGGTTCCACGCGCTTACTCCCACGCGCCCCACCGCGGTTTCGAGCCACGGCAGTCGCAACCCCCATATTTTTTTATTTGATTCTTTTTCTTTTTCATTTTAACCAATTGGGCCCCAACCATCCAAGTAACCCAGGCCCAATTCCCCTTTAAAACCCACACGGCCTACACCTTTTTAAAACCTACCCAAGCCCCAACCCAAAAATTAAAACAGGCCCAAACATTAGCCCAGGTGCCCCAGTCGACCCCCCCGATTTCCCGACCGGTCTCCGGTCATCTTCCCCGGCCGAACTCCGGCCATTTCGCAGAAAAACCGTGACTACCCCTCCCATTTTCCCCCCATTTTCACGTCCAATTTTTAAGGTTTTTCCATCATAGTTTTCCTAGGACCCTCACGAACCCATTTAACACCGTTTTGAGCCTCAAAATCAAGTGGGAACTCGTGGAACCCTTTGGTGAACCCTAGTAGTCCGTGACCTGTAAATGGGATTATCTCCCTCGTTTCTTGCCCATTTTATGTGATTCCAACGGGTTTGGAATCCTAGGAGGTTCCTTGTTCGATCCTAAAGGAGATGGTAAGGCTTTATTTCTGTTCTCTCAGACCCGAGCTTCAAGGTGGTTATCCATGGAGGTCCCTTCACGGTTAGGCGTTCTGGGTTCGGTTTAGGCTTAGTTTTCACACCTCAGTTAAGCCTCACACATTCTAGATGCCATGCATGCATTCAAGAAATTTAAACAGTATATATATATATATATATGTATATATTCTAGTGAGAGATACAAATGGGTTAGAGATTTTTCACCTCAAACTGGTGTTTCCTCTCTCTCTTGCTTGCTTCTAGTTTCTTCCCAATGATTCCAAGCTGAGTGAGGGCTGTCTGCAACCCTTCTTCCTCTTCCTTCTCTTCCTTTCTTCACTCTATCTCTTTACACTGCTCTTTCTCTCTCCACCCGAACTCACTTTTGTTTCTCTTTTCTCTCTAACCAAAACGAACCCTCATGTATATACACCCCCCCTCTCACCGTCCAGGCCAGCTACAGCCCCTCCCTACCCTTCTCAAATCCAACTGGACACTTCCAATGCACACCTAGAGACACACAAACATCACTTCATGCAGTCTGCTACAGCCTCCTATTTCTCTCTCTTCCCCCTCATCTCTCTACTTCCTTTCACTTCTAGGTGAGCCTTGCATTTAATGCAAGGTTGACATTTTTGCTTTTCATATATATATATATATATATATATATATATATGCATATATCATTTCACACTCATACACACCTGATTGTCCAACCTGATACACATCTATATATATATATATATATAACTATCTTTATACATACACACTTAAACCATAACAGACACATGCATACATATAACACATCACACACATGCATACATGTACACCAACACACTATTAATATTAATAATCATAATAATAATAATAATAATATAATAATAATGATAATAATAATAAAAAATAATAATAATAAAAAAATTTCATATCATTACAATATATGTGCATAGTGCATTTTAATAAATACAAGAATATATATATGAGATGATATATATATAGGTATACATAAATATAAATAAAAATATATATATGCAAGTATATATATGTATGGTTATGTATGTACATATATTATATAAATATATGTATTAGTATAAATGTGTGTATATATATATATAATGCAGATTTTTATATATATACATAAGCATGCAAATGCATGCAAGAAAAAGAAAAAAAGAAAGAATAGAAAAGAAAAATAAGCAGTGTGTGAGGGTAAGTGGATGTTTGATATATATTATATAATATATATATATATATATATACATAGTATCAAGTGAAGCAAAGAATGAAAAGAAATAGAAAAAGTAAAAGAAAAAGGCAAAGTGTGTGTAGCAGTGTAGTGTGTGTCTTATGTATTATTATATAATATGTATATCAAATACCTAAAGTGATCAAACAGGATAAAGAAAAGAAAGAGAAAAAGAAAAGAAAACAAGAAAGGGAAAAGTGAACAAGTGAACAAGTGGGTGTGTGCTGGCATGAGTGTCGGCAGCATTAGGTTGTGAATGTGTGTAGTGTGTGTTATATATTATATATTATATATGTCACGACTCGAATCTGGCCTTTACGGATCCCGAATCGCGACTGCCACCATTCGGCTTGTGGGCCGTCGAGCGAGGCTTCACGTGAGCAACGGCACCGAATGGCTGTGTGATAGGGCTAGGACTGGCAAATTGCAGAAGCGGGAAAAACTTTTTCTTTTCGCACACCCGCCAAATACCATCACTTCTTCTTCTTCTTCTTCGGTACGATAAACAAATAATACACATTTAGAGCATACTAAAAATTTAAAAGTTTTACATAGTACCTATTCGTTTGCCCCTCGGGGCTTAAATACATAATCGTCCAAAAATTGCTACAACAAAATTGACCAACTATAAGTCCTAATATTCCAAAAGTCCTTGACCATAGTGGAGCTGCTAATCGCCTAGTCCCTAATTTGGGCAAGGTTCCCATTTGTCATCATCACTTGAAAAATGTGAGGGAATGGGGTGAGCTTCGAAAAGCCCAATGAGTAATTCCTAATACTTTGTCATGGGTTTCAATTGGTAGTGGGTTAGTTATAAGAGAAGGTTCATATAAACATACACTACCAATTGTACATATACTTCAGATACAGAAGACAAAATTCTTTAAAAAGATAGCGTGAAGCATACAAGGCATTCAAGCTAGGCACGTATTCCAATGATCGCAGAATACAAGGATTCTTCAAATCACATAGCATGATGCATTTTTAAAGCATTCAATAAAGCATTTAATATGCAACATAATTTATAAACATGTGCAGAGTTGCCATTTGAAGACCAAAGAAATAATTTGAAATCCTTTCCATGAAAATAGGAGGATGGAATTCCTTCTTCTTCAAAACTTCAAGGGTTATATAAAAACCCGTTTCAGATAATGAGGTTTTAAAACTTGTTACCATGTCTGAAAACCTTTTCACCTTTTCACTTTTTAACTCAAGGATCCATTTCGAACCAAAC
Organism: Nyssa sinensis; assembly: GCA_008638375.1. Lineage (NCBI taxonomy): Eukaryota > Viridiplantae > Streptophyta > Magnoliopsida > Cornales > Nyssaceae > Nyssa > Nyssa sinensis. The sequence goes on along the minus strand of CM018042.1, from coordinate 2,948,808 downwards.
CCTAATTTTACTTCTAAGAGATCTCATGCATTAGGGATCAGATCCTGCTACTAGGCATTCTTCTGAATTGAGAACCCGAAGGGAGCTCAATAATTTGCGATGCTTAGGCATCATTATCTTGCAAAAACGTAACTTCTTCATGAAATGCTTTTTATGAGCATTTAAAAACATGACTTCTTCATTGGATGCTTTTCAAAGAGCATCGAATTATGGCTTCTTCAAATAATGCTTTTCATGAGCATTAAAAACATGATTTCTTCAAATATAAGCTTTTCATGAGTATTTGAAATATGATTTTCAAATAGATGCTTCTCATGAGTATAAAAATATGGCTTCGATAAAAAGAGTGAATTTTCATGAATATTTAAAGCATGGACAGTTTAGCAGAGTTTCTTAAATACTTGGAGGACCATACTTGAAATAGTTAACACATGAGCTTCAGGAATTTAAATCACGATAGACAGGGATTTATCAAAGCATAGATGGAATAAAAGCATTTATTTTCGGAGGCATCTAATAAAATTTGACATTTACATGGACATGCAGAAAATAAACGTATCAACTGTTAGCAATATCAAGAAGTGAATTTTGCATGCCATGTTAGAATTTATAAACAAAACGATAGAACATTGAAATATAAAGCATATAAATACGAGAATTTAGAATTTAAAATACGGCAGATATTTTCATAAAAAAACTTCAGAATACTTGAACTTCAAATCACTTCAGAATCCATGGAGATTAAAACCTCCACTTCAAAGTATAGGATTACTCACCTTGTTCTCTTGAGTCAGCACTACTAGTGGGATTTTTCCTTTCCTTTCAAAATTCCTAAAAATCAAATTCATCAAGACTTCAATTAATTCCTCATTTACTTCAAATCGTCTCTAAATTGATGCTCTTCATTTAATCTTAGACCTGACGTATCCTAATTTCCTAGGATTGGTCTTACCGGTCTACTTGTAGTGACTTAATAAATTTTTATTTTTCACGTGACTTATTTTTCAATACCTATTTTGGTATTTTGGACCTCACCATTGGATTCGGAATGTCGAAGAAAGTTAATTTAGACCTTCTCGAATTTTTATTTAGCTTCAAGTATATTAGGGGCATTTTGATAATTTCACACGTCACATTTTTCGGTACTTTGTTTGCTAGTATGGACTCCACCGTTGAGTCCGGAGTGCCCAACATAATTAAAATGGACTATCTTTTATTTTTATTTGGCCTTAGGTATCATGAGGGGCAATCTAGTCATTTACCTATTTACGTGTCTTTATTTTTTGGAACTTAATTTTCCAAATCGGACTCCGCCATTGAGTCTGAAATGCCTGAAATACTAAAAATACACTATTTATTTATTTAATTTGGACTTCGTTTGAGTCTTTTAATGTCCAACGGTAAAATAGTAATTTTATTTATTTAATAAAATTATTATTTTATTATTTTTCTAGGGGTGTATTTGCAAAAAAATTTTAGAAGCGGGGCCTAGAATACAATTCTGTAAAGTTGTTGGGGGTCAAACCGTAAATAGTTAAAGTCTTGGTTTAATTCCTTTCAATTAAGCCCTTAGACTAGTGGCTTTAATAACCTAAACCCTAGACCGGACCGGCTACATTGAGAACCGACCGGTTCACTGGACCATACAGAACCGGAATAGGATATCCTCGCTTTCCCCTCCATCTGTGTTTAGGTTAGTCCAGTGTTTAAATTTTTTATTTCTTATCCACCCACCTAAACAGCCCTAATTCAATTTAAAATCAAAACCCATTCCTCCCCAAAATGGCACCGTCCCACTAAAGCGGTGGCACTCTCGTGAGTGGACACTGTGGCTAAGTCGATGCGGCCGGTTCTAGGCGAGTTGGGCGAGTCGACTAAGTCCACTCGTCGTCTTCTTCATCGCACAGGGCACTGTTGCCCTAATTTCAGTTTTCAAACCTTTCGATTTTGTGATGTTTTAGCCATCAATTCTCACTGTTTCCATCTCTAAACCATTACTGGAAGGTTTGTAAATGTTTTGGCATTCATTTCATGGCTTGAAACAAGCTTAAAAACTTGATCCAAGCTTTGATAGACGACTAAATAATTGAATCATACACCTTTATTTCTCAACCAAATGTGATGATTCTTGGTTTGCTGTCACCGTACAATTATAGGGATTGTTATCTCATTCATAAAATTGAGATCGAGGTTCGATTTGAGGTGCCAAAAATCAGACCCGTGACCTGCAGCTCGACGGTTCTCTCTAGTCTTAGGGCCATTTCGTGTGATTTTTGTTGCGTTGTGCATCATTTCCTCTCTAGTTTTAATCCCCGTACCTAAATCAAAGTTTAACCCAAGTCGGTTCAGACCTGGTTTGTCAAGCTCTGTTAATGGCGGTTTGTATATGGTGTAGGGTTCTTGTAATATCCCGACCCGAGATACGGCACGTGTACTGAGGCAAGTTGGTTAAATAGTGTAACTTGAACAGTAAGATATGTATATCATGGTACTTCATGGAAATGTATGACTGGAAACTATAAATGATGGAAATGAATAACCAAGGCTGCATAACACCCGAGCACCCCAGGACATTACATCGTAATACGTGTATGCACGTATTCCCATGCATGCATACGTGAATATAGATGAGTAGCCCGATCAAAATGAATGTATGTATATATGATTAAAAATGGATTTATACCCCTACACATGAATGTATATGCATGTATAAAACATGTATTTTATGTGTATATATATATATATATGACATAATGTATTATACATATATTTATGTATATATGTATATGTATAAGAATTAAAAGGAAAAGAAAAGAAGAAAAGGGAAACTGCCAAGGGTAATATATAGGTGCAGTGTATGTGGGTGTGTGTGTGTCTCGGTTGGGTGAAGTGTGTGTGTGTGTGTGTGATGTGTATAATATAATATATGTATATATGTGTGCATCACAAGTCTCCTAAGCCATAAATGCAAAGTTGCATTTGGCAGAGAGAATATCAGACCCTAAGTCAAGAAAAGGGGCCATAGAAGGGGGAGTAACCGAGAGAGAGAGAGAGAGAGAGAGAGAAGAAGGAGAGAGGCGGTGGAGTCTCTTTCTATATATAGGTATATACGGGAGTGAGTTGAGAGACAAAAAGGAAATTGAGACTGAAAGGGACATTATCAAAAAACTCAGGAGCAGAAACAGAAGGGGTTTGGAGGGTCACAGTGGGCGAAAAACCGAAAACCCAGGTGAGTGTTTTTAGTTCTGTTTTTATGAGTTAAAGCATGATAGTTTGATCTAAAGCTAGGGTTCTCTTAAGCATGATTTTAGCTTTTAAATGCAAAAAGAATGATAGAAAATGGTTAAGAAACCAGGGAGATATTCAGAGTTGCAGGTCCATAGAGAATAATCGGAACCTTAACATTTCATGTATTAAACCTTGTTAAATGACCCAAGTATAATCCTCTAGGGTGCAGAAACCATTTAGAATTAAAGAGGAGTGAAAACAGTGAAGAAATCCTAGAGAAATAGAGTTCACCGTAAAATCACAAATCCGACCAGAACAACTGTTCTTTCTATTTCGTGAAGCTAGGGTAAACCAAATGAGAAACTAATCTTAGAAATGGAAGCACCCTGGAAAGCTAAAGAAAAATACATTGGAAAAAGGGTGAAAAATGATTGAAAACCGGTGACAGTCGCCGGAGAAGACGACTGTTCACCACCGGAACCCTACCGGAGTAGGGGGGAAGACGACCGGAATGTCGTGAGGCTATCGGGTTAAATTTAAACCGGATCCGGGTTCAGATTGGGTCGGGACCCGACCGAAAATGAGTGGGTAAGTAATACTGTGTCGTTTTTGTTTTGAATTTAAATGGATTGGGCTTGTTTGGTTACATGGATAGGAAATGTGGGAATTGGGTTTGGGCTTATTCCTAACCATGGATAGCATAGGAGAACTGGTTATCTTAGTTCCGGTTCTCAAGATTTGACTGAACCGTTTGGTTCAGTAAGGGGGGCAGACCGGTTTAGGGTTTTTGGTTCTGAACCAACTGGTTCAGATCGCAGCTTTTGGAAATTATGAACCGGCCCCAAATGTTTTAAGAAATCTCACTAAGGCCCAAACAGGAAAATTAATAAAATATTAATTTTTACAAAAATGTCCCTATTTCAAATATGGGTCAAACGAAGTCCAAACGATGCAAATGAATAGTCAAAATTTATTATCTTGGACATTCTGAGTCCAATGGTGGGGATCTGTTTTATAAGACGGGACCCCGAAGGATAAAATACCGTAAAAGTGCAAAATGACCATTTTGCCCTTTTTAGTACAAAAGTCCAAATGGAATTCCGTGAAAGCCTAAACTGACTTTCTTCGGCATTACGGACTCAATGGTTAAGTCTAAATTAGTATTTGAAATACTTATGATAGAAAGGCATAAAATTTGATGAATAGCATTTATTCTGAAACGTAATTACTAATATATAGGGAACTCGAAAGGCAAGGGCACACTCACGGATTCCTGATCTAGAATCACGATAGAGGTAAGTGGATCACTCTCTCTTACATGTGGTGTTTCCACAAGCCAAGTTTATTCTTTTACTGCCAAACTCGTACTCTTGAATGTATTGATATCCTTTTGTTCCATAATTCGATATTTTCTATCTTGTGGACATTTGATTGACTGATGTATCATTGTTATCATGTTACACTGTGCCTTGAAAGTACCACATGTTATTGCTATCCACAATGTGATATTGTTCTATCTTGTGGACATTGATTGACTGCTATATCATTGTTATCATGTTGAACCATGCCTTGAAAGGCCTACTGTTGTATCCTTATTAAATGAATGATATTCCATTTTTTATATCCTATGGAATTACTTATGCTCATGGTATGTTTATGAACACGGGAGTTGTGCTCAGTCACAACACCCATATGATGCTATCTGATTGACTAGGACCTACGGGTCAAGTCCGTGAACGGACAAATGGCAATTCACTGGAATTCACTGGGGGTATGCCTGGGCCCCAAAAGATCGAGGGTCTGCCGAACCCTGACACAGAATAACAGCATCTCTTATGACTGACAGAACTTGATTGTTGAATGGCACTATCCCTTATGATTCTTCAAGTCTCGAGGGACTTATATTGATTGGTTTCATTGTGATCGGTTCATTGTGGCAGTACTTCATTGTTGTTATATTATCATTGAATTTCTTCATATTGCTATTACACCCAATACTTCTGATTGTGTATTGTGATTACTGTTCATTGGCCCTCGTGGCAATTGTTTCCATTGGCCCTCGTGGCAATTGTTTTCATTGGCTATCACAGCATCTCATTCTCATGATTGGCTATCATGTTCTCATATGGAATTGTATTCATTATTGATCATCGATACCAGTGTTGGAGATCTGCATTTACTTATTGAGCTTTGTAGCTCATTCCACCCCACTTACCCCCTATTTCAGGTAATGACTCTGCGAGACCCCAGTAGGAGTCTGAGAGCGTAGGGGGACATTTTGAAGTACTGTACCAGTCTATGTTAGTTCTCTCATGTATTCACCACCCCCGGGTGTTGGTTACGTTTAGTTCTCATTTTGTCTTATGTAGAACTATGTCATGTATTTAATAGACTTCCGCTGTTTAATTTATTTAAAAGACTTCCGCTGTTCATTGTTTAAATTTTTAGTACATTGCATATTAGTACTATGATACAGGAATGGAAAAAGTAGGGACGGCTTTCGGGTCGGCCCCGCGACACGAGATCCGCATAGGGTGGGTTTCGGGTCGTGACAGTTCTAGGGTTGGTTCAGGGTCTAAAATTCATGCCTTATCCAGTTAACTATCCCTAAATGCCATGCATGCATTTAAAAAGGCCTAAACAGTTTGTAAAAATGAGAATTTCTAGAGAGAGAAAATGAGTGGTTTTGTGTTTTATACCTCCAAACAATGCTTTCTTCCTTCTTCTAAGCTCAAATTGGTTTGGATTTAGTCTCCTTCAGCTCGGCAGCCATGCAGGGAGCCCTCTTCCCTTCTCCTCCTTCTTCTTCACCCTCATTCTTCACTTTCTCTCTCTAACTCTCTTCCTTTCTCTACCCCAGACTTCACTTACACAAGTCTGATTTCTGAATTGAGGTTACACAGACGCAACAGATAATTATATACCATATATTTTAAATAATTAATTTGTTTTAAAAATATTTCTTTTGGTGCATGAAAGGCTATTGGCCAATTTGGGAGGTGTGGCCTTGTTATTTTATACATACATACATATAATTTGCAATATAAGACACAAAAAATGGGCAACCCAAGTGGTATTCTTTTTGGGCTTTAAAATTTTGCCCCTTTTTGGTTCAAGGGTTCAAAACCCCTTGGCCTCACAATTTGGTTCCATTTTTTGCTATTTTTCTCCCTTATGCCTTGTTTAGCATTTAATTTATCTATTTTAACTTTTTGCTTTATTTTCACCTAGTGATTTTATATTTTATATTTACTCTTTCATGTTTTGATTTTGTAAATCATAGCCGTAGATTATTTTCCCCGGAGTCGACCGTGATTTTTAAGGTCTCGTAATTATTTTAAAATCATCATCTATTTCCTAATTAAATTTCTTAATTATTCCTTTTTAGGTCACTAATTAATAATTAGTGACTTAATTTTCATTTAATCGGGTCGGGGTGTTACAATATATACCTACAATATCAAGTGGACAAGGAAAGCAAGATAGGAATTGAAAAAGAAAAGGGATGAAAAGTCAAGAAAGGGGGGCTGTTCAGAAGTGGCGTACAGTAGGAGAAAAGAGACGGAGAAAAGGCAGTGCAGCAGGGAAACTTTATATAAATATATGTGTATTTGTGTAGTAGGGGAACAGAGGGGCGGTGCAGCAAGTGTAGCAGTGCAGCAAGTAGTGTGTGTGTGTGTATATATATATATATATATAGGTGTGTTTAGCGGTGCAAACCAGAAAAATTGGAAAGAAAAGAAGAGAGAAAAAGAAAGCAGCCGAGAGAGAGATCAGTGCAGCAGGGAAACTTTATATAAATATATGTGTATTTGTGTAGTAGGGGAACAGAGGGGCGGTGCAGCAAGTGTAGCAGTGCAGCAAGTAGTGTGTGTGTGTGTGTGTATATATATATATATAGGTGTGTTTAGCGGTGCAAACCAGAAAAATTGGAAAGAAAAGAAGAGAGAAAAAGAAAGCAGCCGAGAGAGAGATCAGTGCAGCAGGAACTGCTGTTGGGAGAGTTGATTGGGTTCCTAAGATAGATTGGAGTAGGAGAGATTTATATATATATATATATGTGTGTGTGTGTGTGTGTGTGTGTGTGTGTTTGTTTATGGAGGAGCAGTAGCAGTGTCGGTTGGATTGGATTGGATGAAGATGAATTTAAGGGTGTGATGTTTCTCCGGTGGAGGAGGGACGTTTCCAGTTTGGCTCAGTTGGTGATGCCATGGGGTTAAACCAATGGACATAGAAGTAGCAGCAGGTGGCAAAACAGATGAAGGTATATGGTGGCAAACTGGCTGGATTTGGATTTGGAGGGCCTGATTGGGTTCTGTGATGGATTAGAGTGGGGGATAGAAGTGCGGCAGGTCGGTGTTCATATATGCATGTGTTTGTAGCAGTGGAACAAGAAAATGGCAGTAGCAGCAGGCATATCAGTAATGTATATTTATATATATGTGTACGTGTGGAGGTGCAACAGGGGTGGATATATATATATATATATATATGTATGTTGGTTTATGACGTTGAAGCAAAGGAAAAATGAGAAGAACAGAGGAAGGAGAGACATGACTAGGGATGTGCAAGCTGAATCTAGGTTGGATAGATTTCTGATCTCCTCAGGCTTGGGAGGAGTTGTTTGGTGGTTGGGGGCTTGTGACACTTGACTACAACCAGACAAGGTTAAACTAAATTATTGTTTAGTTATTTCAATTTGGATAGAACTTTGTGCGATTATAATTATGCCCATAATTTATGATAATTAGATTTTGACCCCAAGTAATAAAATAATATTAAATTAAAGGAGAAAATTACCAAAAATGACCCTAAGTCAAAAAGTAGTCAAATGAACTCTGAGTAAAATAAAAGAATAGTGAATTTTTATTATTTTGAGAATTTTGGACTTAACCGTGGAGTCTGATTTACGAAAAAGTGGTCTCGAGAAGTAAGAACCCTGTAAAAGTGCAAAATGATCGTTTTGCCCTTTTTAGTACAGATGTCCAAATTGAATTTCTGCGAAAGCCTAAATCGAATTTTGTTCGATGTTCCGGATTCAATGGTAGAGTCTATTCATGTAAAAGAGATACCAATAGTAAAGAGACATAAAATTTGATGAATAGCGTAGACTATTTATATAGTGGACTGAGGTGCATTTCTTGAATCATAGGAACACAAGAGGAAAGGAGAATGTAGTTTGATCTTTTAGATGGATACAGTAAGAGGACTACATTTTTCACCAATTGGTTCGACTGCACAGCGGACACAACTCCCTAGGATTGAGTAAAACCCATCTAGGTATGATATTTTGCTAAGTAAGGAATATGATTAAGATTAGGAGTAATTTCCATGTTGATTGAATGATTCATATATTTATTTGATGTTAGAAAATCACATAGGATATAGTTGCCTTGAAAAACCTAGAGTTGATTGTTTATGTGCTTATGTGTTCTTTGTTATTCTTTGGAAGTTTGGTAAAGTAATAAACGTGTACCATGACTATGTGCACATTCCATGTGTTGGTACAGTATGTGATTTATGTTCCTCGAGAATTGTTAAAATTGTAAATATGTGACTTGAGTATGTGTTTAAATTAATTGTGTATAGCATACATACATGAGGAATGAGTTTTGTGATTCAAATGTTATTATTGCTTTAAGTATAATGTATTATTTAAAGCATGCTTCATGTGTGGATAAAATGCTTCATTGAGATTGCATTGTTGCACGATGAAATCAAAGCATATTGGCATGGTGTGATTCCTTGAAAACATAGTGTGGGTTGAGCACTTGGTGCTGTGCATTATGAGGGTGTAGATCCTATGGTGAAAAACCCAAAATTGGCCCTTGGTACTCATGCCAACGGGGATGTACCGTGAAGTGAGACATACGATTGGTACTCATACCAGTGGGGAAGGACCGTAAAGTGAAACATGGGTGTGGCATAGAGTTTGAATGGGTGTGTCACACATATTGTTAATGCATTATGTTGATGAATTGGAAGGCATGTAAACCATAAATGTACACTTGCACATGCCATACCTTAACTTTGTTCCTTGCATTAGTATTGTGTCATATCAGCAGTTGCGCTGACCCATTCGTGGGATATCATATTACAGATGACGCTCTTGGTACTTGAGACTTGATGAAGTCTTGAAGGAAGGAGGGGAAAAGGACTTGGAAGTATATTTAGCCCTTGGGGCATATTGTGTGATGTAAGGGCTTAAGCCCAAACGACATGTAGAATATATTTATTGAATGTGCCTCACATGTATATATATATATATATATATATGATGAAGGATATGTATGTATGTCTAATTGAATCCATTAGAAATTGTCTTTTATTCTTTTTTCTTAATTCAATTCATTCACTCCCCGGGTTTATGGAAATTCGGGGCATGACACCTAGGTTGATAGAGAGTGCACGGATGCTATAGGGATGTAGAGATGTAGACAGGGACGATTCTTTTGAGTTCTGAAATAGGAAGCCAGGCGCAACGGTAATAAGTATACTAATAGAGGCGTCTTTTCAAAAGACGTGAAAAAGACGCCTATTAAAACGTCTTTTGAAAAGATGTCTTTATTAGCCTCTTTTGAAAAGACGTCTTTATTTTGGTTTAACATCCTCCAGCGTGTTAAATACCTTTAATCAAAAACGTTAAAAAATATGCCTCAAAAGTGTTTCTTGAAAAGATGCTTATAAGAAATGCATGGGTGCAGAAAATAATCAAAAAATTGCATGGGTTTGGGAAAATTGAAAAAAAAAGTACATTGGTGGGGTAAATTTTTTTGAATATTATAATTTTATATATTACATTAAAAGTATATATTTTATATATATTAAAATCTACTTATCATATATATATATATATTATTTAGAAAAGAAATATTATATATATAATATACAATAAAACTTATCGAATCAAATCGATAGTTAACAAATTCGAATTTAGATTATGATTTTACCGATCCATCAATTGTTTTGATCTTATCCGATATGAAATTTTTTTATTTGGATCACCCCTAATTCAATCCGAATATGATCAATTTACTTGCCTCGTTAAAGATCGACGCAAGTGGAGGGTGCGCTAAGAACGAGTGCGACATTGGGTGCACGTCAGGGGCAGGTGCAGGTGCAGGTGCACTGGGATTAGGTGGGCTTGATTTCACTAATTACAGGAGCGACATGTTCCAACCCCCACAAGGCATAGGTCTAGGTGTTGCCTTGTCCCAACAAGGGACGAATATGGCACATGAAGTGTGTGAAGAGAACCATGGACTACATGTAGCGAGCGAGTTGATACACATTACGTGTAGGAGATGTCAATGTGGAGATTGCCACATGGGCTAAGTGGCACCGTGTAGATGAGTTGATGCTATATGGAGATATTACGTGAAGGGCACGTGCGAGGTAGGGTTCCCCCTATATACACCCATCAACTTGTTCCTATCTAGAGGACTCAAGTTTTCACTTTCTTTGCTTCAAATCTCGTCAGATCATTGCCTTGGAAATATTGGACCACTTGTTGCGACTGTGTTGGGACAGGTGTTACATGCAGGAGATGTACTACTGCTCCCGCCTCGAGATTGCCGCATGGGCTAAATTGCACCATGAAGACTAGTTGATGCTACGTGGAGATACATTTTTTTCCATGTACCTTATACTTCAGAATCCAACCTTTGTTCTCAATCAGTTGTGCCAATTTCACTTTCATTTCATTGTTTCAATTGTTATTAGTTGGCTGTTTGGCATTAATGGTAATTGTGGTTTGTTAAGCATTATCAAATAAAATTTAAGGAAAAATACTAAAAAGCTCTTAAATAATTTTTTCAATCCAAAAAATTCATGATATATTTTTTGTATCTAAAAGATCTAAAAAGGAAACTTTTAATACAAAAAGTGTAATTTTTAACTTTAATCTTAACACCGTTACAAAGAAATGATTGATTAGAACAAAATAACCTTCAAGATAAATTTTAAAAAATACTAAATAATAGATACAACAAATTATTCAATTAAAAAAAACATAAATTTTTATTTATTTAGAATGCCTAAAAAATAATTTTTCACTTTATAATGTGTTATGTTTTTTTGGGATTGAAAATGTTATTTTATAAACAGTATTTTTTTTTCTAAAATGTATCTTGAAGGTTATTTTAGTATAATCAGTAATATTTTTAAACAGTGTTAAGATGGAAGTTAATAATTGAACTTCAGATATTAATTAGTTCAAAACAATCTTATTGAGTTTTTATTTATATGTGTACGAGAGAGAGAGGGAGAGAGGGGGGGGAGTGAAGCCAATTAGCCTAAAGTACTTTTTTTAAATGGAAATATTGGACCATACTAGTCATATAAAGAGTTTTTTTGATCGGTCATAATAAAGAGTTATTCAAGAACTAGAAACGCAAGTAAGTTTTGACATAATTGTCACACTTAGGATATTTAGGTAAATTTTGGTATTTATTTTATAATACTATTATGATCTCGAGTTGTAACTTACCAAAGACACATGTGAAAATAACATGATAGGGCTATATTGTAGGAATATTAAAATCGGTAGAATCGGGAATCTACTCGGGATTCTAGTGATTTTATAGAGATTTCATAAGATGCTACCCTATAAGGATTTTTGATGGGATCCAGATCAATTTTGTATATTTGGATCAAGATTTTAACAACCATGTTACAAACATTAAAATGTGATAAATTGGACTCGAAATATGTATAAAAATAACTTTTAAAGGGTTAGCTAATGATTGAAATCTGATTCCCTGTACATATCAACCGATCCTCTCGATACCGTTAAACACAATGGTGACCATTACTGTCACGCCCCGAATTTCTACAAACCCGAGGCGCGACTGACGAGACAGAAAATAAAATAAAATAAAGGACAAATGTAAATAAATCCACTAAGCAAGCATCCATTCTCATCAATACATAAAATACATTGCACAACTGCATCGTTCATAGGTCATTCGGGCTTAAGCCCTTACATTACAAAGTACAAGTCCCATAGACCAAAATATACACCACGTGCTTCACCCTATCAGGGTATCACAGAATCTCAAGTGGCTGGAGGGTCCTCATCTGAAAAATGTTGCCCACGAATGGGTTAGCTCAACTACTGGTATGATGAAATGCTAATGCAAGAAATAAAGCTAAGGCGTGGCATGTGCAAAGTGTACATTTATATCTAAATGACATTCAAAGCATCGCAGTAATATATATGAATGGTATGCGTGATGCACCCATGCACAACTCTATGCCACAACCCATGTCTCGTTTACGGGTACTCCCCGATGGCACGGAGTACCAATGCAATGGCCAATTTTGGGTTTTTCACCACAGGATCTACACCCTCATAATACATAGCACCACGTGCTCAACCCATGCCATGTTCTCAAAGGATTCATCATATGCCAATATGCCAATGCAATGTCAATGAAACATGGTTTCCACAATATAGCATGCTCGAGACAATAAATACATAAATCACCAGTTGATTCCACATGCAAGCATATCTCATATAATCAACATATACATATGTCATGATTTACGTTCATCATTCACTAAACATTCATAAAGTACAAGTAACATGTAAGCATGTGAACAACCAACTCCAAATCATCAAGTAAACACATTCCACATAAACACATAAGTCATTCCAGTCATTCACAGAACATTCCTAACTTAACTTCATTTCTAACATTAGCAAAACACCATACCTGACGGGTTGGTCTCAACCCTAGAAGATCGTGCACGATACGTAACTGAACTGGTTAATGAGAATGCAGGAGATCAGATCGCCCTCTCCTGTCCTGTCAGTGTCCCTAAAAGCATAAATTACAACTCAGTCTATTGTCATTTGAATTTATGCTATTCATCAAATTTTATGTCTTTAATTCATAGGTTTCTATTTTGCTAAATTAAACCCTGCCATTGAGTCTAGGACGTTGAAGAAAATAAGTTTAGGTTCTCGTAGAACTCAATTCGGACATCTGGTCTCAAAAGGGCAAAATGGTCATTTTGCACTTTTCACGGGTCCTTACATTTCGTGACCTCTTTTCACAAATCGGACTCCACGGTTGAGTCCGGAATGCTCGAGATAATAAAGTTTCACTATTTGTTTATTTAATTCGGAGTTCGTTTGACTGTACTTCAATTCAGGGGCATTTTGGTAATTTTAAAGGTTACTACGGGTCTTTTATTTTTTGGGACCCCGTCTCATAAAACGGACCTCACCATTGGTCTCAGAATGGTCGAGATAGTCAAAATACACTAATGACTTGTCCCATTTGGACTCCGGATTAATTTAGAATATTTAATTGATTAAATTAATTAATTAACTAATTAATTAATTAATTAATTTAATAATTTATTAATATTTTTATTCATGAGGGTCAAACTATAATAACCAACAGTTGGGGGGGTCAATTTGTAAATTTCGAAAGTTCTGGGTCAAGGTTTAATTTCTAAAAAGTCCAGGGGCAATCCTGTAATTTTGAAAACCCTTATCCCATATTCGGATAACCAAACAGGGATCATACAAGAACAGGGATAGGATATCCCTGTTCCTATTTCAATTTAAATTTTTTTTTAATTTCTTAAGTCCATAACCAAACAGACCCAATTGGTTTTTAATTTAAAACCTTAGACCGACACGTGGCAGGGGCGGACCGCCCGAACCCGGACCGGACCCGGACCCGAACAGTGCCCCTTCTTCCCCGATTTCTCGGTGAGTCTCCGGAGACCAGTCGCCGGCGCCCTCCGGGGAGATTTTCAATGTTTCAAAATGCGATTCTCTCCGTTTTCTCCCAAGGATTCCATATCTAGGATCGGTTTTGGATTCAACCCATTAGATTTTCACGAAATAGAGGGTCAACCCCTCGGTCAAAACTCCGGCCGACCCTATTCTTTCATTTTCGTGACTCCTCGGTCACGGTTTAACCCCCATTTCAATCCCAAATGGTTTCTGCACCTCCTAGGGTTCATTCCCTATTATTTAAACTAAGTTTTCCACATAAAATGACAAGACCCATTTCTTATAACCGAGACCTGCAACTCACATTTTCTATCTCATTTCTTAACCATTTTCTTTCATTCTTTTTGCAAAATAAACCCTACAACATGCTCTCTAAGATCATATACATTAAACTAATTATCATGCTTAGAAAAAAAATCAAAACAGAATGGTCACTTACGGTTTTTCTGTTGGTTTCTCTCTCTAGCCGTGCACCTCTTTCACCCTCTTGTTCCAAGCTTGTATCAAGCTCCAAAACTCCTCTTTCCAGAACTCTCATCATTTCTCTCTCTCTTTCTGCTTTTCTTTCTTTCTCTTCTCCCAACCGAGACCACCTATATACCCTAACACACTCACTTTTCTCACATCTCTCTGTCACAGCCCCTTTTCTTGACTCATTTCCCTCTACACCAGCCTCCTTTCTCCTTCCCCCCATGCAGCTTTGCATTTAATGCAAAGCTGCCCTATACACCTATGTATATATATATATATCATCATCACACACACACACACTAGACACACACACACAGCCGACACCTCACACACACACTCAGTTGGTCACAAACACACACACCTGTTCGGTTGCACCCACACACAGTGCACACATGCACTGTTCTATACACATATATATATATATATATACATATACATGCACATATATTACTCTACACATATATACATACATACCATACATACACCATGCATATATATAACACATGCAAAAAAAATTTAACAATAATAATAATAATAATAAAAACAATTAATAATAAATAAAAAAGAAAAAATTTCCATGTCATTACATCCTTCCCTCCTTACAGAAATCTCGTCCTGAAATTTAAAATAACATAAAACAAAAGAAAATACATCACTGATCAAACAACTCGGGATACCTAGCACGAACCTCGGCCTCACGCTCCCAAGTAGCCTGCTCGACCCCATGATGGCTCCAACGAACCTTGACCAAAGGGATGGTCCTGCCTCGCAAAACCTGGTCCGTCGAGTCCAATATCTCTACGGGTCTCTGGTCATAAGAAGTGTCCCCCTCTAACTGAAGATCTACCCAATCTAATACATGGGAGGGGTCGGGATGGTACTTCCTCAGCATAGATACATGGAAGACGTCATGAACTCCAGATAGCTGCGGTGGTAATGCCAGCTTATAAGCCACCTCACCAACTCTCCCAAGAATCTCAAAGGGGCCTATAAATCGTGGCGACAGCTTCCCACCGCGCCCAAATGTCCTCAAACCTCGTCTGAACACATGGTCCCCCACCTCAAATGACAAGGGTCGCCGTCTCCTATCTGCATAACTCCTCTGGCGACTCTGGGCTGTCAACAATCGCTGCCTGATCACCTGTATCTTGTCCGTGGTCTCACGGACTATATCAGGTCCCAAGGCAGCTGTCTCTCCCACCTCAGTCCAACACACCAGGGAACGACACGGCTTACCATACAATGCCTCAAATGGTGCCATCTCAATACTGGACTGGTAGCTGTTGTTGTAGGCAAACTCAACCAAGGCAAGGTGATCCTCCCAGCTACCTCTAAAGTCCATGACACAGGCCCTGAGCATATCCTCCAAGATCTGAATAGTGTGCTCTGACTGGCCATCCGTCTGTGGGTGGAAGGCAGTACTAAACTGCAGCTGGGTCCCCAAGGCTATCTGGAAGCTTTGCCAGAACCGTGCAGTGAAACGTGGGTCTCTGTCAGAAACAATGGATACCGGGACCCCATGTAGTCGCACTATCTCTCGAATGTACAACCTACTGAGGGCGTCTGATGAGTCGGTCACCCTGATCGGTAAGAAATGGGCGGACTTCGTCAGTCTGTCCACAATAACCCAAACCGCATCATGGCCCTTAGGCGACTTCGGAAGACCCATCACAAAATCCATGGTAACATGCTCCCACTTCCACTCGGCTACCGGTAATGGCTGCAGCAAACCTCCAGGCCTCTGGTGCTCAGCCTTCACCTGCTGGCACGTGAGACACCTAGCCACAAACTGTGCCACATCTGCCTTCATCCCAGTCCACCAATACTGACGGCGCAGATCATGATACATCTTGGTGCCCCCTGGGTGCACCGCTAGGCGTGAATGATGGAAATCCCTAAGGACATCAGTCCTAAGAGACTCGGGAATGAAGACTCTACCCCTGTATCTCAAGCCAAGGTCAGAATGGACTGCCCATCCCTCAAATCCCTTAGGGCTAGCAATCCGTGCTCTAATCTGCTCGGCCTCAATATCCTGCAACTGTGCCTCTATGACTCTGGTCAGAAGGGTAGGCTGTACACACAAGCTGAATAGAGTGGCGTGTCCCTCAAACTCGGTAAGCTCTAAGTCAAACTCTCCAATAGCTCCCATCATCTCCCACTCTCTAATGGCTAAGCTGGCTAAGGTGCTCCTCGGCCTCCGACTGAGTGCATCAGCTACGACGTTGGCCTTCCCAAGATGGTACTGAAGGTCAAAGTCGTAATCCTCTAGATACTCCATCCATCTCCTTTGTCGAAGGTTTAGATCCTTCTGTGTAAAAATATACCTGAGGCTCTTGTGATCCGAGAACACCTCAAATCTCACCCCATATAAATAGTGTCGCCAACTCTTCAGTGCAAAGATGACGGCAGCTAACTCTAAATCGTGGGTGGGGTAGTTCTTCTCATAGCTCTTCAACTGGCGAGAACCATAAGCTACTACCCTGCATTCCTGCATCAGTACACAACCCAATCCCTCTCAGGAAGCATCACAGTATACGGTATAACCCAGGCCTCCCTCAGGGATAATCAGGACGGGAGCTGAAATCAGTCTCCTCTTCAGCTCCTGAAATGACTGCTCATAGTCGTCGGTCCACTGAAACCTGATGCCCTTGCGCGTCAGACGGGTCATCGGCGCGGCAAGGCGAGAAAATCCCTCCACAAAACGGTGGCAGTACCCTGCTAACCCCAAGAAACTCCGTATCTCAAATACATTCCTCGGCCTCTCCCAGCTCATAACAGAGTCAATCTTAGAAGGGTCAACAGATACTCCACTCCCAGACACAACATGGCCCAAGAACTGTACCTCCTGAAGCCAGAACTCGCACTTCAAGAGCTTGGCAAATAGCCTGTGCTCTCTCAAAATCTGTAACACAATCTGTAGGTGGAAGGCATGCTTATCCTCGGAAGGTGAGTAAATCAAAATATCATCCACAAACACCACTACGAACTAATCTATGTACTGGCCAAAAACACGGTGCATCAAGTCCATGAATGCCGCTGGGGCATTCGTCACACCAAATGGCATCACCATGAACTCATAGTGACCATAGCGAGTGCGGAAGGCTGTCTTCGCTATGTCCTCCTCTCGCACCCTCAACTGGTGATACCCCGATCGAAGATCAATCTTCGAGAAGCATCTCGAACCTCTCAACTGATCAAATAAGTCATCGATCCTGGGTAACGGGTACTTGTTCTTAATAGTCACCCGGTTTAGCCTCCGGTAGTCCACACATAACCGCAATGTCCCGTCCTTCTTCTTCGCAAAGAGTGCTGAGGCACCCCAAGGAGAAGTGCTAGGACGGATAAATCCCCTACCCTGTAGGTCAGTCAGCTGCTCCTTCAGCTCTCTCAACTCTGTTGGAGCCATGCGGTATGGTGGGATAGAAATGGGTACAGTACCGGGGATAAGCTCAATGGTAAACTCTACCTCCCGCCTCGGTGGCAAACTAGTCAAGCTGTCGGAAAAAACGTCGGGAAACTCGTCTACTACCTGTGGTAACACAACCCCTGTAGCCTCACTATCCCCTGCAATCAAACTAGCCAACATATAGCTATGGGCTCCCTAACTCCTAGAGTCGTACAAAGGTGGTACCAGGAAATCTCCACGGTCTCCCGTGAAATAAAAACAATCCCCCTCAGGGGTGCACACCGTAACTCTCCCCCTGTAACAATCGATACTAGCCTGGAAAGTAAACAGCCAATCCATACCCAAGATAACATCGAAACCAGTCATATCAAGCACAATAAAGTCAAAACAGAGAGTACGATCGGCTATCTCAAGTGAACAACCCCTACAAATCTTGGTCAATGTCACACTACCCCCAACAGGGGTATCAACACGTAGCGGTGAATCCAACCGATCTATAGTCAACCCCAATGACATGGCAAACACAGTGGATATAAATGAATGCGATGCACCTGAGTCTATCAACACGCTAGCCCATGAACTGAACATAAGAAATGTACCTCAAACTACAGATGGCCCAACAGTAGAAGCCTCTGGGATGGTAACCGCATACACTCGGCCCTGTACGGTCTGACCCTGTCTGCCTCCCCCTCTCTGCCCTTGCTGTCCTCCCCCTCTCAGGGCTGGAGCTCTAACACTCAATGCTGAAGATGCTGGCTGATAGTAAGGTGCTGGGGGTCTATAGCTTGATTGTGACTGGGGTAAAGGTACCTGGGTGTGCTAGAAATAGTGGGGCCTCGGTGCGCTCTGTGAAGTCTGCCCCTGAGGACAGTGGGCCTTGATATGGCCCGGCTGATGACAAGTATAGCACACCGGTGGGCCCTCCCGGCCTGACTATGAATCTGAGGTGGAAGTGGCATCTGGCTCGGTCCAGTCCCTGATCCCTGACTAGGATCTCTCTGTGGGCAATCGGCCATCCTGTGGCCAGGCTGTCCACACTGGTAACAGGTAATGGTCATCTGTGGTGCCCCTCCTCGAGGAGTGATAGACATAGTAGGCTGGGGTGCTAAAAATTGAATAGGCCTCTAGGATGTCGATGGAAAAGAGGTACTACCCCGGAACCTCTTCTGTGGCCTCCTACTAGAGTGAGCTGGGGTGGTCATGGTAGGCTGGGCGGGTGTAAGTGTCAATGTTGTGGCTGGCCTGGTCTGAGCCCGGGACTCCCTGATCCCTCTAAGAGCGGCTAACTCTCTCTCTACCCTCGTGGCCCTGATCACTGCCTCCTCAAAAGTATCAATGATGTGACCTGCCAGCCTCTCTCTAATAAAGGTCTTTAGCCCCTCGAGAAAATGGTCAACTCTCAGCTCCTCCAGTCCAGTGATGTGTGGAGCAAATCTGCCTAATGCGGTAAACTGGGACTCATACTGTGTCACAGTCATGTCCCTCTGGAGCAATGTCTCAAACTCCCTCCTGAATCCAACCCTAGCAGTCGCTGGAAAGTAGTGGTCATTGAACATGGCCACAAATGCATCCCACCCCTCTCCAAATCTGCTAATCCTCCCCGCAGATACCTTCCACCACTGGCTCGCTACTCCGGTAAACTGGAAAGTGGCACATCAGATCCTCAAGTGTGGCTCGACAATCCCCAGTGAGTCCAGGATCCTAACAATCTGGTCCAGCCACTCCTCGGCCACTAAAGGATCAGGCTGTCCTGCAAATGATGGTGGCCTCATCCGCTGAAACGCCTTCATGACGAAGGTGTCTCTAGTCTCTCCACCTGCCGCTCTAGCCTCGGTATCAACAGCCCTGGCCTCGACATCAGTGGTCTTGGCCTCCTGCATAGTACGGAAGCACTCCTGGATAATGGCTGCCAAATCTCTGGCGCCAATAGTCTGCTCTACCTCCTGTACTAGAGCGGGAGTAGGAATAGGGGCAGGAGCCATGGTCTCCTCAACTGTGCTGTGAGCAGGAGCATCAGCTGGAGCAACAACCTCCTCAACTACATCAGGAATAGGGGCAGCAGCTCTAAATCTGCCACGACGAGGCTGGGCAGCACCTCTAGGCCTATCCCTACCCCGTCTGGGTGGTACGGCTCTCGTAGGAGCTCGTCTAGGAGGCATATCTACAAGTCCAAGAGAAAAATTCAATATCACATTTTCACATTCAAATATAGGCATTTAAATGTGATCTCAATCATGTTCTTATCAATAGCCTATACTCTAACGGGTGGTACATGTAGCAAGTCATGATATATACACTTAACAAGTTTCTCACACATCATACATGTCATGCCTCCAAACATAGCATCAATCAGCACGTAATTTCAACAGATCATGCTTCAAGTATATAAAACCACATAACACATAAGGCCCTATCACATGCTGCTAAAGGTTCACACTAAGTCTCATTCTTCTCTCTAGGGTCTCATGGTGTTAAACAACACCCCACAGTCTCTAGGTATTCGAACCTAGGCTCTGATACCATGTTGTCACGCCCCGAATTTCTACAAACCCGAGGCGCGACTGACGAGACAGAAAATAAAATAAAATAAAGGACAAATGTAAATAAATCCACTAAGCAAGCATCCATTCTCATCAATACATAAAATAACATAAAATACATTGCACAACTGCATCGTTCATAGGTCATTCGGGCTTAAGCCCTTACATTACAAAGTACAAGTCCCATGGACCAAAATATACACCATGTGCTTCACCCTATTAGGGTATCACAGAATCTCAAGTGGCTGGAGGGTCCTCATCTGAAAAATGTTGCCCATGAATGGGTCAGCTCAACTGCTGGTATGATGAAATGCTAATGCAAGAAATAAAGCTAAGGCGTGACATATGCAAAGTGTACATTTATATCTAAATGACATTCAAAGCATCGCAGTAATATATATGAATGGTATGCGTGACGCACCCATGCACAACTCTATGCCACAACCCATGTCTCGTTTACGGGTACTCCCCGATGGCACGGAGTACCAATGCAATGGCCAATTTTGGGTTTTTCACCACAGGATATACACCCTCATAATGCATAGCACCACGTGCTCAACCCACGCCATGTTCTCAAAGGATTCATCATATGCCAATATGCCAATGCAATGTCAATGAAACATGGTTTCCACAATATAGCATGCTCGAGACAATAAATACATAAATCACCAGCTGATTCCACATGCAAGCATATCTCATATAATCAACATATACACATGTCATGATTTACGTTCATCATTCACTAAACATTCATAAAGTACAAGTAACATGTAAGCATGTGAACAACCAACTCCAAATCATCAAGTAAACACATTCCACATAAACACATAAGTCATTCCAGTCATTCACAGAACATTCCTAACTTAACTTCATTTCTAACATTAGCAAAACACCATACCTGACGAGTTGGTCTCAACCCTAGAAGATCGTGCACGATACGTAACTGAACTGGTCAATGAGAATGCAGGAGATCAGATCGCCCTCTCCTGTCCTGTCAGTGTCCCTAAAAGCATAAATTATAACTCAGTCTATTGTCATTTGAATTTATGCTATTCATCAAATTTTATGTCTTTAATTCATAGGTTTCTATTTTGCTAAATTAAACCCTGCCATTGAGTCTAGGACGTTGAAGAAAATAAGTTTAGGTTCTCGTAGAACTCAATTCGGACATCTGGTCTCAAAAGGGCAAAATGGTCATTTTGCACTTTTCACGGGTCCTTACATTTCGTGACCTCTTTTCACAAATCGGACTCCACGGTTGAGTCCGGAATGCTCGAGATAATAAAGTTTCACTATTTGTTTATTTAATTCGGAGTTCGTTTGACTGTACTTCAATTTAGGGGCATTTTGGTAATTTTAAAGGTTACTATGGGTCTTTTATTTTTCGGGACCCCGTCTCATAAAATGGACCTCACCATTGGTCTCAAAATGGTCAAGATAGTCAAAATACACTAATGACTTGTCCCATTTGGACTCCGAATTAATTTAGAATATTTAATTAATTAAATTAACTAATTAATTAATTTAATTAACTAATTAATTAATTTAATTAACTAATTAATTAATTAATTTAATTAATAATTTATTAATATTTTTATTCATGAGGGTCAAACTATAATAACCAACAGTTGGGGGGTCAATTTGTAAATTCTGAAAGTTCTGGGTCAAGGTTTAATTTCTAAAAAGTCCAGGGGCAATCCTGTAATTTTGAAAACCCTTATCCCATATTCGGATAACCAAACAGGGATCATACCAGAACAGGGATAGGATATCCCTGTTCCTATTTCAATTTAAATTTTTTTTTAATTTCTTAAGTCCGTAACCAAACAGACCTAATTGGTTTTTAATTTAAAACCTTAGACCGACACGTGGCAGGGGCGGACCGCCCGAACCCGACCCGAAGCTGGACCGGACCCTGACCCGAACAGTGCCCCTTCTTCCCCGATTTCCCGGTGAGTCTCTGGTAGGGATCCGGCGCCTTCTCCGACGCCGGCGACTGGTCTCCGGCAAGATTTTCAATGTTTCAAAATGCGATTCTCTCCGTTTTCTCCCAAGGATTCCATATCTAGGATCGGTTTTGGATTCAACCCATTAGATTTTCCCGAAATAGAGGGTCAACCCCTAGGTCAAAACTCCGGCCAGCCCTATTCTTTCATTTTCGTGACTCCTCGGTCACGGTTTAACCCCCTTTTCAATCCCAAATGGTTTCTGCACCTCCTAGGGTTCATTCCCTATCATTTAAACTAAGTTTTCCACATAAAATGACAAGACCCATTTCTTATAACCGAGACCTGCAACTCACATTTTCTATCTCATTTCTTAACCATTTTCTTTCATTCTTTTTGCAAAATAAACCCTACAACATGCTCTCTAAGATCATATACATTAAACTAATTATCATGCTTAGAAAAAAAATCAAAACAGAATGGTCACTTACGGTTTTCCTGTTGGTTTCTCTCTCTAACCGTGCACCTCTTTCACCCTCTTGTTCCAAGCTTATATCAAGCTCCAAAACTCCTCTTTCCAGAACTCTCTTCCTCTCTCTCTCTCTCTCTTTCTGCTTTTCTTTCCTTCTCTTCTCCCAACCGAGACCACCTATATACCCTAACACACTCACTTCTCTCACGTCTATCTGTCACAGCCCCTTTTCTTGACTCATTTCCCTCTGCACCAGCCTCCTTTCTCCTTCCCCCCATGCAGCTTTGCATTTAATGCAAAGCTGCCTTATACACCTATGTATATATATATATCATCATCACACACACACACACTAGACACACACACACAGCCGACACCTCACACACACACTCAATTGGTCACAAACACACACACACCCGTTCGGTTGCACCCACACACAGTGCACACATGCACTGTTCTATACACATATATATATACATATACATGCACATATATTACTCTACACATATATACATACATACCATACATACACCATGCATATATATAACACATGCATAAAAAATTTAACAATAATAATAATAATAATAAATAAATAAATAATTTTCATGTCATTACAATTACGTATCCCGATACCATGTTTTAAAACCATTATCAAGGTAGAAAAATTTGTCCTCAATAATTCAAGTAGTATCAAAAGTAGGACGATCTCATTTTTTTTTAAAACCAAATAACACTAGTATCCACCATAAGTCAAACCGATCAACTCATCCTCATGAACATCCTCAACTTGATCCACGTGTATCTTCAAAAGTGGTCGAACCTAAGATAGTGGTGTTGAAGAAGCATTGCAACCTACAAAAATATCTAAGGGCAACATAGGAGGCTTTGATACTGACTTGGTGCCGAACCAAAGGAAAACAAGCACAAGAAATTCACTCAATATTCTATATTCAATTCAATATCCAAAAAATTGATTATTCTATTAGATAAATGCCTATTTGTAAACAAACCCTAAAACTGAACTTACTATAATAAAATAAACTCTTAAAATTAAAAATAAATTAAACCCTAAATAAATAAGCCCAAAAATAAATTAAAAATAAAAAAAATTAAATTATTCTCTTGTATAAAAAAATATGCAATTCGAGGGTTCATTCAAATTCTTGATCATTGGTCCCCAAGTTGAGAAGGACTCAACTTTGGTGAGTTGCTTATGCTTTAAAATATCATCATGGCTAATAACTGGAGTACAACCTTGAACTATTCTATATGTTCCTATTTTAAATATTAAAGCAAAGACGTTAGTGTATGAGGTCTAGAGGTGTAAGTGGGCTAGGCTGACACAAGCAAGGCATGAGCTTGGCGTGAAAAAAGCAAGCACAACGTGAATATAGATTGTGCCAGACCTACCCCTCATAGCCTACATGCACGACTTTACACGAGCCCACTTTAGGCATGGCCCAAGCACCATCCGCGCACAACCCGTCAAGGCACGACACATTAAGGCTCAGGCATGAACCAAGCATGGCTAGACACGACTAAAATTGGAAAAAAATGGATTGGGCACTACCTAGGCCCACCACGGACCTTACTTATAGCCAAGTTAGGTTGGGTTTTTTCAATAATAGGCACAACACGACATGATTAATAAATGATTGGGATGGCCTAGCCCATTAGCACTAATAGGCTCCATTTTAATTGGTTGGGTCGTGCCTGCCTAGCTCGTTTTACACCTCTAATGAGGTCCAATTTGAGGAATATTAATATGGGTCTAGAGGTGTAATCATGTGTCTTAACACAAATTATAACAATCTATTTCATTCAATCCCCTTTTCATGCGATGAACATCCTTGAAAAATTTATTAATTTTATTACCCATAGCAATTTTGCAACATATATCGATATGAGGATCTAAAATTTGTTGGGTAAAGAATCATTGGAGGTAGGGAATGAAAATATAATGATACACAAACAAATTTAACGGGTTGACAAAGTGAAAGACCATGAAAAATCTCAAAAAAGATATTTGCCAATATAGGAAACTTGTGTTTTACTTGATTTTATTGATGAGAGGACTATCAACACGCATTTCTAAAAATCCATTTTTCTCTCGACATATGGGAATAGGAACAACTTGTAGAGCAGGACGATCATAAACTGAAGCCTTTTGTACAAGTCTATATATTTGACATATCAATTCAAGAAGTTCCTCGGGTTTGAATTGACAATGAGGAATGCTAGGCAACTATCGCATTGAAATTGAGTTTGTAGCTCATGGATCAATTTCCAAGGATAGATTAAAATTGTGGTTGCGTTGTAACGGTATCGGGAGTAACGGGTCATCTATAACCGGAATTAGAAACTCCAACCATAAATTTTCTCAAACAATAGTAAATCTCTTTAAAGTCACTGATATGCATATTTTGACTGCAATTTATCACGTTTTAATATTATTTTATTTTATTTTTCAATTTTCTCACACCTAAAAAAATAATTTTCCTAGAAATAATACCTAAGAAGATATTTTATTATTTTTTATGATTTTTTTTTTAAATTAAGCTAATAAGAAGTATAATTTAATTTTAATAATGTTACAACAAGTAATATAAATAATAACAAAAAAATGATTATAAGCATGAAAATCAATTTAGTATGATTAATTATGGAGTAAATGTTTTTTCAAAATTTTGAGGCCAGTAGGCCTTTTTTTAGGTTGTCACGACCCGAAACCCACCTTGTGCGGATCTCGCATCGCGACTGCCGTCTTCAGGCCCGGGAGCCTTAGGACGAGGCTCACATACATAAGCAGTGGTATCGGATGGCGGTGCGACCCGTGATTGCAGAAGCGTGTAAAACTTTTTCTTTTCTTTTCTTATTTTAAAATTTCGCACATCCGTCCGGTATTGCTTGTAGAGATCTGAAAAAAAAATGAAATGAAAAAAATAAATAAATTAAAATAAATTAAAAAATAGAAAAATTAAAATAAAAGGAGAATAAAGTTAAATATATATATATACAAAATTATTATTGTATGATTATATATATATATATAGATACATATGCACTGAGATTTGGATAAAAGGAGGGGGCATAACGTATGGAGCAGGGGGCTTTTAAATCAACAAAGGGTGAGGCTTCTAGGGCATTGCGACAACATGGGCGTTGAGAGAGAGAGAGAGAGAGAGTGAGAGGAAAAGAGATGGGGAGGAAGTTTTAGGAGAGGGGATGGAGCAGAGGCGGTGAAGTAGGGGGTGAGCCGCATAACCGAAGGGGCGGCGGGGACTATCGGGATTACAGAGGATTGAGGCAGTGGGCGATGAAGGTGGTGCTGGCGCTGAGCAAGATCCGAAGGGTGATCGGCGTTGTAACCAATAGCAGCGCCGACAATGTTGCGCCAGACCCGGAAATCCTGATCGTGAAGGCGATGGAGCAACGATGGGTTGATGGGGAAGGCAGCGATGTTGGCAAATGGGTTTCAGCAGCTTGCTGGGTTTCTGATCAAGGATAGATGGGTGTTGCGACAATGAAGATGGTCTTGGTGGTGATTGATGTGTGTGTATTTGTGTAGCGTTTGAACAGAGAGGCTGAATCATGATTGGATGTGTGTGCTCAAGCAAGAAGCGGCAGCAATCGAAGCTGCTATTGCGGTACCTACGGTGGTTTTTGATGCTATTCAGAGGATAGTTGAGAGTATTGAGTGCGGCTGTTATGGGCATTGAGGTCAACTGCCCCGTTTTGATGGCCTCTGTTAGGGGCGTTGAGTTGGAAGAGGTCGACGGTGGTGGACATGTTCTATTTCTATTCCTTCTTTTCCGTTCCTGGTTGTGGGGATGATGGCAGGGGCGGTCGATCTGGTGATGCTGTGATGTTGGGTCCTTGTTTGGGCGTTAGTCGTGTACCGTTTTGGTGCTTTTGATTGGGGTTATGAACAGTTTGTTACTCAAAAGACTATTCTTTCTTTGTTGATTTTTGTTGAAAATTCATGGATGAATAAGGGAGCTATGTTTTTCACATGAATGGCTTCAAATCTGTGATCGATTATTGAGATATTAAGTTATGGTCTTTGGGGGTTTTTATGTGTCAATTTGGTTGGGGGTTTCAACGTTACTAGAAGTCTGCCTAGGGGTTTACATCTATTGTCGTGAGATTCTGAGAAATTACGGAAGCTATAGTTGTGTTTTGGTGTTTGTTTTTCTTTGATTCAGCCTTCTGGTATTTGTGATTTTATAACTGGAATGTGAGAGAATCCTTGTTTGGTTGATTTGGCCCATTTCTCCATCTAGGTTTTTGGTTGGTGGCTAACAGGATAAAAATCAAAATTTTATCTTGGAATTGGAAATTCGAATCTAGTGGATTCTTGGATTCTTTTTATGGGTGTTTGGGATTTTACTTATCTTCCCTGAATTCTGGGTCTTCTTGCATTCTGATTGTTGAAGCTAATTGGGTGGATAAATTATCTCCATGTAATTGGGTTTGGCTTGAAGTTGGACCCCCTACTATTGATGCTATGCTACTGGATTGTTTCTGTGATTTCCATGAACTGGTTCATCAATGGTAGAGTCAAGGACACCAATATTTATGTGGGTGATGTGGATGAAGTGGGTTGTCGAAGCTGATGTTTGTACTGGAATAAAAGACATGACTGGAGACTTGTGACACTCGATTGCAGCCAGTCAAAGGTTAGATTTAATTGTTGTTTAGCTAATTTAAATTTTGAATAGAACCTTGTGAAATTATAATTATGCCCAGGAATTTTGGTTAATTGTGAATTGGCCCAAGTGAATAAAATATTATTTAATTAAATAATTATTTAAAGGGAGATTACCAGAATGTCCCTGAGTTAAAAGCAGTTAAACGAACCCCGATTAAAGTGAACAAATAGAATTTTTATTATTTCAAACATTCCGGACTCAACCGTAGAGTCCGATTTATGAAAAGAGGCCTCGGGAAGTGAGGACCAGTAAAAGTGCAAAATGACCGTTTTGCCCTTTTAGCTCGGATGTCCAAATTAAATTCCGCGAAAGCCCAAACCAACCTTCTTCAATGTTCTGAACCCAACGGTAGAGTTTAATTTGGAAAAATGAGAACTCATAAAATAAAGACATAAAATTTGATGAATAGCATAATTCAAGTGGCAATTGAACTGAGTGGTATTTCATGATTTTAGGAACACTGAAAGGCAAAAAGAAGGTGGTCTGACTTTCTGCATTCTGACTGTTAGTTCCGCTACGCTATGAGTACGACTCCTTGAGTTGAGAATGACCCATCAGGTATGGTATTTTGCTAAGTAAGAAATAGGATTAAGTTTAGGAATAATTGCTGTGTTGACAAAATGATTCACATGTTTGTTTAATTGTTTGCATGCCAATGTGATTCTTGTTACCTTTCCAATTGTTTGGTTGAATAATTGATATGGACCATGACTATATGTATATTCCAGGTGTAAATTAAGAGTGTGATTAAATTGATTGTACTTGATATGAATACTTGTGGACTGAGCCATATGGTTTGATGTCATTAATGCCTTAGTAAAATATGCATAACTTAAAGCACGCTTCATGTATCGATAAGATCACATCATTGCATAATGGAATCAGGGCATATTGGCATAGTGTGATTCTTTGAAAGCATGGTGTGAGTTGAGCACGTGGTGCTATGCATTATGAGGGTGTAGATCCTGTGGTGAAAAACCCAAAATCGGCCATGGTACTCATGCCAGCGGGGACGGACCGTAAAGTGAGAACAAGGTATACTCAGGCCTTCGGGGAAAGACCGTAAAGTGAGACATGGGTGTGGCATAGAGTTTGCATGGGTGCATCATGCATATTGATCATGTATTGCATAGATAACACTGCATGACATGTAGAGATAAATGTACACTTGCACATGCCACGCCTTAATTTTGTTTCTTGCATTAGCACTATATCATACTAGTAGTTGAGCTGACCCATTCGTGGGACACCATATTACAGATGAGGATGCCCTTGCTACCTGAGACTTGGTGACACCTTGATAGGGGGATGCACTTGGAGTATTTTTGGCCCTTCGAGCATATTTTGAAATGTAAGGGTTTAAGCCCAAATGACATGTAAACAATGTATTCATGGGATGTAATTTATGTCTTTATATGTATTGATGAGAATGGATGCAGGTTTAGTTAAATTTGTTTAGATTGCTCTTTATTTTATTTTCTTTTTGTCTCGTTAGTCACTCCTCGGGTTCGTAGAAATTCGGGGCGTGACATTGCTGCTCTTCACATTGGTACACATGGTGATACATTCAGAGCATAATAAAGACTTAAGGAATTTATAAATACAATCATATTCAGCTGCCCCGTGGGGCTTAATACATAACAGTGTACCGTCTTCTATTACAAGCCACTAACTAGAATTTCATAGTGTTCTTTAAAAGACTGGTAATCCTAAAATAAGTTTCCTATACCCTTCCTCCAAATGAGCATAATTTTACATCTTCGTCATTAAAATCAGGATTTGCTTTTAATCACTTGAAAAGGGGGGTTGGATAAAAATTCGATAAGCTAATCTAAGCTTGTGAGTAATTCCAGCATTTGTCATGGGGTTTCAATTGGCAGTGGTTTAGCATATGAGAGTTTTGTAAGACAATCGCTACCAATTGCTCGTATACTTTGAACACGGAATATATGCATTCCTTTAAAACATAAAGCTTTGAAACATTTAAAGTATTCAAGCTAAACATGTACTTCTTCACATAGAGTATATGAACTTCAAAACATGTAAATATGCATAGTGAAAATGAGGGTAAAACCTGCTTCCATTTTCAACATAACACCTTATCACTTTCATTAGTGGAATCCGTTTCGAACCAGATTCTCGTTTTACTTTACGTGGAGATATCTCATATGCCTGGGGGATTAGATCCTACTACCTGGCATTTATTCATATCATAGTTAAGTTCCGAAGAAACCCAACAAATCAGTGGTGTTTATGCACAGTTTTTCTTACATTTAAAAACATTTAACACATGACTTCTTCACATAGACGCTTTTATGAACATTCAAAACATGATGTTCATGACTTCATGATAAAATCTTCAAATACTTGGAATATGCAAATTCAGAACACTTTACATAATTTTGGCATTTAAAACTTAGACATGCTGAAATATATTTTTAGGGAAACTGTAGTAGAAATCATTCACTGAGCATGTCATAATAGGGTTTATAAGAACAGAAACCATTTAAAACTGAAATCATGTAAATACTGAATTTGGGATTCAAATACTTCATATCTCTTGAACTTAAAACTTCTTCAAATCCGTGGAGTTAAATCTCCACTTCAAATACAGGGTTACTCACCTTATACTTCTGGGCGGGCTCTATTGTTGTGCCTTCCCTTTCCCCTTTTTCAATCTAAAATAATTTATGAGAATTTCAAAAATTTCACATGCATTTGAATCAACTTATGATCCTACCTATTCTCAGATCGTGTAAGCCTACTCTTATAATAGATTTCATTCTTAAGAATTGAGCCAACTCAATTTGTTTTATAGTTGTATTTTATGTATATTACTTTACATATATATTTATAAATGAATAGACATTACCTGCGAAGAATTTCATTAAGCGTTTCAGTATTTTCCTGCTTTTCTTCTTTTTCCTTTAATTTAGCCTCAACAAGTCTCCTTGTTGCTGTTTCTTTCATGAGTCGCCCCCTTGGAACTATAGGGCTTTTGTATATGAATGGACTAACCGAGACGATTTGAAATGTCTTGTCAATTCTTATCTTCCTGTTGATTACCCTATTTTGCCATAAGAGTTCATCCATGAAGTCTTATTGCGTTTTATCCATGATAATTTACTTGAGCTTTAACCTAAAACACAATTTAACGTGTTAGGAATTAATTTCATTTTAAACTATACTCTTTTGGTAGCTCCATTAATTTTCAGTTTAATTTACTTACTTCACATGTTTACGTGTCGTGTCTTTCCGTGTTTTATTCGAATTTCAATCCTACAATCGAGTTCACAACGTCGGAAAGCGCTTTAGTCTAAAATCTCATGAATTAATGCTATTCATCAAATTTTATATTTCTTTATTATAAGTATCTCTTTTGGTCAAATAGACTCTACCATTGAGTCCGGAACGTCGAAAAAAGTCAATTTAGACCCTCTTGGACTTCCATTCGGCTTTAGGAGCACTAGGGGCAAAATGGTAATTTTATCCCTTTACGTGTCTTTATTTTTTGGGGTCTCGTCTCACAACATGGACCTCACCATTGCTCTCAGAAGGTCCAAAATAGTAAGAATACACTAATAACTTGTTCAATTTGGACATCAGACCTTTTCGTCATTATTTAATTTAATTTATTTTTATTTAATGTAACTTATATATAATATATATATGTATTCATGCATAAAAAGGACACGGGATTGTCCTGTTCAAAATGGTTAGCATGCTTCACTCTTTCCCCTTGGTCCCCTGTTCGAGTCCCAAGGTGCACATCACCCTTTTATTTTTCTTTATTTTTATTCTATATATTATATACATATTCTTGCCCATTTACATAACACGTGCATGCGTGTCCATATGGTAAGAACCCTTGGCTAATGAGGAAGGTCGGGCGTTCGAACCTCAAGTGTAACAACCCGACCCTGATTAAGTAATGATTAGTTACTAATCATTTATCTGAACCAAACATAAAGAATAATTAAGAAGCTAACCTAATTAGAAGTTGACTGAAAGAAACCGCGTCGAAAAATAAGCTACAGAATGATAGTTAGGAAAAAAAAACAAGGAAACTGCATTAATGCACAGCCAAACAGGGCCTAAGCCCGAAATATGGAAAAGGGACCCAAAAATTGTGGCCAAGAGGATTTGATCCCTTGACCAACCTAGGCAGAATTTGGGTTACCAAAAATTTACCAACTAAGCTAAGAGCACCTTTGTGCATATATATGCAAAGATATATATATAAATAGCAATCAGATTTGACCTCTCCCCAAAGTGACCAATCACCAAGCATGCAACACATCAGCATGCATCACTCCTATGCCCCCATAGATCATCATGTGCCTATACACCCATGATTGCATCTCCCCCCAACCAAGTTGCATGCAAATCCATCATGCACTTAGGGGGATGAAACACTAAAGACAATCTGATTTTGATAATCTCCATATATGCATGGAAGAGAAATCAGATCAGTAGAGAACCTAGTGCACTGATCTTATAGAGAGAGAAAGTGGGTTAGAGAGAGGAAGTTAGAGAGAGGAAGCTTGAGTTGTGGGAATCCATTGAAGGGGCTAAGGACTGGGAACTGAAGGGCTGCACCACTAGACCCGACCTGCTCCATTGGGAGGCTTCTGACTGAAACGAACCCTAGGAGACCACTGTGTACAAGGTAAGAAATTCAAAATTTTCTGAGCATTTTTCTCTTTGGATTTCGGCCACTGTTTTATTTCTTTTGGGACTGTTAATGCATGTAAAGAGATTTAACAATGAAAACTGGGTTGGTTGTGAACCATTTGAACCTACGAAACTGCCAAACCACGAACCCGTAGCCAAACCGCCATGGATGACCTGAACTGAGGTGGGTCTGGTCTGACTTGCACCAAATCGGTTTTGGTTGCTTTGGACATGAAATAGACCTCCCTAGGATCTCAAAAACCATAGGCCGCGACCCCATAACCTAGTTTAAGGCCCTCAAATTTCAAACTCTAGCCACGGGTTTAAAACCCAATTCTTCAAGAAAAGCGACCAAACTAAAATATGAGAATGGGGACTTGAACCCCATGCTCTGTAGGTCACGACACATCAGATTTCATAGGAAACGGACCTAAAATGAAGGAGCTAGAACAAGTTGCAGGTTTGAGTATCACCTTCCAAATCGCAACCGTGAGCCCAAAATGAGACTTCTAATCAATGCCAAATGATTCCTTGATGCTTTAAGATCAGTTTAGAAACAATAGCAGAGAAAATCAGTGCTCAAAAAGTTACGAAATTAAAGAAAACTAAACCCAGAAAATTAGGGTTACAATGATAGAGTTTGGGAAGACGATCTACAGTGACGGGTCGGGTCTTGGACCGGGCATCGGGTCGGGCACCGACCCAACCGCAAACGGTTAAAATCATTAAACCGAAACTACGACGTTTTAAGTTAAGATTTTTAAATTTTGTACTTTAGGGCTGATGTCGTCATGACATCAGCATTACGTGCTGAACCGGCCCAAACCGGTTGGTTCAATAGAAACCCAAACCGGTTCAATTTCATAAGGACTGAACCGTTTGGTTCAGTTTAAATCTTTTGGAAAATTATGAAATGACCCAACAGTTTTGGGAAAATTCCATTCTGGCCCAGATTCTGGAATTTTATTCCATTTATACCCCTGATAAATTAATAAATAATAAATTAAATTATTTAATTAATTTATTAATTAAATAAAAATGACCAAATTACCCCTAGGTCATAAATAAGTCAAACGGAGTTCGAATAAAGTAAACGAATAGTGAATTTTGACTATTTTGGACGTTCCGGACTCAATGGTGTGGTCCGTTTTACGAGACGAGGCTTCAAAAATTACGATACGTTAAAGTACAAATTACCAAATTGCCCCTAATGTAGTCGATGCCCAAATAAGACAAGTTATTAGTGTAATCTTATTTTCTTGGGCCTTCTGAGATCAACAGTGAGGTCCGATTCACGAGACGGGACTCCGAAAAATATGACGCGCGAAATGACCAAACTACCCCTAAGGTACCCGGAGCCCAAACGAAACTAAAAGATAGTCTATTTTGACTATGTCGGACATTCCAAACCCAACGGTGAGGTCCATAACACCAAAATAGGTACTGAAAATTTAGTCACGTGAAAAATAAAACTCATCAAGTCACCACAAGTTGACTAGTAAGACCAATCCTAGGAAGTTAGGATACGTTAGGCCTAAAATTAAATGAAAAAGCATGAATAGGTAACGATTTAAGGTAAATGTGAAGTTAACAAGTTCTTTATAATTTTCTTAGGAAATACAAAGGAAAGGGAAAAGCCCACCAGTAGTGCAAACCCGGGGAATCAAGGTGAGTAACCTCACATTTGAAGTGGAGATTTAATTCCACGGATTTGAATGATGTTTTAAATATCAAATTCTGTCTTTACACAATTCCGTTTTAAATATTCTGTTATGACATGCTTCCTGAATAATTTACTACTGTTCTTTGAGATATACTTCTGCATGTCTAAAATTTCGATTTCAAATGTTATTATATATCCTGAATTTACATGTTTCACGTATTTCGATACCCTATCATGAGATTATGAACTATATGTTTTGAATGCTTTTAAATGCATCCACACGAAGGAATTATGGGTTAAATGCTTTTAAATGCAAGATAAATTGTGCATAAGCACCACGGATTTCTATCGGGCTTCTTAGGAACCCAACTACGATACGAATAAATGCCAGGTAGCAGGATCTAATCCCCCAGGCATATGAGATATCTCCACGAAAAGTAAAATGGGAATCTGGTTCGAAACGGATTCTGTTAATGAAAGTGATAAGGTGTGTGTTGAAAATGGAAGCAGGCTTTTTCCTCATTTTCACCATGCATATTTACATGATTCGAAATTCATATACTTTATTCTGAAAGTACAAGTTAGCTTGAATACTGTAATGTTTCAAAGCCATTGTTTAAAGAATGCATGTACTCTATGTTCCAAGTATACGAGCAATTGGTAGTGAGTATTTTACAAAATTCTCACGTGCGAAACCACTACCAATTGAAACCCATGACAGATGTTAGAATTACTCACTGGGCTTTTCGAAGCTCACCCCATTCCCTAACATTTTTCAGGTGATGACGATGGGTGGACCCTTGCCCAATTTGGGGAGAAATGATAGGCAGCTCCATTAGGATTCTGGAGATATATTTTTGGGAAGTATTAGGGCCTATGGTTGGTTGAATTTTGATGTCGTACCTTTGAAAAATTATGTATTTAAGCCCAAGAGGCAACCACATATGTACTTAAGCCCTTGAGGCATTCGAATATGTATCATGTATAAGACTTTAATTTTTAGTATGCTCTGATGTGATTATTCATGTGTACCGCTATGAAGAGCGACAGTACCGGACGGCTGTGCGAAAGTTTTTAAAGGATTTTAAAAAAGAAAAAAAAAGAAAAGGGTTTTTCACGCTTCCGCAAATCAAGGCCGTACCGCTATTCGATACCGTCGCCCATGTTTTGCCTTGCCCTCAGGCTCCCGGGCCTGAAGGCGGCGGTCGCGATCCGAGATCCACACAGGGTGGGTTCCGGGTCGTGACATCAAGGGCTACGGCCCCTTATTTTTTTTTTATTTTTCTTAACCCAAATGGCGTATAAAGGCCTTATCCGTGGATAGGCTATCCCCCTTCGCGCATAGGTTATTAAATTGGCCCAAACCTCGTAACCAAACAAGTTGAATTAGGGTTTTAAACCCTTAAGCCCATACGGCGTCATTCCAAAAATGCAGTGGCCAAATCGTAAGCCACCACGTGTCCTGAGTCCACACACTAGTTCTAAACGAATGGCGAGTTGACTCATCGTCTTCCCCATCATGCAGTCACTGTTGTCCTAATATCCAAACTTCCATTTCTTTCAATTTTGTGCATTTTGGCTTGATGATTTCTTATTGTTTTCATTCTAAATCACTTCTGGAACATCAATGAGGGTTTTTGCATTCATTTGAGGGATCGAATCTGATTCAAAAGGGTTGATTGATCACATACACACCCCACGGTTTTCAATCTTGTAAATAGCCATTTCTCCATGAAACTTCATGGGATTTGGCTTGTTGTATTCCTTATTCATAGGGCTTCATATTCCTATTCCATAAACTTGGTTTAGAAGTCCATTTTAGAGGTTGGGTTTCAAACTCGAAACCTGCAACTCCCATTTCTAGGGTTTTCTTTAGTCTTCTTGGTCACAGTCTAGTGTTTTTAAAACACTTAGAGGGTCTAGTTGAGGTCCCACTAAGTTAAATAGGTTTTGGTTGCCATTGATTCAGACCTGCTCTAAGCATGGTCTATCAATGGTGGTTTCTCGTGGGTCTTGTGTTTTTAACTATTTTTAAGACCTAATTCCATGCTTGATTTAGTTTAAATATATACTAAGCATCATATATGCATAAACAAAGCTTAAACAATTTGTATATAAGCATATATTCTAGAGAGAGAAAATATTGCTTTAACATTTTCTCACCTTTTTTCGTGATTCTCTTCTTGATTCCTTCCTTTCTTTTACTTCCAAATTCTTTGCTCTTGTTTTCTTTTAATTTCTCTCTGACGAAATGATCATGCAATGCATGCACTTTCTTTTATAGCAAGCTTCACCGCCTTCCCTCTCTCTTCAAATCTCTTTCTTTCTCTATGACCTCACAGCCCCTTTCATTGACATTCTTACTGCTATATTTACTTCTTCTCTTTCCCTTTGTTCAAAATGCAGCTTTGCATTTATTGTGGGTTGATATTTTGTTTCATATATGTGTATTATATACTAACACACACAAACACACACTTGGGAACACACACACATGTAGCCGACACTCACACACACTAGTCCACCATTCTGCACCCACATATATATACTTACATATATATATATATACCTTGTTTATTTACATGTGTATATATATATATATACATACTTTTAAACTACACACACCAAATACACACTTAGTGTGTGTATTTTTCTTATGACAATATACATATCATAATCATATATATATATATATATATATACTATGCACATAGTATAATGCATATAGAGATATAATTATTTAGGTACTCTTCGACTCTCGGTCTGTTTGTAGTTAATTTTTAATTACGGTTCATTACTTCATAATGCGTGTCACATTACCTGATATTTCGGGTTAGGGTGTTAGATAGGTCATATTGGCTTGAATGTTTTGGTAACCTATTTCAATTTTGTTAGGATTATTTTGTTAAGTATTTCTCTTGTATATAAATCTTATAAAAATAGAAATCATAAGAATTCTAAAAAAAAGTAAAATTAAAAAATCAAAAAATTTGAAACAAAATCCTCAAAAATAATTGTAACGGTCTTGTAAATGCTTGTAACGTTTGATACATAATGGTATTGGCCGATGTGGCTGTGAATTTTGGTCACACCAATATATTGGTAATGGAGGGTCAAAAAATAGATACATAAAACCATGGATAAGATACATTTCACAACATTAAGACAGGGGTCAACATCTTCACAATTAGTACCAGCTAACCCCTTTTGACTTGGTTCGATAATAGGCTTAATTATATTATCAATATGTAACTCTTTATACGGAACTCGATCCTCATGATCAACAACAACCAAAGTTTGATAAGGACAACAAGTAGTTATGTGTCCCTTACTATGATAATTAGAAAACTATAGATGAACCATTCTATCAAGAACTAGAAAAATGGACTCCCTATTATGAGAATTAGCTCTTTGATTGATACTCTAGGTAGGAGTGTTACTACCTTTGGAAGCAAAAAACCTTGACAATGAAACTCCACTTGCCCTTTCGTAGGTACGTGATTTGGAATGCTTTCGTAGGTAAATGATCTGGAGTGATGTGAGTCCTTGTTTTGAGAAGTTATGGATCACGTATTGGAAAGTTTGTAGAACTTCTCAATCTCTAAGGATTTGTGAGAAGTGTTCTCCATAGAACTAGGAGAATACAAATTGACCTCCCCTTTTATGTCAACTTGGAGTCTATTAATAAACCTAACAACTACAATCGAGGACTCCTCAACCACATCATGTCTTATCTTTAGGTCCTCAAATTTGCGTAAGTAATCAGACACACTAGAATACAACTGTCATAAATTCATTAGATTGGTCTATTAGTTGCCTTTTATAAAAGGTAGGGAGATACTTCTTTTTCATTTTTCCCTCTTCATCTCACCCCAAGTAGAATCATGACCTAGACGCACTGGGTTTCTTTGTACAAACTATCAATACCACTTGACAGAGCTAGTGAGGTTCATATTGGTGGAGTGAATATTCTTGTCATTTAACATAACATACCACTCAAAGTAATACTTAGTGATTTAACTAATCTAAGAAAGTATTAGGAAATCATCCACCCAAAAGCCTCCAAAATCAATATGAAGTCTTCTAAGGTCAGCAACTTGGGGAAGATTTCCAAGTGGAAAATCCCTTCTACCAATATTTCAGACTCTACTCTCATCCCATGCAAACGTATTCTTATGTGATGCAGGACAATGAAAATCGGGTCCCAAGTGATCATGTACATTACCCACATGTTCATCCGTATTTGAAGGAGAACTTGAATTACCGCTAATTTCATCCACTTGATGCTTTCATAAATACTTGTTAATTAGGATAATTGTTGTGCCATGTCCTCTCAAAGTTGGTCCACTGATTACTTATGGGTGGATTCATCTATTTTTATTATTTGGATCTCTTTATCCATAGAAACTGGGCTATTTATTAAATCCTCAATCATAGTTACACTTGTGGTAAAAATCTGGATGAATCAACTGTTGAGTTCTTCTTAGAGGATTCTAGTAATACAATGAATAGTAAAAGCCCACCGGAAAGGCCCCGGTGATGGCCACTTTGACTATCAAGTATGAGGAAAAGGGAACAAAAGTAAGGTAGCCAAAGGTCTACTAAAAATTTAGGTTTTAAGTACATACCTGACCTCACTGTATAGTAAAGCAATTGTTGTTTATGATAGAATCTCTTGTAGAGCAAATCACGGGATCTCCATATTAATCGAATAAGTACGAAAATGGCAGTTTTCTTGTTGAAGTATATAGGAGATCTATTTGATTGTATCAATAGACCTGTTTGGTACACACCAATCCTTGAGACGACATGAGCTTAGATGTTAGGATTTTAGGTATTTAAATCGATAAAAAATTTTGTGGCATGATTGCCGAGTTGAACTAGGAATCCATTGTCCAGAGCTTCCAATTAGTGATATAATCGGTTTCAAAACAGTACGCAACTTTGATATCCACGTGTCCTGATGTTGATGGTGGTGTTATTTTTGGTCATACTAGTTACCAAAAAATGTTAATACCCAAGCGAATTATGGATTGGAACGCTTGTTCCGAAATAGGGAACACATTTGTTCCAAAACACTAAAATCAATGTTCTAGAAATTTTTTTCTTATTTATTCCCCTATTTGCCGTTATAGAAGAAAAGCTAAAGGAGAGGGTAACAACTTTCCACATGTTTACTAACAACTTTGGAATTCTAATAATA
Source organism: Nyssa sinensis (assembly GCA_008638375.1). Classification (NCBI taxonomy): domain Eukaryota; kingdom Viridiplantae; phylum Streptophyta; class Magnoliopsida; order Cornales; family Nyssaceae; genus Nyssa; species Nyssa sinensis. The sequence goes on along the minus strand of CM018042.1, from coordinate 2,909,740 downwards.
TTGAGTTTTGTTAATCATCTCATGCTTGAAGGAAAACCACGCCATGACTTGAATTTTTTGAAAGAAAACCACTATTTGACTTGAATTAGCTAACATATTCTAACTATTTCATTTATACCCTCATTGTACCACATTTTAAATTATGTTGTGTACCTTGTCCCCATCCTCTCTCCACGTATCATAACGATTTGTCCTGGTAATGCTGTTCCTATTGGTCATAAATTATAATAAAATATCAAGAACAAAGTAAGGTTTAACAGTATTAACTAAAAATGAAACAAGTAACTCAATTGTAATTACTAGAATGCACACTAAAGAAATAAAGAATAGAAGACAAATGATTGCAAATTCACACACAGAAGTAATGAATGATAATGGATGCAAGAAAGACTATTTTATTTTATTTTATTATTTTTTAGCCTTACCATCTAGTCTTTATGTCCTTGGTTTTTCTCGTTAATTTGATTTTGTTAGTCAATTAGCTAAAAAAATTTATTGTTCTATCACCTTTACTTCTCACTTTTGTTTTTCAAGACCCCAAGACGAAGAAGAGGATTGGTTTAGAACACAAGAAGTGTGGTCTCTACTCCTTTGATTCTAGTGGTTTATCCTCCCTCATTTCATTTGCCTTAAGTGCAACAGTTTTACTTTTAGTGGCACTTTCATTTTGGTTATGCTTCTTTAGACAAGCTCAAGTTAGGTATTCCTCATTTGTGTCGTATCTAGTTTAGAATATAAGGCTTGTTAATTGGGCAAGCATCACCATAATTCTATTTCAAGTAGTCTTCATGGTCGTAGGTCTGAGTCTTTTATTGTAGTTCACACAGACCTATCGGGACCTTCTTGTTCTTTTTGTTTGAATGGATTTAATTATTTTGTGATATTTATGGATGATTATTCTTGTATGACATCGTCATTTCTTATGAAATAGTGATCTGAGCTCTTAAACATCTTCTTTAAATTTTATAATCAAAGGTTTGCACATTTGGTAAATGGATTGAAGTTTTCTTCTTGCAGATGATGCATTAGAATATACGCAGCTTGTTATGAATTTCTTTTGTACTACTCATGGTATTATTTGTTAGACTAGTTGTGCTCACACCTCTAATAAAATGGTGTTGTTGAAGGGAAGCATCGCCATGTGTTGGATGTTTCCCACACCTTGATGTTCAATATGCATGTCCCCAAGCACTTTTGGTAGTTGTTATTGTATTCTATCTTATTAACCCAATGCCATGTGATATTCTAAATCATCAGTCTCCCTTCTCTTTTTCATATCTTGGTCTTTCCTCTTTCCAACTTACTCTTCATGTTTGGTTTCGTAGCTTTTGTTCATTTTTTGGATCTAGGGTAAGATACATTATCACCTCATGTTCGCAAATGTATTTTACTTGGGAATTATCTTGCTTAGGAGGGTTATCGTTTGTCACAGTACTGAGTTTTGCCGTTACTTTGTCAATGCTATTTTTACATTTTTTGTGTCCACTTCCTTTGCCTCCTCATGTTAGATGTTGACTCCATATCTCATATCTTGTCATGAAGGGGAGCCCTCAATACCTTTTTCTACTCTTTCTTTATCAATTTATTCTTCGCCTTATTCTCCTTTGTTGGTTTATCAACACTCCGGTGATAGGTGTATCACTTCTTATAGCCTTGATGCCATATCTTAACTGTCTGAAGTTTTTACTCGCTCTTCTTATTCTCATAGTGATGATTTATCTATTGCTTTGAGGAGAGGTAAGCACACTTATATTCAACATCCTTCGCTAACTTTGTGTCTTATGTTCCATTTCTTGTTTTTATAGTATTTTGCTTGTGCTTTATCTTATATTTCTATGCCCAAATATTTTAAGTAAGCTTTGTCTTCTTTTGGCTAGAAACATTGTAACACCCTTGACCTAATTACTAAGTTACTAAGTCATTAGTGTCGAGTTAAGAATTTTGATTAAATTAGTGTATAGTTACACTAATGTTAATAATTAGTGATGATAATTCCTATGAATATAATATAATCACATTAAATGAACAAAGATACAATACATGTATGTGTTTATAACTTGTAGTATGTATAATGTATCATGAATAAAAATACATGAGAAATACACAAAGATACACCAAGTGGAACCCTCCATCACATTCCACTAACTCAAAGAAGCTTCCTGAACCGCATGGCTGCATAAGAGTGTTTTGTGGTGTCAAATCTAGAAGTGTTGTGAAGGCTAGGTGTCAACAAGTGAGGGTGGTGAGTGTGAGTTATCATAAAACTAAGAACCCACCAATGGGGTTTCATGCAACAAACCAATATAGATAAAATATGTGTATAACCTGTGTGTTTTGGCTTGTCTCCTCAGTCCGCCGAAAAGAGACAAATCAGAGAGAAGAGAGAGAGAGAGAGAGAGAGAGTGAGAAGGGGGGGAGGGAGAGGAGAAGAAGGTTTTATGCTTGCATGCACCATGACAAGATTAGTGAGTGAGGAAAGGGACACCGGAACAAAGGGAAGTGTCGGAGCAGATGAAGAAGAATAAGAATTTCTAGAGAGAGAAAAATTGTTTGAACAGAGAGAAAATGCCAAATGAGAGTAAAACTGGTATGTAAGCTTCTACCCTTGGTTTTAATCTTTAAATTAGTTGATTATATGAAGTTTTAGCAAGAAAAGGGCTTGAGAGATAGAACTGACCATGCACGGTAGAAAACCATTATTGGAGGAACTTGACCCAACTGGGTCTTAACGGACTTACACTAAACCATGATTTGAATAGGAACTAAAGGTAGACTTCAAGACTATGGTTATTGAATTCTTCATAGAATAGAATATGAATTCAACATTATGTACATTAATAATTTGGATTGTAATAAAGACAACTTGATGTTTGGGACGGGGTTTTGGGGTTTTGGAAGTGGTGATGGTGCTAGTGATGGAAGGATTGTCTTGATAATTTTGATGCAGCGGCTGGTGGTGGCAGCAATTATAGTGGTGACATTGGTAGGGCAATGATAGCGGAGCAAGGTTGTTAAAATGAAGATCTCACAATAACTCAATGAGAGGGTGCTCAAGATAGAGTCGTAGGATCGGATCAAGAATCATAAGATTTTATAAAATGAGAAAATTAATAGCAATGAATATTTTTAACCTCTTAAGAATCATTAAAAATACATATTTAAGAAACTTAAAATTGGTAAAAAATTATAATAAAAATTTAGAGAACAAAAACTTTCGCAACTCCTAATATTTTTTCAGTACACGAGGATAAGAAATGTTTATTTGTATAACTTTTAACTAAGATAATCAATCAACTATAAAAAAAAAAAGATTCATGAATCATTATTCATCAATTATTATTTATTTTTTTCAACATCTAATTTACATACATAGAAAATTTTTATTTTAATATATTCTGGCCACTCGACCATGAAAGGTTAGGGAAAAAATTAGTATTAAGATTTATTTAGGATAAGAGATCAATTAGTTCAAAACAAGCTTATTGAGTTTCTAGTGTGTATGTGTGTGTGTGTGTGTGAGAGAGAGAGAGAGAGAGAGAGAGAGAAAGAGAGAGAGCTAATTACCTGAAAGCAATATTTTTAAAGATTGTTTTTTAAATGGAAATATTAGACCCATCCTAAGTCATAATAAGAAGCTAAATGATTGAAATTAACTAGCATAACACTCAACTAGTCTAAAGCAAACTAAAAAAACATTCAAAGATTAGACTGATAAGAAAGTTTTGACATGATTCACTCACTTACGATATTTAAATAAATCTTAGTCTTTGTTTTATAATATTATTATAGTTTCGGACTATAACTTATTAAAGACACATGTGAAAATAATATTATATGATTTATATTGTAGGATCAAGAGAATCGGGAGTTAACTCGGGATCTTAGTGATCCTATAGGAATTTCATAAGGATTCTACCATCCAAGAATTTTTTATGGAATTGGGATCGATTTGATATTTTTGGATCGTAAAATTATACGATAGTAGTGCAGCCATGAAGGTGGTGATGGCAGTTGTAGTTGTGGTGGTTGATTGTTGATATATATATATATATATATATATAATAGGTAAGCCGCACACACCTTTTTTGTCCCAATTGAGCCTCAGGCTCAACCTCCTCTTGGGGAAGTCGAGGATAAATATAGTGATAGTGATAGCTGGGGCAGCGATGGCAGGGGGTGTGGCAATGGTGCCAATAGCATGGTAGGGGTGATGGCAGCAACAATAATGGTGGAATTGGACCTATTGATTCTGGCGGCAGTAACATTTTGGTGGTAATTGTTAGATTTGGTGGAACAACATAAAAGAGACAAGAAATATAAAAGAAAGAAAGAAGAGAGAGAAGGAAAAACCCAAAATGACTACATTGTATTAGACTGAATTATATTGAAACTAAACAAGAGCGCTCCTTATATAGGAGGGTTATGAGGTTGTACATGGAAAGTATAAATAAAAGAAATAAACCATGAAATTCTTAATCCTACTAGAATTACACATGTCACGCCCCGAATTTCCACAAACCTGGGGAGTGAGTGAAATGAAAAAAGAAAGGTAAAGGAAAGGTCATTAAGGCAAATTTAATTAATTATGTATTCCTTCCCCTATGTTTCCCCGAAATTATAAGTGAAGACTTTCCATTTAACTTAACCAAAATGGTCTCCTAATGTTGCTCAAGCATCTCTCCCAATTAATATTTGAAATAGTTTAAGTCATGTTAAAAAATGGCTTCTAAAACAGCCTACTCAATGTCTCTAAACATGCCCTTGGATAATGGTTCAAATGGGCCCCAAATGTCCTAAGACATGGGCCAAGAGTAAGTCAAAATGTCTACCAAAAATTATCCTAGTAAGTGGCCAAACATGGCCTTGAAACATGACTAAAAAGTGTCCCAAAAAAAATTCCCAACATGGCTTGATCTAATGGCCAAAAGTGGCCTAAAATGGGCTCCAAAAAGTAGGGTCAAGTATGTTATTAAATGGCTTTAAAATGGCCTTAAAGGGTAGATCATGAAGTGCCATAACATGGCCTAAGCAACGGCTGTGCGGCAAGCAAAACAACAGCACACGCAACAAGGCAAGGCAGAGGGCAAGCAGCTAGTAGCGCGCGGCCTGAAGGCAGGCGCACGGGCACGCAAGGCACGCGGCATGCACATGCGGGCTGCGGCTGGGGCATGTCAATCTAAGTCACTGTACCGACAGCAAGCTAATTTTCCTGTTTCTGCATTTTTACTGTTCATGGCTGCGAGCAAATTTCTCTGTTTTTAATATTTTTTTCCAAGTTTTTCTAGCCACTTTTCTTCCATTTTTAGCCCATTTCCCCAAGGTTTCTAACCCTCCATTTTGGGCACTTTTCTCACCTAATTAAAAGGTGTTTTACACACTTAACCAATTCTTTAATTTTTTCAAAATTTTGACATAACCTCCTTTGTTTTCTAAGTCTTTTTCCCACCTAATATACATGGTACATTGTACAATTACGAGTTTGCACATTTCCATCCTCACTCGATGGCCACAATCTCATTGAATTTAAATATACATAATTTAAATATATACAATTCATCACATCTACACATACGCTTGAACTTTAAAGGTCACATCATCATGTTCATTACAACATATAAGATCTTTTCCATTCTTTTCATAATACACAAATCCTCTATAACATCATTTCATATGGTTTAGAGCTTATGCTCTTGTATAACATCAAAATATGCCCCAAGGGCCAAAAGTCCTCCATGGTCCACCTCTCCCTTCATCCTTCAAGACTTCATCAAGTCTGCAAGTGCCGGGAGCCTCGTCTGTAATATGATATCCCACGAATGGGTCAGCTTAACTACTGGTATAACACAATGCTAATGCTAGGAACAAATTAAAGGTGTGGCACGTGCAAGTGTATATTTTAAATCTACATGCCTTCCAATTCATCAACACTATGCAACAGCAATATACGTGACACACCCATGCAAACTCTATATCACACCCATGTCTCTTCACGGATCGCTCCCGTTGGTTCGAGTACCAATGCAATGGCCAATTTTGGGTTTTTCACCATAGGATCTACACCCTCATAATGCATAGCACCAAGTGCTCAACTCACACTATGTTTTCAAAGGATTCACCGTATGCCAATATGCTTTGAATTCACCATGCAATAATGCAATCTTAATGAAGCATTTCATCAACACATGGATCATGACTTAAAATATGCCTCGTTCACAAAGACAAGCAGAACTTCAAATTCACAACACTTTGTTTGCATGAATGTAAGTCACAATTCAACGAATTGAACATATGATCAAGTTTCATGTTCATTACTTTAACAATTTCTCAAAGAAAATACGAATACACAAACTACCAACTCATGGAATAAATCATAACTCTCAAACTATAAGAGTTTCTCTACATAAACATAAGCTAGAATGCAATGAATCAAACATACCAACAAGTTACATGTTCATCACTTTACCAAATTCCCAAAGACTAACAAAGAACACACAAGTACATAAACAATCAATTCTAGGTTTTCAAAGCAACTACCACCTAAGTGATTTTCTAACATCAAGTAAACACCTAAATCATTCAATCAATACATAGAAAGGCAAGAAAACTCAAATCTATTCCTAACTTAGCAAGGTATCATACCTAGAATGGTTTTTCTTAAACCGAGGAAGTTGTGTTGGCTGCACAGCCGAACTATTTAGTGTGGATATAGGTCTTGATAAGAGGAACAACTTCCTAGAAGGAAGCCTCACGAGAATCTTGGCCTAAGAGTGTTTTGTGGCTTGAAGCTTGGAGAACCTAGGACTTTTTCTCACTTTTTCTCCATGAACGTGCTCTGCTCTGAATCTCAGACCAAACTATGAAAAACATACACTAAGAGGCTGTATTTATAGTGAAAGAGCAAAGGTGCAAAATGACCCTTTTACCCTTAATGAATCCGGAACCCCGTCACACTATAACTCATCCCGAAATGCCTCAATTCGATATTTTATTTTAGCAAAAGTTCTTAAAATCATTTTAAATGAAAATTTTCAATAAAATAAATTTTCTCCTGTGGCCCGGTTTGGCCGGATCCACCCGGGTCACCCGGGATGCCCTTTTGGTCCTATTTTTGAAACTGTCTCCGAACAGACTCAAGTTTTTTTATAGGAGGTGTATTTTAATATTCTAAGCATATTTATCTTCTATGACACACTCAAAATATGCTTCTAAATATGACTATGCTTAAATGATGCATGTAAATGCCCTACTTGGCAAAAACTGCGCATGAATAGTGCCTACCGGCAAAAATGAAAAATTTACCCTCATTTTTTAGATCTCTACATCCTTCCCCCCTTAAATAAATTTTGTCTCAAAATTTAAAAATGTACTTCTTCAATAAAATCTAGAAAGATCAATACAAAACGCGTTGTAACATGGAGATGTGAAGCCTTACCTAAGGATCCTTCATTGCTCCCTTGGCCAGGCAATGTGGAATGCATTACCCTCTCCCCCTAAAGGAACCTTGTCCACTTGGGCAGGTGTGCAGCGGCGTGCAGACATCTCCACACTCCCTACTAGGGTCTGGTTCTGATCCCATCTGTAACGGCCCATTCCACATGGCACAACGCATAATGAAATCCTCAAACATGTTGGCGTATCAATGCCAATTTTTCAAATCCATCCAAGCATCATGACCCACCTCAATAATCCAACATAATAATAATAATAAAAAAAATTCTCTCAATGCTCACAAGGATACCTCAAAGTCTCTCCCACATGTGATGACCAGCTAATTATCCCCAATTCAAGCTATGCAATCATCTAGTAATTCATTCCAATGTCATCAACTTATCTCATGCACTTCAATGTAATTCAATGATCCAGTATTCTCCAAGTACTATAATCATCCACAAGGCATCAACAACATAATCTTAAAGTAAAGTCATCATCATCCGCCTCAGTCTATATATAATGGAGACTAAATGTTAAGCATTAATAAAGACTAACCTATTAATTTCAGTCATACATATATCAATAGACATCCCAATGTAGATAATGTAGTCTATGTATTACAAATATGAAACCAAAGGCAATACATCAAGGTAAAAAAAATCTAAAACATCAGAAAAGGTAAAAAAACAAATCTCAATTTCATCCAAGGCTATTCTAACTTATCATCATTCTAGTCAATATATTAAGTAAAGTCTCAAAACAAATAAGATTATTAGTGAAACTCCTTACCAATTTAACTATGAACATACATTAATATGCACACACATAATCACGTAATCCTGACTAGTCAATTAACTTAAGGTCTAATCTCTCCCCACTCATGACAAAGTCAATCCCAGAAGGATCCACGGACATCCCACTACCTGATACAACATGGCCTAGAAACTGTACCTCTTGGAGCCAAAACTCACACCTTTAGAATTTAGCAAATAAATGATGCCCCCTCAAAATCTGTAATATAGTCCTCAAGTGAAAAGTATACTCCTCCTTAGAAGTGAATAAATCAGAATACCATCTACAAAGACCAGCACAAGCTGATCTAAATAAGGGCTAAAGATGCGATGCATCAAGTCCATAAATGTCGTCGGGGCATTCATCACATCGAATGGCATAACCACAACTCATAATATCCATAACGAGTGCGAAAAGCTATCTTCGCCACATCTTCCTCCCATACTTCCAACTAATGGTACCCCGATCTAAGATCGATCCTCGAGAAACATCTCGAACCCCTAAGCTAATCAAACAAGTCATCTATCCTCGGTAACGGTTACTTGTTCTTGATAGTAACCCGATTCAGTCTCCTATAATCTATACATAATGTAATGTCCCATCCTTCTTCTTCGTGAACAATGTTGAAGCATCTCACAGCGAAGTACTAGGACAAGTAAAACCCTTACCCTGTAAATTAGTCAACTGCTCATTCAGCTCTCTCTCAACTCGACTGGAGCCATACGGTAAGGTAGAAAGAAAATAGGTACAGTGCCTGGGATAAGCTCTATTCAATCTCTCGTCTCGGCGGTAGACTAGTCAAGTCATCTGGGAAGACATTTGAAAACTCATCCACTACAAGCGGTAACACACTCTCTGTAGCCGTGGTCCCATCTGCTATCAGACTAGCCAAAAAATAGCTATGGCCTCCCCAACTCCTCAAGTCACACAAAGGTGGCACTAGGAAATCTCCGCAATCCCCCGTGAATTAAAAGCTATCTCCTATTCGGGAGTACACACAGTCACTCTCCCCCTGTAGCAATCTATAGTTGCCCGGAAAGCAAACAACCAATCTATCCCCAATATAATATCAAAACCAGACATGTCAAATAGAATGAAGTCAAAATAAAAGATGCGATCAGCTATCTCTATCGAGCAATCTCTACAGATCCTCGTCAAAGTCACACTACCCCCAATCGGGGTGTCAACATGCAATGGTGGATCTAGCCTCTCACAACCCAAAACCCACCCTGTGCAGATCTCACATTGCGACCGCCCCCCGTCGACCCAGGCGCCATCGGGTAAGGCTCACATAAGCAACGGTATCGGACGGCGGTACGGCCTGTGTTTGTGGAAGCGTGAAAAACTTTTTCTTTTCTTTTTTTATTTTATATTTCTGCACATCCGCCCGGTACTGCCACTCTTCAGAACGGTACACATGATTATACATTCAAAGTACAATAAAAACTTAAAGACTTTATACTTAATACATGTTCAGCTGCCCCGTGGGGCTTAATACATAATAGTTTTACTAACTTCTAATACAAAATATGACGACTAAAATTTATAGTGCTTTCCAAAAGACTGCTAGTCTTGTAAATAGCTATTTATGCCCTTCCTCAAAATGGGCAAAGCTCTAATCATCATCATCATCAAGTCAAGACTATTGTCAGTCACCTGAAAGGGGGTCGGATAAAAATCTGAGTAAGTTAATCTAAGCTTGTGAGTAATTCTAACATTTGTCATGGGTTTTCAATTGGCAATAGTTAGTATAAAAGATTTTTTTCCATAAAACAATCACTACCAATTGCACGTATACTTTGAATATAGAATATATGCATTCTTTAAAACAGATAGCTTTGAAACATTTAAAGTATTCAAGCTAGACATGTACTTCTTGAAATAGAGTATATGAACTTCAAAACATGTAGATATGCATAGCAAAATGAGGGTAAAACCTGCTTCTATTTTTACACACATCATCTTATCACTTTCATTAATAGAATCCATTTCGAACCGGACTCCAATTTTACTTCAATAGAGATATCTCATGCTTGGGGGATTAGATCCTACTACTTGGCATTTTACATGTCAATTGAGTTTCGAAGAAATCCAAAATCATTTTTCATGTCAATTGAGTTCCAAAGAACCCAAAATCATTTTTAGTGCTTATGCGCTATTTATCTTGCATTACCAGTGGCAACAGGAGGTATAAAACACTTACAAATATATGTTATTTAAAAGCATTAAAACATGGCCTCCTTGTAGTTGCATTTTAAAACATATAACATATAACTTCTTCAATAGGGTTTCAAATACTTGGAATATGCAAATTCAGAATATTTAAAGAAATTGGCATTTTAACTTAGACATGCTAAAAATATTTTTAAGGAAGACTGTAGTAGAAATTATTTACTGAGCATGTCACAATAGGGTTTATAAGAACAGAATATTTTAAAACAGAAATCATGTAATACTAAATTGGCATATCCACATGCTTCAAATATTTTGAACTTAAAACTTCTTCAAATCCATGGAGTTAAATCTCCACTTCAAATGCAGGATTACTCACCTCGAACTTCAGGGTCAGCGCTACTGGTGTGCCTTCCTTTTTCCCTTGACAATCCTAAAACAATTTATGAACATTCCATAAATTTCATAGGTACTTAATTTAACTCGTAATCTTAACCTATTCTTAGACTGTGCAAGCTTAATCCTATGATAGGTTTTATTCTTCAGAATTGGAATTATTCATAATAATTTATATTGTATTACATGTCCATTTACTTTATATACTTATCGATAAATAGACATTACCTTCGAAGCATGTCATTAAGGGTTTCAGTATTTTCTCGTTCTTCTTCTTCTTTCTTTAATGTTGCTTCAGCAAGTTTCCTTGCAGCTGCTTCTTTCATAAGTCGCCCCTTTGGAACTATGGGGGTTTTGTACATGAATGGCTTCAGTGAGAGGATTGGAAAATTTCTTAGCATTATTTATCTTTTTTCTGATTACTTTTCCTTCCCATATCAGCTCAACCATGACAATTACTCGGTTTTAACCTACGACACAATTCGATGTGTTAGGAATAAAATTTCTTTCAATTTATGCTCTTTTGGTAGCTCCATTATTTTTAAGTTTGATTTTATTACTTCATATGTTTACGTGTCATATTTCTCCGTACTTCATTTTATAACATGGATCTTACCATTAAGTCCAGAACGTCGAAAAGCGTTTTAATTTATAGTTACATGAATTTATACTATTCATCAAATTTTATATCTCTTTATTATAAGTATCTCTTTTGATCAAATAGACTCTACCATTGAGTCCGGAACGCCAAAGAAAGTCAACTTAGACCCTCTCGACTTCCATTTGGCTTTAGGGGCACTATGGGTAATTTGGTCATTTTACATTTTTATGTGTCTTTATTTTTTGGGTCCCGTCTCACAAAATAGACCTCACCATTGGGATTCAGAATACCCAAAATAGTTAAAATACACTATTCATATGTTTAATTTGGACATCGGGTCATTTTATCATTATTTAATTAATTAAATTTTGCTTTCATATAATATATATATATATATATATATATTATATGCCAAATTTATCCCACGGGCTTGCCTGTCCACGTGGGTTTGAGGGTTGGATTAGGGTCTTGGGTCTTGGGAGGTCTGTCGTTCGAACCCCAAGGGCTGCGGCCCCTATTTTTCTTATTTATTTTCTTTTATATTTTATATATATATTTTGCCACATAATACACCACAGGCGTGCCCGTTCAAATGGTAAGAGTGAGGGTTTAGGGTTGCGAAGTGGGGCGTTCGAATCCCTGGGGCTATGGCCCCTTTTATTTTTTCCTGATTTTCTATAGGCCAAACAGCGTACAAGAGGCTTATCCGTGGATAGGCTATCATCTTCGTGCATAGATTATCAAATTGGCTCATAACCACGTAACCAAACAGGCCCAATCAAAATTTAAATTTAAAATAGTTTAACCAAACTGACGTAGTATTGGCCTAATTCAACACTAAATGACGTCGTGCCCAACTCACTGTTTATCATCTCCCTTGTCTTTCAGGTAAGGGTCCGGTAGGGTTCCGTCGCCTTTTCCGGTGACTGGCAATCCTTTTCCAGTTGATTTTTAACCTGATTTTAATGCAAATACTTTCATTTTTTCTTCCAAATCATAACCCCACACTTGGTTTTCTTCGAAACCCTTTCAAACCTTACGAATATGAAGTTTTAAAAACTCCAGCCAACTGTAACTTAACACTTTCGAGCTTATTTAGTCATTGTTTTCATTCATTTCTTTTCTAGTTTTCTTTCTGAAACTTCGAGAATCAGTTCCTCATAGTTTGAATCAAGTTTAAAGCATGAAATTACAAAACTTCAATTTATCCTAACAACCTGCAACTGTTTCATTCTATCTCAGTTCCGTACCATTTTTCCTACTTTTTCTTGCAGGGTTTTTCATTTTTCATTCTCTTTTAGGCTCTCAATTCCAAACTATGATTCATGCTAGGAAAATTATAAAACATAATACAAAATTTCCTACTTACTTATTGAAAAGCAGTTTTTAGTTCCTTCCTTTTCTAAGCTTTCAGAATTCCTCAATTTCTCCCCACACTTCAGTTTCTGTGTATCTTTCTAATTATTTTAAGCCTATGTAGGTATATATATATATATATATAGGTGGAGAAGTTTGCACTGCCCTTCACATCTCTTTCTCGGTTTCTGTTTTTTCCTCACACACAGCCCCTTTTCTTGACTTCCATTCTGCTTCCTTTCCAATCCATTTAATTTTTCTTTTTCATTTCAGCTTTGCATTCAATTTTGGGTTGATATTTGCACATTATATGTATATTATATAGTTACACATACTAACACACATGTAAACACACACACACACACTCAACCAACACTCTTCACACTACTTTTTCAAAATTTCTGCACACACACACATTTTGTATTTATGATTGTATTTATATATATATATATATGTATATATATATAATCATTCATGTGTGTATATATATATATATACATACTCGACTATATACACACACAATACACACTTAATGTGTGTATTTGCATATGTTAGTATACATTTATAATTTTATGTATATTAATATATATTGTGACATATAACATAATCATGTAATTGGAAATATACATATTTGTATATTTCTTGACTCTCGGTCTTCTCGTAGTAAATTTTAACCTGCTATTAAAAATCTCGTAATACGTGCCATATTACTCGATATTTTGGGTAAGGGTGTTACATAGCCGGTCTATTTCTAACCTTAAACAACACATATAACATGTTATGACACACTTGCCTAATCAACACTTATATAATTCAAGTCAACCATCTCCACCCATTGTTTATAATAATAAAAAAATAACACCGAGTTCTAACACAGCTTTTCACAAGAAAAAATTCATTTAAGCAATACAATATACACATGCTCCAGTTATCACTCAACCCTAGGTGAAATGCCATCCAAAAGGAATACATCTTTCTATAAGAGAGTTTAACACAATGATATCTCTAAAATTTTAGGTACAAATACCCTGAGCATCTACTGTCCAGTCCATACACAAAAATCTTCACAAGTCTTAATTCTTATTTTAGCATTCTAAGATCTTATGTGTCTTTTAAATTTATGGTTTACTACCTTATTAGAATTTGTTCATTTTAAAATTTTATAATTCTTTCATTATTTTTTACTTTCATAGCTAGGTAATAACCCTTCATGGATCACAACTCCTTTTGTTACTGGCTGATGGGGCGCCATCTATCAACTGTAACTGCAAGACTTGAGACCAATCCAGTTTGTATAGATAACATAGTCATAGTACTATAACCCATGAATATCGGCTATTAACCTAGCATATATATATAAAATCAACAAGCCACAATCAACAGCTAACACGTAGCCTACCACATAAGCATGCAAGTTTGCAATATATCCCAAGAACACACATATACATGTAAGAACACAACTGAGTAGGTATATAACTAGGTCTACGGCCTATCCTCATAAATAACTAGGCATATGACCTACCATATAGATAACTAGGTGCACAACCTGTCTCATAAATAACTAAGCATACGGCCTATCCCATAAAACATACGATCTATCACGTAGACATGAGTTTCTAATCTTAGTCAACCATTATATCAAACAATCACATACTCCCAGTCAATCGGAAAAATCAAGTATACTACATACTTGTGCATACCAATGCAACACGTGCACATAAAACATACCACCCAAACTAGCCCAAATAACTTAAGATCTAAACTTCTTCCACTGTTACAAGGCATTAGATCCTAAATCATACGTCACTCAGGGCTACCAAGGTTGATAGAGGTTCGAGAACTAAAGTTCTCCCTTTCCCTCAACCTACTCTACCCCAACCTAGTGTTTTGGATGGCATCCTATATTAGGAACAAGTATTATTTCAAAATTCAGCTTTTTCTCATCTAATGTGTTTCACATCCTATGGCATTCTTCCATAATGCTACTTGCTATCATAAAGGCAAAACAAGTATCATCTATCACATATGTAAACATATACCAAATCACATACGATCATGCCAAGTTATCAAGCAAACATGCATCATAGTATACATCATAGCATAACGTACATCACATATTATGTCATCACATACCAAGTCATCACACACGGTCATGCCAATATACGCATTACACATATCATGTATCTCACTGTACCAAATCATATAATCATTCCTCATAGTATAATATCAACTAACACATAATCACACATGTGATGCATCAAGTACAAATAGCCACATAACACACAAGGTCCTATCACATGCCACTGACAGTTGTACTAAGTCACAAGCTTTCCTCTAGGTCTCATGGTATTCAACAACACCCTATCATTGCTAGGTAGTTCCAAACTAGAGCTCTAATATCTAGCTGTCAAAGGCTACACATTTCACAAGGTTTACACAAATTTCATATCATGCAGTCATAGTGCCATTGTGTTCAACAACACCTCACGATCCCTAAGTATTTGAACCTATGCTCTGATACCAAGTTGTCACGCCCCGAATTTCCACAAACCCGGGGAGTGAGTGAAATGAAAGAAGAAAGGTAAAGGAAAGGTCATTAAGGCCAATTTAATTAATTATGTATTCTTTCTCCCATGTTTCCCCAAAATTATAAGTGAAGACTTGCCATTTAATTCAACCAAAATGGCCTCTTAATGTTGCTCAAGCATCTCTCCTAAATTAATATTTGAAATAGTTTAAGTCATATTCAAAAATGACTTCTAAAATAGCCCACTCAATGTCTCTAAATATGCCCTTGGATAATGGTCCAAATGAGCCCCAAATGTCCTAAGACATGGGCCAAGAGTAAGTCAAAATGTCTACCAAAAATTGTCCTAGTAAGTGGCCAAACATGGCCTTGAAACATGACAAAAAAGTGTCCCAAAAAAAATGTCCAACATGGCTTGATGTAGTGGCCAAAAGTGGCCTAAAATGGGCTCTAAACAATAGGGTCAAGTATGTAATTAAATGGCTTTAAAATGGCCTTAAAGGGTAGATCATGAAGTGCCATAACATGGCCAAAGCAGCGGCTGCGTAGCAAGCAAAGCAGCAGCACGCGCAACAGGGCAAGGCAGGGGCAGGCGGCCAGTAGCGCCTGGTGTGCAAGCAAGCGCTCGAGCACGCAGGGCTCACATAAGCGCGTGGCGCGCGTGCAGGGGCTGCGGCTGGGGCATGTCAATCTAAGTCACTATACCAACTGCAAGCTAATTTTTCTGTTTCTGTATTTTTACTGTTCATGGCTGCAAGCAAATTTTTCTGATTTCAATATTTTTTTTCAAGTTTTGAAGCCATTTTTCTTCCATTTTTAGCCCATTTCCCCAAGGTTTCTAACCCTCCATTTTGGGCACTTTTCTCACCTAATTAAAAGGTATTTTACACACTTAACCAATTCTTTAATTTTTTCAAAATTTTGACATAAACTCTTTTATTTTCTAAGTATTTTTCTCACCTAATATACATGGTACATTTTACAATTACGGGTTTGCACATTCCATCCTCACTCGATGACCACAATCTCATTGAATTTAAATATACATCATTTAAATATATACAATTCATCACACTACACATATGCTTGAACTTTAAAGGTCACATCATCATTTTCATTACAACATATAAGATCTTTTCCATTCTTTTCATAATACACAAATCCTCTACAACATCATTTCATATAGTTTAGAGCTTATGTTCTTGTACAACATCAAAATATGCCCCAATGGCCAAAAATCCTCCACGGTCCACCTCCCCCTTCATCCTTTAAGACTTCACCAAGTCTTCAAGTATCGGGAGTCTCGTCTGTAATATGATATCCCACGAATGGGTCAGCTCAACTGCTGGTATAACATAATGCTAATGCTAGGAACAAATTTAAGGTGTGGCATGTGCAAGTGTACATTTTAAATCTACATGCCTTCTAGTTCATCAACATCATGAAACAACAATATGCGTGAAACACCCATGCAAACTCTATGTCACACCCATGTCTCTTCACGGATCGCTCCCGTTGGTTCGAGCACCAATGCAATGGCCAATTTTGGGTTTTTCACTACAGGATCTACACCCTCATAATGCATAGCAACAAGTGCTCAACTCACACTATGATTTCAAAGGATTCACCGTATTCCAATATGCTTTGAATTCACCATGCAATAATGCAATCTCAATGAAGCATTTCATCAACACATGGAGCATGACTTAAAATATGCCTCATTCAATGAATTGAACATATGATCAAGTTTCATGTTCATTACTTTAACAATTTCTCAAAGAAAATACGAATACACAAACTACCAACTTATGGAATAAATCATAACTCTCAAACTATAAGAGTTTCTCTACATAAACATAAGCTAGAATGCAATGAATCAAACATACCAACAAGTTACATGTTCATCACTTTACCAAATTCCCAAAGACTAACAAAGAACACACAAGTACATAAACAATCAACTCTAGGTTTTCAAAGAAACTACCACCTAAGTGATTTTTTAATATCAAGTAAACACCTAAATCATTCAATCAACACATAGAAAGGCAAGAAAACTCAAATCTATTCCTAACTTAGCAAGGTATCAAGAACAACTTCCTAGAAGGAAGCCTCGCAAGAATCTTGGCCTAGGAGTGTGTTTTGGTGGCTTGAAGCTTGGAGAACCTAGGGCTTTTTCTTACTTTTTCTCCATGAACGTGCTCTGCTCTGAAGCTCAGACCAAACTATGAAAAACATACACTAAGGGGCTGTATTTATAGTGGAGGGGCAAAGGTGTAAAATGACCCTTTTGCCTTTAATGAATCTGGAACCCCGTTACACTACAACCCGTCCTGAAACGCCTCAATTCGATATTTGGTTTAGTCAAAGTTCTAAAAATCATTTTAAATGAAAATTTTCAAAAAAATAAATTTTCGCTTATGGCCGAGTTTGGCCGGATCCACCCGGGACACCCTTTTGGTCCTGTTTTTTAAATTGTCTCCGAACAGGCTCAAATTTTTTATAGGAGGTGTATTTTAATATTCTAAGCATATTTCTCTTCTATGACACACTCAAAATATGCTTCTAAATATGACTTATGCTTAAATGATGCATGTAAATACCATACCAGCAAAACTGCGCATGAATAGTGCCCTCCGGCAAAAACAAAAAATTTACCCTCATTTTTCAGATCTCTACAACACAATACACAATACTATATATGTAACCCTAACACAATACTATATATGTAACCCTAATATATACTTCTAACACCCCCTCTCAAACTCAA
Organism: Nyssa sinensis; assembly: GCA_008638375.1. Lineage (NCBI taxonomy): Eukaryota > Viridiplantae > Streptophyta > Magnoliopsida > Cornales > Nyssaceae > Nyssa > Nyssa sinensis. The sequence continues at coordinate 2,891,698 of CM018042.1, read as the reverse complement.
GGTGGGAGGTAAACCAACTTGAGTTTGCAAACAAAAGTTGCATGTGGACTAGTTGACTTGGTGGCGTTGGGACTGAAATAGAGATGTAACCCAAGAGGACATGGCGACTGAGATAAAACCAGAGTTGCGGCTGAGACGAAACTAGTGTTGCGGCTTGCTGAGACAGTGGAATAGACGATGATGAGAATGCCGAGGCCACGTGTCAAGCAGAGCGGTGATGGCGAAGTATGCTAGGGATGAACTTGCTGTTGAGATAGAATCAGTACTGCTGTTGCTGAGACGGTGGGACTTGATATGGGGTTGTGGTTGTGGCTATGACTGAGACTGAGACGGAACCGCTGCTTGCTGAGGCGGAACCAGAGCTGCAACTGAGAGACGTGAAAACAGATGGAAACTGCTACAGTGAAAAAGAGAATGGAACCAAAGATGGGAGATTTGTTGGGCTGCCTACTCTAGAACCAAATAAGCTAGATGTAGAATTGGAGCTGAAGCGAACAGAGTTGGTCTCTGAAGAGGAACTAGCAGAACTCAGACTAAAAGTAGTGCCTGAATAACCAAAGAAAACCAATGAATAGTGTGACGGAGGTTAACAGTGAAAAAACTGATGGAGGACACTCGGTGGTTCTTGGCGTTGAAGGGAAGGCTGGGAAAGCTACGGCGCAAAAACAGAAGCAGCAGAAAAAAAGATGGAAGCAGTTGGGCAATAGAAGCATAAGAAAAAAGAAAAAGAAAGAGAGAAAGCTTAAGCGGCGCAGCAGGAACTGCGGCTTGGACAGAAGCAGGGAAAGTAAAAGAAAGAAAAGAAAGAACCAGAAGTGGCGCTGGGCAGATAAGGCAAAAAAAAGAAAAAGACGGAAAGCGGAACAGGAAAATAAGGAAAAAGAAGAGGCTTGAAAGGCAGGAGTGGCGGCTGATTGGGCTGCTGTGTTGCTGCGGTTTGGACTGTTGATTGGGTTGGGGTTTGTGCTGCTGTGTTGCTGCAGTTTGGGCTGCAGTTTGGGCTGCTGATTGGGCTTGGTCTATGGATATAAGGAATTACAAGGTCAAGTTGGTCGTCTTCCAAGACGTGCTCGCAAATTCAAGGCTAGTGATTCTACTTCGTCTCTGGCGTTGCTGGCATCTCTAAAACAATCACAGAAGATCGTAACTAAGAAAAAAAGCCACCATTGGGTCCTTCAAGATTGAGGCTGCCTGTTGACGCAGTTGCAACAAAGAGTTTCGTAAAAAATGACGATGGCTGCAACTAGGACCGTGGACGACGACGACGACAGTGAGTCGATGGGATGATCACAGATCATGATGGTGCTCGAAGCTGATCTACAATGTTGATGAACTGGCAGCGACAGTAAGGCAAGGTAAGAGTTTGGTCAATGACGCCGCAGATTCCAGTAAGGATCGACGTTGAGTGAAGACGGTTGAAACGCAGGCGCCAAAGAGAGGACGAGCACTGCTATGATTGATGTTTTTGGGTCTGTTCTGCAATGACAACAATCAGTGATTGATGGGGACAAACCCTGAACAGAGGATTTGAAACCCTTTTCTTCCAGCGGTCATGGCTGGCTATAATGGTAACAATAACGCAGCAATGGCGATGGGGGATGACGAAACCCTCTACAACCGTGGTGAGTATTGGTATGAGGCTTCGTTGATGACGATTGGGATTGCTTCCCTAGATTTTGGAGGCTGGTCAGACCGATGGGTATGGAGGTAGAAATATAGAGAAGGCATGTTTGAGTGATTGAAAGGTGGTGTTGATAAACTAATGGATCGGAAGATTATGGTGAAAAAATGGAAGGGCTCTGATACCAGGTTAGATTTGGTGGAATAATATAAAAGAAATAAGAAATAAAAGAAATAAGAAATAGAGAAGAAAAAAAGAAGAGAGTGAAGAAAAAACTCAAAAGAACTACATTGTATTAGACTAAATTATATTAAAATTAAACAAGAGCGCTCCTTATATAAGAAGGTTATGAAGTTGTACATGAAAAATATAAAAAAAGAAATAAATCATGAAATTTTAATCCTATTAGAAGTACACAATTGATGCTGCACTTTTCGACTCGCAATAAGTGTGGGCTCCGTGACCTATAGAACACTCAGAAAGATGATCAGAGGACCACCGGATTGGCTCCGACGGTAGCCGCTCCGATGCTTAAGTAAGTAAATGGAATTGAAAGTCAAAGAATGAGTATAAAAATAAAGCGTACCTTTAGGGTTTAATTTATAAGTCGTGGCCTTCCTAAGTTGATTAGGATTCGACGTCATGAATATAGGGATTTGATCATCGGAGATTGCAGTTACCTTGTGGAGTATTGAGTCGTACATGGAGATAATTATTGATAGTAGTTTCCGTGTTGAAGACTGTTTCCTTATTCCCTACTTGGCAGTCATTAAGGAAGCCATAAGGTCGGAACCATATGAAATGTTGACTGAATATTGCCCAGAGCATAAGGTCTGGAAGATATGTGCACGAGAACGCCTTGGAGGCTCTGCTTGCACTGTATGACCGAGTTTGTCGGCTCTGTAGGATATATATATAGAGAATGCCCTGAAGGCTATGAATGCTCTGTATGACCGAGTTTATCGGCTCTGTATGATGTATATATATGAGAATGCCCTGAAGGCTTATGGCTGCTCTGTATGATCGAGAATATCAGTTCTGTATGATCGAGATTATTAATTCTGTAAGCACACGTGTCTCAAGGTGATTGGTGTATCTGTTTGTGGTATATCAACAATACACAGTATTATATATGTAACTCTAACACAATACTATATATGTAACCGTAATATACTTCTAACAGTAACAACAATACTGGTGGTTTGCCTAGCGAGAGGATGGAAATTCTACTTTGCGAGCTCAAAGTGGCCATTTTTTGCATATAATGCCAAATGTTATTTCTATATCCAATCCCCTCTCAATACCCTGCCTTAGCTGGAACAACGTTTGGTTAGTGTTGGTGGTTGAAACAATGTTCATAGTTTTTTCCCTTCTTTTACCCTCTTTTGAACTTCAATTATTTTTTCCTTTTGTAAGTTATAGGACTGGATTTTGCAAATATCACCCCATCCCTTGAAATTTGTATTTCTCTTTTTGTGAAAAGAATTTACTCAAATCTTGGATATGGAATGAAATTCCAACAATAAAAATAATTAGAGGTTTGCACCCCAAGCACGTGATCTGGATTTGAAGGGCCTAAATCCAATTTTCAGTATCAATTCAACCCACAATTCCTTGAAATGCACCCTACTATTCTTCTAGATTTTCAGAGAGATGCATGTTGTGCCTTTCAGGTCGCACTTTTAGAATAGAACTAGATAAGCAGTTATCTTAGGCAATTATACCGCTTGATTAAGTTGGCAGAATTTTACATTGGTGACATATGTCTCATTATTTTGCTCTTATTTTTTTATTGCAGTACTCGTGTATGCTGTTTTTTTTTTTTTTTTTTGAAAATTGTACCTCTCATTGCCTGTTTTAGATTGATTGAAGCAAAGGATGTTGTGTTTGAACGTGGCCCAAACTGTGGCCGTGGACCTGGTTGCATTAATTGTATATCCCAGCGAGGAATAAAGTATCGACTTGAGGTTCGGTATCCGCAATCATTTGTCAATGCATCCTAAATATTATCCTTCCCCCCCCCCCCCCCCCCCCACCCAACCCAATTTTCCCGGAACAGGTTTTCCGTACAGCAGACAAAGGGTGGGCTGTGAGGTCTAGGGATTTTATTCCTTCTGGTGCACCAGTTTGTGAATATATTGGAGTGCTTAGGAGAACGGATGAGTTGGATTCTGTTGTTGTGAATGATTATATATTCGAAATCGATTGTTTGCATACGATGAAGGGGATTAAGGGTAGAGAGGTACTTGCAATTATTCAAGAAATTTAAACTTCATTGTCATACGGCCCTACAGTTTCTCATTTGTTTCCACTAGGTCATTTAAGCCAGCTTACAAAATTTATTTCAAGTAAGATCACAATAGCAGTTAATCTGTTTGGTATGCATACATTTGACTCTTTAAGTGATGTGTATATCTTTATATTCTCATCTTTCTTACATGTTTAGTGAAAATTTGTAATTGACCTCAATTATTTCTCTGTATTGGCTGAGTCATTTACTTTCTTTCAGCATGACCATCTTATTTTAGACAACTTTATCTTATTATATGTTTCGCACTAATTTCTATTAACAAAATCTTTTTATTCTACTGATTATTTTCCTTACCTTTTTTTTCGGATAGGTAAGACAAATACACACTTATTAAATCACCAACTCATCTAAAAACTTAAGTTGTTAGAGAATGTGTAACTTTAATATTATATCTTCTAACATGCCCCTCACATGTGACTAGACTAAGCCAACACATGCACAATTCATATTATCAGGGTGATGGTGAGGTTTGAACGTAAGACTTTTTGCTTGTTTTGATACCATGTTAAATTACCTAACTCATATAAAAGCTTAAGCTGATAGAGAATATGTGACTTTAATAGTCTATCCTCTAACAACACTCATTTGTCCCAATTGGGAAGCTGAGGAAATCTCTTAGAGGCAAAAATCTATGGCATTGTGGTTGAAGGAAGGTGATGATAACACAGATTTTTCACAGGACTGTTTTGGCACATTTTAGGAGAAATAGAATTACCTTTTTAGAGATTGATGGGCAAGCTCTTAGTGAGGAGGAGAGTATTTGAGAAGGGATTGTGGGGTTTTATAAGAATTTATACAAGGAACCGAACCAATGGAGACCTGGGGTTGATGATCTTATTGTGGGAAGATTAATAGGGATGAGGCTCTTTCTTTGGAGGCTCCTTTTGCGGAGGAGGAAGTGGTGAAAGCCTTGGAGTCGTGCAGAGGAGACAAAGCTCTTGGGCCTAGATGGATTTTCCATGGCCTTTTTCAAGAAATGCTAGAGTGTGGTAAAAGTGGATATGATGTAGGTCTTTGATGAATTCTATAGGAATGGGGGCTTTGAGCGCAGTCTTAATGCTACATTTATTGCTGTTGTTCCGAAAAAAGAGGGCACGGGGCATATTAAGGACTTTTGACCAGTTAGTTTGGTGGGAAGTGTTTACAAGTTAATGCCAAAAGTTATTTCAATGAGATTAAAGAAGATCATGGGAAGTATCATCTCGAGTAGTCAGAATGCTTTAGTGGGGTGGAGGCAAATTCTTGATGCGACTCTTATTGTTAATAAGTGTGTGGATGCCAGAAAAAAGCAAAAAAGGAATGGGTTGATCTATAAATTGGACTTTGAAAAAGCTTACGATCATGTCAATTAGAATTGTTTGATGGACATTTTAAAGAAAATGGGATTCTAGGGTAAAGTGGAGGAACTGGATGGAGGCATGCATTTCTATTATGTCTTTTTCAGTTCTTGTGAATGGTTCTCTTGTGGGTTTTTTTTCGGTCTACTGAGAGGATTGAGACAGGGTGATCCAATGTCTCCTTTTCTCTTTGTGATTGTGATGGAGGTTTTTAGTCGCCCCATGGTTAGGGCTGAGGAAGGAGGTTTATTGAAAGGTTTCACAGTTTCAAATAGGGTGGGCAGCATGTTTTCTCATCTTTTGTGATTCGTCTATTCAGCAACTTCGTTTTATTTGATGTATTCTGGTATGTTTTGAGGTTGTGTCGGGTTTACGCATTCACTTGGCTAAGAGCATTATCACTCCAATAGGGGAGGTGCAAGGTCTGGAGCTTTTGGCGTTCTTTGGGTAATTGAGGGTTGGGTATAATTGAGGGTGTGTGAGGATGTGGGTTGTCGAGGGGTATTTTGGGGGCAACGAGTGAATTCTAGGAGGATAAATGATGTGGGGATTTGTATTTGAGGGAGAGGAGTCCATACATTGTTTGCTTTAGCAACCAATAAAGGGGCCTGGCTTAGGGAGTGTGGGGTAATTAGAGGGAATAAGATGGTGTGGGGTCTTGATTTTAGGAGAAGTTTTTTTGATTGGGAATTGGAGGAGGTGGGTTTGTTTTTGTCTCATAATCAGCGGTATTCGATAAAGGAAGGAATAGAGGGCAAGCTAGTTTGGAAACTGAATAGAGGGGCCTTTACAGTTCAATCTTTTTACAGAAGCATGACTATATCAGAAGCTACGAAGTTTCCGTGGAATATCATTTGGCATTCGGGAGCCCATCCTAAAGCTTCCTTTGTTGTTTGGGAGGCATCTTGGAAGGCCGTCATGACCCTAGAAAACTTGAAGAGAAGAGGATTCCATATGGCAAATCGATGTTTCTAATGCAAGCTAGAGGAGGAGAGTGTTGACCATATGCTTATTCATTGTTCTTTGGCTTACCTTTGCTGGGGCTTGGTAATGGCCTTTTTTGGGCTATCTTGGGAATGCCAAGATTGGTGAAAGAGCTTCTTTTTACTTGGTCTGGGTGCAAAATGCGGAAAGAGATAAAGAAAATTTGGAGGATTGTGCCTATTTGCCTCATGTGGAGCTTATGGAAAGAAAGAAACAGAAGAGTTTGTGAAGCAGAGGAGCTTGCCATTACATCTTTTAAAGACAACTTTGTGCACTTGTTATTTTATTTTGCCAAAGAGGCATTGCCTGTAAATGCTCTTGATATTGTTGATTTTTTGCGGTCGCTAAGACCTGTGTAAATTTTAGTCTAGCTTGTTCTTCGGGTTTGCCCCCCTTGAGCACCTTTTATATATACATTTACTTACCAAAGAAAGAACCATTTAATTTTATGGCTGAATTTGAACATTGTTTTTGCAAAAATAGATTTTGATGAATTGATGAGTTGCATGCATATAAAAAATCTATATTTTATAATTCTGAACATGACAAATGTGAGATTAATTGCTTGATTGAGAAAAACTATTATAACCTTTAAATCCTTTATTTTTTCTTACAAAATGAATGCATATATACTAATGGTTATCAAAAGTGTGGTAGCCCATAAAAAATTCGATATTTTTCTACCAGTAATGCAATATCAAAACTAAATAGTTAAAGAGATTGAATTTGAAGTATAAAAGTTTCATTTCCATTTTTATTGAAAAATGTCTCACAAGCTATAGGCATTTTAAACCAATTAAATTTTGCTTGCAACAAGGTCATTGTACTCTCTTAAGATTTCACTTTGTTAGATCACCATTCCTCTTACTGTGCTTTGTTTGGTTTCTTGTGTGTTTCTCTACTCCCATAGCATTTTTTGGTTTCCATTACATCAGATTATTCAATCATAGCACATCAATGGATTCTTCTAAAGCAATCTCTTTTCCTTTCAGAGGCGATTGGGAGATTTATCTGTGACTATAGGTGATGATTTAGAGAAAATAGATGACGAGATGTTTGAAAGTACACCCAAGTTTTGCATAGACGCAGGCTCCATAGGTAATGTTGCTAGATTTATCAATCATAGTTGTGAGCCTAACCTTTTTGTTCAATGTGTTTTAAGCACGCACCATGATGTTAGACTTGCTCGGGTGGTGCTATTTGCTGCAGAGCGCATACCTCCTTTTCAGGTAACATAAATAATTTTCCTTAGTTTTATCTTTTACATGTTTCATTTTAATATAATAAATTTTCGCAATTACATGGACAACTTGTGCACTTCAATATTATCTGTAGGTAAAAAGAAAACACTCTTGCAATTAGACATACCCCATTATAATTCACCTATGTTATCTATATAAACCTACCCCTTATAGCATTTAAAGTATGTATCGTAATAAGTTCCCGTTCCACTTACAAGAACAATTTGCATTCTAGGTAACATTGGGTTGCCCACTTTGGGCCACACCTTTTTGCTGCAAGTGGTATAAGTGCACCACGCCTTCCCTTATATATGCACAAGTGAAAGTTACGCATTTGGAAAGAGGAAACATTTCCATGCTTGAGGAGTTTTAATGGCCCATAATTCATTCTATACACACTTCAGTTCATGCACTATCTGATGCAACAAACTCCTTCTGATCTCTTGGGAATCCATATCACTCCCCAACGATCAATTGTGCCAATAGTGAGTTCTAGTGTTTACCAGTTAGGTTTGCAATGAAACCTACGAAATGATTACTAATCCAATTTGAGTACCTCTTTAGTATAAGTCTCCACAGAAAAATTAGAGTAACAGCATCAAATGATTTGAGTTTAGTAGTTTCTCATATAAAATTGTTGACTCTAGAGAGATAGTAATATGAAGAAATCAAGAGTGCTTCAAGGTCCGACAGGAGCTGAAGTGCCTCTTGTTTCATAGAGAGGATGGGTATTCACCTTTCATTTGATTGTCAAAGGCTGCAAGCCCATTACCCATTATGTTTGGAAGTATCAATGGCATATATAAAATGCCATTACCCACTGGCAAGAGTGTCACCAAGCTCTTTAATTGCCCAATACGAGTGTCAATCCGTGATGGCTTGTGAGGAGTCACAAGCTTGCAGCCTATGGCATGTAGCATGTGCCGTCAACTCTTTCTTTAGTCTTGAGATTAAATATCTACCTTATCACAACAGTTGACTTTTCAAATTATCTATGCATAAACAAATAAATTGATTTGTACCTTCAATGATTACCTTCTCTGATCTAGAACAAATCGTGAGAAAAGGTCTCTTAGAATGAGTATAAGTAAAGGTTTCCAGAAGGCAATCTTGTACAGAAATTGGAGACCTAAAATGAAGCGTTTGTGGTAGTTGATTTTTCAGGGTGCAGCTTGTTTACAATTCTTTGAGCAATTACTAGTATATTTAGTTATTCAGTTTTGTTTTAAATAAATTAGCAACTACTTCATTAATTTGGTGCTATTTACTACGACTTTAAGTCTTGATCCATTAGTATCTAGTAAACGTAATGCAAGTTTTAACAAATAGGGTGTGTGACTTCTCTTCTTGGACTAGCTTATTTTCAGTCAACAAAATTTTTGGGATAACACATGTAGTTGTATGTCAAAATCAGGAACTTGCGTGTGATTATGGGTATGCCCTTGTTGGTAGGAAATACCAGATGTTCTCTTGGAAGTCATATGTTTAGCTTGCACTCTGGTAGGAAATACCCAAGTATCAATTTCTGCCTTACTGTTGGGGGAAGTAGTTTATTTATTGATTATTGTGCTAAGATTGGTTAGAAAAAAAGAAAAGATGTTAAAGATTTTTTTCAGTGTTGGGGAAATGGTCAAAGATGAAAGCAATCAAATCTGGGTTATCTAGTCTGAGAATACATATTAGTCTGTCTGCCACCCAAGTCCAAAAGTTGATGGGCCCAAGGATTGGAAAAGAAAATACTATGGAAAAAAGGAAGCTAATCACCTATAATCACAGGAACAATAAAGAATAGAACCACCGCTTGGGTTATAATACCTTTTGTTGTTTGAGATTTGAGTTGGTGGATGGACTGTTTTTTCTCAGTGAATGAGTTATAAGTTGGTTTGTCAAATCAATGAGAAGGTCCAAATTAAGAAATTGAGTTGAGGAGGAGGAGGAGGAGGAGGAGGAGGTTCCACAAGCTGTGGAACTTGCAATTCCCATTCCCACCCACTCAGAAAGTGGAAGCAAACATCTCAATATATTCATGCGCCCCTGCCCCCGCCCACACCATTACCCATTACCTAAATCCCATCATTACAAATTAAACACACAATTCTCTCTCACTCATTCAACATTAGGTGAGAGAGCTTTAATTAAACCAAAACCTTCTTTGCAATTAATAATTGTAGAGTAATTATGATTAATGGTGAATTGGAGCCATCACTAACTCAAATTAGCTGTGCCTCTAGTATTACATGTTATAATTAATATGATTTGGTGCTCTTTTGTGGCCCCGCCCCCTAACATTTTAGTCACTGCAACTATGGTTTCGGTTCATATACCTTTTTCCTACAAAACTTATAACCAAATCTTCTTATTTTCTCTGATGCCAACAACCTCTTCTTTTTCCCCCGCCCCGTAATAGGTGAATGACCGACCACTATATTATGCATATGAATTTAAAGATTACATATATAGTTTTACAACAATTTTGATAGAATTTAATGACATTTTAACACGGGCAATATTATATAATTTAAAAGATTCTAAGAGCATCTAAATGATTGATTCATCATAGCATCCGAGTGATACATAGTTGATAAAAGACTCGCATTATTTAAAAGGATTTTTTAGATAAATTGTTTTTGGACAATATAATATTACTTGTATTTATGGATATTAATCAAATTATGCCTATAATAATAATAATAATAATAATAATAATGTTTTGAAACTTTTGAATATAGTTGAGAGACATGGTAACTTGTAAATAAAGGTAGTACAATCAAGAAAATTCTTGAATGGGATCAATTTAATACTGTTACAATGTGTTCTTCTAATGTCATGTGCTATGATTGATTTTTTTAATAAATCATAGCGCATATGATATTATATTATTAGAAGGATATACTGTCACGTAATGATCTAATCCTATTACAAAATGCCTTAAAGTCAACCCCACGGATAGAGAGCCCTATGGCATCCACTTGGTGCACACCGTATCACAAGGAGAATGTGACCTCCCACTAACCCTACCCTTAATGACAAACCCTCATGAGACGTGCTTTCAAACCCATCTTTGTAAGTTTCCTTGTATATGATTAGATGCAATTTCATCCTTTTGATTGAAACTGATTTATCTTGGAAGGAGAAACAGAGATCACTTATGGGGAAGGCAATCCTTAACCCTGTGTCCAAACAAAAAAAATAAATAATAAAGTGGCATTTCTTTGAGGGACCATTCATCAGCATTTAGTGAAAGATTAGAGATAATGATTCAATGGGATTGAAAGGTGGAGAACAAAAGAAGATTTACTTATTGGTAGGGTAGGATGCCCTTGTCAATTTAATAATGTCCATTCCATGGTTTTTAGTACTAATTGTTACTATTCCAGTGAATAGGAGGAAAATCATATTATAATCTTTTCTGTAAGGAAACTTTTGAACATTTAATGTTATGATCAATCTTAACCATAATTTCATTGAAGGAGAGATTTTGACCCAAAAAAAAAAAAAAAAAACCTTTTATTATTAAATTCAATAAATATTTTATTGGGTCATTTCTAAGTATTTAAAATTTCACATTTAATATATATATATATATATATATATCTTTTTGAAGGAGCGAGAATAATGCTTCAATTCAGATAGGATGACTCAGAATCGTTGGATCGTTCTAAGTATTAAAATTTTTATATTTTAAATTATAAAAAAATAATAGATCTCAAAAAGATTTATCAACCAAAACGTGTTTACTATTCAAATCTATACGCATGCGAAGAAAGTGACCTTTAATAGAAAAAAAAGAAAAAGAAATATGAAATATGGAGGGTGCCTTAAACATTTAAAGTTAAGGATATCAAAATAAGAAAAGTAATGTTAATGTAGAGATAAGATTCCATATTAATAATTATCGAATAAAATTGAAACCCTAGAAATTAATGGGTAAAGGGTCTATAAGCAATATACATAGTTTACATACACCACCACCACCTTGTAGTAAAAGTCCACCAAAAGTAACAAAACCCCTCTCTCTCTCTCTCTCTTTGCCTCTCTCTTACGGAGAAGAGAAGGATGAGATATGATTATGATGACCCTCCTCTTCTCTAAACGGACCGTCCCAAGAAACGCCGTTACTTTCAAAACCCCCGTCAAGTCACGTGCCTCCAAAAGTCTTCCATACACATGGCGCTGGAGCGATTGTCTCTCGCTCCGCCACCCGTTGACGGCGACGCTGATGCTGTCCCTAACGGCGCTGACGGACGCCTGCCCTCAGTCGATGTCGCCGATGACGGTAGTAGAGCTCCCAGATTGCCTCGGTGGACAAGACAAGAGATTCTCGTTCTCATACAAGGGAAGAGAGTGGCAGAGAATCGGGTTCGGAGAGGTCGGACCGCCGGTTTGGCGTTTGGGTCTGGTCAGGTCGAGCCGAAGTGGGCGTCAGTCTCTTCCTACTGTAAACGCCACGGGGTGAATCGGGGGCCGGTTCAGTGCCGGAAGAGGTGGAGTAATTTGGCCGGAGACTATAAGAAGATCAAAGAGTGGGAGTCACAGATAAAGGAAGAAACGGAATCGTTTTGGGTCATGAGGAACGATTTGAGACGAGAGAAGAAGTTGCCGGGCTTTTTTGACAGGGAGGTCTATGATATACTGGACGGTGGGCCATCTTCGGAGGTTACTCCGACGGCGTTGGCTTTGGCTCTGACGCCATCGACGACGGCGGCTGAGGATGGGAAGGAGGGTGAGGAGATGGTGGTGGAGGAGGTTGAAGCCGAGGCTGTGTTTGATAGTGGGCGGAGCGCCGCGGCGGAGGACGGACTGTTTTCGGATTTTGAACACTCGGGTCAAGAGGAGGTGGGTGGGAGTCCAGAGAAGGAATTTCCGCCGGTAAAGGATATTCCGACGACGACGACTGTGCCTGCTCCTACTCCAATTTCAGGTATTTTTTCTTTTTTTTTTTTGTTTTATGGGCAAGTCAATTTCAGGTAATTTTAATATAAAAGAGTTTATATATGCGTTTGTGTGTGTGTGTGTGTGTTGGGGGTTATGTTGTTGATATTTGATTGTTTTACTGGACTGGATTCATCTGGCTTTGGTCCCATATTCTTTTGTAAGGTTATAGTGATTGGTGTTTCCACTCCTGATTTTCTTCATAGGCGTTTGACACTTTTTATTCTTTTTCCTTTTGCTCTGTTTTCACTTTTCTTTCTTGTTTATGTATTTGCTGCCCACTATTGTTATTATTTCTGGGTTTGTAGGGGCGTTTCATTTAGATACTTTGGGCAACTACAATTCAGTATTTTGGTGAAGTTATGCTGATTTGTGGTTTGATTTCTTGATTTGCAGAGAAACAGTACCAACCATTTTCTAAAGACTATCCAACTCAAGGTAAAGTCTTTCTAGCTTAGTAACTGACCCTATCTGCTATAGTTTGAATTGGATTGGGTTATGCGGCACAGCTTCAATTCGTTCTCGAATCACAATTCAAATATATTTTCAACAGGTGCTTTGGATGAATGTTGGTGTATTCTAACCTTGTTTTAAGCTGAATGTTTACTACCTTAGAAAACATTAAAATCAGCTTAATATGAATGGCTAATTGTTCTTTTTGAACAATTGAAAAATGGAATTCATGAATAATTTACATTTGACAAAAACAAGATTGTTTCACAACTACTTCATTGCTTCTAATCTAACTTATAGTGCAGCGTCTTGTGTTAAATTTCTACTTTATTGTGCTTATATTATTTGCATACTGAGAATTAATGAATGAATGTTTGTGTAATATAAAACTAACGACCTTTTTGCACGATTCTGTGATTCTTGATTTGAATGGTTCCTGTGTTCTAATCTGACAGAAGGTGCATCTTGTCTTTCCATATTTTGTGTAAAACTATGGAACCGTAGAACTGGGAATTTTCAGCTCAACAAAGATGGATGGATTTTCGGATAATTGTGCCCCTCGACTAATTTCTTTTTCATGGTCTTGGAATCTGTACATCCTGCCTATGTAAGAATAACAATTTGAGGGATCCTGCGCCGTATATCTCAGTAGTGTCCATTCAGCATGGTGACCAAAAGCTTTCCTGGGCCTTTCGGTGGCTCATATCTTGTCCAGAATATATAACAGTTTTAAACATTACTACTACATTGCGGAAATATTAACCCCGGCTGATACTTTTTGATTAATGCTGGTTGATATTTTATTCTCACCAACATTTTGCGTGCCCCTTTATGTTACTTGAAGAATTTGGAAATATTCTCATAGGTGCATATGGCTAGAAACCTGTTCAATTGTCAGACTAGGAATATACAAATGCGTAGTTCACCAACTGCCAGAACTGAATAGGAGATCTTTAGAGCAAAAAAATTCCAGTAAAACAATATTTGTCTTTGGATTTATTGCATTCTATTGGACCACTGGTAGGAGAATATAGCAGCTTGGATAAATGTTTACAAATAATTTGGTTCGATCAGGTCAATTTCAGGTATGTAAATATCCATGGCAGGACCCCACCTCCTTATCTTCATGTATTTGGGGTCATCTGTATAGCACAAGCAAGATATAGGCTTCCTATTTCTGCACTCATCAATTTAGTCTTGGTCAAAACTCTGCTAAATTTTGACTATTGGTTGTTTTATATATAAATATTTAAAATGTTAAAAATAAATTGAAATGGGTGAAAATTGTGCCTATGAACATCAAAATTGAAATGTTAATACCTCATTTTGTATGCCAGAGAATGTAGAGATGTGCTTGTTTTATCCTGTGTTTGCTAGGTTAAGTTGCCTTATGGTCTGATAACATCTGTGGTGTGGCGGCATCCAACAACAAAATGGTTCATAGATGTTGAGCTAAGCCTTTGTTGTGCAGGTGCAACGCATGAGAAACAACCAACCTCCATCCCTGAGATAGGAACTACTTCTCAGGAAGGACGGAAACGTAAGCGGTTTGCTACAGATAGGGATGATGAAACCACCACTCTGCCATATCAGTTAATTGAAGCCTTGGAAAGGAATGGCAGAATGCTGAGTGCCCAACTCGAAGCTCAGAACACCAATTTTCAATTGGATAGGGAGCAGCAAAGAGACCATGTGGGTAGTTTAGTTGCTGTTCTTAATAAACTCGCTGATGCTTTGGGCAGAATAGCTGACAAGTTATAGCAGAGAGCCATAAGAAGTTGAGAACACTCTGTACATACAAAAATTCTCTCGAAGTCCATGGATTGTAGCGGTGGCTGAAGGATTTTCTCAATTAATTTCATAATTTGTTTCAGAATCACATTCAGATGGCTTTTCACATATTTTTCCCTTTCTATATTTCTTCTTACCCTTTTTTTTTTTCTCTTTTTCCCCTTTCTGTGGCATATTTGCCATTATAGGTCAATACATAGAAAATAAATTATGGAAATTTGAGAGTTACCAGCTTTTATGCTTTTTTTTTTTCCAGGTTGATATGTAAGGTTTTTGTCTCCTTGATGTTGCAGTGACTGTACAGATAAATTGATAGTGAGACAATTTTAAAAGTTAAATATTTTTTTTTTTCTGTTTTCTTAGAGCTGTTATTTTTGGGGTTTTGCAGTAGATATCCAATGCAAGCCATTGCTGATGCATCCTTAGATATTTCAAATAATGATATATGTATTTGGGCATTTGGGTTTGGAAAATGTCTGTTTCGTAATATTGTACTATGAATTGTTATAAGGGGCAATTAAAATTTAGTTAAAATTTTGATTTATATTTAAGATTCAATTAAGAGTTTAATTTAAAAAAAAAAAAAATCATGTTTTGTACCTAAATTAAAAAAAAATCATAAATATTATAAATATATCAACTCTTTTTATTTGATATTTTATAAAATAAAAATATCATTTCAAAACTTTGTCATTATTTTACCCAAGTGATTTTCTTAACCTTAACCTTAATTGTTGCACCATCCCATTAACCAACCAAAGTCATCACCGTCACCGTTACCAGTTGTCGCTCCTGTCTATCTTGCCTCTAACAGGTAAGTCGTTCTCTCCCCTCTCTCTTGTCATTAGTTTTTACCCCTTTTCTCCCTCACTCACACACATAAAGACTTGTTTATTTTCTATATTATTTCTTTGACCATTCATGAAAAAGAAAACGAAGTTGTGAAAAAAGAAAAAGAAAGAATCTTTAATTTTTATGGTTACCTTGTGTTATTTGTGTTTTTGTATAGTTATTTGTGATTCCTGTAGTTACCTTGTGTTATTTGTGTTTTTATGTTATTTGTGCTTTTTAATATTGTTGGTGTTTATAACATGCAACATATAGACAATTTATATGTAAAATGGTCATTAAAAGTCACACCATGAATGCAACCTTCACAACTTTTAGGAGCAACCCAGTAATGCTAAGGTGCAACTCACGTAACACTGCATCAAGTTGGTACTGGATGATCATTTACACCTGGTGCAACCCACACAACTTTAAGGCGCAACCTAGTAATGCTAAGGTGCAACCCACACAACCTAAGATGCAACTCATATAATACTGAAAGAGAGCAAGAATGAGTTCATTATATCTTTGTTTTGCTTTGTTTGTATAAGTTAATTATTCAGTATGATAAGAGTTGCACCCAACGGTATGGAAATTACACCTTACGTTTGAAATAGTTGCACCTGAAGTTACGAGAGTTATACCTTACTTATCATGTATAAGTGGAATATTCAGTGTTATAAGAGTTGCACCAAAGGTTGTAGTAAGTTACTCCGTAAGTTGAAATAGTTGCACAAACGTTATGAGAGTTGCACTTATTTCAGAAAATAATTTGCACTTTGCAAATCTTAGTTCTTGCAATGCGTACATAAGTTATACCTTTATTATACACATGATTTTCATACACATGATTACAACTATATTTGTTATTATTATAATCATTTAAATTTATACTAATGACTTGCGCATATTTTTTTGGTAGTAAGACTAAAAGGGATCATTTCACGTGGAAGGAATTGGCTTGTTAATGCCATTGGAGTAGAGAAATAAAAGTTAAAGACGGTCATGTTATTTATGAAGGAGGTGTAAGTGACCTAATTGCCGTGAACACTAACACTAGTTTTGAATATTTTTTAAATGATACTTGCATTGCTCTTGGCATTAATATAGTAGGGAAGATATTTCACTATAGTAGTAAGAATGAGCCTGCAAAGTTGGTTCGATTGCATGATGATCATGGGTTACGTTTGATTTCACCGCATTAAGGTAATACAAAGATGTTTACCAAATAACACTTTCTTCTAGAGTAGTTTTGGTACAATAAGATGTTCACTTTCTATAGATTGATTAGGTGTAAGCTATAAGTATTTAAGATGATTAGAACTTTTAGATTTAGATTGGGAAGATGATAGATTTAAAGTCAATAGTAAAGATATGAAAATGTAAGCTCATAAAAGATGGCTTAGAAAGTCCTAGATAACCTCTATTTATAACCTTTTAAAGTATATGATTGTTTCTTTTCAAAAAGAGTCGTTTCCCCTCTTTTTTTGTCTGTTCAAAATTTGAATTTGCGATTGCCAGATCGATTGAATCAATTGACTGAATCATCAACTAGTCGACTACTTTGAGGACTGATCGACTGATTATGTCAACTGATTTGTCCAGAGGGTTTGAGGTTTATTTGGTTAAGAACAATCAGTCAATTGGTTTTAAGTATTAATCAACTGGTTCTGTTTGTACATTGTTTTTACTTTTGAGAAATGGTCGATTGATATTCCTTTTAGGTCGACAGATTTGGACAGTGTGCTTAAGCAATTCATCAATTGGTCATTTAATCGATTGGTTCTATGAATCAGTCGACTGGTTTTGTTTGAACACTAATTTTGCCTTTAAGGTCAGTCAACTGAATCTCCTTGGAAGTCGATTGATTTGAACAGTGTTCTTAAGAAATTTTATAAAAGATCACTTAGTCGACTGGTTTAATCAATGTGACAAATAAGCTTTAAGAATCAGTTGACTAGGTTCCAAGAACTAGTCGACTAGTTTAGATAGCGAGTGTCTTCTAGCTTATTTTTTTTCTTAGTGTACTTTTGTCAAAACTTTTTGATATTTAAAAACTCAAGTTAAATGTTTTGTTTTGAAAAAATTATTTGAGATTAGTTCTTAGATGATCATTTTAAATAGTGAGAGTTTACGACCAATGATTAATCTAATCTTAACTCAAAAACTTAAAACCCAAAATAAGGAAAAATGAAAGTCTTTACTTGGATCCTTAGGTTTGGGTGAGTCTAATTTGCTTGAATCATCATGAAAGCATTCCTCGTGTTTTGATCTTTGCTTTGGAACATACTTTTGAGTGAAATTTTTTAGCTTGATAGACTTTTGTTATTTTCTTGGTCAACAATCTGCTTTGACCTATATGACCTATTTGCATTGTCACTTGGATAATGTTTTGTGATCATCAAAATTACTGAGATACCCTTGGTTGAAAACCTTTAGAGCTAACAATCTCCCTATTTTTGATGATGACAAAACAATTTCCTTTGCAAATAGTGAAATAAATATCACATATAATAGAGAATAAAATTATTGTATATATGTTCCTCCTATCAATTTGTAAATTTGAGTTCATTCCATAAGTAAATAGTACATGAATAAAAGATAGCATTCTTTTCTATCTCTCCCTATCATCATGTGGTTTTGCAATTTAGGGTTAGAGATCATATCATTTTTCATGTTTTACTTGTGTGTTTGAATATTTAATCAAGTTTGCACATAACACATAAGAAGGATATAACAAAAGATGTTTTTCTATTCATGTACAATCTTCTTTAATAATAAGCATGAATTACAAGTAAAAAAAATAAAGCAATTACAAGAAGGATTTTGAATAAAAAAAAATCCAATGTTCTTCTCTATTTCTAGACCAAATGGCTTAAAAACGAGTCCTAAAACGAGAGTTGCAGGTTCGGGTCTTGAAACCCAACCTTACGAACTCAAACCAAAACAAAGTTTTGAGAATAGTAACTCGAACCCCATGAAACATAGGCTACAATAGAAGAAATCTCATAGATTTTGGCTCAAAAATGGGCATGTATGACCGAGTTACTGGTCTTGACTTTCGAACCCTCAAGCGCGATAGGTGAGCTCAAATCGAGCTCTAAAATGGATGCCAAGGTGTTGCTAGGACACCTAGAAACTCGAATCACCCAAGAACAGAGAGAAAAACGTCCCAAAATTCCACGAAATTGAAAAAAATAAAAATCCTGCAATTAGGGAAGTGCAATCAGGGAAGAGAGGAAGAAGGTGAGCAGAACGGGTCGGTCTTGGGCCAGATCTGGGTTCGGGTCGAGACCCGACCCGTCGCACAAATGGTTTAAGTGGGATGACGTCATGTGAAGGTTATGTTATAATTTTAAAATTGAAGTTGGAGCGATTGGTTATAAGGATAAGAAATAAAAATCAGAACTAAGGTTAAACCAAACCATGGATAAGACAAGGGGTTGGCTATCTTATTCCGGTTTGCTGAAATAAACTGAACCTGGCTGGTTCAGTGAGTATTGAACCGGTTTAGGGTCTAAAGCCTACAACCCACTAGTTCAGACCGAAACTTTAGGGATTTATAGTTTGACCCCAACAGTTTTGAAGAATTCTGTTTGGCCCAACTTTTGAAAATTTATTTCAAATAAACTCTTGGCAAAATAATTTAAATTAATTATTTTATAAATAGGGTAAAATGACGATTTTGCCCTTGGGCCATAAAGAAAGCAAATAAAGTCCAAATTGAGATTCGAAAAAGGCTATCTTAACATTTTTGGACGTTTCGGACATAATGAAAATGTCAAATTAGACATCAGAGGACTCCGGGGTCGTCCCAACATGAGATGTAAAATTAGTAAAATGCCCCTAAAATACAATACGAAGCCCAAATGAAGTCCTAAATTGGACGAAATTGATACCAATGGAAGCCCACATAATTATGAACTCATATATGTGACTAAATAATGATTCGGGATCAGAATGTCCTAAAATATGAATGACCAAAATACCCCTGAGTACGAGAGATACAAGTAAAGGCCAAAAATTAACTGTCATAAGCATAATTATGAAAATTTAGGAGCTAAATAAGACTCCGGAACAGTCAACTTACAAAATGAGAAATGATCGATGTGTCCCTATGATCAAAAGCAGATACCAAATGAATTCCAAAAGACTTAAAAATTTATATATAAGATAAGTGGAATATTCTGAGGACCACGATAGGGTCCCGGGGCAAGAATAATAAATTACCATTTTGCCCCTAAATATGCCGAAGCTAAATAAAAATTGGAGAAAGTCTAAATTGACTTTCTTCGACGTTCCGAATCCAACGGTGAGGTCCAAAATACCAACATAGGTACTGAAAAATAAGTCACGTGAAAAATAAAAATTTATTAAGTCACCACAAGTAAACTGGTAAGACCAATCCTAGGAAATTAGGATACGTCGGGTCTAAGATTAAATGAAGAGCATTAGTTTAAAGATGATTTGAAGTAAATGAGGAATTAATTGAAGTCTTGGTGAATTTTATTTTCTTAGGAATTACAAAGGAAAGGGGAAAAGCCCACCAATAGTGCAAACTTGGGGAATCAAGGTGTAATATCCCTGACCCGGGATATGACACTGTACACCTGAGGTAGAATCGGTTGGGTAGTGTAACATCAGTTGTAACCTAAGCTGTTAAGCTCTATATCATGGTATTTTATGGAGCTGTGCAATCATGGAATGTGACTGGTTTGTGTAGTATAGCCAGTGCCGAGTGACACTCGAGCAACCCAACACTGAATCTGGTAATGCGTGCACGCACGCATTCCCATGCACATGTACATTGCATGGATACATGGTATATTTGATATTAGTGTATGTCTGTACCACTAAAAATAGGTAATCATGTATACATGTGGATATGTGTGATAATGTATAATTATGGAATAAATATATATGTATATATAGGTGTATATAGTTTAATTATAAAGAAAAAAGGAGTTAAAAGGGGACAGTATGTGGGTTCATATGGTAGTGTGCAACATGCAGTGCATGTGATCGGGGCAAGGTGTGTGTGTGATGGGTGTGAATATGGTGAAGGCAGCAAGGCTGCCGACACCCTCAATGCAATTGTTGTGCATATATATATATATATGTATATTGTGAGGTTGTACATGGAAGATGGAGAGGATAAGAGGGGTTAAAAGCAGGAAAGGAAAACTGCTACGTGGAGGTTGGGAGAGAGAAAGTAAGCGGTGGGAGATTTTATAGATATATACAAACCAAAAATCAAAATAAAACCCACAGAAAATAAAGAAAAGTGAAAGAGAAATTGAGGCGCAAAGAACAGAAGAAAGAAAGAAAAAGAAAGGAGATGCAGAGACCAAACAGTGGAGAAAAATTCAAAAAACTGTAAGTTAAGTTTGAAATTTTCATTATCAAATAAAGCATTTTACTTTCATTCAGTTATAGGGTCTTAATCTACATACCTTAAGCTTTAATTTGCAAAAGACTGGAAGAAAATCATGTAGAATCAAGGGAGAAATTTAGAGTTACAGAGAGTGGGTTTGTGATTCAAAAACTTAAGAAATTTTAACTAAACTTAGTTTTGAGCTTGTAAATGAGTAGGAAATCCAAACAAAAATCTAACGCAACAAAAAGTAAGAAAATAACCCAAAAATGACCATGTTACAGGCAAGTAATCCTCACCGGTGCAACGCTAAAAACTGGGAAAAAGGGATGATGGAAACAGTAGCTTTCTTAAGTTTAAAAGTGTCCAAATGGAAGCTTAAAACTGGGGGATTAATTCGGCATGAAAAGATCCAAAAATCAGTAGAAATGGACGTTAAAAACTTGAAAAAACAGTGAAGGTGGTACTGTTTTAGTGACTGTGGCCGAAAAAACAACCGGAGAAGACGACCTGAAATATCGAGGGGTCTATCGGGTCAAAGTTAAAACTGGGTTTGGGTCGGTTGGGTCGGGACCCGACCGAAAATAAATGGGGCGGATGATACTGTGTCATTTTGAGTTAAACTTAACATTGTTTCGGGTTGTTTGGTTATAAAGATAGAAAATTGAAATTGGGTTTGGGTTTGGGGTTATCCAAACCGTGGATAGGATGAGGGATAGGTTATTGAGTTCTGGTTTTTCAGAAGAGACTGAATCGGTTGGTTTAGTGAAGGATTGAACCGGTCGAGAGTTTTGTCCAGTGAACCCTCTGGTTCAGACCAAAACTGTTGGAAATTATAAACCGACACTAGAAGTTTTGGAAAATTATATTAAGGCCCAAACAGAAAAATTAATAAAATATTATTTTAAAAAAAATTACGAAAATACCCTTAAATCAAAAATAGGTCAAACAAAGTCCAAACGAGGCAAATGAATAGTCAATTTTTATTATCTCAGACATTCTGAATCCAATAGTGATGTCAAAATTATGAAAAAGGGTCCCGGGAATAAAAGACACGTAAAAATGCAAAATGATAATTTTGCCCTTTTCAATCTAGAAGTCCAAATTGAGACCCGTAAAAGCCTAAACTAATTTCATTCGACATTCCGAACTCAATGGTAAAGTCTAAATTAGTATTAGAGATACTTATGATAGCAAGACATAAAATTTGATTGATAGCATTAATTCTGAGACGGATCTATTGACATATAGAGAACTCGAAAGGGAAAGGCAAACTCACGGAATACTGATCTAAGAACACGTTTTAAGGTAAGTAAATTCCCTTTCTCTTCCATGTGATGTTTCCAAGCCAAGTTATTCTATTTTACTGTCAACATTGTATTCATGAACACACCAGATATTCTTATTTTCCACAATGTGATATTGATCTATCTTGTGGACATTGATTGACTGTTATATCATTATTATCGTGTTGAACCATGCCTTGAAAGGCCTACTGTTATATTTCATTGCATACTTGATGATGCTGCACTTTTTGACTCGCAACACGTGAGGACTCCGTGACCTGTAGAACACTCAGAGAGATGATCAGAGGACCACCGGATTGGCTCCGGCGGTAGCCGCTCCGATGCTTAAGTAAGTAAGGGAATTGAAAGACTGTATTGAAAGCCAAAGAATGAGCATAGCCTAAGGCGTACCTTTAGGGTTTAATTTATAGGCAGTGGCTTTCCTCAATTGGTGAGGATTTGATGCCATGAATATCGGGATTTGATCATCAGAGATTTGCAGTTAGCTTGTGGAGCATTGAATCGTAGATGGAGATAATCATAGATAGTAGTTTCCGTGTTGAAGGCTGTTTCCTTATTCCCCGCTTAACGGTTGTTAAGGAAACCATATATGCATTGTTGAATAAATATTGTCCAGAGCAGGAGGTCTGGAAGATGTACATGAGAATATCCTGAATGCTTCATCTGCACTGTATGACCGAGTTTATCGGTTCTGAATGATATGTAAATAAGAATGTCCCGAAGGCTGGTGGCTGCTCTGTATGATAGACATATGAGAATACCCTGAAGGCTTGTGGCTGTTCTGTATGATAGACATATGAGAATACCCTGAAGGCTTGTGGCTGTTCTGTATGTCCGAAGTATATGAGCTCTGTAGGATCGAGATTTGTTGATCTGATGGGCACACGTGTCTCAAAGTGATTGGTGTGTCTGTTTGTGGTATATCAGCTACTCCCCCCCCCCGAGCCCTTGTTAAAAGCTAGGGATTTAACTAGGGTTGAGGGTTTTGTGAAGAGTCATACATTTTGCCTTCCTACTTCTCGAGACGTCGATTTAACGTGTCATTTATTGCGCAGCCGATACTCGAGAATCCATCATTATTCTCAACCGTTGTGTCGGCTCGTCTTGGAAGGCTCATATTTCGAATGCGTATATAGAGAGAGGGAAAGGTCTTTCACACCTTTCTTCTGCATTTATCTCTACAGTACCAGACCGTCATTTGACATATCTTGGAGTTTCGGAGGATCTCCGGTGTTCATAACCCTTTCTTGATCTCAGGTTCGACTTTTAGTCCCCTTCTTCATTTCTTCTCGTTTATTTCGTCTCTTTCTTCTTGTTCGCCATGTCTGGCTTAGAATCACACTCTGGTTTGGGAAGTCCTTCTGAGACTGATCCTCAAATGCAATTAGTGAATGTTGATGAAAATAGAATGGTAGTTCCTCCCTCTAGTCCGGGGGTTAGGATTGTCGATGCTTTTGATGATCCCCCGAATAGGGCTGGCGAGACCTCTGGTCGGTCTGGTCGCAGAGAGGAGGGTGAGAGTGTAATTACTGAAAGTATGTTGAAGGAGTTATGGGCGAAGTTCAAACTTCCCAAAAATGTTACTTTCAGGGTCCCAGATTCTCAAGATCGCCCGGGCGATGTTAGAGATGGAGAAATCTGTGCCTATCTGGCCTGGTTTGAACTGGGTCTTACACTCCCATTTCCTGATATAATAAAACAATTCTTTTGTTGGTTTGATCTGTGCCCCGCAGACCTGAACCTTAACAGTTGGAGACATCTGTTGAGCTTTATCGTATTAGGGCATATGAATAATGTCGAGGTGTCCCTTGACCTGATCCGTAGCAATATGGATCTAAAACTTCAAAAGGCGGAAGGCCTTTATTATATGTCTTTTGATAGTGGGTTCAGACCCCTTACTTCTGTGCCCTCCTCCAACAAGACCTGGAAGAAATGGTACTTCTTTATTAAAGGAGGATGGGAATTCAAGAACTTCGAGGGTCAACCTTCCACATTCCCTCGAACCACTGGGCCAAGGGGTGAGACTGAACTTTTTCGTGGCTGCGTTGACTCCGTTTTGTTTGCCAATTTGTTGAACTGATCAATTTCTATGCTTGCTTTGCAGTTAAGAGTGCGTGGAAGAGACCAGATTTCTCTCCCGCGGTTCAGAAGCAGTATAAGAAGCTTTTGAAGCCCAGCATTAGGGATCATTCTTCCATTGTCAACCCTGATAAATTAATGGCTGCCAGAGGTAGTGTTGAAGAGATTGCTGATAATGTGATGGCTCAGTGGGAGTTCGGGCCATCACCGCCTGTGGTTGGGGAGGCTTCTTCTCCAGTGGTTCCTCCCGTTCCGAAGAAGCGGAGGCTGATTTCGTCCTCTCCCGGGCCTGCTGAAAGGGAGGAAGAGGCTCCCGTCCCTATCACGGTGGTTCCTCCAATCCCGTCTCGTCGAGCGGGTAAGGAGGCATCATCATCGGTGGCTCCTGATGTTGCTGGTCAGGGGGCCAAGAAGATTCTGAGTGACTTCTGGGCCAAAGGCTCAGTTAAAATTAAGCCTCAGGCGTCGGGGAAGCTTCTTGCTGACTTGACCGCTCTTCAGGTTAAGGTGAGCTCGTCAGGCCCATACTTCTCTTACCTTTAAGAGTTTATACTGGTGTTTGAGTCATTTTCTTTGTGTTATGCAGACCTTGCATACCCTTTCTGCTTTGGTGGAGGTCTCTCCATTTGTGGAAGAGCTTGACCAACTTAGGGCCAATCTGGACGATCTGGGACTCCAGCTGGGTACTGCTCGGTCGGAGGCTCATGATTCTGCGGAGAAGTTGAAGGAGTGTCAGAACTCCTTGATAGTGATGGAGTCGGAGAAGAACCTTGCCGTTGATCGGGCAAGGAGGTTGCAGGTGGAGCTGAATGGCTTGTGGTACCAGCACCGTAGACAGCTCGATGAAGCAGTGGAGCAGGCATTGGTGGACAATGAGGAGGAGATGAGGTCGAAGCTGGAAGGAATGGCCCATCGTTTGATTATGTTTGGGTTTAATAACTTCCGCTCTCGGCTTCTTGCCAAGTTCCCTGACCTAGACGTTTCCTCAATTGTGCCGCCTGGATCTGAACCTTCAGAGGTTAACCAGGACGAAGTGGCTGATGTCCTCCCGGCCGATCCCACGGAAGTGGTTGTACCGACTGAGGTGGTTGATACTGCACCTGCCGAACCTTCTCCTGTCGTTAATCCTGTTCCTGCTGATCAGGCTTAGGATCTATATTTTGTTATCTTTCAATGTACTTGAGACATACATTTTGTTTAATGGAACAATATTTTGGTTAATGCTCGCCTCTTTGGTTATATTGCTCTGTAGCATTTGTGCATATCTTTGAGTTATGTGGCTCTGTAGTGCCTCAACATGTAGTTGATGGTAATAATCGTTGCAAGTTGCATTGCTCTGGAGTTTAGTGTATACCAGATCAGATTTTCCTCTATAGGTAGCTGTGTTCCGAACTTCTTTACTTGCCTTAGGTCAGTAATTGGGGACTTCTTTTTTTTGAAGTATTTCAAAGCTGACCGTTCTGAATTCGGGGACATAATAATAAGTGGATACCTTTGTGATTGTAGTTTGGTTGATCAGATCTTCTGCCTCCAGACCTGTTAGAAATCAAGAAACGTTATAGTTGATGGACCTCTGTTGTACACGTGGCCCTGTAAGTGTTAATGACATGGAGAAACCGTCACGTCATATACGTGGGAAAGATTAAAAGCCTGTGTATTACGTGTATGGCCCTGCCTTTTGTTTCTCCCGAGAGGGTGGTTTAATACTCCATTTATTGCACCTCCGCCGTTTGGGATTTCGAAGCTAGCACTTCGCTTAACCGTTGTGACGGTTCAACTGGGTGGCCTTTGGTCTTCCAGTGTCTATATATATGGAAACGAGGGCATATGGTTGTGCTCAATCCTTTTGCTCCCCGAATTGTTTGTAAGAGAGGTTTTTATATGCTGCCGGAGTTCTTCCACTCGTCCGGAGATGATGGATGATTCCTTGCCTGAGTTGGGAATAATTAAACTGTGGCCAAAAGTTAACCCTCCCCTATTTTCAGTCTCCAAGGAAGGATTGAAGGAGGCACAAGTCTTCTTGTTTCCTCTGGTATCTAGTCGAGATTTCTCCAATTGGTGGTGGCCCCTCCCTGATTCAACCGAGGCTTGGAGCGCTGGTGATGAAGACGAAGGTGAGTTGCCTCCTCTTCCTCACGCCCTGTCAGAGACCCTTGCTCCAAGTGGCTGGGGTGAAACAGACGGTGTGAAGAAGAAGATTGAAGGTGGGTTGCCTCCTCCCGCTTATAACTCGGCAGTGACAACTGCTCTGAGGGAGATGAATGGGGGCCGCCTCCTCCCCTTTGTGACTTGGCAGGAACCCTTGCTTCAATTGGCTGAGGCGTTATGCCGATTACAAAGGTGGAGAATGAAAAGTCTCCTGAGGCTCAGAGCCCTTATCATCCGTTGGTCATGGGACCAGTGATAGTGATGATGAAATGGCCTGGGCGCTACTTGATGCAGACTGGGGTTCAGGGTTCCTTCCTTTCAAATGGAGCCGATGAGGGCGGTTTTGAAGGTTTTGGATCTTGTGCCCCTTTATCATCCCAGGAGAAGAGCCATTATGTTGCCAAGCGTAGCTTCTGTAATAGCTTCTGTAATAGCTTCTGTAGTAGTGTCTTTGTACTGATGTAAATCTTTTGAGTTATCAATAAAGTTGAATTTCTTCTCCTCAGATCTGATATTTTCTGTGAATGTGCTCTTTTGAAACTTAAGCACCTTCTCATGCACTTCCGATTGTTCTGAAAATAAATCAAAGAACTTAGAAAAATGCCAGAATCGAAGTACTTTACCTTTGGTTGAAACCATAGTACTGGTTCGTTTGACAGATAAGCCAAATAATATAAGTGTCAGATCCGAGGTGTTTCGATCTAGGAAACTTTAGTTGATAGATGCTCGGAACTTCTGCTTCGGATAGACTGGATCACAGAATCTGCTAATTGAAGACGGACCAGGCTCGGAAGGCCTGTGCATTAAAGTAGTCTAGGCTCGGTAGGCCTGCATATTTTATGAACCAAGTATTTAAGATCTGTATAGCATGGACCAGACTCTGAAGGCCTGTGCATTATAGATGGACCAAGTCATGAGACTTGTGCATTAATATATGGACCAGGCTCTGGAGGCCTGTGCATTAATAGATGGACCAAGTCATAAGACTTGTGCATTAATAGATGGACCAGGCTCTGAAGGCCTGTGCATTAATAGATGGACCAGGCTCTAAAGGCCTGTGCATTAATAGATGGACCAAGTCATAAGACTTGTGCATTAAGAGATGGACCGAGTGCACATTCGTACATTATGGACCAGGCTCTAGAGGCCTGTGCATTAATAGATAGACCAAGTCATAAGACTTGTGCATTTAATAGATGGACCAGGCTCTGAAGGCCTGTGCATTAATAGATGGACCAGGCTCTGGAGGCCTGTGCATTAATAGATGGACCAGGCTCTGGAGGCCTGTGCATTTATAGATGGACCAGGCTCTGGAGGCCTGTGCATTAATAGATGAACAGTTTTATGGAAGTAAAAAAAAAAGAAGTCTTCATTGATAATACTTCCTGCAGGTGTTCTACGTTCCATGGCCTAGGAACAGGTTTCCCAGTCATGTCTTCAAGCCAGTAAGTGGTAGGTCGAACGACCTTTGTTACTTTATAGGGGCCTTCCCAGTTTGGTGACAACTTTCCCATGGTAGGATCCTTGGTGTTCTGAAAGACTCTTCTTAAGACGAAGTCTCCAACTTGAAAGTTGACTGTCTTGAGTCCTACCTTGGATTTGTTGACCATTCTTTGCTGATAAGCTTCCATCCTGATGCTGGCTTGATCCCTTCTCTCTTCGAGCAAGTCCAAGTTTTCCATTAGCTGCTGATCATTGGATTCTTGCTCGAAGGCCTCAGTCCTCAGAGTTGGCATACCGATCTCAACCGGAATTACTGCTTCTGTTCCATAGGCTAGTGAGAAGGGAGTTTCAGAGGTGGGAGTTCTTCTGGTTGTTCTGTAGGCCCAAAGGACTCCAGGGAGTTCTTCTGCCCATTTTCCTTTGGCCTGTTCCAACCTCTTCTTTAACCCATCAAGGATTGTTCGGTTGGTGACCTCGGCTTGCCCGTTTGCTTGCGGATGGCCTGGAGAGGCAAAATGCTGCTTGATGTTGAGATTTTCGCAGAATGCTTTGAAGCCTTTACCAGTGAATTGTGTCCCATTATCCGAGATAATTACACGTGGTATGCCAAACCTGCAGACAATGTTCTTTTAGGTGAAGCTTTCGACTTCCTTTTCTGTAATATGCGTTAAAGGCTCGGCTTCGGCCCATTTAGAGAAGTAGTCGATGGCCACCAAGAGGTACTTCCTGTTTGGAGGTGCTCGTGGTAACGAG
Source organism: Nyssa sinensis (assembly GCA_008638375.1). Classification (NCBI taxonomy): domain Eukaryota; kingdom Viridiplantae; phylum Streptophyta; class Magnoliopsida; order Cornales; family Nyssaceae; genus Nyssa; species Nyssa sinensis. The sequence continues at coordinate 2,863,096 of CM018042.1, read as the reverse complement.
CCCATAATGTCCATTCCCCATTGAGCAAAGGGCCAAGGACTAGGAATCGGGATGAGCTCGTGCTGAGGCTGATGTTGGTACGGGGCAAATCGCTGGCATTTGTCACACTTCTGAACATACTCTTTAGCTTGTTTCAGCATGCCGGGCCAGTAGTAGCCCTGTGATAGAGCTCGGTGGGCTATAGTTCTGCCCCCATTGTGATTCCCGCAAATTCCCTCGTGAATTTCAGCCAAAACATATTGCGACTCGTCTGGAGCCAAACACTTTAACAGAGGTTGAGAATATGACCTCCTGTAAAGTTTGTTGTTCAGGATTAGGTACCGAGCCGCTCTGATTCGGATTCTCCTGGCTTTGTTTTTATCCTCTGGGAGGAGCCCGGATCTTAGATACTAGGAGGATTGGGGTCATCCAGCTCTGGGTCTGTTCGTCAATTTGAGCAACTGATGCTTCCTCAATGCTGGAATCCTGGCTGAAAAGAGATTTTAACTGTGGAGTCTGTTTCGGACTTGAGGCGGGAGGCCATGTTGGCCAGAGCATCTGCTCTACAGTTCTGACTTCTCTCAATCTTCTGGATAGTGAAAGTCTGGAAGGAATGCTTTAAGTGGTTCACCAGTTCGGAGTACCGAAGCATCCTGTCATCCTTAATGGCAAACTCTCCCAAAACTTGGCTTACTACTAGTTGGGAGTCAGAGAAGACATCGAGGTTCTGAGCCTCGCATTCCAGGGCAAGCTTCATCCCTAAGATTAGGGCCTCATATTCGGCTTCGTTATTAGAAGCTCTAAATCCCAGGCTGACTGCTTTTTCCGACGTGAGTCCATCAGGGGACTGTAGTACCAGTCCTACCCCTGATCCTTGATCGGTTGACGATCCATCAATATACAACAGCCAGGTTCCCGTAGTTTCGGTGATTTGTGCTTTGTTCTGCAGTGCCGGGGTGAACTTGGCTACAAAGTCGGCTAAGGCCTGCCCTTTAATGGAGTTTCGGGGTACATATGCTATGTCAAACTCCCCTAGCTCCACTGACCACTTGACCAATCTTCCCGATACCTCAGGTTTCCTCAATATTGACTTTAGAGGATAGGCGGTTGGAATCTCAATTGGATGGGCTTGGAAGTAAGGTCGAAGCTTCCGAGCTGATATGACCAAGGCATAGGCCAGCTTCTCTACTTCTGGGTATCTTTTCTCCGTGTCAAGTAGTGCCCTACTGACATAGAATATAGGCCTCTGTACTCCTCTGTCCTGTCTGATCAGTGCGGAACTGACCGCGTTCTCAGAGACTGCAAGGTACAGGAGCAGCTTTTCTCCTTGTACTGGTTTTGACAGGAGCTCTGGAGAGGCTAGGTACTCCTTTAGTTCTTGGAAGGAATGCTCGCATTCTTCTGTCCATTGCAAGGCCTTGCTGCCTTTTAGAGCTTTAAAGAAAGGTAGGCAGCGATCGGTGGACTTGGATATAAATCTGCTCAATGCGGCGATTCTGCCATTCAGTGCCTGAATCTCCTTTCTGGTCTTTGGCGACTTCAGTCCAATCAGGGCTTGGATCTGAGTGGGATCTGCTTCGATACCTCTTTGAGAGACGATGTACCCCAAGAATTTTCCCTTCGTAACTCCGAAGGTACATTTCGAGGGGTTGAGCTTCATCTTGTGCTGTCTGAGGATATCGAAGGTCTGGGCCAAGTGCTGGAGGTGGCTGCCCTTCTGAAGGCTCTTTACCAGCATGTCGTCGATGTATACTTCCATGGTGCTGCCAAGCAGTGGGCTAAACATCTTGTTCACCAACCGTTGGTAAGTAGCTCCAGCATTCTTCAAACCGAAAGGCATCACTCTGTAGCAGTAGAGTCCTCTCTCAGTTATGAAGGCAGTCTTTTCTTGATCTGGAGGGTACATCTGGATCTGGTTGTATCCAGAGTAGGCGTCCATGAAACTCATAAGCTCATGCCCTGCAATGGCGTCAACCAGTTGATCTATTCTCGGCAGTGGAAAGCTGTCCTTGGGGCATGCTTTATTGAGGTCTGTATAGTCAACACAGACTCTCCACTTACCGTTCTTCTTCTTGACAAGCACAGTGTTGGCTAGCCACTCGGGATAGAAAACTTCCCGTATCATCCTGGCGTCCAGCAGCCTCTGGACTTCTTCGTCTATAATCCGATGCCGTTCGGGAGCGATCGGCCTTCTCTTCTGTCTGACTGGGGGGTGATCTGGATCTACCATCAGTTTGTGAGTTATCAGATTAGGATCTATTCCCTCCATGTCCCTGGTCTCCCAAGCAAAGATAGAGAGGTTGTTCTTCAGAAACCTGACTATCTTTTCCTGCTCGGTGGGCGTAAGGTCTGGGCCGATGTACAAATAATGCCCATCTGCTTCTGAACTGACCAGTATTTTGATGGGCTCGCCAACAGGCTTGGCTCGGCTGTCACGTCCCCGTGGGCTCAGGGGCTCTTCAACGCCGGATGGGCAATCTTCCACCTCGGGAGTGTGAGTGAAAACCGGATCTGCACAGTCCCGAGTGTACTGTAATTGCTATTTCGGAGCTGTCTCCTTGAGGGCAATAGCGTGACACTCTCGTGAGGTTGGCTGACATCCCCAGACCGAGTGCACGCTCTGATTGTGGACGTACTTCAGACACTGATGAAGGGTCGAAGTAACTGTTCCTATCTGGTGTAACCAGGGTCTCCCGATGATGACGTTGTATGGAGACTTCATGTTCAACACCATGTATTCGGAGATGGTGGTCTTCCGCCCTTCACCTTCCCCTATAGTGGTAGGAAGGTCAACTCTCCCCAGTGGGGTGCTGAGGTTGCCATCAAAAGCTGCCATTACGGCAGTGGTGGGCTTGACGCTGTCCTGGTCTATGCCCATCCGCTTAAGCGGTTCATAGAATAGAATGTTGACTGAGCTGCCAGTGTCGACTAGGACTCTTCTAGTCTCGAAGTTGGCGATTCTGAGGGTGATAACAAGGGCATCACTGTGAGGGCAGTGTACCCCTGCTAGATCTTGCTCGGTGAACTGGATCTCTGGTCCTGGCTTGAGCCTTTTTTCGACGTTGGAGACCTGCAAGAAGTTTGGGGCGGTTCTGGCCTCCCGAGCATATCTTTTTCTTGCCCTGTTGGACATTCCTGTAACAGGGGAGTCAGCATGGAGGACGTAGATAACATGGTTGTTCTGCCTCTGAGGCTCGTTTCGTCCTTCCTGCTGCTCTTGCCTCTGTTCGGGCCTCTGATCTGGCCGCTGCTGAGGTTTGTCTTCTTGGGGGTTCTGCCTTCCGTCTTGTTTGACGAACTCCCGAAGACGTCCCTTCTTTATGAGCTGTTCTATCTCATATCGGAGGGTCCTGCAAGTGTTAGTAGTATGTCCATGATCTTTATGGAAATTGCAATACTTACTTTGGTCCCGCAGGCTGGGATCTCCTTTGATTGGCTCTGGCCACCTCAAGGTTCTCCCGATCTCTGATCTGCCGGAGTACCTGGTTCGGAGTGGTGTTCAAAGGCGTGAAGTTGGTGAACTCCCTTGGTGCGGAGTTGTACACAGCTCTGGGAGCTGTTCTCTTCTCTGGGCTCCTGGCCCTCTTTTTGTTGGAATCTCTTCTGTGATCCTCCTTCTTATGATCCTCCCGCTTCGGATTATCCCTCTGGGTCTGATCCTTGCCCTTCTGGGCTGAGCGGTTGGCCTCTTCAAGGTTGATGTATTTTTTGGCCCGATCCATCAATGCCGCCATATCGGCTGGAGGGCTCTTTGTCAAGGAATCTCTGAAGCCGCCTTGGGCAAGCCCGGCAGTAAGGGCTTGCAACGAGGAATTTCGGGCTGCAATCCGTGATCTCAGTGAGCTCGGTGTTGAAGCGGGCAATGTAGGCTCGGAGGGATTCCTCCCTGGTCTGCTTAACGTTCAGCAGGAATTCCGGCCCCCTTCTGAGCCTCCTGCTGGTCATAAACCTATCCAAGAACTGCCTACCGAGCTCGTAGAAGCTGGTAACGGAGTTCGGAGGGAGGTTGTGGAACCACTTCAGAGCTGTTCCCTTCAGGCTGGTGATGAACGTTCGGCACATGAAAGCGTCTGAGGCTCCGTGAAGGGCCATCGTATGCTGATAATGAGATAGGTGATCTCCTGGATCTCCCGATCCATCGTAGAGAGTGAACTTGGGCACCATGAACTTTCTGGGCCTCTCTTCGGACATGATGGCATGAGTGAACGGAGTGGCTAGTCTTCCGAGCAACCTGGCCAGTTCGTCCTGCTCTGGAGGGTTCTGAGGTCCTCTCAAGCCGATTGTCCGGTCCATAGACTCGGCAATCTCCTCTACCCTTCGCGGGTCTCTGAGTCTGACATCTTGTGAACCCTGCCTGACAGCCTCGGCTTCAAGGTAGTAGGGTGGAGTACGCCCTTTGGATGGAGGAGGAATCCGAACCGGAGGGACTGGTGCTGCATGATAAGGTTCTTGCGGTGCCGGTGGTGCTCCTGAAACCCTAGGAGTTGGGGCTCGAGTAGTGCTCCGGTAATGTACGTCGGGAACAAAAGCAGATGTTCCCCAGCCAGGGACTGTTGATGGCTGTGGATCTCGGCCAATGTGAGCAACGCCTGAGGGGTGCCCAGGCTGGTTAGTGGCCCACGAAGTTCTTCATTCTCCGTGGCAACCGGAGGTTGCGTTCCTGCAACGAAGTTGACCGGCGGGCTAGGAGAAGCCACCGCTTGGTTCTGCGTGAGCGTTGCCAGCGTTCTAGTGATGGCCAGCAATTGCTCCTGCACCAGTTCATTGTGTCGTTTTATTGCTTCGATCTCTTGTCGCATAGGGTTGGCCGTTGGTCCCCTTGTGCGAGGAGCAGGCGGCTGACGCTAAGCGTTTTGCGAACTCGGAGTATTCTGTCGTGGTCGGAGATTTGGTGCCATGGTTTTCCGGTGGGGAAAAAGGTGAGTTTAAGAATAAAGCACGTAGAGATTAGTCGTTCCCACAGACGACGCCAAACTGATGCTGCACTTTTTGACTCGCAACACGTGAGGACTCCGTGACCTGTAGAACACCTAGAGAGATGATCAGAGGACCACCGGATTGGCTCCGGCGGTAGCCGCTCCGATGCTTAAGTAAGTAAGGGAATTGAAAGACTGTATTGAAAGCCAAAGAATGAGCATAGCCTAAGGCGTACCTTTAGGGTTTAATTTATAGGCCGTGGCTTTCCTTAGTTGGTGAGGATTTGATGCCATGAATATCGGGATTTGATCATCGGAGATTTGCAGTTACCTTGTGGAGCATTGAATCGTAGATGGAGATAATCATAGATAGTAGTTTCCGTGTTGAAGGCTGTTTCCTTATTCCCCGCTTAACGGTTGTTAAGGAAACCATATATGCATTGTTGAATAAATATTGTCCAGAGCAGGAGGTCTGGAAGATGTACATGAGAATATCCTGAATGCTTCATCTGCACTGTATGATCGAGTTTATCGGTTCTGAATGATATGTAAATAAGAATGTCCCGAAGGCTGGTGGCTGCTCTGTATGATAGACATATGAGAATACCCTGAAGGCTTGTGGCTGTTCTGTATGATAGACATATGAGAATACCCTGAAGGCTTGTGGCTGTTCTGTATGTCCGAAGTATATGAGCTCTGTAGGATCGAGATTTGTTGATCTGATGGGCACACGTGTCTCAAAGTGATTGGTGTGTCTGTTTGTGGTATATCACTTGATATTCCATTTTTATATTCTATGGAATCACATATGATCATGATATGTAATATACCGAATTTGTGCTCAAACACAATATCCATCTGATGCTTTCAGATACACTAGAGACCTATGGGTCAAGTCCGTGAACGGACATATGGCAATACATTGGAATTCACCAAGGGGTATGCTGGGCCCCAGAAGACTGAGGGTGTGCTAAGCCCTGACACAGAATAAATGCATCTCTTATTTGATTGTTTGACTATGACTGTTGAGTTACACTATTCCTTATGAATATCTTGTATTGTGAGACATTTCTTTATTGATTTGAATTGTGATCGGTTTATTGTGGCAGTGCATTTCTTGTTGTCATAGTATCATTGAGAGTTCCATGTTGATGTTATACCCATTACTCCTAATTGTACAGTTGTGATCCATTATTCATTGGCCATTATGGCAACTGTTCTCATTGGTTATCACAGCATCTCTTTTCTTATGATTGGCTATCATATTCTCATTCATGGAATCAGATTCTTTTATGATCACCAATACCAGTGTCGGAGATCTGTTTTTACTTGCTGAGCTTTTGTAGCTCATTTCATCTTACTTACCACATTTCAGGTAATGACACTGCAAGACCCCAGCAGGAGTCTGAGAGCATAGGAGGACATTTTTGAGGAATGTACCAGTTTATGTTTAGCTTCTCCCATGTGTTCACCACCCACGGGTGCTAGTTATGTCTGGTTCTTATTTTGTTTATTGTAGAACCATATTATGTATTGTAAAAACTTCCGCTGATTACTGCATTGAAAAGACTTTCGTTGATCATTGTTTTAAGTTTTTAGTACATTGCATATTAGTACTATGATACAGGAATGAAAAATGTAGGGGACGGCCTTAGGGTTAGCCCCGCGACACGAGATCCGCATAGGGTGGGTTTCGGATCGTGACACAAGGTGAGTAATCATGTACTTTGAAGTGGAGGTTTTAATCTCCATGGATTCTGAAGTAATTTGAAGTTCAAGTATTCTAAAGTGTTTTTATGAAAATATCTGTCGTATTTTAAATTTTAAATTCTTGTATCTATATGCTTTTTTATTTCAATGCACCGTCGTTATTTATAAATTCTAACATGGCATGTAAGATTTACTACTTGATATTTCTGACAGATGATACGTTTATTTTTCGCATGTCTATGATACATTTAAGTGCCTCTTGAATTAACTACTTTTATTCTATCTATGCTTTAATAAATTCCTGTACATCGTGATTTCAATTCTTGAAGCTCATGTGTTAAATGTTTCAAGTATTGTCCTCCAAGTATTTCAAAACTCTCTTAAATTGTCCATGTTTTAAATACTCATCAAAATTCATTCTTTTTATTGAAGCCATTTTTTTATACTCATAAAAAAGTATCTATTAGAAAATTCATATTTCAAACGCTCATGAAAAGCATATATTTGAAGAAACCATGTTTTTAAATGCTCATAAAAAGTACTTCTTGGAGAAGCTATATTTTTGCAAGATAATGATGCACAAGCATCACAAATTTTTGAGCTACCTTCGGGTTCTCAAATTCTCAGAAGAATGCCCGGTAAAAGGTTTATCCCCCAGGCATGAGATCTCTTAGAAGTAAAACTGGAATCTGGTTCGAAATAGATTCTCCTAATCAAAGTGAAAAGATGACAATGTTTTCAGAAATGGTAGCAGGTTTTTAAACCCCCATTTACTTGAAACGGGTTTTTATATAACCCTTTGTTCTGAAGTTTTGAAGAAGAAGAAATTTGCATCCTCCTATTTTCATGGAAAGGATTTCAAATTATTCCTTTGGCTTTCAAATGGCCATTCTACACATGTTTATAAATTCTGTTGCATGTTAAGTGCTTTATTGAATGCTTTAAAAATGCATCATGCTACGTGATTTGAAGATTCTTATATTCTGCGATTATTGAAGCACGTGCCTAGCTTGAATGCCTTGTATACTTTACGCTATCTTTTTTGAAAAATTCTGTTTTCTGTATCTGAAGTATATGTACAATTGGTAGTGTATGTTTATATGAACCTTCTCTTATAACTAACCCACTACCAGTTGAAACCCATGACAAAATACTAGAATTACTCACTGGGTTTTTTGAAGCTCACTCTAGTCCCCTAACATTTTTCAAGTGATGATGATGGATGTGAGCCTTGCCCTATTTGAGGATTGGCGATTGGCAGCTCCATTTTGATTAGGAATTTTGGAAGTACTAGGACCCATAGTTGGTCAAATTTTGATGTAGAAAATTTTGGACAAATATGTACTTAAGCCCGAGAGGCAACGGATATGTAATATGTATAACTTTAAATTTCTAGTATGCTCTGAATGTATAATAATTATTTACCACTCCGAAGAAGAAGAAGACGAAGCGACGGTACTAGGCGGGAGTGTGAAAAGAAAAAGTTTCTCATGCTTCCGCAATTTGCCAGTGTTGGCCCTATCGCACAACTGTTCGGCGCTGTTGCTCACGTGAAGCCTCGCCCGACGGCCCACGAGCCGAAGGGTAGCGGTCGCGATCCTTCATCCGCAAAGGCCGGATTCAAGGTCGTGACAGAGTGGTATCAGAGCCTGGTTAACTTAAAAGAATTAAGTGATACTAGGAGGACTAGCAACAGAACCATAAGTTTAGGTAGGTCTTGGGCTACCTAAGAAATTGAAGGATAGCAAATGAGCTATTAAGAGAAACCTAGGTAAAGTACATGATCTGATAGGAAGGCGGGGTATGGGACTCACAGTAACATGAAGTAAACGATTTGAAGTACGTGATAGGAAGGCTGGGTATGGGACCCAGCAGTAACATGAAGTAAGTGTTCTGAAGTACGTGATAGGAAGGTGGGGTATGGGACCTGCAGCAACATGAAGTAAGTGTTCTGAAGTACGTGATATGAAGGCGGGGTATGGGACCCATAGATACGTGAAGTAAATAATTTGAAGGACATGATCTGATAGGAAGGCGGGTATGGGACCCGCGGTAGGTGAAGTAAATATTCTGAAGTACATGATTTGATATGAAAGCGGGGTATGGGACCCACGGTAGAGTAGAAGGAATAGAGCCTGAAGATTGGAAGTAAACGTAGACTATGAAATGGGATAACTGTAATTGAAAATGGACAAAAGAGAAAGGAAGGATTTTGACAGTCACTAGTGTGCTATCAGGACCTCTATTACCAATGAGGAACGACCGCCTTATTATGTAACTAAGATAACTGAGAAACACACAGTGCTACCTTATCCAACCTGATCGAGGGGATCCTTAGACCATTGGAAGACATAAATCTAGTTGGTGACGTGAGAAATTAGAATTCTACGTTAGTGATTTTAAGTCATATGAGCAGTTGAGTTTTGATGATAAAACTCTTTTTAAGGAGGGGAGGATGTAACACCCCGACCCGATTAAATGATAATTAAGTCACTAAATATTAATTAGTGACCTTAAAAAGAATAATTAAGAAATTTAAACGAAAAATGTATGACGATTTCAAAATAATTCCGAGACCTTAAAAATCAAGGTCGACTTCAGGGTAAATAAAATACGACTACGATTTATAAAGTCAGTACAAAAAGGGTAAATATTAAATTTAAAATCACAAAGTGAAAAATAATGCAAAAAATTAAAATAAATAAATTAAATGTCAAACACGGCATAAAGGGGGGGGGGGAATGGCAAAAATAAGCCAAGTTGAGGCCAATGGATTTTGAACCCTTGACCAAATAAGACCAAAGTTTAAAAGCCCAAAAAAATACCACTTGGGCTGCCCACTTGTTTGTGCCTTATATTACAAATTATATGTATATATATACACATTAAAACAAAGCCACCTCCCAAATTGCCCAATCACCTTTCATGCAACCAAAACAATTATTTTAAAAATAAAAGAAAATATAGATATATATTAGTGAGTTACGTGTGTGCAATGGGATTCAGAAATCAGATTTGTGATGATAATGAGGTCTGAGCTAGAGAGAGAAACCTAGAGAGAGAGAGGGGGGAGTTAGAGAGAGAAAGTGAAGGAAGAAGGAGAGAGAAGAAGAAGAAGGGAAAAAAGGTCCCTTGCATAGCTCACCTGACCTGAAGGGATTGTCAACTGAGTCGAGCCTAGAACAGAAGAGGGGAGAGAGATCCATCGAAGGTATAAAAATTTCCAAACCCACCATTGTTCTCTCTCCAAGATTTTATGGTTATACAAGCTGTTTAGGTATCATTTATGCAGGCATGACATTTAGAGTATCTAAAAATTGATTAAGGCATGAAGTTTGAACCTTGAAACTACTCCTAGAACATCAAACCTGTGAAGGCCGCCATTGGTGGACCTTGACAATCGGGTCTGAACTCACCTAGAGGAAACTGCTTCTTAAGCATTGGGCCTTAACCTAGATGATGTGGGGTTTTCCTTGCAACAAAAACCAGACCAAATGGCTTAAAAACGAGTCCTAAAACGAGAGTTGCAAGTTCGGGTTTTGAAACCCAACCTTACGAACTCACACCAAAACAAAGTTTTGAGAATAGTAACTCGAACCCCATGAAGCATAGGCTACAATAGAAGAAATCTCATAGATTTTGGCTCAAAAATGGGCATGTATGACCGAGTTGCAGGTCTTGACTGCCGAACCCTCAAGCGCGATGGTGAGCTCAAATCAAGCTCTCAAATGGATGCTAAGGTGTTGCTAGGACACCTAGAAACTCGAATCACCCAAGAACAGAGAGAAAAACGTCCCAAAATTCCACGAAATTGAAAAAAATAAAAATCCTACAATTAGGGAAGTGCAATCGGGGAAGAGAGGAAGAAGGTGAGCAGAACGGATCGGTCTTGGGCCGAATCTAGGTTCGGGTCGAGACCCGACCCGTCGCACAAATGGTTTAAGTGGGATGACGTCGTGTGAAGGTTATGTTATAATTTTAAAATTGAAGTTGGAGCAATTGGTTACAAGGATAAGAAATAAAAATCAGAACTAAGGTTAAACCAAACCGGGGATAACACAAAGGGTTGGCTATCTTATTCCGGTTTGTTGAAATAAACTTAACCGGCTGGTTCAGTGAGTATTGAACTGGTTTAATGCCTAGAACCCACTGGTTCAGACCGAAACTTTAGGGAATTATAGTTTGACCCCAACAGTTCTGAGTAATTCTAGTTTTAGCCCAACTTTTGAAAACTTATTTCAAATAAACCCCTGGAAAAATAATTTAAATTAATTATTTTATAAATAGGGTAAAATGATGATTTTGCCCTTAGGCCATAAATAATGCAAATAAAGTCCAAATTGAGATCCAAAAAAGGCTATCTTAACATTTTTGGACGTTCCGGACATAATGAAAATGTCAAATTAGACGTCCGAGGACTCCAGGGGTGGTTCCCACCATGAGATGTAAAATTACCAAAATGCCCTTAACGCAATACGAAGCCCAAATAAAGTCCAAATTGGACAAAATTGATACCAATGGAAGCCCACATAATTATGAACTCATATATGTGACTAAATAATGATTCGGGATCAGAATGTCCTAAAATATGAATGACCAAACTACCCTTGAGTACGAGAGATACAAGTAAAGGCCAAAAATTAACTGTCATAAGCATAATTATGAAAATTTAGGAGCTAAATAAGACTCCAGAACAGTCAACTTACAAAATGAGAAATGACTAATATGTCCCTATGATCAAAAGCAAATACCAAATGAAGTCCAAAAGACTTAAAAATTTATATATAAGATAAGTAGGAATATTCTGAGGACCACGATAGGGTCCCGGGGCAAAATAATAAATTACCATTTTGCCCCTAAATATGCCGAAGCTAAATAAAAATTGGAGAAGGTCTAAATTGACTTTCTTCGACGTTCCAAATCCAACGATGAGGTCCAAAATGCCAAAATAGGTACTGAAAAATAAGTAACGTGAAAAATAAAAATTTATTAAGTCACCACAAGTAGACCGGTAAGACCAATCCTAGGAAATTAGGATACGTCGGGTCTAAGATTAAATGAATAGCATCAATTTAGAGATGATTTGAAGTAAATGAGGAATTAATTGAAGTCTTGGTGAATTTTATTTTCTTAGGAATTACAAAGGAAAGGGGAAAAGCCCAACAATAGTGCAAACCCGGGGAATCAAGGTAAGTAATCCTGTACTTTGAATTGGAGGTTTTAATCTCCATGGATTCTGAAGTAATTTGAAGTTCAAGTATTCTGAAGTGTTTTTATGAAAATATCTATCGTATTTTAAATTTTAAATTCTCATATTTATATGCTTTTTATTTCAATGCACCGTCGTTATTTATAAATTGTAACACCCCGACCTGATTAATTAATAATTAGTTGTTAATTATTAATTAGAACTAACATAAAGACTAATTAAGACAATTAATCGGGAATCTCTCAACGGTCACGATAGACCGATAAAATAATTAAACATGTCTGAAATGAGGGCGTAATACCCGAACCTAATTACCAATTAATTAGGTAAAATGATGTCGTTTTAACACTGTGGAATTCGAATTAGCTAACTACAGAAATCACAAAGAAGTAATAAACGACACGGGGCCTTGGCGTCGAAGCTAACTAAAATACGAAACCCTCAGAAGAAACCGTTTCAAAAAAGGAGCAACAGAAAAGAAATTAGAAAGGAAATAGCTGAAACATAATGATGTGCCAGCCAAACGAGGCCTAAGCCCAAAATGTGGAAAAAGGGGCAAAGGTCCTAAGGGGATTTGAACCCTTGACCGAGTGAGGCAAGATTAATGGCACCTAAAAATTTAGCAAGTGGGCTGCCAGCATCTTTGTGTCTAAATATACAACCTAATTGTATATGAACCCAAGTCAACCAAGGCCACCTCCCAAATTGGCCAATGGCCATACATGCAAACCCTTCATCATTGGCCTACATCATCCCACTTCAACCGTATGCTTCCACCTGCAATTCTGATTTGCATGCATCCATATATACATAGGAGTATATTTATAGGTATGCTATAATATATATATATATACACACACACACACACACCTAGGGACCCTTCTAGAGAGAAGTGTGCTGCATTCAGACCATGACTGAGTGAGTAATTCTCTGTGTAAGTGTGTGCATGTGGGCTACTAGAGAAACTTAAAGAGAGAGAAACGTTGTGTGAATGAAAGTGTGTGTGTGCATGGTGTGTTCCCATGTTGGTGCACAAAAAGGGAAAGAACTGAGGGGTACATGACTGAACTGGGCAACCTTGAAGAGCATTAAGAGGGTCTCAGCCAGGCCACAAGTAGGGAAGTTCACTGTTTGAGAGGTATAAGCCCAAACTATTTGATTTTTTTGTTTAAACTTTTGGTACTATTTTTGATGTTTTTGAGCCCTATTAACTGCATGCATGGTGTTTGAAATAAGAAATCTTGATCTAGGCGTGAAGCTTGACCCTTGAAACAACCCTAGAACACCAAGCCGTGCCCAATTTGCCATTAACAGACCTTAACAAAGCAGGTCTGATTCAACCCTAGCCAAACCGATTTTGGCTTGCTTAGACCTGACCTAGATGATGTAGGGACTTCACTACAACAAGAACCAGACCAAATGGTCAAGAAATAGGGAAGAAAATCCCATTTACAGTCGCAGGCTTGAGAAACGGGTTCCTTGAAATCGAGCCCCAAAACTGATTCTTGGAATGTGGTTTGAAAGCCAACGAACTGAGGGTCATTTTGAGCCAAACCATGCGAGTTTTGGTGATGAAATGGGGATTTACAAGCCAGTTGCAGGATTCGGTTATCCAACTTTGGACCGAACGTTTGAGCTCAATCCAATGCTCCAAACAAATGCCAAAAAGATCCTTAGGCTCCCATAAATGATTTGGGATGGAAAGCAAAGGAAATCAGTCTTTGAAAACCTACGAAATTGAAACACTTTGATGGCTGCAACTAGGGCAACAGTAGCCCAACGTTGGAGAAGAAGATGAATAGTAGGCGGCCGAATCCTGAGTCGGGTCGGGACCCGACCCAACTACAAAACAGGTTAAGTAAAACCACGCCATTTCACTGAGGATACGTTTTAATTTGAAACCTACTTCGGGGCTGTTTGGGCGCATGGATAAGAAATTAGAATGGGAAATAGGGTTAACCTAAACACGGATAAAGGGCCAAATTGGAATGACAAGGTTATGTTATTCCGGTTCTGTGTGGTCTAGTGAAACAACTGGTTCACCAAGGTTTTGGACTGATCTAGGGTTTGAGCTAGTAAACCCAACGGTCCAAGGGCTTAATTGAAAAGAATTAAACCAGAAGTATTCTTACTTATGTTTTGACCCCAACTGTTCTGAATATTTCTATTCTGGCCGAGATTTTAAGGAATTAATTCAAATAAGCCCCAGAAAAATAAATAAATAATAAAATAATTATTTTAATTGTTTTATTAATTGGGTAAAATTACTATTTTACCCTTGGACACTAGGCTCCGTTTGTTTTTGTTTTCAAAAACAGTTTTCTAATTTTAAAACGCAGAATTCGCATTTCAAAATATATTTTTTTTAATTTTTTAAAATTTATATTATCATATCCAAATATATTTTCACAATTTTTAAAAAATTAATTACAAAATTTTGAATATATTTTAAAAAACGAAGCACAAATTAAATAAGTGAACAGTGTATTTTTACTATGTCGGGCATTCCGGACTCAATGGTGGAGTCCGATTTGAAAAATTAAGTCCCAAAATATAAAGACACGCAAATGGTAAATGACTGTACTGCCCCTGATGATACCCAGGGTTAATTAAACATAAAAGATAGTCCAATTTAACTATATCGGACACTCTAGACCTAATGGTAAGGTCCATTTTATGAACTGAGGTCCCGAAAAATTAGCTACACAACATGTAAAATTACCAAAATGCCCCTGATGCCATACGAAGCCTAAATGAAATACGATTGCGACGAAATTGATACCGATAGAAGCCCGAATACCCGTGAAACTGTATACATGATTACATGACAAATCAGGGTCAGAATCTTACAAAACATAAAATTACCAAAATGCCCCTAATGTTATACGAAGTCCAAATGGGACGAAATTGATACCGATAGAGGCCCAAACACTCGTGAAACTATACACATGATTAAATGATGAATCAATGTCAGAATTTCACAAAACGTAAAATGACCAAAATGGCCCTGAGCATGGTAAGTGCAAGTAGAGGCCGAATAAACGCCGATCTAATCTGATAAATTGTCATAAGCATAATTATGAAAATCAAATGGCTAAATAAGACTCCAAAACAATCAACTGTGTAAAATGAGAAATGACTGATGTGTCCCGATGATCAAAAGAAGATAACGATTTGAGTCCAAAAGACTTAGAACTTTATATTTAAGATATGTGGACTATTCTGAGGAACACGACAAGGGTCCGGGACAAGAATGGTAAAATTACTATTTTGCCCCTAAGGTTAAATAAGTACTTAACTGATAACGATTTGAGTCCAAAAGACTTAGAACTTTATATTTAAGATATGTGGACTATTCTGAGGATCACGATAGAGTCTGGGACGAGAATGGTAAAATTACCATTTTGCCCCTAAGGTTAAATAAGTAATTAACTGATAACGATTCGAGTCCAAAGGACTTAGAACTTTATATTTAAGATATGTGAACTATTCTGAAAACCACAACAGGGTCCGGGACAAGAATGGTAAAATTACCATTTTTTCCCCTAAGGTTAAATAAGTACTTAACTGATAACGACTTGAGTCCAAAAGACTTAGAACTTTATATTTAAGATAAGTGGACTATTCTGAGGACCACGACAGGGTTAGGGACAAGAATGGTAAAATTACCATTTTGCCCTAAGGTAAGTAAGTACTTAACTGATAATGATTGAAGTCTAAATGGCTTAGATTATAATCCTGATAACTACTAAGCCTAATTAAAGAATGTAATAGCCTCAGATGAAAGCCAATGAAAAGGGCAATAGGTTACTAGGCTATCTTAGGATAATCCAATAGACGCCTAAGATGATGAATAAGACATGAATGGATGAATTCTTATTTGTCTATGATTGATGATGATTATTCAGGATATGCATGGAGGTGCCTAACATAATTGGAGGTTATCAGATTATCAGAACAAGGAGATAAGCGAACAGTTTATGAATAACTTGGAACTTCCTGACTTGGTGTATAAGTTACACTGTCTAGATACTGTATTTTGATACACTGTTCCATTTTATATGCTATACTGTTTAAACGTATATACTTAAATGCATACCCTTTTCGTACTACGTTACACATGATATGATGTGTTCTTCTTTGATTTATTTGCCTATACTCCTAATTGATATACTGGCATGCTGAATTGTTTTGTCTGTTATGATCCGTTGTTCCATTTAGTTCAGTCCTATTTTATTCTACTTAACTGCATTTAAAATGGATTTATAAAACTGTTATTCTAAAGTGATTGAACAATCTATGTGCTTTGTAAGCAAGAATTGGTTTTTGAAACCCATGACAGGGAACCTGTGTTACTCACTGGGCTTATTTAAGCTTACCCCATTATCCTAACATTTTTCAGGATTTATCTCCATTGGATTAGAAGGCACTATTATATGACATGGATAGGCCGACTGGCATTCCAAGTAAAGGATCTAATGGCACTGATTTATGGAGACTTGGATTCTTGTCGATTGAATCTGGTTATTCAGGTAAGTGATATGATTCGATTGACTTAATTGATATGCATTAAATGTATTTGGACTTAGCTCATGGTAATGGTACTCTAGAGAGATTAGATATACTCTGTGTTATATGTCTGATTATAAATGTGCTCTGTGGTTAGAGTTATTAGCTATCTGATTTTAGACTTGCTCTGTGGTACATACCTCTATGGTAATTATAAACGAGTTGCATTCCCGAGCTGAAAAAGTTTTAAATTCCGTTGCTCTAACCATTTATTTGGAATACAATTCATCGGTAAGTTCAAAAGTTTGCTTTTGGTTAGTCTCAATGTCCATCGACAAACTGGCAAGGTGGCTAACTAGCATCACGTCCTCGACATCTGCGTAGGGTGGGGTTCAGAATGTGACATAAATTCTAACATGGCATGCAAGATTTACTACTTGATTTTTTTGACAGATGATACGTTTATTTTCCGCATGTCCATGTAAACGTCAAATTTATTAAGTGCCTCTTGAATTAACTACTTTTATTCTATCTATGCTTTAATAAATTCCTGTACATCGTGATTTCAATTCCTAAAGCTCAAGTGTTAAATGTTTCAAGTATTGTCCTCCAAGTATTTCAAAACTCTGTTAAATTGCCCATGTTTTAAATACTCAAGAAAATTCATTATTTTTATTGAAGCCATTTTTTTATACTCATAAAAAAGTATCTATTTGAAAATTCCTATTTCAAACGCCCATGAAAAGAATATATTTGAAGAAATCATGTTTTTAAATGCTCATAAAAAGAACTTCTTAAAGAAGTTATGTCTTTGCAAGACAATGATGCATAAGCATCACAAACTTTTGAGCTCCCTCTGGGTTCTCAAATTCTCCAAAGAATGCACGGAAGAAGGTTTATCCCCCAAGCATGAGATCTCTCAGATCTAAGACGCTAGCATCTGGTTCGAAACGGATTCTCAAGAGTAAGACTGGAATCTGGTTCGAAACAGATTCTCCTAATCAAAGTGAAAAGATGACAATGTTTTCAGAAATGGTAGCAGGTTTTTAAACCCCCATTTACCTGAACCGGGTTTTTATATAACCCTTTGTTCTGAAGTTTTGAGGAAGAAGAAATTTGCATCCTCCTATTTTCATAGAAAGGATTTCAAATTATTCCCTTGGCTTACAAATGGCCGTTCTGCACATGTTTATAAATTATGTTGCATATTAAGTGCTTTATTGAATGCTTTAAAAATGCATCATGCTACGTGATTTGAAGATTCTTGTATTTTGTGATTATTAAAGCACGTGCCTAGCTTGACTGCCTTGTATGCTTCATGCTATCTTTTTTGAAGAATTCTATTTTCTGTATCTGAAGTATATGTACAATTTGTAGTGTATGTTTATATGAACCTTCTCTTACAACTAACCCACTACTAATTAAAACCCATGACAGAGTACTGGAATTACTCACTGGGCTCTTTGAAGCTCACCCTAGTCCCTTAACATTTTTCAGGTGATGATGATGGATGGAAGCCTTGCCCTATTTGAGGATTGGTGATTGGTAGTTCCATTTTGATCAGGAATTTTGGAAGTACTAGGACCCGCAGTTGGTCAAATTTTGATGTAGTAAATTTTGGACAAACATGTACTTAAGCCTAAGAGGCAACGGATATGTAATTTGTATAACTTTAAATTTTTAGTATGCTCTGAATGTATAATAATTATTTACTGCTCCGAAGAAGAAGAAGAAGAAGAAGAAGCGACGGTACTAGGTGGGAGTGCGAAAAGAAAAATTTTCTCAAGCTTCAGCAATTTGCCAATGCTGGCCCTATCGCATAGCCGTTCGGCGCCGTTGCTCACGTGAAGCCTCGCCCGACGGCCCACGAGCCGAAGGGTGGTGGTCGCGATCCTTCATCCGCAGAGGTCGAATTCAGGGTCATGACAAAGTGGTATCAGAGCCAAGTTGACTTAAAAGAATTAAGTGATACTAGAAGGACTAGCAACAGAACCATAAGTTTAGGTAGGTCTTAGGCTACCTAAGAAATTGAAGGATAAGAAATGAGCTATTTAGTGAAACCTAAGTGAAGTACATGATCTGATAGGAAGGCGGGGTATGGGACTTGCAGTAACATGAAATAAGTGTTCTGAAGTACGTGATAGGAAGGTAGGGTATGGGACCTACAACAACTTGAAGTAAGTGTTCTGAAGTACGTGATAGGAAGGCAGGGTATGGGACCCGTAGATACGTGAAGTAAATAATTTAAAGGACATGATATGATAGGAAGGCGGGCTATGGGACCCGCGGTAGGTGAAGTAAATATTTCTAAGTGCATGATTTGATGTAAAGGCAAGGTATGGGACCTGCGGTAGAGTAGAAGGAATAGAGCCTAAAGATTAGAAGTAAACGTAGACTATGAAAAGGGATAACTGTAATTGAAAAAGGAGAAAGGATAAAGGAAGGATTTTGACAGTCACTAGTGTACTATCAGGACCTCTGTTACCTTTAAGGAACGGTCACCTTATCATGTAACTAAGGTAACTGAGAAACACACAGTGCTACCTTATCCAACCTGATCGAGGGGATCCTTAGACCATTGGAAGACATGAATCTGGTAGGTGACGTGAGAAATTAGAATTGTACATTAGTGGATTGAAGTCATATGAGCAGTTGAGTTTTGAGGACAAAACTCTTTTTAAGGAAGGGAGGATGTAACACCCCGACCCAATTAAATGATAATTAAGTCACTACATATTAATTAGTTACCTTAAAAAGAATAATTAAGAAATTTAAATAGGAAATGGATGACGATTTCAAAATAATTTCGAGATCATAAAAATCAAGGTCGACTCCAAGGAAAATAAAATACGACTACGATTTATAAAGTCAGTACAAAAAGGGTAAATATTAAATTTAAAATCACAAAGTGAAAAATAATGCAAAAAAGTTAAAATAAATAAATTAAATGTCAAACAAGGCATAAAGGCGGGGGAAATGGCAAAAATAAGACAAGTTGAGGCCAATGGGTTTTAAACCCTTGACCAAATAAGACTAAAGTTTAAAAGCCCAAAAAAATACCACTTGGGCTACCTACTTGTTTGTGTCTTATATTACAAATTATGTGTATATATATACACATTAAAGCAATGCCACCTCTCAAATTGCCCAATCACCTTTCAAGCAACCAAAACAATTATTTTAAAAATAAAAGTAAATACAGATATATATTTGTGAGTTGCGTGTGTGCAATGGGATTCGAAAATCAAATTTATGATGATAGTGAGGTCTGAGCTAGAGAGAGAGGGAGTTAGAGAGAGAAAGTGAAGGAAGAAGGAGAGAGAAGAAGAAGAAGAAGAAGGGAAAGAAGGTCCCTTACATGGCTCACCTAACCTGAAGGGATTGTCAACTGAGTCGAGCCTAGAACAAAAGAGGGGAGAGAGATCCATCGAAGGTATAAAAATTTCCAAACCCACCATTGTTCTCTCTCCAAAATTTTTATGGTTATACAAGCTGTTTAGGTATCATTTATGCATTCATGAAATTTAGAGTATATAAAACTTGTTTAAGGCATAAAGTTGGAACCCTGAAACAACCCTACAACACCAAACCTATGAAGGCCGTCATTGGTGGGCCTTGATAATCGGGTCTGAACTCTAGCCCTTAACCTAGATGATATGGGGTTTTCATTGCAACAAAAACCAGACCAAATGGCTTAAAAACGAGTCCTAAAACGAGAGTTGCAGGTTCGGGTTTTGAAACCCAAACTTACGAACTCACACCAAAACAAAGTTTTGAGAATAGTAACTCGAACCCCATGAAGCATAGGCTACAATAGAAGAAATCTCATAGATTTTGGCTAAAAAATGGGCATGTATGACCGAGTTGCAGGTCTTGACTGT
This sequence comes from Nyssa sinensis, assembly GCA_008638375.1. Classification (NCBI taxonomy): domain Eukaryota; kingdom Viridiplantae; phylum Streptophyta; class Magnoliopsida; order Cornales; family Nyssaceae; genus Nyssa; species Nyssa sinensis. The sequence continues at coordinate 2,842,892 of CM018042.1, read as the reverse complement.
CGAACCCTCAAGCGCAATGGTGAGCTCAAATCGAGCTTTCAAATGGATACCAAGGTGTTGCTAGGACACCCAAAAACTCGAATCACCCAAGAACAGAGAGAAAAACGTCCCAAAATTCCACGAAATTGAAAAAAAGTAAAAAGCCTACAACTAGGGCAACGCAGTCGGGGAAGAGATGAAGAAGGTGAACAGAACGGGTCGGTCTTGGGCCGGATCTAGGTTCGGGTCGGGACCTGACCCGTCGTACAAATGGTTTAAGTGGGACGACATCATGTGAAGGTTGTGTTATAATTTTAAAATTGAAGTTAGAGCGATTGGTACAAGGATAAGAAATAAAAATTAGAACTAAGGTTAAACCAAACCATGGATAAGACAAGGGGTTGGCTATCTTATTCCGGTTTGCTGAAATAAACTAAACTGACTGGTTTAGTGAGTATTGAACCAGTTTAGGGATTAAAGCCTAGAACCCATTGGTTCAGATCGAAACTTTAGGGAATTATAGTTTGACCCAAACAGTTTTGAAGAATTCTGTTTTGACCCAACTTTTGAAAATTTATTTCAAATAAACCGCTGGAAAAATAATTTAAATTCATTATTTTATAAATAGGGTAAAATGATGATTTTGCCCATGGGCCATAAATAAAGCAAATAAAGTCCAAATTGAGATCCGAAAAAGGCTATCTTAACATTTTTGGACGTTTCGGACATAATGAAAATGTCAAATTAGACGTCCAAGGACTCTGGGGTGGTCCCACCATGAGATGTAAAATTACCAAAATGCCCCTAATGTAATACGAAGCCCAAATGAAATCCAAATTGGACGAAATTGATACCAATGGAAGCCCACATAATTATGAACTCATATATGTGACTAAATAATGATTCGGGATCAGAATGTCATAAAATATGAATGACCAAAATACCCCTGAGTACGAGAGATACAAGTAAAGGCCAAAAATTAACTATCATAAGCATAATTATGAAAATTTAGGAGCTAAATAAGACTCCAGAACAGTTAACTTACAAAATGGGAAATGATCGATGTGTCACTATGATCAAAAGAAGAAACCAAATGAAGTCCAAAAGACTTAAAAATTTATATATAAGATAAGTGAAATATTCTGAGGACAACGATAGGGTCCCAGGGCTATAATAATAAATTACTATTTTGCCCCTAAATATGCCGAAGCTAAATAAAAATTTGAGAAGGTCTAAATTGACTTTCTTCGCTGTTCTAAATCCAACGGTGAGGTCCAAAATACCAAAATAGGTATTGAAAAATAAGTCACGTGAAAAAATAAAGTTTATTAAGTCACCACAACTAGACCGGTAAGACCAATCCTAGGAAATTAGGATACGTCGGGTCTAAGATTAAATGAACAGCATCAATTTAGAGATGATTTGAAGTAAATGAGGAATTAATTGAAGTCTTGGTGAATTTTATTTTCTTAGGAATTACAAAGGAAAGAGGAAAATCCCACCAATAGTGCAAACCCAGGGAATCAAGGTGAGTAATCCTGTACTTTGAAGTGGAGGTTTTAATCTCCATGGATTCTGAAGTAATTTGAAGTTCAAGTATTCTGAAGTATTTTTATGAAAATATCTGTCGTATTTTAAATTCTAAATTCTCGTATTTGTATGCTTTTTATTTCAATGCACCGTCATTATTTATAAATTCTAACATGGCATGCAAAATTTACTACTTGATATTTCTGACAGATGATACGTTTATTTTTCGCATGTCCATGTAAACTTCAAATTTATTAAGTGCCTCTTGAATTAACTGATTTTATTCTATCTATGCTTTAATAAATTCTTGTACATCGTGATTTCAATTCCTGAAGCTCATGTGTTAAATGTTTCAAGTATTGTCCTCCAAGTATTTCAAAACTCAGTTAAATTGTCCATGTTTTAAATACTCAAGAAAATTCATTCTTTTTATTGAAGCCATTTTTTATACTCATAAAAAAGTATCCATTTGAAAAGTCATATTTCAAATGCTCATGAAAAGCATATATTTGAAGAAATCATGTTTTTAAATGCTCATAAAAAGCACTTCTTGAAGAAGCTATGTTTTTGCAAGATAATGACGTATAAGCATCACAATCTTTTGAGCTCCCTTCGGGTTCTCAAATTCTCAGAAGAATGCCGGGTAGAAGGTTTATCCCCTAGGCATGAGAGCTCTCAGAAGTAAGACTGGAATCTGGTTTGAAACGGATTCTCCTAATCAAAGTGAAAAGATGACAATGTTTTCAGAAATGGTAGCAGGTTTTTAAACCCCCATTTACCTGAAACGGGTTTTTATATAACCCTTTGTTCTGAAGTTTTGAATTAGAAGAAATTTGCATCCTCCTATTTTCATAGAAAGGATTTCAAATTATTCCCTTGACTTTCAAATGTCCATTCTACACATGTTTATAAATTTTGTTGCATATTAAGTGCTTTATTGAATGCTTTAAAAATGTATCATGCTACGTGATTTGAAGATTCTTGTATTCTGCGATTATTGAAGCACGTGCCTAGCTTGAATGCCTTTTATGCTTTACGCTATCTTTTTTAAAGAATTCTATTTTCTGTATCTGAAGTATATGTACAATTGGTAGTGTATGTTTATATGAACCTTCTCTTATAACTAACCCACTACCAGTTGAAACTCATGACAAAGTACTAGAATTACTCACTAGGCTTTTTGAAGCTCACCCCATTCCCCTAACATTTTTCAAGTGATGATGATGGATGGGAGCCTTGCCCTATTTGAGGATTGGTGATTGGCAGCTCCATTTTGATCAGGAATTTTGGAAGTACTAGGACCCGTAGTTAGTTAAATTTTGATGTAGTAAATTTTGGACAAATATGTACTTAAGCCCGAGAGGTAACGGATATGTAATATGTATAACTTTAAATTTTTAGTATGCTCTGAATGTATAATAATTATTTACCGCTCCGAAAAAGAAGAAGAAGCGATAGTACCGAGCGGGAGTGCGAAAAGAAAAAGTTTTTCACGCTTCCGCAATTTGCCAGTGCAGGCCCTATCGCATAGCCGTTCGGCGCCGTTACTTACTTGAGCCTCACCCGATGGCCCACGGGCTGAGGGGTTGCGGTCGCGGTTCTTAATCTGCATAGGCCGAGTTGGCAGGTCGTGACACTTAGACCACCTTACGTAGAATTTTTTACCTATTCTTGGTCTATACCTTAGGGCATTTGGGGCCCATTTGGGCCATTGTTCCAAGACACATTAGAGACATTTTTGGGCTATCTTGGAGGCCATGCTTGAACATGACTTAGGCTATTTTGACCATTGGTTGGGATGGTATTTGATTGATATTAAAAACCCATTTTGGGTGGGTCTAGTTAGCAAGTTTTCATTCTTAATTTTTGGGGAAACATGGAGAAATTAATGTGTAATCAACTAAATCCATTTAATGGTCTTTTATTAAAATTTTCTTAATTCATTTCCATTCACTCTCTGGGTTTTAGAAATTCGGGATGTGACATTGTCACAATAGTCAATCAAGAATAGCATGTCTCAATAGCCAATTGCCATAAATGGGTATCATCAGAAATAACCCTTAGGTCCATGTCACGCCCCGAATTCCAGCGAACCCGAAGCACGAGTAACGAGACAGAAGAAAATAAAATAATAAAGAAATAAAGACAATTAAGAACAATCACATACATTCCATACACTGTTCTGATACATTGCATAGGGTCTAGTCCATAAGTTCACAACATACGAAACAAGAAATAGTCTCGGGCTTATGCCCTTATACAACATTAAATGCGCCCCTCGGCCCAAACACAATCCACAATCAAATCATTTCCACATCTCGCACAGCTGGGGCATCATCTGAAATGTTTGTCCCACGAATAGGTCAGCTCAACTGCTGGTACAATATAATGCTAATGTAAGAAACAAGATTGAGGGCGTGGCATGTGCAAGTGTACAGTTATTTCTATATGGCATTCAATATCATTATGGCAGTACATGAACAGGATGCAGTATATAAGCAGTATGCGTGACACACCCATGCAACTCTATGCCACCCATGTCTCGTCTTACGGTCCTTCCCCGATAGCCCGAGTACTAATATATGTCTCGCTTCACGGTCCAGAACCCATCAGGCATGCGAGTACCTAATGGCCGATTTTGGGTTTTTCACCACAGGATCTGCACCCTCATAATGTACAGCACTACGTGCTCAACTCATGCCATGCACAAGGAACCACACTATGCCAATATGCTCTGATTCATTTATGTCACAATGTAATCTCAATGATGCATCTCATTCATACATGAAGCATGTTTTCACTCACATATTTCATAGTGTCAACAGTTCTCAAAGAATATAATCCACACACACTATACTAACACATGCGATATACACATAATCATTATCTACATTATCACCCAACTTACAGCAAGATAGCATGAAACACATAAGCATGTGAACAATCAACAAACATGTGAAGCATCAAGTCAACAGAGCAAGTATTCCTAAACTCAATTCTGTTTCTTACTTAGCACAATATATCGTACCTGATAATTGACCTCAACCCGGGATAGTGTACTCGTAGTATAGTAGGGTCACTGTGAGAATACCAAAGGTCAGATCACTTTCTCCTTGCCTTTTTGTGTCCTTAAAATCATAACATGTGACTCAGTTCATTTGTTTTCTGAATGATGTTATTCAACAAATTTTATGTCTTTATTTTATAAGTTTCTATTTTGCTAAATTAAACTCTACTATTGAGTCCGGAACGTCAAAGAAAATAAGTTTAGGTTTTCGTGGAATTCAATTCGGACATCTGAGCTAAAAAGGGCAAAACAGTCATTTTGTACTCTTCACGGGTCCTTACATTTTGAGACCTCTTTTCACAAATTGGACTCCATATTTGAGTCCGTAATGGTCGAAATAATAAAGTTTCACTATTTGTTTATGTAACACCCCGACCTGATGAAGAATTAGCAAGTCACTAAATATTAACCAGTGATTGAAACCTGAAGTAACAAGGTTGGTTTTCAATCACCAACTTGTTTCTATTAATCCCATTGAGACTGTACACTTTCATTTTGGAAGCCAACCTCGAATTGAGACGTGACAAAAATAGATTGCTACGTCGGGTAGATTATCAAAGTATGAATATGGATATATAAATATATAAATATATTTATATTGTGAAATATAGATATTGATGTATATGCATACATAAATATGCATGTTAAATTAATAAGTGACTATTCAAATTCATATAAAGACATATTATATATATAATATGATTAAATAAGACATATATATATATACCTATTTATATAGGAATATAAAGTTGGGTGTAATATATATATATATATATATATATATATATATATACTTACAAACAAAAGAATGAAATTGTATTTAATATAATACAATTGAGAAGAGAGGGAGACGGTGGGCACTGCTCTCCATGCCTCTCCCATGTGAGCTGCTTGTGAAAAATAATGATGAGAAGGGAGGTGGCAGCCATGGCTGTGTGCCATGCAAATTCGGATACCAACAGGTGGCAAGGCCACCGATTGCATGAGTAAATGAAGGGGAATAAAAGGAAAAGAGAACTTGTAATGGAAGAGGAGACGTGTGCAAGCAGTAGCAAGAAATTGAAGGATAGGAACTGAAGTAGGAGAAAAGTGGGAAACTGTAAGCAACTTGAACAGGTAAGATTTCGTTTGGAAATTGTTTAAATTGTGTACAAATTTAAAGCATGTAATAGTAGGGGTTTATTCTGCATAATATAAGCTGTAAACTACAAAAGAAATTACAAGAAATGATCAAGAATCGACTGAGAAAAGTCAAGTTTCAGTTGGAACAATAATCAGAAAATTCTGGTGCAGGTCTGAAATAAGAGAAACCAAATCCAAATCCGAGTATTAGGACCTGTTCTAGATCATCCCAAGGTCTTAAAAATGGTAGACCGCGATCCAAAAACTCAAGAAATGAAACCTAAAATATTAGTTGCAGGTTTAAGTCGTGGAACCCAAATTCGGTTTTACACTTTTAAACTCAGTTTTGAGAATGGGTATGTAATCCCCATGTCATAAGGATCACACAGGGCCAAACCTCATCAAAAATAGTGATGGAATGAGGATTTAACGTGTAGTTACAGGTTCGGCTATCAAAAGTTAAACCGAACTCATGAACTGGTTTTAAAACCTTAGATGAATGCCAATCTCTTGGGAAATGTTCTAGAGATGGATGAGTGTAAAAACAGAAGAATTTAGGTGAATAGATTAGCTCGAAAATGAAGCTTTCAAGCTTCGGAAATTAGGGTTACAGTGGGTAACGAAGGAGGAAGACGACGGGTCGACTCGCTGTTGAATCGAGTCACCCGAGTTAACTCGGGACACGTGTCAAGAAAGGGCAAGTCCACCGCATTAAGAGAACGGTGACGTTTTGGTTATGTTGTAAAGATTTAAAATATCAGGGCTGACGTCATGATGACGTCAGCATGAGGTGTTGAACCGGATTGGTTCAAGGAGAACCGGACCGGTTCAGTTAAATTGAAACTGAACCCACTGGTTCAAACCGGAAGAGTTCAAAATTGGAATTTGACCCCAAAACTTTTGGGAAATTCTACTATGGCCCGGCTGAAATTTAATTAATAATAACTTAATAATATTTAAATAAAAGAAATTCCAAAAATACCCTTAGGCCATAAATAGAGTAAATGAAGTCCAAATAAAGTAAACCAATATTGGATTCTGACTATTTTGGACATTCTAAATCCAATGGCGGGGTCCGTTTCACGAAATGGAACTCCGAAAATTAAAGATATGTAAAGGGATAAAATGACCAAAATACCCCTTGTCCGCAAGTAACAAGTTATTAGTGTGTTCTTACTATTTCGGACCTTCTGAGTCCAATGGTGAGATCCACAACATGAAACGAAGTACGGAAAAATACGGCACGTAATTGGGTAAATGACTATTTTGCCCTTTGACATACAAAAGTCGGAATTAAATTTTAGGAAAGCCTAAACTGACTTTCTCCAATGTTCCGGACTCAATGGTAGGGTCTATTCGACCAAAAAGAAATGTCTAATAAAAAGACATAAAATTTGATGAATAGCATAAGTCCAGTGGCTATAAATTAGTACACTGCTCGAAGTACCAACTAAATGGTACGGTACACATTTGAAAGGACATAGGAGAAGACGTGACACGAGAACATATGAAATAAATAAATTAACTTAAAGTTAATGGAGCTACCAGGAGAGTATAGCTAAAATGAAGTTAATTCCTAACACATTAAATTGTGTTATAGGTTAAAAATACGAGTCAATTAAGTACATATGAAATTATGAAATCGTGTTAGGATCTAATACGAACTAAGTAGCATCAACAGGTGTTATTGCAGTAGATGTGAAGTTAATGAGACTGTTATTTATGAATTGTTCTAGGAACTACAAAAGGAAAAAGGAAGGCGTCGCAGTAAACGCCGAGCTTGGAGTATAAGGTGAGTAACCCTGCATTTGAAGTGGAGATTTAACTCCACGGATTTGAAGAAGTTTTAACTTCCAAAAGAGTTGAAGTATTGAATATTAAATTCAAATATCTCGTGATTCATTTTGCTCTTATAAATCTTGATATGACATGCTCAATGAATAATTTCTATCACTGTCTTCTCTAAAAGTAGTTGACATGTCTACATATTCTGAAGTTCTTGTTCAGAAGTCATATATTAAATACTTATAAAGCATCTATTGAAGAAGTCATATTTCAAATGCTATAAATGCATATGTTTGACGAAGTCATATTTCAAATGCTATAAATGCATATGTTTAACCAGTATTTTGATGCTCGTTAAAAAGGCATCCAAATGTGCATAAGCACCCCATGAAGGTTGAAATCCTTCGGGATTCAACAGTAAATGCCCGGTAGAAGGATCTAATCCCCCAGGCAGTGAGATATCTCCCATTGTAGCATTGCAGTAAGATGGGAGTCTGGTTCGAAACAGATTCCACTTAACCAAAGAGAAAAGATGACAAACACTTTTAAAATGGAAGCAAGTTTTTACCCCCATTGTATTATGTACGTTTATATGCTTTGAAATGCATAGATTCCATAGAAGAAATGTGTATTTAGCTTATTAACTATAAATGTTTTTAAGCTATCATTTGAAATCATACTATTAAACATGAAAGTAGGTTTTACCTCTTTCGATTATGCATGTTTTAAAATGCATATACTCTATTGAAGAAATGTGTATTTAGCTTGAATACTTTAAATGTTCAAAGCTATCTTTATGAAGAATGCATATATTCTGTATTCCGAGCATACGAACAATTGGTAGTGAGTATTTTATAAACTTTCATGTGCTAAACCACTGCCAGTTGAAACCCCATGACAAATGCCCGAATTACTCACAAGCTTAGATTAGCTTACCCGGACTTTGTTCGGACCCCCCCTTTCAGGTGTCAGGAGGCAAGCTCTGACTTTGATCAAGAAAGTGTATAATCTATGCTCATTTTGTGAAAGGGCGTAGGAAGTTATTGCAGGACTAGCGGATGTGGAAAAGCACTCGGACTAGTAGTTAGTCGTTTTTTTGGTTGTGTATATTATGTAGTTAAGTTTTGAAGAACAAACGAATATGTATTGTGTATAAAACTTTAGAATGTATTTACGCTCTGAATGTATGATCATGAGTACCGCAATGCAAAGAGCGGCAGTACCGGACGGATGTGCAAATTTTTTTAAATAAGAAAAGAAAAGAAAAAGTTTTTCACGCTTCCGCAACCACGTGTCGCACATCTATTCGATACCGTTGCTTATGTTTCGCCTTGCCCTAAGGCCTCGGTCGAAGGGCGGCGGTCACGATTCGGGATCCGCACAAGGTGGGTTTCGGGTCGTGACAGAGTGGTATCAGAGCTCTAGGTTAATGATCTTCGGGAAAGATCAAATCATAATTGAGGTTAAGAAATAACTAAGATTAGCTCTAGGTTGACTTAATCAACTTAGTGATTATGGAAGAATTAGGGACAGAACTATGAGTTAGGTAGATCCTAGACTACCTAAGATGTGAAGAATGTGATGTGAAATGAAGGCGAGGTATGGGACTCGCGTTATGGGACGTAGAAATGTGAAATAGCTGATATGGAATGAAGGCGGGGTATGGGACCCGCAGTACATAAGGTAGATATGGGACATGTGTGATATAGAATGAAGGCGGGGTATGGGACCCGTAGTACATAAGGTAGATATGGGTGGTACGTAACATGGGATAAAGACGGGGTATGGGACCCGTAGTTACATGGGGGAAACATAACAAAGAGAAGAAATAAAGGTAGGTTATAAACCCTACGAAGTCAAGAATAATAATGTATTAAATCTTGAAACATAGGGCAGGTAAATGTAATGTTATATGATAGTACGTAATGGAAACTTAACAGTTGTGTATTTTTTTCAGCAACGATGGTGAATACGAGAAGGAATGAAGGGAATCCTGATGACAGACTGGACCGAGTTGGACATCTTTTGGAAGCAATGGCCCGTAACATGATTGACATCCAAGCCCAAATCCGAGCACCGCAACTGGTACAGAACCCTGGAATACCAAATAATCCAGGACAACTTGTTGAGGTGGTAGATACATCGGGTTACAAAACATTTCAAGGCTTTAAACCTCCTAGATTCGATGGGTTGGATGCCACTATTGACGCAGAGACATGGGTTAAGGAAATGGAACGAATATTTACAGTCATGCCATGTTCAGAAGAACAAAAAGTTTCTTACGCTGCTTTTACTTTTAAAGATGCAGCGCACGACTGGTGGCTTCTGGAAAAGGAAAGAGAGCCACCAATGACTTGGACAAGATTCCTAGAAGTATTCTATAACAAATATTTCCCAAGGTCACTTAAAAACCAGAAGATAGCAGAGTTTGCAACTCTGACTCAAGAAGCAATGACGGTAGCAGAATATGAAGCTAAATTTATGAATCTAAGCCGTTTTGCGCCTCATGTGATTAACACTGAAGACTTAAAAGCCAGGAAGTTTGAAGCTGGCCTTAAGGATAGCATTAAGTATCGACTTGAACCATTCGAACTCCCCACATATAATGCAGTGGTGGAGCGTGCTAAAATCTTCGAGAGGGCCGGGATGGCCTTACTTCAAAAGAGGGACAAGAATAAGACTGGCCCCAATCCCCAGTCAATGAAAAAGCCAGGAGCTAAAAGTGTGACTACGGTTAACAAAAAGGGAACCACTAGTCAAAAGTCGGGGGAGATTCCAGTGTGCCCTACCTGTCAAAAGAAACATCATGCACCCTGTTGGCGTGATACTGGGGGCTGCTACAAGTGTGGGCAGATTGGGCATATCGTTAAGAATTGTCCAAAATGGGACTCAACTATCAAGGAACCTACGGGAGTAGCTTCATCAGCTACGCCCCATGCGCAGGCTGTGACTACGGGAAAGACCGGAAAGGGTAAAGAACCTACAATAGTCTGGACGGGTGTATAATATATTTGCTGATGCTGCACAACCTTCGAAAAGCCCATAGGTACACTGTCTACTATTCAATTCCAGTATCATGAATAAATTGCTATTTAAATTCCACTATTAGATGCATGAATACTATAGATAGAAGCAATGGGAGGAGACTGAAACTCCCGAAACAAAAATATTTGAGTTTTGAGGACAAAACTCTTTTAAGGAGGGAAGAATGTAACACCCCGACCTGATGAAGAATTAGCAAGTCACTAAATATTAACCAGTGATTGAAACCTGAAGTAACAAGGTTGGTTTTCAATCACCAACTTGTTTCTATTAATCCCATTGAGACTGTACACTTTCATTTTGGAAGCCAACCTCGAATTGAGACGTGACAAAAATAGATTGCTACGTCGGGTAGATTATCAAAGTATGAATATGGATATATAAATATATAAATATATTTATATTGTGAAATATAGATATTGATGTATATGCATACATAAATATGCATGTTAAATTAATAAGTGACTATTCAAATTCATATAAAGACATATTATATATATAATATGATTAAATAAGACATATATATATATACCTATTTATATAGGAATATAAAGTTGGGTGTAATATATATATATATATATATATACTTACAAACAAAAGAATGAAATTGTATTTAATATAATACAATTGAGAAGAGAGGGAGACGGTGGGCACTGCTCTCCATGCCTCTCCCATGTGAGCTGCTTGTGAAAAATAATGATGAGAAGGGAGGTGGCAGCCATGGCTGTGTGCCATGCAAATTCGGATACCAACAGGTGGCAAGGCCACCGATTGCATGAGTAAATGAAGGGGAATAAAAGGAAAAGAGAACTTGTAATGGAAGAGGAGACGTGTGCAAGCAGTAGCAAGAAATTGAAGGATAGGAACTGAAGTAGGAGAAAAGTGGGAAACTGTAAGCAACTTGAACAGGTAAGATTTCGTTTGGAAATTGTTTAAATTGTGTACAAATTTAAAGCATGTAATAGTAGGGGTTTATTCTGCATAATATAAGCTGTAAACTACAAAAGAAATTACAAGAAATGATCAAGAATCGACTGAGAAAAGTCAAGTTTCAGTTGGAACAATAATCAGAAAATTCTGGTGCAGGTCTGAAATAAGAGAAACCAAATCCAAATCCGAGTATTAGGACCTGTTCTAGATCATCCCAAGGTCTTAAAAATGGTAGACCGCGATCCAAAAACTCAAGAAATGAAACCTAAAATATTAGTTGCAGGTTTAAGTCGTGGAACCCAAATTCGGTTTTACACTTTTAAACTCAGTTTTGAGAATGGGTATGTAATCCCCATGTCATAAGGATCACACAGGGCCAAACCTCATCAAAAATAGTGATGGAATGAGGATTTAACGTGTAGTTACAGGTTCGGCTATCAAAAGTTAAACCGAACTCATGAACTGGTTTTAAAACCTTAGATGAATGCCAATCTCTTGGGAAATGTTCTAGAGATGGATGAGTGTAAAAACAGAAGAATTTAGGTGAATAGATTAGCTCGAAAATGAAGCTTTCAAGCTTCGGAAATTAGGGTTACAGTGGGTAACGAAGGAGGAAGACGACGGGTCGACTCGCTGTTGAATCGAGTCACCCGAGTTAACTCGGGACACGTGTCAAGAAAGGGCAAGTCCACCGCATTAAGAGAACGGTGACGTTTTGGTTATGTTGTAAAGATTTAAAATATCAGGGCTGACGTCATGATGACGTCAGCATGAGGTGTTGAACCGGATTGGTTCAAGGAGAACCGGACCGGTTCAGTTAAATTGAAACTGAACCCACTGGTTCAAACCGGAAGAGTTCAAAATTGGAATTTGACCCCAAAACTTTTGGGAAATTCTACTATGGCCCGGCTGAAATTTAATTAATAATAACTTAATAATATTTAAATAAAAGAAATTCCAAAAATACCCTTAGGCCATAAATAGAGTAAATGAAGTCCAAATAAAGTAAACCAATATTGGATTCTGACTATTTTGGACATTCTAAATCCAATGGCGGGGTCCGTTTCACGAAATGGAACTCCGAAAATTAAAGATATGTAAAGGGATAAAATGACCAAAATACCCCTTGTCCGCAAGTAACAAGTTATTAGTGTGTTCTTACTATTTCGGACCTTCTGAGTCCAATGGTGAGATCCACAACATGAAACGAAGTACGGAAAAATACGGCACGTAATTGGGTAAATGACTATTTTGCCCTTTGACATACAAAAGTCGGAATTAAATTTTAGGAAAGCCTAAACTGACTTTCTCCAATGTTCCGGACTCAATGGTAGGGTCTATTCGACCAAAAAGAAATGTCTAATAAAAAGACATAAAATTTGATGAATAGCATAAGTCCAGTGGCTATAAATTAGTACACTGCTCGAAGTACCAACTAAATGGTACGGTACACATTTGAAAGGACATAGGAGAAGACGTGACACGAGAACATATGAAGTAAATAAATTAACTTAAAGTTAATGGAGCTACCAGGAGAGTATAGCTAAAATGAAGTTAATTCCTAACACATTAAATTGTGTTATAGGTTAAAAATACGAGTCAATTAAGTACATATGAAATTATGAAATCGTGTTAGGATCTAATACGAACTAAGTAGCATCAACAGGTGTTATTGCAGTAGATGTGAAGTTAATGAGACTGTTATTTATGAATTGTTCTAGGAACTACAAAAGGAAAAAGGAAGGCGTCGCAGTAAACGCCGAGCTTGGAGTATAAGGTGAGTAACCCTGCATTTGAAGTGGAGATTTAACTCCACGGATTTGAAGAAGTTTTAACTTCCAAAAGAGTTGAAGTATTGAATATTAAATTCAAATATCTCGTGATTCATTTTGCTCTTATAAATCTTGATATGACATGCTCAATGAATAATTTCTATCACTGTCTTCTCTAAAAGTAGTTGACATGTCTACATATTCTGAAGTTCTTGTTCAGAAGTCATATATTAAATACTTATAAAGCATCTATTGAAGAAGTCATATTTCAAATGCTATAAATGCATATGTTTGACGAAGTCATATTGTCAAATGCTATAAATGCATATGTTTAACCAGTATTTTGATGCTCGTTAAAAAGGCATCCAAATGTGCATAAGCACCCCATGAAGGTTGAAATCCTTCGGGATTCAACAGTAAATGCCCGGTAGAAGGATCTAATCCCCCAGGCAGTGAGATATCTCCCATTGTAGCATTGCAGTAAGATGGGAGTCTGGTTCGAAACAGATTCCACTTAACCAAAGAGAAAAGATGACAAACACTTTTAAAATGGAAGCAGGTTTTTACCCCCATTTTATTATGTACGTTTATATGCTTTGAAATGCATAGATTCCATTAGAAGAAATGTGTATTTAGCTTATTAACTATAAATGTTTTTAAGCTATCATTTGAAATCATACTATTAAACATGAAAGTAGGTTTTACCTCTTTCGATTATGCATGTTTTAAAATGCATATACTCTATTGAAGAAATGTGTATTTAGCTTGAATACTTTAAATGTTCAAAGCTATCTTTATGAAGAATGCATATATTCTGTATTCCGAGCATACGAACAATTGGTAGTGAGTATTTTATAAACTTTCATGTGCTAAACCACTGCCAGTTGAAACCCCATGACAAATGCCCGAATTACTCACAAGCTTAGATTAGCTTACCCGGACTTTGTTCGGACCCCCCCTTTCAGGTGTCAGGAGGCAAGCTCTGACTTTGATCAAGAAAGTGTATAATCTATGCTCATTTTGTGAAAGGGCGTAGGAAGTTATTGCAGGACTAGCGGATGTGGAAAAGCACTCGGACTAGTAGTTAGTCGTTTTTTTGGTTGTGTATATTATGTAGTTAAGTTTTGAAGAACAAACGAATATGTATTGTGTATAAAACTTTAGAATGTATTTACGCTCTGAATGTATGATCATGAGTACCGCAATGCAAAGAGCGGCAGTACCGGACGGATGTGCAAATTTTTTTAAATAAGAAAAGAAAAGAAAAAGTTTTTCACGCTTCCGCAACCACGTGTCGCACATCTATTCGATACCGTTGCTTATGTTTCGCCTTGCCCTAAGGCCTCGGTCGAAGGGCGGCGGTCACGATTCGGGATCCGCACAAGGTGGGTTTCGGGTCGTGACAGAGTGGTATCAGAGCTCTAGGTTAATGATCTTCGGGAAAGATCAAATCATAATTGAGGTTAAGAAATAACTAAGATTAGCTCTAGGTTGACTTAATCAACTTAGTGATTATGGAAGAATTAGGGACAGAACTATGAGTTAGGTAGATCCTAGACTACCTAAGATGTGAAGAATGTGATGTGAAATGAAGGCGAGGTATGGGACTCGCGTTATGGGACGTAGAAATGTGAAATAGCTGATATGGAATGAAGGCGGGGTATGGGACCCGCAGTACATAAGGTAGATATGGGACATGTGTGATATGGAATGAAGGCGGGGTATGGGACCCGTAGTACATAAGGTAGATATGGGTGGTACGTAACATGGGATAAAGACGGGGTATGGGACCCGTAGTTACATGGGGGAAACATAACAAAGAGAAGAAATAAAGGTAGGTTATAAACCCTACGAAGTCAAGAATAATAATGTATTAAATCTTGAAACATAGGGCAGGTAAATGTAATGTTATATGATAGTACGTAATGGAAACTTAACAGTTGTGTATTTTTTTCAGCAACGATGGTGAATACGAGAAGGAATGAAGGGAATCCTGATGACAGACTGGACCGAGTTGGACATCTTTTGGAAGCAATGGCCCGTAACATGATTGACATCCAAGCCCAAATCCGAGCACCGCAACTGGTACAGAACCCTGGAATACCAAATAATCCAGGACAACTTGTTGAGGTGGTAGATACATCGGGTTACAAAACATTTCAAGGCTTTAAACCTCCTAGATTCGATGGGTTGGATGCCACTATTGACGCAGAGACATGGGTTAAGGAAATGGAACGAATATTTACAGTCATGCCATGTTCAGAAGAACAAAAAGTTTCTTACGCTGCTTTTACTTTTAAAGATGCAGCGCACGACTGGTGGCTTCTGGAAAAGGAAAGAGAGCCACCAATGACTTGGACAAGATTCCTAGAAGTATTCTATAACAAATATTTCCCAAGGTCACTTAAAAACCAGAAGATAGCAGAGTTTGCAACTCTGACTCAAGAAGCAATGACGGTAGCAGAATATGAAGCTAAATTTATGAATCTAAGCCGTTTTGCGCCTCATGTGATTAACACTGAAGACTTAAAAGCCAGGAAGTTTGAAGCTGGCCTTAAGGATAGCATTAAGTATCGACTTGAACCATTCGAACTCCCCACATATAATGCAGTGGTGGAGCGTGCTAAAATCTTCGAGAGGGCCGGGATGGCCTTACTTCAAAAGAGGGACAAGAATAAGACTGGCCCCAATCCCCAGTCAATGAAAAAGCCAGGAGCTAAAAGTGTGACTACGGTTAACAAAAAGGGAACCACTAGTCAAAAGTCGGGGGAGATTCCAGTGTGCCCTACCTGTCAAAAGAAACATCATGCACCCTGTTGGCGTGATACTGGGGGCTGCTACAAGTGTGGGCAGATTGGGCATATCGTTAAGAATTGTCCAAAATGGGACTCAACTATCAAGGAACCTACGGGAGTAGCTTCATCAGCTACGCCCCATGCGCAGGCTGTGACTACGGGAAAGACCGGAAAGGGTAAAGAACCTACAATGTCTGGACGGGTGTATAATATATTTGCTGATGCTGCACAACCTTCGAAAAGCCCATAGGTACACTGTCTACTATTCAATTCCAGTATCATGAATAAATTGCTATTTAAATTCCACTATTAGATGCATGAATACTATAGATAGAAGCAATGGGAGGAGACTGAAACTCCCGAAACAAAAATATTTGAGTTTTGAGGACAAAACTCTTTTAAGGAGGGAAGGATGTAACACCCCGACCTGATGAAGAATTAGCAAGTCACTAAATATTAACCAGTGATTGAAACCTGAAGTAACAAGGTTGGTTTTCAATCACCAACTTGTTTCTATTAATCCCATTGAGACTGTACACTTTCATTTTGGAAGCCAACCTCGAATTGAGACGTGACAAAAATAGATTGCTACGTCGGGTAGATTATCAAAGTATGAACATGGATATATAAATATATAAATATATTTATATTGTGAAATATAGATATTGATGTATATGCATACATAAATATGCATGTTAAATTAATAAGTGACTATTCAAATTCATATAAAGACATATTATATATATAATATGATTATATAAGACATATATATATATATACCTATTTATATAGGAATATAAAGTTGGGTGTAATATATATATATATATATATATACTTACAAACAAAAGAATGAAATTGTATTTAATATAATACAATTGAGAAGAGAGGGAGACGGTGGGCACTGCTCTCCATGCCTCTCCCATGTGAGCTGCTTGTGAAAAATAATGATGAGAAGGGAGGTGGCAGCCATGGCTGTGTGCCATGCAAATTCGGATACCAACAGGTGGCAAGGCCACCGATTGCATGAGTAAATGAAGGGGAAATAAAAGGAAAAGAGAACTTGTAATGGAAGAGGAGACGTGTGCAAGCAGTAGCAAGAAATTGAAGGATAGGAACTGAAGTAGGAGAAAAGTGGGAAACTGTAAGCAACTTGAACAGGTAAGATTTCGTTTGGAAATTGTTTAAATTGTGTACAAATTTAAAGCATGTAATAGTAGGGGTTTATTCTGCATAATATAAGCTGTAAACTACAAAAGAAATTACAAGAAATGATCAAGAATCGACTGAGAAAAGTCAAGTTTCAGTTGGAACAATAATCAGAAAATTCTGGTGCAGGTCTGAAATAAGAGAAACCAAATCCAAATCCGAGTATTAGGACCTGTTCTAGATCATCCCAAGGTCTTAAAAATGGTAGACCGCGATCCAAAAACTCAAGAAATGAAACCTAAAATATTAGTTGCAGGTTTAAGTCGTGGAACCCAAATTCGGTTTTACACTTTTAAACTCAGTTTTGAGAATGGGTATGTAATCCCCATGTCATAAGGATCACACAGGGCCAAACCTCATCAAAAATAGTGATGGAATGAGGATTTAACGTGTAGTTACAGGTTCGGCTATCAAAAGTTAAACCGAACTCATGAACTGGTTTTAAAACCTTAGATGAATGCCAATCTCTTGGGAAATGTTCTAGAGATGGATGAGTGTAAAAACAGAAGAATTTAGGTGAATAGATTAGCTCGAAAATGAAGCTTTCAAGCTTCGGAAATTAGGGTTACAGTGGGTAACGAAGGAGGAAGACGACGGGTCGACTCGCTGTTGAATCGAGTCACCCGAGTTAACTCGGGACACGTGTCAAGAAAGGGCAAGTCCACCGCATTAAGAGAACGGTGACGTTTTGGTTATGTTGTAAAGATTTAAAATATCAGGGCTGACGTCATGATGACGTCAGCATGAGGTGTTGAACCGGATTGGTTCAAGGAGAACCGGACCGGTTCAGTTAAATTGAAACTGAACCCACTGGTTCAAACCGGAAGAGTTCAAAATTGGAATTTGACCCCAAAACTTTTGGGAAATTCTACTATGGCCCGGCTGAAATTTAATTAATAATAACTTAATAATATTTAAATAAAAGAAATTCCAAAAATACCCTTAGGCCATAAATAGAGTAAATGAAGTCCAAATAAAGTAAACCAATATTGGATTCTGACTATTTTGGACATTCTAAATCCAATGGCGGGGTCCGTTTCACGAAATGGAACTCCGAAAATTAAAGATATGTAAAGGGATAAAATGACCAAAATACCCCTTGTCCGCAAGTAACAAGTTATTAGTGTGTTCTTACTATTTCGGACCTTCTGAGTCCAATGGTGAGATCCACAACATGAAACGAAGTACGGAAAAATACGGCACGTAATTGGGTAAATGACTATTTTGCCCTTTGACATACAAAAGTCGGAATTAAATTTTAGGAAAGCCTAAACTGACTTTCTCCAATGTTCCGGACTCAATGGTAGGGTCTATTCGACCAAAAAGAAATGTCTAATAAAAAGACATAAAATTTGATGAATAGCATAAGTCCAGTGGCTATAAATTAGTACACTGCTCGAAGTACCAACTAAATGGTACGGTACACATTTGAAAGGACATAGGAGAAGACGTGACACGAGAACATATGAAGTAAATAAATTAACTTAAAGTTAATGGAGCTACCAGGAGAGTATAGCTAAAATGAAGTTAATTCCTAACACATTAAATTGTGTTATAGGTTAAAAATACGAGTCAATTAAGTACATATGAAATTATGAAATCGTGTTAGGATCTAATACGAACTAAGTAGCATCAACAGGTGTTATTGCAGTAGATGTGAAGTTAATGAGACTGTTATTTATGAATTGTTCTAGGAACTACAAAAGGAAAAAGGAAGGCGTCGCAGTAAACGCCGAGCTTGGAGTATAAGGTGAGTAACCCTGCATTTGAAGTGGAGATTTAACTCCACGGATTTGAAGAAGTTTTAACTTCCAAAAGAGTTGAAGTATTGAATATTAAATTCAAATATCTCGTGATTCATTTTGCTCTTATAAATCTTGATATGACATGCTCAATGAATAATTTCTATCACTGTCTTCTCTAAAAGTAGTTGACATGTCTACATATTCTGAAGTTCTTGTTCAGAAGTCATATATTAAATACTTATAAAGCATCTATTGAAGAAGTCATATTTCAAATGCTATAAATGCATATGTTTGACGAAGTCATATTTCAAATGCTATAAATGCATATGTTTAACCAGTATTTTGATGCTCGTTAAAAAGGCATCCAAATGTGCATAAGCACCCCATGAAGGTTGAAATCCTTCGGGATTCAACAGTAAATGCCCGGTAGAAGGATCTAATCCCCCAGGCAGTGAGATATCTCCCATTGTAGCATTGCAGTAAGATGGGAGTCTGGTTCGAAACAGATTCCACTTAACCAAAGAGAAAAGATGACAAACACTTTTAAAATGGAAGCAAGTTTTTACCCCCATTGTATTATGTACGTTTATATGCTTTGAAATGCATAGATTCCATAGAAGAAATGTGTATTTAGCTTATTAACTATAAATGTTTTTAAGCTATCATTTGAAATCATACTATTAAACATGAAAGTAGGTTTTACCTCTTTCGATTATGCATGTTTTAAAATGCATATACTCTATTGAAGAAATGTGTATTTAGCTTGAATACTTTAAATGTTCAAAGCTATCTTTATGAAGAATGCATATATTCTGTATTCCGAGCATACGAACAATTGGTAGTGAGTATTTTATAAACTTTCATGTGCTAAACCACTGCCAGTTGAAACCCCATGACAAATGCCCGAATTACTCACAAGCTTAGATTAGCTTACCCGGACTTTGTTCGGACCCCCCCTTTCAGGTGTCAGGAGGCAAGCTCTGACTTTGATCAAGAAAGTGTATAATCTATGCTCATTTTGTGAAAGGGCGTAGGAAGTTATTGCAGGACTAGCGGATGTGGAAAAGCACTCGGACTAGTAGTTAGTCGTTTTTTTGGTTGTGTATATTATGTAGTTAAGTTTTGAAGAACAAACGAATATGTATTGTGTATAAAACTTTAGAATGTATTTACGCTCTGAATGTATGATCATGAGTACCGCAATGCAAAGAGCGGCAGTACCGGACGGATGTGCAAATTTTTTTAAATAAGAAAAGAAAAGAAAAAGTTTTTCACGCTTCCGCAACCACGTGTCGCACATCTATTCGATACCGTTGCTTATGTTTCGCCTTGCCCTAAGGCCTCGGTCGAAGGGCGGCGGTCACGATTCGGGATCCGCACAAGGTGGGTTTCGGGTCGTGACAGTTTACTTAATTTGGAGTTCGTTTGACTGTGTTTCAATTCAGGGGCATTTTGGTAATTTTAAAGGTTACTACGGTCTTTTATCTTTCGGGACCCCGTCTCATAAAACGGACCTCACCATTGGCCTCAGAATGGTCGAGATAGTCAAAATACATTAATAACTTGTCCCATTTGGACTTTGCATTATTTTAGAATATTTAAATAATTTAATTAATTTAATTTAATTAATATTTTATTCTGGTGGGGTCAAATTATAATACGTAACAGTTGGGGGGTCAGTTTGTAAATACCAAAAGTTTTGGGTCAAAGTTAATTTCCAAAAAGTCTAGGGTTCAATGTGTAATTTTCCAAATTTTCTATTCTCAATTTGTTTAGCCAAACAGGGATTAATCCAGAACAGGGATAGGATATCCCTGTTCCTGTTTCAATTTAAATTTTTCAATTTCTTACACCCGTAGCCAAACAGCCTATCACATCTTTTAATTTAAAACAACCGAACGACATGTGGCAGGGGTGAACCGCCCAAGCCCGACCCGAACCGGACCCGGACCCGGACCCGAACACCCCCCTTCTTCCCCATTTTTTCGGCGAGACACCAGTAAGGTTCCGGCGCCTTCTCCGGCGCCGGTGACATTTTTCCGGTGACTTTTTCATGGTCTCTGAATGTGGTTCTCTTCGATTTTTCTCAAGGGTTTCATATATATGCTCGGTTTTGGATTTAGATCATCGGATTACCACGAATAAGGGTTCAAAGATCTCAGTCAACTCTCCGGCCGACCCTTCGTTTTCATTTTCGTGACTGTTTGGTCATGGTTCAACCTCCATTTTTATCCTAATGGGTTTCTGCACTATAGGGGAGCAATCTCTCATTCCCAAAACCAAGTTTTAAACCAATATTTTTCCAACCACCCAATTATCCAATCCACCTGCAACTCACCTTTTCTATCTCATTTCCTAACCATTTTAAGTGATTTCTTTTGCAAAATGCTCCATGTTTCATATACTATAATACCCAAGAATTAAATCTACATAATATGCTAAGAAAAGAAAAATCCGAAATGAGCTACTCACGGTTTTTCGGGGTTTCTCTCTCTAACCGTGCACCTCCTTCACCTTCTAGTTCCAAGCTTGATTCAAGCTTCAAGCTCTCCTTCTTCTTTCCAGAATTCTCTCTCTCGCTCTCTGTTTCTCTTTTCTTTCTTTCCTTCCAACCGAGACATATACAATCACACATTTCCACTCTCTCACGTCACCACTGCACAGCCCCTTTGTTTGACCTTTTTCCCTCTGCTCAGCCACCCTTGTTCCTCCCCAATGCAGCTTTGCATTAAATGCAAAGCTGTCCTATACATATACCTACATATCTCCCACTCATATACACACACCGTAGCACACACACTTACACGACACCACACACACACGGTCGGTCACACACACACACACCAGACCTGTTGCACACACACACAGTGCACACATGCACTGTTATATATACACATACATATATATATATACATGTACATATATTATCCCACACATATACATACCATATATACATAACACACATACATTAATAATAATAATAATAATAATAATAATAATAATAATAATAATAACAATAATATTAACAAAACAAAAAACAAAAAAAACACAAAAAAAATATTTTCGGGTTATTACAGTCCAGAAGGCATGTCCCAAGATAAAGAAATCAAATCAACAATGGGGATTGCTGTCATGACCCGAAACCCACTCTATGATGATCTCGTATCGCGAGGCCGACCCTGTGGTCGTCCCTACTTTTTCTTTCCTTGTATTAATGACAACAATGTATAATACAAAAATTAAACAGTAAATCAACGGAAGTCTTAAATACATAGTATGGTTCTACAATGTCAAAATAGGAACCAACATAACATCACACTTAGGTGGTGAATACATGGGAAAACTATATCATAACTAATACATTCCTCACAATGTCCTCCTATACTCTTAGACTCCTACTGCGGTCTTACAGCGTGTCATGACCCAAAATCCACCCTATGCGGATCTCGAGTCACGACCGCCGCCCTTCGCCCCGGGGGCCTCAGGACAAGGCTCGCATCTGCAGCGGTATCGAATAGATGTGCATCATGTGGTTGCGGAAGCATGAAAAATTTTTCTTTTCTTTTCTCATTTTAAAATTCACACATCCGTCCGGTATTGCCGCTTTTCATATTTCGATACACATGAATATACAATCAGAGCATAACTAAAAACTTATAGAACTTATAATGTTACATGTCCACTGCCCCAAGGGCTTATACATATTCTTGTACTGTTCACTAATACAGAAACTCGTACTTAAAATCACATGATTTCATAAGGAAACTACGCAATTACAACTTCCCAAAATGACAGATCCATCATCATCGTCTTCTAATCAAAACTGCCTTTATCATTGACTTGAAAGGGGGATCCGAACAAAGTCTGGGTAAGCTAATCTAAGCTTGTGAGTAATTCCTGCATTCGTCATGGGGTTTTCAACTGATAGTGGTTTAACACATGAGAGTTTATAAAATACTCACTACCAATTGCTCGTACATTTTAGAACACAGAGTATATACATTCTTGAAACAAATAGCTTTGAAACATTTAAAGTATTCAAGCTAAACTCGTACTTCGTCAAATAGAGTATATAACTTGAAACATATGCATTTCATAAAACAGATAGCTTTGAAACATTTAAAGTATTCAAGCTAAACTCGTACGTCGTCAAATAGAGTATATAACTTGAAACATATGCATTTCATAAAACAGATAGCTTTGAAACATTTAAAGTATTCAAGCTAAACTCGTACTTCGTCAAATAGAGTATATAACTCGAAACATATGCATTTCATAAAACAGATAGCTTTGAAACATTTAAAGTATTCAAGCTAAATACACATTTCTTCAAGTATAACATGTGCACTTTTAAAAGTGTATAAACTTGTATGATAAAATGGGGGTAAAAACCTGCTTCCATTTCCAAAATCATTTTCTGTCATCTTTTCTCTTCGATTGGGTGGAATCTGTTTCGAACCAGACTCCCATTTTACTGCCAATACTGTCTATAATATTTGCCTGGGGGATTAGATCCTGCTACCATGCATTTCACATGACAGAGTACTTGAGTTCCGAAGTAACACAAAATCCTGACTATGTGACATTTACTGTTGACTCCCGAAGGATTTCAACTATGTTATCTTATAAAACATTTATCACATGGCTACGTCAATGGATACTTTTCATGAGTATTTAAAACATGAAACATATGATTTCTGCAATATGACTTCAAATACTTGTAACAATCAAATTCAGAATATTTAACAAGATTTGTATTTTTACTTAGACATGTCGAAAACGTATTTTTAAGAAAACTGTAAAGAAAACATTTACTGAGCATATCACAATAGGGTTTATAAGAACAGAAATACTTTAAAACTGAATCATGTAATATACTGAATTTGGAATTCAAATACTTCGTGTCTTTTGAGCTTAAAACCTTTTCAAATCCATGGAGTTAAATCTCCACTTCAAATACAGGGTTACTCACCTTGGTCCTTTAGGGTTAGTGCTAATAATGCGCTTTCCCACTTTCCTTGTAGTTCCTAAGAACAATTCATAAACATCTCATCAACTTCACATTCATTGTAATATCATCTCGATAGTCCTTAACTTATGCTTAAATCGTATTAGATCCTAAAACGATTTCATAATTTCATATGTACTTAACTTAACTCATACTCTTAACCTATGACGCAATTTAATGTGTTAGGAATTGAATTCATTTCAATTTATACTCTTCTGGTAGCTCCATTAACTTTAATTTAAATTTATTTACTTCACATATTTACGTGTCGTGTCTTTTCGTAATTCATTTCCTCGTATACGCCTTAGATTAGTACTTTGGCATTACTTTAATTTATAGTCATCTGACAGATGCTATTCAAAAAATTTTATGTCTTTTTACTTTTGACATATCTTTTGGTCAAATAGACTCTACCATTGAGTCCGGAGCGTCGAAGAAAGTCGGTTTAGGCTTTCCTAGAATTTAATTCAGACTTTTGTATGAAAAGGGGCAAAAAGGTCATTCATTATTTTACGTGTCGTATTTTTTCGTACTTTATTTCGTAATTTGGACCTCACTATTGGACTCAAAAGGTCCGAGATAGTAAGAATACACTAATAATTTGTTTATTTTGAACAAGGGGTATTTTGGTCATTTATCCCTTTACGTGTCTTTATTTTTCGGGGCCCCATCTCACAAAACGGATCCTACCATTAGTCTCAGGATATCCAAAATAGTAAGGATACACTATTCATATGTTTAATTTAGACTTCATTTGCTTCATATATGACCTAGGGGCAAAATAGTAATTTTACTTTATTTATTAAATAATTAAATAAATTTTTTAATTATTTAATTATTTTTCTAGGGATTTAATTGCATAGAAATTCCCTCAGTTGGGCCACAGTGAAATTTCTCATAGTTTTGGGGTCAAACCGTGAATAACAAAAGGTTTGGTTTATTTAATTTTTAAATAAATCAAAAAACCAGTTGGTCCGGTCCAATTTGAAGTGAACCGGTCCAGTTCCTTTACAAACCAACCGGTTTAGCCGGTTTGCCACGTGTTGCTGACGTCACGATGACATCAGCCCTAATGTCTTTTAAATTGAAAACAAAACGTTGTCGTATAAATAAACCTGACCCGTTGGATCTGGTTTGACCCTGACCCGTAACCGACCCATAGCCGACCCGAAACAGTGTCGTCTTCCCCACGATCATCCCTGTGTTGCCCTAATCCCCAATTTTCATTTTCTTTAATTTCGTACAGTTTGGATCAATGGATCCTCACTATTTTTGTTTCGTTTTGTTCCTGAGGTACCCAGAATCCATTTAGCATTCGTTTTAGAGTTCAAAGTGAACTCTTTGCTTCGGTTTAAGCCTCGATAATTCAGACCTGTAAACCGTCGGTTCATACTCATTTCTTGATCATTTCCCATGAAGTTGGGCTTGTTTTGTTCCTCTATTCAAGAGATTTCATATTTCATTAACAAGGGTAGGTTAAGTCTCATGTTTTTGAGTTTTGTTTTGGGAACCCAAACCTGCAATTGGATTTTTGAAGGTTAAATCATAAGCTTGGTGGTCGCGTAGTAGGGTTTTTAACACCCTTAGAGGGTTTAGTCGAGGTCCCCATGAGCCAAACATAGTTTAATCACCATGGGTTCAGACCTTCTTGAGCAAGGTCCTCCCATGGTGGTTCTTCGTGGGTTTACATTTTGTCGTGTTTTTAAGCTCCAATTTCATGCTTAACCTTGTTAAAACATGTTATAAACATCATATGTACACTAACAATGCTTAAATAGTTCATACGTAGGAAAGTTTTCTAGAGAGAGAAAAATGATAGTTTTGAACAATTCTAACCTTTTTCACTGTTTTCTCATTCTTCCTTGCTCTGAATCCTCCTCGTTCAATTTCTTTGCTTCCTTAAGTGGTCAAGCATGCAAGACATGCTTTGGTTTCTTTTTAAAGAAAAGAAACCGACTCTTCTCTCTCCTCTCTCTCTCTCTCTACACGTTTGTAACCTACCTCTAGCCCTCATCAGTCTCTCTTACATATCTCATAAATTTTGCTTTTTCATTTCATCAGCTTTTCATTTAATTTATCTTGGCTTTTGCTTGATATTTTGTAAGCATATATATATATATATATATAATATTATACACATAACTCACACACACTGTTGCCGACACACACATACACCACTGTTCACATATATACATATATTCACATATATATTTTTAATATACTTAATTTATTTCCATATACATACATGCATACATATTTTTACTTCATATACATACATACATACATGCTTGGTCCCATATTCCCATACATAACACATATTTTATGTGTATAATTGTGTACCAATAGTTAATCATAATTACAAATAATTGTTTTAATCAATTGATTTAAATAATTAATCAATTATTCTTTTAAGTGTAAATATTTTAGGTCGGGATATTACACAGCGTCCCTTCCTGAAAAATACGTAAGTTGGGGTGAACTAACGAAGCTCAATAAGTAAATTCCCATCTCTAACACGGGTTATGGTTAACATAGAAAGAACATGAATTCATGAATGTGAACATGATAGCCAATCATGGGGAAAGATGATGTGATAGCCAATAAGGATAAAATGCCACAATGGCCAATGAACAGTAGAGGTTACAATAATCAATCATAAGTAATGGATATAACATGAACATGGAAATCTCAATAGAAATCTGTCAACATAAATGTACTACCACAATAAATCGATAACAATCAATGAGTGAACTCTCAACATAAGATTATTCATAGGGAATGACAACATCTTATGAATCCAATAAACATAATCATATCAATCAAACATAAGTGATGATTTACTCTGTTCAGGGCTTGGCAGACCCTCGATCTTTTGGGGCTCGGCATACCCCCCTCAATAAGTGCATATAAAATGCCATAATAACTTAGTGCATATAAAATGCCATCATAACTCAGTGCGTAAAAATGCCATCATTGTCATAGGTCCATTCACGAACTCGACCCGTAGGTCCTATTAACTCAGAAAGCATCGAATGGATATTGTGACTGAGCACAAATCCGACATTCATAATATATCATGATCATTTTGTGATTCCATAAGAGTGTATAAAAAATGGAATATCATTTCATTTAGTAAAAATATAACAGTAGGCCTTTCAAGGTGTGGTACAAAGAGTACAACAAAATGATCAATGATATAGCTGTTAATAAACATCCACAAGATAGAACAATATCACATTGTGGAAACAATAAATATTTGGTACGTACAAGAGTACAAATCTGGCAGTAGCAGAATGAACATGGCTTGGAAGACCACATGTAAGAGATTGGGTTTTACTTATTGAGCTTCATTAGCTCACCCCGACTTACTTATTTTTTAGGAAGGGATGCTACAAGACCGCAGTAGGAGTCCAAGAGCATAGGAGGACATTGTGAGGAATGTATTAGTTATGATGTAGTTCTCCCATGTATTCACCACCTAAATGTGATGTTATGTTGGTTCCTATTTTGACATTGTAGAATCATACTATGTATTTAAGACTTCCGCTGATTTATTGTTTAAGTTTTATATTATACATTGTTGTCATTGATACAAGGAAAGAAAAAGTAAGGTCAGCCCCGCAATACGAGATCCGGATAGGGTAGGTTTCGGGTCGTGACAGCTTGGTATCAGAGCCAGGTTTAGGTTCTAGTGAGTCTTGGGAGACATAACTAGAGTATTAAGACTGTAAGTGTAACACCCCGAACCTGATTAATTAATAATTAGTTTGCTAATTATTAATTAGAACCGACATAAAGAATAATTAAGAAGTTAATCGGGAACCTCATCATGGTCATGATAGACCAATAAAATAATTAAGCACATCAGAAATGAGGGCGTAATGTCTGAACCTAATTACCAATTAATTAAGTGAAATGATGTTATTTTAACACTGTAGAAACTCGAATTAGCGAACTATGACGGCCACAAATAAATAATAACTGATATGAGGCCTTTGATAACAAGGCTAACCAAAATACGAAACCCTCAGAAGAAACCAAGTCAAAAAATGATCAACGGAAAAGAAAATATTTAGAAAATAGCCAAAACGAAATTCTGCGCCAACCAAACAGGGCCTAAGCCCAAAATGTGGAAAAAGCCCAAATAGTATATAACACCAAATTATTTTTGTCCACCTCCCAAATTGGCCAATGGCCATGCATGACATCATTAGCCCACATCACCTCCTTTCAACTCACATCAGTCACCGAACCCACCAAGTCTCTGATATGCATGCATTTATATATATATATATATATAGATATATATGTATAGGTGTATATGTGAGAGAATGCTGTAATATATATATATATATATGCATACCACACTCTTTGACCCTCCAAAAATCAGTGTGCTGCAGACGTGAGTGAGTGATTTTCTGTGTGTTTTGTGAGTTAGAGAGAGAGTGTGTGTGAAGCCTTGTGTGTATGCTTGTGTGCATGCTTGTGGGTGTGTGGCCATCAGAGGTGCAAAGGGAGGAGGAACTGGGGAGTGCACGAGTAGGACTACACCACTGAGGTCTCACCATTGAGCCACCAGAGAGGGAGATCCACTGTTCAGAGGTATAAAACCTCAAACTGTTCATTTTTCTTGTTCAAATTTTTGGTACTGTTTTGTGTGGTTGAGCCTATTAAATTGCATGCATGATGTTTAGAATAAGAAACCTTGTTTAAGGCATGAGAATGGACCTCAAAACAGCCCTAGAACGCCAACACAGTGCACATCCGCCATGAATAGGCCTCAAATCTTGTAGGTCTGAACCGACCATTGTCAATTCAATTTTGGCCTATAGGAACCTAAAATAGACCACCCCAATGTCTTAAATATGCTAGGCTGTAACCCTAAAACCCAAGGCATGAACACAAAAATTTGAGTTACAGGTTTTAGCCATTAAACCCAGTTTCAGTTTTAGCCTCACAAACTTGATTTTGAGAATAGGGATTGAACCCCCATATCATGAGGATCACGCAGAACCAAATTCCATTAAAAATGGTGATGAAATGAGGGTTTACGATAGAGTTGCAGGTTCAGGTATCAAATGTTGAGCCTAACATTTAGGTTAGCTTTAGGGTTTCAAATGAATGCCAAAAGATTGGCCAAGCCTCTAGGAACATGGAACACCCAAAAACATAGAAAATCAGTGATAAAAAATGCACGAAATTGAAAAGGAAGAAACCCAGAAATTAGGGCAACAGTGCTAAAATTGGTGAAGAAGACGACAAGTCGACTCGCTGTCATTGAGTCGAGTCAGACGGGTTAACTCAGACACGTGTCGAGCTACGGGCTAGCCACCGCATTATTGAAACTGTGTCATTTTGAAACCTGTTTTAAATAATTCCCAACTGTTTGCATACGTGAATAAGAAATTAAAATTTAAAGAGGGAACTAACCTAAACACGGATAAGGAGATTTAGGGGGATATCATATCCCAGTTTTCTAGAGGGACTTGAACCGGCTAGTTCAGTAGGTAAATGGACCGGTCTAGGGTTTTGAAGTTCAAAACCCACTGGTTCAGACCGGAAGTTAGAGAAATTTGATTTTGACCTCAGAACTCCTGGAAAATTATACTATGGCCCACCAGAAATTTATTTAATATTTAATTAATATATCTAAATAAGGAAAATTCTAAAATACCCCTAGGTCATAATTAAAGCAAACGAAGTCCAAATAAAGTAAACAAATAGTGTATTTTGACTATCTTGGACATTCTGAACCCAATGGTGGGGTCCGTTTCTCAAGATGAGACTCTAAAAAATTAAGACGCGTTAAAGCATAAATTACCAAATTGCCCCTAATATGCCCGATGTCCAAATAAGATAAGTTATTAGAGTATTCTTATTATCTTGGAATTTCTGAGACCAACGGTAAGGTTCGTGTTGCGAGACGAGACCCTGAAAATAAGACACGTCAAAATGTAAATTACCAAACTGCCCTTGACATGCCTAAAAGCCAAATGGAAGTCCGGGAAAGTCTAAATTGACTTTCTTCAACGTTTCGGACTCAATGGTGATGTCTGTGTTATGAAATAAAGTATGAAAAAATATGACACGTAAATATGTGAAGTTAAGAAAGCAACCCTAAAAGTTAATAAGCTACTAGAAGAGTATACGTTATTTAAGTTAGGATTTAATACGATCTAAGCATAAAATAAGAACATCAATAGGAGATATTTGAAGTACATATGAAGTTAATAGATTATTTATGAATTGTTCTTAGGAACTACAGAAGAAGTGGGAAAGCACATTATTAGCACCAACCCTAAGGACTAAGGTGAGTAACCCTGCATTTGAAGTAGAGATTTAACCCCATGGATTTGAAGATTTTCTAAACTTCAAAATATCTAAAGCATTAAATTCAATATTACATGATTCCTGTTTTAAGATATTTCGTTCTTATAAATTTTATTATGACATGCTCAATGAATGATTTCTATTACAGTCTTCCTTAGAAGTATTTAACATGTCAATATATTCTGAAATATCTTATTCCAAGTAATTGAAGATTCTATCATAAAATCATGAACATTATGTTTTAAATACTCATGAAAAGTATTTATTTGAAGAAGCCATATGATAAATGTTTTACAAGATAATAGTGCATAAGCACACGGGTAGGATTTTAGGTTTCTTCAGAACTCAATTGACCTGTCAAAGACCACATAGTCAAGATTTTGGGTTTTCTTCAGAACTCAATTGACCAGTCATGTGAAATGCCCAGTAGCAAGATCTAATCCCCCAGGTAATGAGATATCTCCACGTAAAGTAAAATGGGAGTCTAGTTTGAAACAAATTCCACCTAATCAAAGAGAAAAGAGGACAAACACTTTTGAAAATGGAAGCAGGTTTTACCCCCATTTTCACTATGCATGTTTATATGTTTTGAAGTAACGCTTTTGAAAATGGAAGCAGGTTTTACCCCCATTTTTCACTATACATGTTTATATGTTTTGAAATGCTTATACTCTATTTAAAGAAATGTATGTTTAGCTTGAATACTTTAAATGTTTCAAAGCTATCTTTATGAAAAATGCATGTACTCTATGTTCAAAGTATACGAGCAATTGGTAGTGAGTATTTTATAAATTCTCATGTGCGAAACCACTGCCAATTGAAAACCCATGACAAATACAAGAATTACTCATTGGGCTTCTCGAAGCTTACCCCATTCCCTAACATTTTTCAGGTACCGACGATGAATGGGAGCCTTGCTCCATTTTGGGATGACGATTAGTTGCGCCGTTATGATCACGGACTTTTGGAAGTATTAGAACATGTAGTTGGATAGATTTTGATATAATAGATTTTGGGTAATATGTACTTAAGCCCGAGAGGCAACCGAATATGTAATATGTATAAAACCTTAAAACTTTTATTTATGCTCTGAATGTATTATCATGTGAACCGCTATGAAGAGCGATAGTACAGGACGGATGTGCGAAAGTTTTAAATAAGACAAGAAAAGAAAAAAAATTTCACGCTTTTGCAAACCAAAGCTGCACCGCCATCCGATACTATTGCTTATGTGAGCCTTGCCCTAGGCCTTCAGGCCGAAGGGTGGCAGTCACAATACGAGATCCGCATAGGGTGGGTTTCGGGTCGTGACAATAAGTCTAAGAGTCAGGTCGATAGATAATACTAACACTGCTGCGTTAGACTTTTATGTGAACACTAACTGTTAAATTACGTATATCTTGACTGATTATCTTTTACAGAAAAGGTTAACACCAAGAATACACCGATAGCCAGAATCATCTGACTAAAATGGATCGGATAGATCAATTGAACAGAATAGAACGCCTTATGAAAGGAGTCATCAAGGCTCTACCCAGAATCAGGCCCCAATGGTTGACCACTTACAATGAAGTAGTGGCACCAACAAAGACCATAAAATGGGGCGGGAAGAAATTTGCCAAAAGAATGGTAAATTATAACGATAGAGGAATAATTAAATGCCCCAACTGCCTAAAATTTCACTAAGGATAATGTCTCAAAAACACCACCGAGAGATGATTAGGCTACTGTACTAGTAGTCGTAGGTATTTTTCCAATTGTTTACAACCTGCCCACATATTGTTTAAATATTGACTCTACGTATTGAATTACAAGCTCCCTGGAAGCAGCGTCGTTAACACTCCAAAAATAAATTAACCTTACTTCTTACCATAATGAAAGAAAACAAACACAGTAGCTAGCTGAGTAAGGGTCGATCCCATAGAGAGTGTCCACAATTTATTTTTTTTATTTATTCCGACTAATTCTAAACTAAGATCCAATTAATAACAAAACAATAAAAAGGGGGGATTGGAATTTTGATCAAACTAATTACGAATGAAAATTAAATTAATAACAAAAATCAATGAATTAAAACTTCAGTTCTTCGATTCAATCTTACCCTCACAGTCAATGGAACAATCAATCAATTATAACATTATTCTACCCTTCAATGAATCAAATAATCCTAGGTAACAACAAGCTCTGCTACCCGAAATTTTCCTTAATTCCTCACTAATGAAACAAGCTCTCCATTAGATTCTAACCATTACACAATTTAGAATAAGCTCTCTAAATTTAATATAATGGCAGCATTAATATCTAGGAAATTAGATTATTCTAAGCAACAATCACACAAGCTCGGAGTGTTTAACTTAGGTCATGATAATCATAGCAATAAACAAAAGCTTAACCACAATCATCTATCACTATTTGCCACAATTGATTAGGAACCATATCAATTACGTAATATACTTCCTGAATCTAGCAATTGATAATAATCTGATCAATCTAACAGGCCTGATTAAATCAATCAAAATAAATATCAATAAAACAATTTAAACAAATTACCATGAATAGATTAAGAGAAGGAAGAAATAATGTTACTGAATTGATTCAACCATTAAACTGTAACGAGGGTTCGAAATCCCCTAGAACTGAATTAAAAATCTAGCCTAACATACTTGAATAAGAAAATAAAACTAAAACTTATTGTCACTGTGCGCCGCTCCTTCGCGTCTCTGCTCCCCTGCGCCGCACAAACTTCCTCTTCTTTTCCTCCTCTTGCCGCAGGAAAAACCCTTCCTTTATATACCTGCTTTGCACCGCACACTTTTTGGTTCAGCCGCAAGCCAAGCCTCTTGAATTTTCTTCTTTTCATTGAATTTTCAAACTTTCCTTTTGTATTTCTCTTCAGCTTTTATTTCTTTGGCTTTGTGTTCCATTCAACCATCCATTACAAGCCCAGCCCATTGTTCAGAACTAATTTCCTGAAATTATCAAAACTGCTGAAACGTGCAAGCTATGTTTCCATTTGAAAACGATGAAATATTGAATTGAGCTCTTCATGAAAGTTGTAGCCCTCGAATAGTAGATAATTTTAGGCTTTTAAAACACCTGATTTGGACTTCAGGAAACTCAATTTATGGCCTGTTGAAGTCGGCTGGTCGGACAGGAAATCAGCTGCGCGGACAGCTTCCCAGGCCTGATTTCGAAATAATGTTTGTAGGCCCAAACGAACTCGGATTTTTACAAACCAGACCTTTATGAAAAGCCCAAAACGTCCTTTAAAAACTTCATGAAGACCACTTCCTCATTCTCGAACTCGAACACCATCCAAATCTCAAATGAAGATCTATAGGTAAAATCTGTCCAAAAGTCAAAAATTACACAAAATTATTCTTTTACCATCAATGCTTCCCTAATTCAATAAATGAATTAATTAGCTCACTTCAATAGAAAATATGTCACAAAACTAAATATAAGAGAATTAAAAATATGAAATATTATGCTCTCATCACTCCCGTATTTACTACTAAGTTGAACTTAGAAACAGAACCCCTAGGTTACATGTTAACTATTTCAATACCATCGAGAAATCATTATTGATAAATACTATATATCAGGGGAAAAGACCCAAAGATAAATTTATTAAATATTTATTTAGTAAATTTTAAAAGGGAGAAATTACTAAAATGTCCCTAAGTCAAATGTGAGTCAAACGGATTTCAGTTAAAGTGAATAAATAGTAAATTTTTATTATTTCAAGCATTTTAAACTCAACGGTGAAGTCTGATTTAAGAAAATAGGTCCCAAAAAATAAAGACACGTAAAAGTGCAAAATGACCATTTTGCCTTTTTTAGTACAGAAGTTCCAAATTGGAAACTATGAAAGCCTAAATCGACTTTCTTTGACGTTCTGGACTCAAGAGTAGAGCCTAATTTAGCAAAAGAGATACTTATAGTAACAAGATATAAAATTTGATGAATAGCATTAAATTGAGACATGTTTACTGAATTTAAAGGAACTCAAAGGGAAAAAGAAAAGTCATAGAATACTGAACTAGAATGCACTGATAAGGTAAGTAAACCTCAATCTCTTACATGTGGTCTTCCAAGCCATGTTCATTCTATTACTGCCAAATTTGTACTCTTGTACATACCAAATGTTTATTGTTTCCACAATGTGATATTGTTCTATCTCGTGGATGTTTATTAACTGCTATATCATTGATCATTATGTTGTATTCTTTATACCACGCCTTGAAAGGCCTATTCTTATGTTTTTACTGAATGAATGATATTCTATTTTTATACACTTCTTATGGTATCACGAATGATCATGATATATTATGAATGCTAGATTTGTGCTCAATTAAAATATCCATCCGATGCTTTCTGAGTTGACATGACCTACAGGTCGATTCCATGAACGAACATATGGCAAAGATGGCATTTTTACGCACTAAGTTATTATGGCATTGTATATGTGCTTATTGAGGGGGGTATGTTAGGCCCCAAAAGACCAAGGGTCTGCCAAACCCTGAACAGAGTAATTGCATAACTTATGTTTGACTGATATAATTATGTTCACTGGATCATAGGATGTTGTCATTCCCTATGAATAATCTTATGTTGAAGAGTTCACTCATTGATTGTTCTCAATTTATTGTGGCAGTACATTCATGTTGATTGATTTCTATTGAGATTTTCATGTTCATGTTAAATCCATTACTCATGATAGATTATTGAGACCTCCACTGTTCATTGGCCATTGTGGCATTTGATCCTCATTGGCTATCAGAGCATCTTATCCCATGATTGGCTATCATGTTCACATTCATGAATTCATGTTCTTTCTATGTTAACCTTAACTAGTGTTAGAGATTGAAATTTACTTACTGAGCTTTGTTAGCTCACCCCTGACTTACTTATTGTTTAGGTAGGGACGCTGCAGGACAGCAGTAGGAGTCCAAGAGCATAGCGGGACATTTTGAGGAATGTATTAGTTATGATGTAATTCTCTCACGTATTCACTACCTAAGGTTGATGTTATGTTGGTTCTTATTTTGACATTATAGAACAATATTATGTATTTAAGACTTCTGCTAATTTATTGTTTAAGTTATATTATATATTATTGTCATTGATACAAGGAAATAAAAAGTAAGGACGGCCACAGGGTCGGCCCGCGATACGATAATATTGGCCTAAACAATAATATTGTTGCCGCAATTCATAAGATAGGTACATAAACAAGTTAATAACCGTAACAACTGATATCCAAGGATAGGTTCACAAAGCATATCAATATCCAAGGAATACATCATCAAGCGTGTCCAAGGTAGGCTTGCAAGGCACATCAGTAATCCAAGAGTGCAAAATCAGAATATCAATAAATGATATGAATACTTAGTAACCTCAGAGTGCATCATCAGGATATCAATAAAATGATATAGATACTAACAGGATAGATGTTGTCAACAGAAAGGCCCAGCATACCTTCAAAAGCGCTTATCCAGGTTTACCCCATCATCGGGTTCCTGAATAGCCTTAGAGCTCTTTATATATATCATATCCTCTATGGACTTCGACCCGTAGGTCAATAGCATCTATGAATCAGATGAACATTATGACAGATCACAACTCTAAGCACTCACAATAATAATAATATCATGTTCATCAGAATTTCGCAAGCAATATTCATATTTATGGAATAACAAATTCTCAACAGTGAGAGGCACAATAAGTTTTCAATATCCAATCAGTATAAAAATGACAGATAATCAAATAAGGATATTGGCAATCGAATCCTCGACTTTCCACATGATAGAAAAATATCAAATTATCGAGTCAATACACATCAAATACGTATAAGAGTAAAAATTTGGCAGCATTAATAATAAACTTGTGACATAGCTAAGAATATCACATATCAGGCTTCGGGGTTCACTTACAAGAATATAATAGTCAAACTCTCAATA
Source organism: Nyssa sinensis (assembly GCA_008638375.1). Classification (NCBI taxonomy): domain Eukaryota; kingdom Viridiplantae; phylum Streptophyta; class Magnoliopsida; order Cornales; family Nyssaceae; genus Nyssa; species Nyssa sinensis. The sequence continues at coordinate 2,806,618 of CM018042.1, read as the reverse complement.
ATTCCCATAAGATAAAACAAGTATCGCATTGTGGTATCAATGAACATCAGGTGCATACTTTGACACGACCCAAGACCCACCCTATGCAGATCTCGTGTCGCGCACCCGATCCTGACATTGGTTGCTAAACCAAGGGTTCTGAACTTGCTCTACAATCAGTGCTACTAACGTGCAACAACTAAATAGCGGAAGTCTTCAATAAATATTTACATAAAAGTTGCATGTCATACATAAAGTGTTCTCAAAATGCGGAATACAAAATTTCTTAATACAACTGGTCTTCCCCAAGACATGGATTACATAGGAGAGCTATAAGACTGTCTGTACAAGTATTATCCTGCAACTTCAAAAGTATGTCCATTGCTATCTAGCTGACCGTTACTGCTACTGCTCCATCTATAGCTTCCTTTCTTGAAAGGGCTGGTAAGTTTGGGGTGAGCTAACTAAAGCTCAGTAAGTAATTCTCCTTTACTCTGTCATGTGTACAAGAATATAAAAGCACTATCCATAAAAGAACTAGGATAAATACAGATGTACTAGCTAGTCATGAATACTGAACTCATCAATGATCATCAAATAATAAGAAGCTCAATGACAAAGCAATGAAAATCTGTCTACCAATGTAATCATATGCGCTAGATAAAAGCTGTGAAATCTCATGATCGTTCATAATGAAATAATATGATCAAGCTACGAATATCAACAATATAAGGTAATGATATCAAATAAATCTGAGATGCTCTGGTACTAGTAAGGCCCGACTACCCCCTGGGCTCACATTCGGTGCTCTAAGGCCTCATCGAATGGTATTGCGATGAGCTCGTATTCAGTGCCATAGGCCTCGCTGAATACTACTGCTCTGAGCTCATATTCGGTGCTCTAAGGCCTACCGAATACTGTTCTGTGTACACTGTATAATAATAAATATTTTGCTCTAAATTTGGACCCGAAGGTCATAACTGGGACTCGAAGGTCATAACTAGCATCAGATGGAAATGTGACTAATCACAAATATGGTACTAAAGAATATATCAAGAACATGCTATTTTCCACGAAGAATGAAGTGGAATCATAATTGGTTCGAATGAAACTATCTGGCTCTCACGGCCTTGGGTACAAGTATACAATAAGAACTCAATGCACAAATGTACAATCATGATCAAGATATATATACGAAAATCACCAAATGCTTCCCACATGATAAAGCAATATCAATGTGGCTCAATAAATACTAGAAAGTGTGTAAAGAGTACAATAAGCAAGGTATATACAAGGAACTATGACTTGGCTCGGAATGTAACACATACAAAGATCAGAGATTACTTACTTTTTACTGATCCTATCCTTGAAACTCAAGCTATTTCCTCCCCTTTATCTTTTGACGTGCCTGTCATTGAAAAATATACTCAGTCTATAGCCATAACTGATCTATAATTTGTATTCAAATGTACCTATAATGGATATCAATATTTTATTTGGTAGTTTAAATCTCGTCATTGTGTCCAGAACGTCGAATAAAAGTGCTTTAGGCTTTTTCGAATCTTAAATTGGACCCTTGAATTGAAAAGGGTAAAACTGTCATTTGCACTTTACGTGTCTTTTATTTCTGAGACCTCTTTTCATAATTTTGACACCGTCATTAGTTTCGGAAGGCTCGAGATAATAAAAATTGACTATTTATTTGCCTTACTTGGACTTCGTTTGACCTACTTTTGGCTTAGGGGTAATTTCATAATTTATAAATTTTCCTGTTGGGCCTTAGTGAGATTTTTCATAAATGTTGGGGTCAGTTTACAATTACTAATAGTTTCGGTCTGAACCAGTGGGTTCAGAGCTAAAAACCCTAAATCGGTTTAAATCCCTAGTGAACCGACCGGTTCATTCTATTCTAAAAACTGGAATTCAATAACCCAATTCCCCATTCCATCACGGATTGGTTAACCCTCAAACCTGATTTTCAATTTCTTATATCTGTATCCAAACAACCCGAATCAATATTAAAATCAAACTCAAAACGACATAGTATCATTGCCCTATTAGATCCTGTAACACTCCGACCCTGTTTAATTAATAATTAAATTACTAATTATTACTTAGTACCGGTTTAGAGAATAATCAAGGAAATGAATCCTAATCTCCTGGCGATCACGCTAGACCAATAAAATGACTGAACATATTTGGAAAAAAGGGTGTAACACTCGAACCCAATTACTGATTAATTGGGTGAAGTAATGCCATTTTAACACTGACGGAACTCGAACTAGCTAATTACAGAAATCTGAAATAAGTAATAAATGACGCGGAGCCTCTAACACTGAAACTAACTGAAATAGGAACTGACCAGAAGAAACCGCGTCGAAAAAGGAGCTACGGAACGAAAGTTAGAGCGAAAACAGTGAAACTGAATTAACGCGCCAGCCAAACAAGGCCTTAGCCGAAATGGTGCAAAAATACTCACTTATGAGGCCAAGGGGAATTGAACCCTTGACCTATGGAAGGGAAGTAACTTCACTCAAAAAGTTACCAACTAGGCTGTAGACCACTTTCTGTACATATGCACCAAGATATGTATATAACCCTAAACTAGCCCAAGCCACCTCACAAAATGGCCAATGGCCTGGCATGCAAACCCTCTATGATTAGCCACACCAGCCCACCTCAGCCTACATCACCCTCTGATTATCCAGTATCCTCATTGCTGTACATACATATAGAGATATATATGTATGGTGTGTGTACATATAATAGGTGCTGTGGGTGGAGACCAAAGGTGTGAAAATCAGAACTTCATAGGGTGTGTTGGCCGATCTGTAGAAAGGGAAATGAAGAGTGAGAAAGTGAGGGCTGCCAAAGGAGTTCTTACATGTGTGAGCTTGGTGCTTGCAAGTGGGTGTCCATACATGGTGCACAAAGGATGGAGGTGGGAGCCTAGACTTGCAGGACTGGACTGTATCTGAGGGCTACTGTCAACTGAACCAAGCCAAAGAAAAGAACAGCCACTGTCGAAAGGTATAAACACCAAAAATTTCTGAAATTTTCCTCTCAAGTTGTTTACTGTTTTCAGTTATTTGAGGCTAATGAAATGCATGCATGAAGTTTAAAACGTCTCAACTGGAACTTGGCATGAAAATCTGAGACCGAGACAGCTTGAAACCCACTGACCATAGGAACTGCCATTGATGACCACCTCCAAAACTGGGTCTGATTCGACCCAGGCTAAACTGAATTCGGTTGGTCAAGACCTGATTTAGGGGTCACAAGGGTTATAAAGACCCTAATTCGCGACCCTAGAACACCGATTTAGACCCTCAAAACCGAAGCTATTTGTTTCGGCCATGAAACCCAAATTCTGTAATGGGCTTTTAAATTGAAATTTATGAATGTGGAATTGAAGCCCGGTTACAAGGGTCACAACAAGCCAAATCTCATGAGATTTGGTTAAGAAATAAGGCTACACGACCGAACTGAAATCCCTCACGATAATCGGGCTAAACAGAACTCCATGCATGGATTCGAAGCTCGAAACCGTTGCCAAAATGTTGGCTTCATCTCCAGAAAACGTTTGGGATGAAAATCAGTTGAAAACTCTACTTGAAACTCCACGAAAATGGAGAAAACCGAACCTGAAATTAGGGCAACAGAGTGTTAATTGATGGGGAAGACGGAGTTGACTCGGTTGAGTTGACCGAGTCAAACTGAGTTGGCCCAATCGACTCATACACGTGTCGGGCAACGAGCTGGCCACCACATTAATAAAATTGTGTCGTTTTGAGGTTAACTGTTTTGTTTTAAAATCGAATTCCAACTGTTTGTTTCCTCGGTTAATAAATTGAAACCAGGGGTTAGGTCTGTCCAAACCTCGGATAGGGGCCAAATTGGGTTAACTGGAATATGCTATTCCGATTTTCTGAAAGACAGTGAACCGATTGGTTCATAGTGTTTTTGGACCTGGTTCAACTATTGAACCCTAAAACCCTATGGTCTGGACCCCTAATTCATGAAATTCTGTTTTGACCCCAAATGTTTTTTGAAATTATATTTAAACCCCCAACAATTCTGTGAAATTATACTTTGGCCCAGATTTTGGAAAAACTGTGCATTTAAGCCCCTGGAAAATAATTAATTAATAAAATAATTATTTTATTAATTAGAAAATTACTATTTTACCCCTAGACATTTAATATGTCAAACGGAAGTCCAAATAGATTAAATGAATAGTGTATTTCTACTAATTCGAGCATTCCGGACTCAATGGCACAGTTCGATTTCGGAAACTAAGTCCCGAAAAATACAGACCCGTAAGTGGTAAATGACTGTACTGCCCCTGATGATACCTAGGCCCAAATAAAAATAAAAGATAGCCTATTCTAATTATGTCGGGCATTCTGAACTCAACGGTGAGGTCCGTTTAATGAACCGAAGACCCGAAAAATACAGACACATAAATTGTAAATGACTGAATTGCCCCTAATGATTCCCAGAGCCAATTGGACATAAAAGATAGTCAATTTAATTATGTCGGACACTCTGGACCTAACTGTGAGGTTTATTTTATGAACTGAAGTGTCCGAAAAATATGACGCATGTAAAAATTACCGAATTGCCCCTGATATTGTACAAAGCCCAAATGACGTCTAATTGGGACGAAACTGATACCGATAGGAACCCGGACACCCATGAAACTATATACATGACTAAAAAACGAATCGGGGTCAGAATCCCACCAAGTGTGAAATTACCAAAACGCCCCTGATATTATACGAAGTCTGAATGGAGTCCAAATTGGACGAAACTGATACCGATGGAAGTCCAAATGCCTTGTGAGACTGTACACATGATTAAATGACGATTCAGGGGTCAGAATTACACAAAATGTAAAATGACCAAAATACCCCTGAGCACTGTAAGTGCAAGATAGAGGCCAATCTAATCTGATAAAATTATCATAAGTTTAATTATGATGACCGGAGGGCTAAATAAAGACTCTGGAACTGTTAGAGCGTAAAATGAGAAATGATCGATGTGTCCCGATGATCAAAAGCAGATACCAAATGAAGTCCAAAGGACTTAAGAATTTATATATAAGATATATGGGACATTCTGAGGACCATGATAAGGTCCGGGACAAGAATGGAAAAATTATCATTTTGCCCCTAAGGTCAAATAAGTACCTTACTGATACCGATTTAAGTCTAAAAGGCTTAGAATTTCATATATAAGATACATGAGATATTCTGAGGACTATGATAAGGTCCAGGGACAAGAATGACAAAATTACCATTTTGCCCCTAAGGCTAAATAAGCACTTAACCCTATAACGATTGAAGTCTAAATGACTTATATCATAATCCTTGATGACTACTGAGCCTAAGTAAAGAAATAATAGCCTTAGATGAAACCTAATGAAAAGGGTAGTAGGCTACTGGGCTACCTTAGGTAATCCGATAGATACCTAAGATGATGAGTAAGCCATGAATGGTTAAATTCTGATCTGTCTATGATTGATGATGATTATTCAGGATACACAAGGATGTGCCTAAGACAATATCTGGAGGATATCAGACTATCTGTGCAAGGAGATAGCATAAAGTTTGTGAGTAACTTGGAACTTCTGACTTGGTGTATAAGTTACACTGTCTAGATACTGTATTTTGATGCACTGTACTATTTCATATGCTACACTGTTTAAATGAGTATACTTGAATGCATACCGTTTTATACAATGTATTGCTAAATGCATATATTTAAATGCATACTCTCTGTACTGCATTACACGTGGCATGATTTTGTCTTGTCCTGCTCTGTTGTTCAATTCAGGTCTGTCTTGTTCCGTTGTATGGTCTGTTCCGATTCGGTTCTGCTATGTTGTGACTTACTCTTAGTACCACTCCAGTTTTAAGTCTAACCTGTTTTGTTATATGGCCCGTTCTGGTTTTGTTTTATTGTGTACTATTCAGTTCAGTTCTGTCTTGTTCCATTCCGTTAATGATATACCTGTAATCCTGACTGAAGTATTGTTTCCGCTCAGTCCTGTCTTGTCCCGTTCCGTTAATGTTATACTTTTGTCCCTGATTGACATATTGTTCTGCTCAGTCTGTCTTGTTCCGTTCCGTTAATGATATACCTGTAATCCTGACTGACGTATTGTTTTCGCTCAGTCCTGTCTTGTCCCGTTCCGTTAATGTTATACTTTTGTCCTTGATTGACATATTGTTCTGCTCAGTCTGTCTTGTTCCGTTCCGTTAGTGTTAGACTTGTGTTCTGATTGACATATTGTTCCGTTCAGTTCTGTCTTGTTTTGTTCCGTTAATGATATACTCTTGTCTCTGATTGACATATTGTTTCTGCTCCATCCCGTTACGCCTTGTTCCTGATTGATATTGTTTCCGTTCAGTTCTGTTATGTTCCATCCTGTTATGTTCCTGATTGATATTGTTTCCGTTCAGTTCTGTTATGTTCGTCCCGTTATGCTTTGTTCCTGATCGATATTGTTTCCGTTCAGTTCTGTTATGTTTCGTCCTTATGTTCCTAATTGATATTGTTTCCATTTAGTTCCGTTATGTTCCGTCCTGTTATGCTTTGTTCCTGATCGATATTGTATCCGTTCAGTTCTGTTATGTTCCATCCTGTTATGTTCCTGATTAATATTGTTTCCATTCAGTTCTGTTATGTTCCGTCCCGTTATGCTTTGTTCCTGATTGATAGTGTTTCTGTTCAGCTTCGTATTGTTCCGTTCTGATTTTTTTATATGCCTTTGATTCTGATTGATATATTGTTCCTGCTCTGTTCCGTTATGTTCCGTTCTGATGATGACATGCCGTGTCCCTGATTGATATACTAACATTGGTTACTGTTTTGATCTGATTTATTATGTTAGGTTATGTCATGTTCTGTTCAGTTATGTCTTGCTATGATCTGTTAAGATCTGTTCTATTATGTTTTGATCTATCTGTACTGTTCGGTTCGGTTCTGTATTATTCTACTTAACTGCATTAAGTGGATTTATAAAACTACTAGTTTTGAAATAACTAAACTCTCCATGTGCTTTGTAAGCAAGAACTGGGTTTGAAACCCATGATAGGGAACCTGTGTTGCTCACTAGGCTTATTTAAGCTCACCCCATTATCCTAATATTTTTCAGGAATTATCTCCATTGGATTAGAAAGCACCCTGATATAAAGTGGATAGGCCAAGTAGGTGTTTCTAGTGAAAGGATCTGACAGTATTGATCTATGCAGACTGCATTCTGTGGATTGAATCCGTTTAATTCAGGTGAGTGACATGATTACATATGATATGATTAAATTACTGATATCTGGACATGGCTCATGGACATGGTACTCTAGAGATATTGGATATACTTTGTGTTATACATCTGATTATAGTTATGCTCTGAGGTTAGAATTATTAACTGTTGGATTTTAGACTGGCTCTGTGGTACATATTCTTACAGTGGATAAATGAGTTGCATTCCCCGTGATAAAAAAAAAAAAAAAGTTTTAAATTCCGCTACATCTAACCCTACAGTCGGAATGCAATTCGTCGGTAAGTTCAGAATTTGCCTTTGGTTGGTTGCATTGTCGGTCGGCAAACCGACAAGGCGGTTGACTGGCATCATGTCCTCGACATCCGTGTAGGATGGGGTTCGGGATGTGACAGATCCTGATCGGGTCCCGACCCGACCCTGGACCTAGATCCAATTCTGTCTTGACCCGATATGCCCCTCGACATTTCGGTCATCTTCTCCAGCTTGGTTTTCTGACCACAGTCACTGGAACAGTACCACCCTTATTGTTTTTCATGATTTTTACAGTCAAACTTTCTGGTTTTTGGATTTTTTTTGCACCAAACTAACCCCAAGGTTTTAATCTTTTATTTTGGATAGTTTAAACTTCAAAAGATACGATTTTCATCACCCTATTTTTTTCCTAGTTTTTCGACCACCGCCCCATTTTCGGCCAACTAAAGTTTCTTAAATTTCATGTCATTTGAACCTCTATTTTCACTTAAATGTATTTCAGACTTCAATTAAAAGTCATTTGAACATTTCTACATCATTTGGATCAATAAATACACATAAAATAATATTTTCTAATTCTCACACCATAGCCTGCAACTCAAGTTTTCTCCTTCATTTTTACATGGTTTTCTATGATTCTTTTTGTGGTTGAATCCACAAGTTATGCTTCCGAAGGTCCTCTAAATGCATGTCAAAAATAAACTAATTTAATGACTAAAATTAAATATAAACTTACTGTGTTTTTCCAGAGTTCCTTCCTCATGTTCCTATTCTGCGCCTCAATTCCTCTTTCTCAATCCTTATCTCTTCATTTGCTGTATTCCACACAACCACACATATACATATATATAATATCTTTTCCTCTCCTGCTACCACGCTCTCAACAAACACCACATACACAGTATATGTATGATGCTCTTTCTCTCTTTCACTGACACTTTCTTTTAAATCTCTCATCAACCGACTCTATAGTCGGTGGCTTGCCACCTATAACTATGGATGACACACACACGGCACTTCACTTCTCACCTTGCATTCTACCTGTTTTCCATTTCTTTTCACCTCTTTTCATCACAAACCATGTGCGGCTAGCACATGGTTTCCATTTCTTTTCTTTTCTTTCACTGCATGCATCACTAATGCATGACACATACACCTACACACGACACGTACACCTGCTGCAGCGCTACTACCTCAATTTCTTTCTCTCTCTTTTCTAACTTTCTTTGTTTGTATCGCCCCACACGTAATTATATATATATATATATATATTATGTAACTTCTCCTGCTGCTTTTATATATTTCTTCCACTTCTTCATATCTTTTCTAACCGATCTTATGGTCGATGACTTTTGCCACTTGGTTATATGTTGCATGCAACTGCCACCTGTTTTCATTTTTATTTCTTTTCTCCTCCACTTGTTCTCACAACCACCTCACATACAGCACACACTACATTACACGTACACGTGTACACATGCAAACAGCCATTCACTCTCCCTTCAAACATCTTAATGCTTCTAATTCTACCCACAGATTTCCTTTTTTTCATTTTATTATTTACGTTACTATATATACATATATAATCTCTCCGTACATATATATATGTGTGTATATTTTATATAATAATAATTATTTATTTGTACATACACATAAATTTAAATTTACACTTAAATATATATATATACTCACTTGCACGTTTTCCCGTGAAATTGGGCTTCCGATACGGTGGCACCTGGACACTCGTGACTGTCTGTCATTCGCACGGGGCATCGTATATTAAATATGTCATTTAAATTAGGCATTGATTTTATTTACGTAGTCAAATTTTGGTACAACTTGGAATTACACGTCATGGCCCGGTCCAACCCGGGTCGGGTACTGGCTACCTCGGGTCGGGGTATTACATACTTCCACAAGTAGAACAAGTATCACATTGTGGTATCAATGAACATCAGGTGCGTACTTCCACAAGTAGAACAAGTATCACATTGTGGTATTAATGAACATCAGGTGCGTACTTTCACAAGATAGAACAAGTATCACATTGTGGTATCAATAAACATCAGGTGCGTACTTTCACAAGATAGAACAAATTTCACATTGTGGTATTAACAAACATCAGGTGCGTACTTCCAAAAGATAGAACAATTATCACATTGTGGTATCAATAAACATTAGTTGCGTACTTCCACAAGATAGAACAAATATCACATTATGCTATCAATAAACATCAGGTACGTTCTTCCATAAGATAAAACAAGTATCACATTGTGGTATTAATAAATATCATGTATGTATTTCCACTAGATAGAACAAGTATCCAATTACGGAATCAATAAACGTCAAATCCATGGTCTAGATGTAGCAATTCAATTCTCAATAATTTCCACAAGATAGAATAATTATCATATTGTGGGATTAATAAATGTCAGGTATGCATAAGAGAACAACTTGGCAATATAAAGGAATAACATGGCTAGGAACAATCATCGGATGGACGTTGTGACTGTGCACAACTCTGGCGTTTATAAAATATCATGATCATTGTAATTCCATGAGAAGTGTACATGTATGGAACATCATTCGTTCCAATGAGAACCTAATAGTCAGCCTTTCAAGGCATGGTACAAAGCATAAACATTTACAGTCAAGATACAATAGTCAAATAATGTCCACAAGATAGAATGAACATGAAATTATGGAACCAATAACATTGGGTATGTATCAGAGTACAACCTTGGTAGTAAAAGGAAATAACATGGTTGAGAGTACCACATGTATGAGATCTGAGATTTACTTACCTTTAACAGTTCGCTCATTTAATCTCAATAATTTGTCACATTTCCCTTTCCTTTTGAAGTCCCTATAAATCAGTAGACATGTCTCAACTCAATACTATGTATAGCCTAACCCTTTTAAAATTATTAAATTTCATACATTGATATTATAGATGTCTTATTTGGAAAAACGGACTCTACCGTTAAGTCCGGAACATTGAAGAAAATAGGTTTAGGTTTTTACCGATCTTAATTTGGCTTTGGGCATCACTAGAGGCAATATGATAATTTGGCACTTTTACGGGTCTTAATTTTTTGGGATCCTATCTCGTGAAACGGACCCTTCCATTGGGTTTAGAATGCCTAAGATAGTAAGATTACATTATACTTTCATTTTATTTGGACTCTAGGAACTATTTTAATTAATAACTAAATTAATTTAATTAATTATTTATAATAATATTATTTATTATTTATTACAAAATATAACCACATGTGCCTCAGTGGCACGGTGGTTGTTACACCCCCATCCAAATAAATCATATTAATTCCAAAAATGCCCAAAAAGGATCAAATAATAATATCGAGACAAACCGAGCCAATGAATGTAATACCAAAATGTAACCGAGCTATCATAGTAAAGTCAAAAATAACAAGGTTAGTGTACAAAATTAAGTACACATTTCGAGGCAAATAATACAGTTCACGATTTGAGTACTGTACATTATTTGAGTACACATATGATAACGAATACACGATTTATAATTTCAGGCAATCCCGAGTACCTAGGGAACACCCGTACGAGAAAACAGACTGTATGGAGAAACGTGTACGCAGACACGTGTATGTATGTATGTGTGTAGGAATATGTATACAATATATATATATGTATGTATGGGTATACATGTATATATACATATGTATATAATGAGTATATATATGTGTATATATATAATATAAAGTAATATATATGTATACACATGCATGGAACTTATATGTATATATATAGAACTACAAATATACACATATATATAGGATAAAGGGGAGAAGAGGATGCCGGGAAAGTGTGTGTGTGTGTGAGAGAGAGAGAGTGTGTGTGTGTGTGTATTAGTGTGTGTTTTATATATATATTATATATATGTATATATAACACATAAAAATTTTAGTTGCATTAAATGAAAAGCAGACTTCAAAAATATAAAGAAGAAAAGTCAAAAAAGAGAAGAAGAAGAGAGTGAAGGGGCAGTGATCTTTATCTATAAATAAATGATGGGTTGTAGAGGAATTTAGAGGAAAACCAAGAAGGTGAGAGTTATTGAGGAATTAAAAATTGAAATAGAAGAAAGAAGATGAGAGAAACAGAAAAGGAAAGGACTAGAATCTGCAAGCCAAAAGCTTAACTAATGTAAGAAATTCAGAGCTTTGTTTTTCAAAATTCAAAGCATGTGTCACGACCCGAAACCCACCCTATACAGATCTCGTGTCGTAGGGCCGACCCTAAGGTCTTCCCTACTTTTTCCATTCTTGTATCGTAGTACTAATATACAATGTACTAATATTTAAAACAATAAACAGCGGAAGTCTTATCAATAACAGTGATCAGTGGAAGTCTTGTTAATAACAGTGATCAGCGGAAGTCTTTACAATACATAATATGGTTCTACAATAAACAAAATAAGAACCAAACGTAACCAACACCCGTGGGTGGTGAATACATGGGAAAACTAACATAAATTGGTACATTCCTCAAAATGTCCTCCTACGCTCTCAGACTCTTACTAGGGATCTTGCAGCGTCATTACCTGAAAAGGGATAAGTAGGGTGGAATGAGCTATGAAAGCTCAACAAGTAAAAACAGATCTCCGACACTGGTATTGGGGATCATAAAAGAATATGAATCCATGAATGAGAATATGATAGCCAATCAAAAGAAAAGAGATACTGTGATAGCCAATGAGAACAATTAGCCATAATGGCCAATGAACAATGGCTCACAATGAACAATCAGGAGTAATGGATATAACATCAACATGGAACTCTCAATGATAATACAACAATAAGAATGCACTGCCACAATAAACCGATCACAATCAAATCAATAGAGAAATGTCTCACAATACAAGACATCCATAAGGAACAATGTAACTCAATAGTCGTAGTCAAACAATCAAATAAGAGATGCATTTATTCTGTGTCAGGGCTTGGCACACCCTCGGTCTTTTGGGGCCCAGCATACCCCTTAGTGAATTCTAATGTATTGCCATATATCCGTTCACGGACTTGACCAGTAGGTCTCCAGTGTATCAGAGAGCATCAGATGGATATTGCGACTGAGCACAAATCCGGTATATATAAACATATCATGATCATAAATGATTCCATAGGAGTATAAAAATGGAATATCATATCTACAATGAAAACATAACAATAGTTTCTTCAAGGCATGGTGTAGCATGATAACAATGATATAACAGTCAATCAATGTCCACAAGATAGAACAATATCACATTGTCGAAAATAATAATATCAAGTACGTTCAAGAGTACAAGTTTGGCAGTAAAGAGAATAAACGTGGTTTGGAAACACCACATGGAAGAGAATGGGAATTTACTTACCTCTAAATGCAGTCCTATATCAGTAATCCGTGAGTTTGCCTTTTCCTTTCGAGTTCCCTATATATCAGTAGATACGTTTCAGAATTAATGTTATTCATCAAATTTTATGCCTTTTTATCTTATGTATCTCTAACACTAATTTAGACTTTACCATTAAGTCCAGAACGCTAAAGAAAGTCGGTTTAGGCTTTCGCGGAATTCCATTTGGACATTTGTACTAAAAAGGGCAAAATGGTCATTTTACACTTTTACGGGTTCTTACTTCTTGAGACCTCTTTTCGTAAATCAGACTCCATGGTTGAGTCCAGAATACTCGAAATAATAAAAATTCACTGTTCTTTTATTTCAATCGGAGTCCGTTTGACTACTTTTTGACTTAAGAGCATGACTACTTTTTGACTTAAGGGCAATTTGGTAATTTCTCTTTTATTTTTATTTTAATTAATTAAATTTATATTATATTATGTGGGTCAAATCATAATAATTAAAATTTCAGGGTCTAATTATAATTTCCATAACATTTGGGTCCCTTTGTAATTTCAGAAAACCTTATCCTAACTAAGGATAGCCAAACAATGGCTAAGCTTCAAAACTGGAATAGGATATCCCCATCCCCAAATCAAATTCTAATTTAATTTCTTAACCCCGTAGCCGAACACTCCAAATTCAAATTTTAAAACCTTTTAAACTTAAGTAATACTGTGTCATTTTGGCTTACCAGTTTCTGTTTCGGTCGGGTCCCGACCTAGATCCAACCTATGACTCGAACCCAAACCCTAAACCAACAGTCTTGTTCCTCGTTTTTTCGGTGAAACTCTGGCAGGGTTCCGTCACCATTTTCGGTGACGGCGACCTAGTCCTGACCTTGTTTTGACCTATTTTGAATGTCTTTCTCTCCCCCTTTTCTCAAGGACCTCAATCCCAACCCCAGTTTCCATTGAAGGCCTTCCAACCTTCACGAATATAGGGATCAATAGCTCCAGCCGATTTTTCGGCCAGATCTTCTTTTTCATTTTTGTGACTTCTAGACCACGGTTTCCACCCAAATTTTATTCTAAATGTTTTCTGCACCATTAAAGATCATTTTCCTAAAGTTTAATCAAGATTTAAACCAAAAGTTTCATGGGACCCGAATTATTCATGTACCTTGCAACTCAACATTTCTTACTGATTTCTCAACCATTTTAAGTGATTCTTTTTGCAGAATAACCTATAGATCATGCTGATTCAAATCCTATAGATAAATCAAAGTTTCATGCTCCAAAACATAAAAACAGTAGGTGAATGAGCTTACCTGAATTCTCAGTTTCTGCTTTTGTTTAATGCCTTTGGACCTCCTTGCTTCTGTTTCTAAGTCCTTGATAATACTCCTTTTAATCTCAGCTTCTTAGTTTCCTTCACAGTTTCTCATTTCTCAACTCACACCTGTGTATATATATATATATATATATATATATATATAAACAAACACTACCGACTTTTCTCTCTCTCTCTCTCTCTCTCTCTCTCTCTCTCTCTTCTACAATCATTCTTAACTACTGTGAACCGCCCATCCAATCCTCACCATTCATGCAATAATTTCACTACATATATTATATATAATATACAACACCACTTGCACCAAGGTCGGCAGCCTTGGTGCTGTTCCTCAACACACTCAAATACACACACACACAATGACACACACACTAGTCACTAGCATACATGCAGCTCCCCTTTTCCTTTTTTATGTATTTAATTCACATATATATATATATACATATATATATATATGTATTTTACACCATCCTACATAAATATATACACATAAAGTACATAATTTATACCTGCATATATATAATGATATGTGTATATAAATTCATTTTAAATTGCGTATACATACACTTATTTCATATTTACTATGCATTCATGAAGTATGCATGTGCATGGAAATACGTGTGTACACGCATCATGATGTTAGGTCCTGAAGTGCTCGGGTGTTGCCCGGCACTGGCTATACTAAACAAACCATTCACATTCCACAATCATACAATTCTATAGATACCATGACATAGAGCTTAAAACAGCTCAGGTTTACACTATTCAATTGACCTACCTCGGTATACGTGTCGTATCCTAGGTCGGGATATCACAGCATGAAAGTTTGATTTAGTTGTAGGGTCTAAAAGAGCATGCTATAAGGATTAATTTGCAAAACGAATCTCAAAATTGGTTGAGAGATAAACCAGAAAACCCTAGTTGCAGGTTCGGTGATAATCTAATGGGTGGGTAACCTTTTGGAGATTTGTGAGGTTAGAGCAATGTAAAACTATTCTACATAAACATGTAGGTGAGATTTGGGGCCAAACCAGTGGCCCAAAAGCCACGAAATAGGAAAGAAATGGCTCATTGGAAAATCAGTCTCACTGGAGACCCACTGATTTTCCTATATTCGTGAAGTTGTGTTGCTTAAATTGAAAAACTAAACCTAGGGTGGTGATCTTCATGAAAAGAGGAAAAGAACCTCATTGGATTTGGGTCGAAAAGTGATCAAAAAAATGTCACTGGCGCTGGAGAAGACGCCAGAGACTCATCAGAGAAGAAGCACAGTAATCGAGTTTTAGCTTAGGATTAGTTCGGGTTCGGGGAATTCCGGGCCCCGCGAGTACATCTCTTTTATTGTTATCATTGTCATTATTGATTATCATAGTTTGATCATGTTATATTATTATGAATGATCATGAGTTCACACAGCTTTTATTGAGTACGTACAATTCATACTTGAGACAGCTCATGACTGTAGCAGTATGATATTGTTAGCAGATCAGATCTTCATTCCTTTATCATTTGAGCTTCCTACCATTTGATATTCATTGATGAGTTCTACATTTCTTGACTGGCTATCACATTTGCATTTATCCTAGTTTTTTTTGGATTATGCTTTCTATATTCACTTGTACACATGGCAGAGCAAAGGAGAATTACTTACTGAGCTTAAGTTAGCTCATCCCAAACTTACTAAAACATTTCAGGAAAGGAAGTTGTAGAGGAGAAGTAGCAGTAACAGTAGCAGTCAGCTAGATAGCAGTGGACAGTTCTGAGATAAATGTAATGTATAATCAATACAGTCTTGTAGCTCTCCCATGTCATCCACGTCTTGGGGATGTAATGTATTAGACTTTTTAAAGTCTGTATTTTGATAACCAGATTTTATATACATGCAACTTTTATTTAGAGACTTCCATTGTTTATGTTATGATATTTATTGCATGTTAATAACTCTGATTATGTAGCAAGCAGATCGCAGTTTCAATTCAGACGAGATCCGGTTCGGCAACAGTATCGGGCTGGGGTTCGCGATTCGAGATTCGCAGAGGGTGGGTTTCGAGTCGTGACAACTTAGTATCAGAGCATTAGGTTTAAATGATTAGGGTCAGCTAGTATCAAAGACTTGGTATCAAAATAGCCTAGATCATAAGTGGTTCATGGGAGATAAGACTAAGGTACTAGTATTATAAATGTCCAAGTAGAGTCAGTCAGTAGACAGGATCTTACGTGATAGATAGACTATTATATAAATTTTGACCATTGATCTTTTACAGCGAGTAATTTTGGGAGATGATCAGGCTACTGTACTAGTAGTCGCAGGTATTTTTCTAGTTAGTTAAGGCATACCCGCATGCTAGCTTTATGTATTGATTATGCTTTCCGCATTCACTACTAGATTGATCTAGAAATTGAATTGCTAGTTGAACGTAGAAACAGAACTCCTAGGTTATATGTTAACTGTTCAATTTCCACCAAGAGAATGATCGATGAGGGATATTATGCATGAAACAAGTAAAGTACGTAACATAGATGTACGAGTATTAGAACGACATATTATTATCTCGTAGAATTTTAAAGACATTGAAGAGTAAAATGATTAAGTGATTGATGAACTTTAAAAATAAATAACAGATATAAATGCTAAGATTATAATCTTTAGAATGAACTACATACTGTTATTGATATTAATGATTACTTGATAAAAGAGATGGAATGAATAGCGACTCTTGGAAGAGTCATTAGAAAGGAATGTTATACATTGGAGACATTGTAATATCCCGACCCAGGATACCGGGTCATATGGCACGCATTACGAGACAATGAAAAAGTTGTGTAAAGGTTTTTACACTAAAGAGAAAAATTGATTAATTAAAAAATTAATTAATTTAATTTATTAGAATATATTTAATTGTTAAAATTAAATACAAATAAACACATATACACACATTATGGTGTAATGTGTGTGTGTATTATCAAATGTGTAAAAATGTGTATATATATATATATATATAAATACATGTATACAAGGGAGGATATGTATATATATAAATTCTATACATATGTGAACAGTGTGAACAGTGCAGTGTGTGTGTGTGTCGGCTAGTGTGTGTTTCTTCACATATAAGTGTGTGTATTATATTATATGTATATATATATATATATGAAATATCTTGTAAAAAACCAAGAGAAAGCTGAATAGAGAAAAAGTAAAATTAATTGGTGTAAGAAAATTAATTGAGAAGTGAAGGATTTCGGCCATGAGGTCATGAGAGGAGAGAGAAAACAGTAGAGAGAGAGAAGTCGGTCACTTTCTCTATAAAGTCCCAAGCATGCAAACCATGCTTCCTTCTTGCAAAAGAAACCAAAAGAAGAAGAATTGAGAAGCTAAGGAAGGATTCAAAGCAAGAAGAAATGGAGAAAACCGAAGGAAAAAAGGTGAGAGAACACAAACCAATATTTTCTCTCTCTAGAATTTCTTTATATATAAACTGATTTAAAGCTTCCATTTTATATATATGATATGTAGAACATATTTAGACTTGTTTACCTATGGATTTTGAGCTTCAAAACACCAAAAAACACGAAACCCAGTTAGGACAGCCATTGAAGACCTTGCCTATGGCAGGTCTGAATCAATTTCCTTTAAACTTGTTTTGGCTTATCAAGGCTTCAAGAAGAAGTTATGAGGGTTATAAAAACTCATGACCACGATCAAAAAGCTCAAAAATCGACCCTCAAATATCAAGGTGCATGTCACATCCCCCAGACCCACCTTGTGCGGATTTGGGGCACGTGACAAAGGCCAGTTAGGCACCCATCGGGTTTTATCAGTTTTTTTTTTTTTTTTTTCTTTTGAAAGCAAAACCCCGACGGTAATCCTAACCACAGGCCATTCCGATATAAATCCCAAGCATAATGCATTCGACATATATAATTTAAGCAGCGAATTTTCACAAGAGAATGCATATATATATACTTGGCAGAGCATTCAGGATACATCATAGTCAGTCCTATCTTAATCAAGATTACAAAATAGTTTCACCACAAAAGGTCATAATCTGTTCAGTTACACAAAAGTACAAAAATGGTATAGATTCACAAAAATGGGTTATCATTTTATCTGGGGGTCTCCAACATTTTCCCCCTAAGTCCTGAACCTGCTAAACCTGTCCATCTGAGAGTTTCCCTGAAATTATTAAAATAATGGAATGAGCTTTAAAAAGCCCAGTGAGTAACACAGATATCCAGGCAAGAGTTTCGAATTCAATCTTTGCTTAAATCACATGGTAATTAAATCAGTTTGGAATTAATAGTTCAATAAATCCAAGTCAAGTTCAATAGATCAAAACAGATAAACGGTTCAAGGCGCTAGCATATCAATCAGAAGTATAGTTAATCATTTGAGAAACTAAAAACCATGTCATCGGTGATAAAAGCATGCATTTAAAACGATTGCATTAAAACATATGATATTCGAAACAATTTAACAGATCAAGGAACAGTAACTAAACAGTGTCAGAAGTTACTCACCTTCAATATTTGAGTTTGAAGCTATGAACGGAGCCTTCCTCTTTTTCTCCTTAAGCCTAAAACAATTTATAAAGATTTATCAACTCATGACCTTAGACTGAGTAAGTCTACCCTATGATGGGTTTCATGGAACTAACTTATAGTGGCTAGTTCATAGGTCTTACCTCTTAAGCATTTGGCTTAGGGTTTCAGTGTCTTCACACATTTATCGGTTCTGATTTTCATAATATGGACCTAACCATTGAGTTCGGAAGGTCGAAGAAAGTCAATTTAGACTCTCTCGGCTTTTAAATCTGGGTTCCGGTATGTCAGGGGTATTTTGGTCATTTTTGCCGTCACATAATTTCTGTCTCGGGTTCGTCATCTAATCATGTATACAGTCTCACAAGTGTCAGGTCTACTACTGGTATTAGTTCCGTTGAAATCGGATTTCATTTGGGCCTTGTATAGGGTCAGGGGTATTATGGTAATTTCATACATCATATTTTTTTCGGTACCTCATTTGCAGTCACGGACCTCACCATTGGACTCAGAAGGTCCGAGACAGTAGGAATACATATATAACTTATGATTTTTGGACAACGGACTAATTTGGAGTATTTAATTTAATTAAATGATTTTAATTAGATTAATTTCAGAATATATAGGATATATATTATTTTCGGCACAATAGTGAATGGTCGAATAGGGTGGCACGCTGCCACCTCCCTCTCCAAATGATACTGCCATTGAGTCCCATAAGGCCCAAAAATGCACCTTTTATTTTCTTTTTCTGGTTTTTATATAATATATATATATATATATATATATATTCTGTCTCATAAGGGTCACACGCAGGTGCGTGGCCGAGTGGAAAACACGTGAGGGTGGGCGCATGCGGTCAGGGGTTCGAAACCCTGTAGCCCCTGTTTCTTCCTTCCCTTTCTTTTCTTTTTAAACGTATCAGTTTAACATATAAACGGCCCAAAACGACACCGTCCATTTAATTCGGTGGCAGTCCCAGGTTACTCCACGTGTCCGAGCCAACCCGTCAACTCGTTTTTAAAGGTACAGAGTCGACTCAGCGTCGTCTCCTTCGTTGAACCTCACACAGTGATGCCCTGAAAACCTGCAGATTTTTAATTTCTATTTCGTGAGTTTTAACACACGGTCTCTCTCTGTTTTTCATTCAGATATACTGTAAATATGATTTCCATCATTTTGGCATTCATAAACCAACAAGACATCATCTCAAACAGTGGGGGTAAACTACACAAACTGTACCTGCAACTCGATACTACTCCCTCGATTCTTCACCATTTTACACCAAATTTGTTTCTATGTGACCCACGGATCATAAGGATCATGCCCCTATTTTTATTTTTCAGTTTGGTCTCGGTTTTAGAAGATTTGGGTTGTAAACCCGTAGCTTCATTTTCAAATTCGTGGGGCTACAGTGAGTTCTGGGGTCGCGTAGGTATATATTTGAGATCCTCTTAGGGTCTATTTCAGGTCTTGACATGCAAAATCCCAAACGGTCATGGTCGAATCAGACCTGGTTTTTCCAAGCTTCATCAATGGAGGTTGGTCTCAGGTTTCATGGTTCTTGACCTATCCGAGACCTCTAAGCCATGCAATACACTCAGAATAATTCCTAGGATCAAGAATAAAACATGCATGCAGTCTATACCCGTAGCAAATCCACTAAACAATTCAAAATTTAAAATCAAGAAATGAAGATAATTTTGAGTATTACCTTCAACAGTGGCTATCTATTCTCTTTGGCTCAGTTCAGTCTTCAAAAACCTTCTCAGGTTATGCACCGTAGTCCTCAAGTCTCCCCTTGCACTCCAAATGGCCAAATTTCTTCCTCAAATTCCCTTGCATGCAAAGCTTCCTTTCCCTCTCTCTCTCTACACTCTCACTCTACTAACCTCACGTACACAACAGGACTCACACAGTTTCTGTATTTTCAGAATTCTCTAAAGAGAGAATTTGATGCAAGTTATAGCTTATATATATATATTATAGGTTTATATACATATAGGGCTATACACATATACATATATATGAGTATATCTCTGCCCTTAGTGGGGTTAGTGGCTGATTGACTTGATGGAGAAGATGTAGGGCAATGATGTAGGGAATGCATGCAAGGCCATTGGCCAGTTTGGGTGGTGGCTTGGGCAAGATTATAGGTTATATACATATGTTGCTGTATACATGCACAAAGTAACCAACAGCCTAGTTGGTAACTTTTTGTGACAGAATTGTTTACCTTGGTAGGTCAAGGGTTCAATTCCCCTTGGCTTCCCAAGTGACCATTTTCTCATATTTTTCTGGTTAAGGCCCTGTTTGGTTGTCGTGGAATTCCAGTTTCACTATTTTGGCCTTAACTTTCAATCCGTAACTCCTTTTTCAGTGCGGTTTCTTTCTGTCACTTCCTACTCAGAATATCTTTCATTGATCATGGTTCAATGTCAGTTTTTATTTTCTCGAGTTTTCCATAATTAGCTAATTCAAGTTTTATCACTATTAAAAATAGACATTAAATTAGCTAAACCTGAAATTTCATTCCCAAAACAGTTTTCAATACACAAAACATGTCAGTTAAGTAATTGGGGTGTTACAGTGCAGGTTACGGGTTTACACCCCAAACCTCTAAATTTATGATTTAAGCCATTTCTTTAAATGAAATCTGAATCCCCATGAAGAGGGGATCACAACAAGCCAAACCTCATCAAAAATGGTTAAGAAATAATCATGAACCATAGGTTTTACAGTTCGGGTTATCATGGTTTAAACCCAATGATTTAACCATATTCGAAGCTTCAAATCAATGCTAAAATGTATATTAAGATGTTAGAAGATGTTTGGAAAAGAAAACAGAGAAAATGGAAGAGTAAAACGTCATGAAATAGAAGAAAAAGGAAAACGGGAACTAAGGTTTTCAGAGGGGGTCTCGTGGGGAAGATGAAGACGAGTCAACTCGTTTTAAAAATAGGGCTGGGTCGACTCGGACAGGTGGCAGCCTCTGGGCTTGCCACCGATTAAATGCAACGACGCCGTTTTGGGTGTCGGTTTAAATTAAATGAGATCTAGGGCTGACGTCATCATGACGTCAGCCACATGTAAGCAGACCGGCTAAACCGGTTGGTTTGCAACTGAACCAGACTGGTTCATTTAAAACTGGACCGAACCCTCTGGTTTTCTGTTTTAATTAAAATGAAATAAACCAATACTTTTGGTTATTACGAACTGACCCCAGAGTTTCTGAGAAACTCTACTATGGCCCAACTAAGGGAAATATTATGCAATAAAGCCCTTGAAAAATAATTAAATAATTAAATAATTAATTTAATTATTTAATAAATAAGGTTAAATTACTATTTTGCCCTTGTGGCATAAATAGAGCAAACGAAGTCCAAATTAAACATATGAATAGTGTAATTTTACTATTTTGGACATTCTGAGATCAATGGTAGGGTCCGTTTTACGAGACAGGGCCCAGAAAAATAAATACACGTAAGGGGTAAATGACCAAAATACCCCTGACCCAAACTTGACAAGTTATTAATGTATTCTTATTATTTTGGACCTTCTGAGTCCAATGGTGAGGTCCACGACACGAGACGGGGTCCCGAAAAATAAAGACGCGTAAAGGGGTAAAAAGACCAAAATACCCCTGGTACCCCTAAAGCCAAAATGAAATCAGAGAAGGTCTAAATTGACTTTCCTTGACATCCCGGACTCAATAATGGAGTCCGAATTACGAAACGAAGTATAGAAAAATATGACACGTAAAACGGTAAATGACCATTTTGTCCTTTTACATATAACAGTCCGAATTAAATGATTGGAAAGCCTAAACTGACTTTCTTTGACACTCCGGACTCAATGGTAGAGTCTATACGACCAAAAAGAAATGTCTAAAATAAAAAGACATAAAATTTGATGAATAGCATCTGTTAGATGACTATGAACTAAAATAATGCCAAAGTACTAGTACTAAGGCATGTACGAGAAACGAAATACGAAAAGACATGACACGTAAACATGTTAAGTAAATAACTTTAAATTAAAGTTAATGGAACTCCCAGAAGAGTATGATTATAGAAATCTGTTTTCTTGACACGGTAAATTGGGTTTTTTAAACAGAGAATTTAATAAACACAAAAATGAGCCAAGAGCGAGAAGTTACTCCTATGATGACGAGGGCACAACTAGCAAAGGATCCCAAACAGAAAGTTTTCCGGGAGAAATCAGAAAAACAGCTCCAGCTGATTCAAAATCGCATTCGGATTTCCAAAACGAACGAAGTGTGCTGTGTTAGCCCCTTTATTTACAAGACTATAACTAAGGAGCAACTAGCAGCGAAACAGCTTAAGAAACAGGAGGATACGGAAACGTTGCAAGAATGGCTTCAAAGGTTAAAGAAAGCCAAGGGAAAAGCGCCCAAATAGAGCAGGACTAGAAGTACAAGGTGAGTAACCCTGTGTTTGAATTGGAGATCTAACTCCATGGATTTGAAAAGTTTTAAGTTCAAAGATGTGAAGTATTTGAAGTTTCAAATTCAGTATTTACATGATGCAGCTTTTAATAGTACTGTTTTATAACTCTATATGACATGCTCAGTGATTGGTATTTATCATAGTTTTCTTAAAACATATTTCAGCATGTCTAAAGTTTTGAATGCCAAATTATGTTAAATATCTTGAATTTGATAGTTACAAGTATTTGAAGTTCTATTGTAGAAATTATACATTTCATGTTTTAAATATTCATGAAAGTATTTATTGAAGAAGTTATGTGATAAATGTTTTACAAGATAAACGGTACTAAGTACCACCCCATGTGACGTTGAAATCCTTCGGGATTCAACAGTAAATGCCCGATAGCAGGATCTAATCCCCCAGGCAAATGAGATCGGCAGTATTGGCAGTAAAATGGGAGTCTGGTTCGAAACAGATTCCACCTAATTAAAGAGAAAAGATGACAAGTGATTTTGGAAATGGAAGCAGGTTTTACCTTCATTTTCAAATACATATTGATGTGATTTAAGTTATATACTTATCTGATGAAGTACGAGTTTTGCTTGGATACCTTAAATGTTTCTAAGTTATTTGAAATGCATATGTTTGAGTTATATACTCTATTTGACGAAGTACGAGTTTAGCTTGAATACTTTAAATGTTTCAAAGCTATTTATTTGAAATGCATATGTTCCGAGTTATACACTCCATTTGACAAGTATAAGTATAGCTTGAATACTTAAAATGTTTCAAAGCTATCTGTTTTAAGAATGCATGTACTTTGTATTCTAAATTGTATAAGCAATTGGCAGTGAATGTTTTACAACTCTTATGTACTAAAAACCACTGCTAATTGAAAACCCCATGACGAACACTGGAATTGCTCACAAGCTTAGATTAGCTTACCCGGACTTTGTTCGGACCCCTCTTTCAGGTGATGCAGCAGACAGGGTCTTAAGGACAACGACGATGAGTCTAGCTGTTTTTGGAAGAATGTGTTTAAGTAGTTTCCTTTGAAGAACTTATGAACATTCGTAGTACGTTTTGTATTAATAGACAAGTAAGAATATGTAATAGGCCCTCAGGGCAACCGAATATGTATTGTATCGATGTATGAAGTCTTTAAGTTTTCTTTATACTCTAAATGTGTAACCATGTATGCTATGTATGAAACAGCAGTATCGGACGGATGTGCATAATTTAAAAAATGAGAAAAGAAAAGAAAAAGTTTTTCACGCTTCCGCAACCATGTGTAGCACATCTATTCGATACCGCTGCAGATGCGAGCCTTGTCTCGGGGCCTTCGAGTCTCGGGGCGGCGATCGCGATCCGGTAATCCGCAGAGGGTGGGTTTCGGGTCGTGACAGACATCATTAGTAAAGAATGATATACATAGAGTATATGAGGTACAGATCATAAGTGTACAGATAGTAGTTGATCTGAGAAAGAATTTGATGATTTAAAAATGATTAAAAGGATAGTGACTTTTAGAGGACGGAAGTAAACCCAAATACTCAAGGTTAACTAGTTGTGGGAAAGAAACTATATGTTATGATACAAGTTGATGATTATTGAACAACTAAAGTGATCAAGTAAATGGTGATCTTAAGACTAGTAGTATAGTTAAAGGTAGATGAAGAGAATTCTTGAGATTATGTCACGCCCCGAATTCCAGTGAACCCGAGGTGCGAATAACGAGACAAAAGGAAAATAAAATAATAAAGAAATAAAAGACAACCTAACAGATTCAACTCAAAACTTACATTTATTTCCTTCAATATACATCCATGTAAAGCACGATCAATAAAAACATTCAACATGTCATTCGGGCTTAAGCCCTTATATAATATCAATACATCTCGAAATATGCTCTCAAGGGCCAAGATCATTCTAAGCTCATGTCTTCTCCACTCTACAAGACTTCCTCAAGTCTTGAGTGCCGGGAACGTCATCTGTGGGGAGTTATCCCACGTATGGGTCAGCTCAACTGCTGGTATGATATAATGCTAATGCAAGGATGATAAGTGCGCAAAAGTGCACTCTAAATGCCCTATTATTGGATTAAATTGCTAGAAAGTGAATAGAAATGTTGGGTTGTAATTGATATTAATTGATTTAATTTTTACTCACAGTGAGAGTGGTTTGAGCATTACTTTATAAGATTTTAAGTCTCAAATTTTGTAATATTTATTGGTGAGAGATAATTCATAATTGTGACTCACACTTAATATTTTTGAGCTTTATTATTCAGATTATTTATTTAAATTTATGTTGATGACAGTCGCATTGCACTTAAAATCCGACAATCCAAACAGTCCAACAGGCCAAAACAAATAGTGCAGCAAAAGAAAGAAAAGGAAGCAGGCTGAATGAGTTGCTGGTTTGGCACGTGGAGGGTTGTCAGGCCAAGGGGTTCGCGCGGCTGGCATTTAAGAAGAGAAAAGAATTGCTGTTTTGTGGGCCCGGGCTTGGGCACTGACCAAGGACGCAGTACGGTGTGGCGTGTGGCCCATATGCAGGAGCAAACTAGAAGAAACAGGCGCGACTACTGGGCTTGATGTGTGGGCTGAAGCAGGCGCAAGGAGGGTACACAAAGCTAGGGCGCAATCCTACGGTTGATATAAAAAAAAAAAGGAAAAAAAAACCTAAAAAAAAAAACAGTTGCTGCGGCAGAATAGAGAAAAAAGAGAGACGGCTGCGCAGTAGGGAAGAAGAAGCTGCAGCTACTCCATGGCTCAGAGTTTCTTCATGAAATTTATGTTATCCATCCTGTATATGGGTAACTAAATTTCTAAGTAGAGTTAGGGATGAACTTGCATCATAAATGGTTATTTTAATTTATTTTTGATTCCTGTACGTGGTTTTCACTTGTTAAATTCTTTGATGATCATTCATAATTAATTATTGGATTTTATTCTTCGAATAATTAAAGGGTTTAGTCCGTTTATAGATTCAGTCATGCTTTTTCTATCGAATGGATTCATGTTTTAATTATTTTTGGAACAATTACTTATTTATATTGATTCAATTCTCTGCTGCAATATTGCTCGTTGGGTATATTGTCGTCGTTGGATTTTATTAATGTGAATATTAATTTGAGAGATTTAAAAGTGTTGAATGATTTTTCAAAGGGTTATTTTTAGTTTAATTTTGATTCATAATTTTATATCTTCCGATTGAGATATTTGGAATTTAAATTCTCAATTGAGTTAATAGTGAATTAAAAATAATTAAAATACCAGCTATGTGCGAGGGATTCCCGAAGCTCTACTGTCTGTTAAATTTGAATATTTTCATCCGTTATTCAATTTGTTTAATTTTTACTTTGCATTCAAAAATCACTTTTCTATTTTTTTATTTTCTCGTTAACCGTCTAATACTTCTGTAGTTTCAGAAATTCTGTTTATTATTCTTTTAAAATTTGTCTCCCTGTGGAATCGACACCCCAAAGTTACACTACAACTACCGCGTTATTCTTTGGGCGTAATCAAATTTTGGCACCGTTGCCGGGGAGACGGTAGAAGAATCAGCAGATAGATTTTCTTTTCAGCAATTTGTAAAGGCGGTAACTTTGTTCCCTTCTTTTTACTTGCTGTACTATTATTATTATTATTATTATTAGTATTAATATTAATATTAATATTTTATTTTAGTTTTTTTTATTTTTTTTATTTTTTATTTTATTTCTAGTTATTTATTTATTTATTCATTTTATTTTCCTTTATTTTATTTCTTTATTTTATTATTGTCATCTTGCATGCATAATAGGTATAGGGACGCATTAGGCCGCTTTGCTTGTAGGCCTGTGTTAGAGTCGGATTTAGAGTCTAATTTTTCTTGTTTTTCTAATTCTTTGTTTGATAATACTTTCAATTCTGCAAATATGAGTGAATATGAGGATCAACCCACTAGGACTCTTCAGGATTACCTTCACCCTACATGCACAGCCACACCATCATGCATCATGTTTCCACCCAATGCTCGTCCAATTGATGTTAAAACGGGGGTGATACAGTTACTCCCTACATTTCATGGTTTGGAAAATGAGAATCCATATGTGCATATTAGGGAGTTTGAAGAGGTAGTTGCGACTTTTCATAGTCAGAATGCAATACAAAACATTGTGAGACTTGAGTTCTTTCCTTTCTCTTTGAAGGATCGAGCTAAGAGTTGGCTATACTCACTGAGACCACGGTCAATTGGATCGTGGAATGAGATGACCCAGATTTTCTTCACTAAATACTTTCCCCAACACAAGACCAATGCTTTAAAAAGACAGATTTCTACTTTTGCACAAAAAGATAGTGAGACTTTGTATCAGTCTTGGGAGAGGTTTAAGGAGTTATTGAGTATATGCCCTCACCATGGGTATGAGAGTTGGCGTGTAGTGAGCTATTTTTATGAGGGATTTACACCTAGAGAGCTCCAATTTGTAGAGATGATGTGCAATGGTGAGTTCTTACAGAAAGATCCTGATAAGGCCATAGAGTACCTTAATGAGCTTGCTGAAAAAGCTCACACATGGACAAGACCTAGTGCTACTGAGAGCACAAATAGGTCACAACCTATAGGGAACCAACAGAGTGGGGGAATTTGCCATCTTAGGGAAGAGGATAACTTGAAAGCTAGGGTTGAGACACTCACTAGGGAGTTAGAGGCATTAAAGGCTAGAGACTTAAAGCCAACACACTTGGCTAACCATGCAGAGTCTTTTTGTCACATCCCGAACCCCACCCTACGCGGATGTCGAGGACGTGATGCCAGTCAGCCGCCACGCGACCAACCGAAGGCAATTTCTGAACTTTTTAGTGAATTGCACTCCGACTGTAGGGTCAGATGCAGCGGAATTTAAAAACTTTTTGTCAAGGGAATGCAACTCATGTATCCACCGTAGGATATGTATCACACAGAGCAAGTCTAAAATCCAACAGCTAACAATTCTAACCTCAGAGCATATCTATAATCCGACATATAACAACAGAGCAGAACTATAATCTCTAGAGTACCGTTTAAATGCATGAGCCATGTCTATATCTAGTACATATCAATCAAGTCAGTCGTATTACATCACTCACCTGATTAAACAGATTCAATCCTCAGTAATCTAGTCTCCACAGATCAGTGCCATCAGATCCAACAGATATCATTCCTGAAAAATGTTAGGGAATGGGGTGAGCTTCGAAAAGCCCAATGAGTAACACAGGTTCCCTGTCAAGGGTTTCAAAACCATTTCTTGTTTACAAAGCACAAGGGTAGTTCAGTTGTTTCTGAAATAGCAGTTTTATAAATCTACTTTAAATGCAGTTTCAGTAGAATAAAACAGGACTGAACTAAATGGAACAACAAATCAGAACAGACGGAATAGTGCATGATGCCAATATATCAACGAGAGTATAGGCAATTAATTCAATATTAGAACATATCAGTACTGGGCGGAATATAACAGGGCATAACAATAATATATCAGTTAGGCGCGTAATCAAGCCTACTTATGCTAGACCGCTCATAATCAGAATGGTACCCAGAGTCAGACACATCATAGCAGAACAAAATCAGATAGACCATAAAACGGAACAAGACAGACCGAACAAAACAATAGTAGGACGGGACAAAATCATGCCGCGTACAATACAGTATAAAAGTTTGCATTCAGACAGTATAACTTTTTAAAACCGTACAGTGCATCAAAATACAGTATCTATGCAGTAACTTATATACCAAGTAAAGAATTCGGACAGATCATAACGGAACTGGACCATATATCAATCAAGACAGACAGATGATTAACGGACGATACATAACAGGATCAGACGGAACAAAACACTAGTTCAAGTCACAGGCATAATTAAGGACAGAGGCATAACAGGACGGATCATAACGCAACAAAGCAAAGCAATACATCAATCAGAACAAGACATATCGAAACTGAACATGGCGGATCAAAACGGTACAATATCAATCAGGACGAGTCATATCGGAACTGAACATGATGGAACAAAACGAAACAATATCAATCAGGACAAGTCATATCGGAACTGAACATGACGGAACAAAACGAAACAATATCAATCAGGACAAGTCATATCGGAACTGAATATGACGGAACAAAATGGTACAATATCAATCAGGACAAGTCATATCGGAACTGAACATGACGGAACAAAACGAAACAATATCAATCAGGACAAGTCATATCGGAACTGAATATGACGGAAACAAACGAAACAATATCAATCAGGACAAGTCATATCGGAACTGAACATGACGGAACAAAATGAAACAATACATCAATCAGATCAAGACATATCGAAACTGAACATGTCGGAACAAAACGGAACAATACATCTATCAGAACAAGACATATCGGAATTGAACAGGACGGAACAAAATGAAACAATACATCAATCAGATCAAGACATATCGAAACTGAACATGTCGGAACAAAACGGAACAATACATCTATCAGAACAAGACATATCGGAATTGAACAGGACGGAACAAACTGGTACAATATCAATGAGGACAAGGCATATGCTACTTTAAATATATGCTTTTTTTAAACAGTATAACGTTCAAAACCGTACAGTGCTTCAAAATACAGTATCTAGACAGAACTTATACACCAATTCAGGAGTCAGGTTTACTCACAAGACGCAACAGTACAGAATAAAACCAGGACAGACCATACAACAGAACAAGACAGACCCAAACTGAACAGGAGAGCAGGACAGTACAAAATCATGTTACGTGTAATGCAGTATAAAAAGTATGCATTCAGACAGTACAATATACAAAACAGTACAGTAAATCAAAATACAGTAACTAGACGGTGTACTTATACACCAAGTCAGAAGTTCCAGGTTACTCACAACTGTTACGGTTATCTCCTTGCGCAAACAATCCGATAACCTCCAGATACGTCAGGCATCTCCATGTATATCCTGAACAATAATCATCAATCATATACAGATCAGAACTCATCCATTCAGGTCTTATTTGTCATCTTAGGTATCTATCGGTTTACCTAAGATAGCCTAGTAGCCTATCGCCCTCTCATCGGGTTTCATCCGGGGCTATTTTATTCTTAAATTAGGCTTAGCAGTCATCAGGATTATAACCCAAGTCATTTAGACTTCAATCGTTATCAGTCAGTTACTTCTTCAGCCTTAGGGGCAAAACGGTCATTTTATCACTCTTGCCCCGGGCCCTGTCAAGGCCCTCCGAATAGTCTTTATATCTTAAATATAAAGTTCTACGTCTTTTAGACTCCAATCGGTATCAGTTAGGTTCTTATTTTAACCATAGGGGCAAAATGGTAATTTTGTCATTCTTGCCCCGGACCCTGTCGTGGTCCTCAGAATGTCCCATATATCTCATATGTAAATTCTTAAGTCCTTTGGACTTCGTTTGGTATCTGCTTTTGATCATCGGGACACATCGGTCATTTCTCGTTTTACGCATTACTGTCCCGGAGTCTTATTTAGCCCTTCAGTGTTCATAATTATCCCTATGATAATTTATCAGATCAGTTTGACCTTTATTTGACCTCTACTTTGCACTTACTATGCTCAGGGGTATTTTGGTCATTTTACGTTTTGTAAGATTCTGACTCCGAATCATTATTTAATCATGTTTACAGTCTCACCAGTATCTGGGCTTCTATCGCTATCAATTTTGTCCCAATCGGACTTCATTTGGGCTTCGTACAGTATCAGGGGTAATTTGGTAATTTCACGTGTCATATTTTTCGGCACGTCAGTTCATAAAATGGACCTCACCATTGGGTCCAGAGTGTTCGACATAATTAAGTTGGACTATCTGTTATGTTCAATTGACCCTGGGAAGCATCAAGGGCAGTATGGTCATTTACACTTTATGTGTCTGTATTTTTCGGGACTTCAGTTCGTTAAACGGACCTCACCGTTGAGTTCAGAACGCCCGACATAGTCAAAATAGACTGTCTTTTATTTTTATTTGGGTCTGGTGCCATCAGGGGCAGTACAGTAATTTATCACTTACAGGTCTGTATTTTTCGGTACTGTATTTCCAAAATCGGACTGTACCATTGAGTCCGGAATGTTTGAAATAGTGAAAATACACTATTTATTTAATTTATTTGGACTCCGTTTGACATATTAAATGTCCAGGGGTAAAATCGTAATTTTACCTAATTAATAAAATAATAAAATAATTATTTTATTATTTAATTAATTTGTCAGGGGCTTAATTGAACAGTTTCTCAGAAATTTGGGCCACTGTATAATTCTTTAAAACAGTTGGGGACAAATCCGTAATTTCAAAAAGTATTTGGGGGTCAAAACATAATTTCATAATTTAAGGGTTCAAACCGTAGGGTTCAAGAATTAAACTGTTGAACCGGTCCACAATTCAAAGAAGCCAACCGGTTCAGGGTCCCTCAGAAAACCGGGATAACATATTCCTGGTAACCCCAATTGGCCCCTATCCCTGGTTTGGTTATACCCCCAAATCAATTTTCCCTAATTTTGGATTTATTAACTCTGTTTCCAAATGGGCCGAATTCAGGATTTAAAACAAAACAGTTACATCAAACGGTGCCGTTCCAATTAATTCGGTGGCATCCCTCTTCGCTCAACACGTGTCCGAGTTGGCCCGGTTGACTCGGCTCAAGGCAACGAGTCAACTCGGTCGTCTTCTTCATCAATTACCCTCGGTTGCCCTAATCTTCTGCAGATTCCATCTTTAATTTCGTGAGTTTCTCTTCACTGAAACTCTCTGTTTTCTATTCTAAATCATTTCTGGGTTGTTAAGGGATGATTTGGCATTGCTCTAGGTCCATGATTTGGGCTCACGGCCACGGTTTGGAGAGACAATAGAGAGACCTGCAACTTGACCATAAACCCTTATTTCTCAATTGTTTTCACTGAGGTTTGTTGCTACATGATCCCTAGGACATGTAGTTTCATCCCCCATTCACAAACATCGGTTTAAAGCATTCAAATCCAAGATGGTATTTTGTGACCGAACCTGCAACTAGTTTTTTGAAGGTGTTGTATGGGGTTTTAGGGTCGCGAGTTGGTGTATTTGAGACCCTCTCAGTGTCTACATCATTTCTAAACCATCAAAACTTGGTTTTAGGGAGGTCGAATCAGGCCTGGTTTTTGGAGGTGTCATCCATGGCGGTTTGGTCACGGTTTGGGTTTCTAGGCCTATCCGACTGTCCCAATTGATTCAGAACAATTCCAAGGTCTCACAGGAACATATATATACGGTTCATATAGCTTAAAAATATCAGAAACAAATTCCAGATTTAAACAGAAAAATTATGGCAGTTTGGTTGGTTTACCTTGGTTCGGTGGCTTCCTCTCTTCATGGCTTGGTTCAGGCAAGACCTCACTGGTTGTCTCAGTTCAGTCAGAATGCTCAGTCCTCCTCTTCCTCCATAGGGCATCTCCATGGTTACACCCATTGCTCCACATATACATGCATACAAAGTTGTATACACAAGCCATGGACACCATCATCTCACTCTCTCTCTAGGACTCTCTCTCTCTCTATAGATCAGTGCACAAAGCTCTCTATACAGATCTGATTTTCTTCCATGCATATATGAAGATTATCATAAATCAGATTTATCTTTGGTGTTTCATCTCCCCAAGTGCATGATGGATTTGCATGCAATTTGGTTAGGAGGAGATGTAATCATGGGTACATAGGCATGATGATCTAGGGGGGCATAGGGTGATGCATGCTGAGGTGTTGCATGCTTGGCCATTGGCCAGTTTTGGTGGCAGATTAGGATAATTCAGTGTTATATACATTTCTGTTGTATATATGGACACAAAGATAATAGTAGCCCAGTTGGTAATTTTTTTGGATGAGGTTTCTTTTCACTCAAAGGTCAAGGGTTCAATTCCCTTGGCCTCCCATTTGGCCATTTTTCCCTATATTTTTGGTTAAGGCCACGTTTGGTTGCACAGTAATTCAATTTTCAATGTTTGCTACATAACTTTCATTCCGTAGCTCCTTTTTCGATGCGGTTTCTTCCGAGAGCTTCATAATTCAGTCCGCTTCAGTGTCAGAGGTTCCATGTCATTTATTAATCATTCGGGATTTTCGGGGTTAACTAATTCGGGTTCCGTTAGTGTTAAAACGGCATTATTTTATCGATTTAACCAGTAATTGGGTTTGGGTATCATACCCTTTTCCCCCAGACATATTTGATTATTTAATCGGTCCATAGCGACCGTCGGGATCATAATTTATTCCCTAATCATTCTATAAGCCGGTTATTACTTAATAATTAACACTCATTATTAATTACGCAAAGTCGGG
Organism: Nyssa sinensis; assembly: GCA_008638375.1. Taxonomy (NCBI): domain Eukaryota; kingdom Viridiplantae; phylum Streptophyta; class Magnoliopsida; order Cornales; family Nyssaceae; genus Nyssa; species Nyssa sinensis. The sequence goes on along the minus strand of CM018042.1, from coordinate 2,773,041 downwards.
GTGTTACACTTTTAGACCATGTTTTGTGTGTGGCGGGATTGATCACCTTGCCCAAGAGTGTCCCACATCAGTTGAGATGAGAGGGATGTATGAGGACCAATGTAATACCCTAGGTATGTACAAGAAGCCTTTCATACCTTACTCTGAGACTTACAATCAAGGGTGGCGAAATCACCCCAATTTTAGCTGAAAATCTGAAAACCAGCCACATGCACCACCACCTGCCCAGCCTCCTAGATCATACGCTGCACCATATCATACACCAGATCATGCATCTTCATCTTCTAGGAATTCTTTAGAAGACACTTTGCATGCATTTATTGAAGCACAGGGTAAAACTAACAAAAAATTTGAATCTTTGATCATGCAGGTTGTTGAAGAAAATAAAGAGATAAAGAGCCAAGTGTCCAAATTGATGAGCTCTTTGAGTGTGAATGAGCGAGGCAGATTCCCTTCCCAAGCTCAATCCATACCCCATGGTCAACAAATGGCACAAAAGAATTTGAAGGATGTGAACGCCATTTTGACTCGAAGTGGTAAGTCCTTACACATCCCAACAATGGACAAATCAGAGGATGTGGAAAAGGAACAAGATAGTAGCAATGCTGAGCTACCCAAGGAACCAGAGGTGACGAAGAGCTATGTTAAGGTACCATTCCCTCAAGCTTTAAAATCAACCAAGCACACTTTGGATCCTAACAATGAAATCTTAGAGAATCTCAGGCAGGTAAAAATCAATCTTCCTCTTTTGCATGTGATTAAGCAAGTTCCTACTTATGCAAAAGTTCTTAAAGATTTATGTACAGTTAAGAGGAAGCACCATGTGAAGAAGACAGCATTCCTGACAGAGCAAGTTAGTGCTCTCATTGAGCAGAGGATTCCCCCTAAGTACAAGGATCCTGGTTGTCCAACCATTGCATGCAATATTGGAAATCATGAGTTTGGGCAAGCATTGCTTGATTTAGGAGCAAGTGTGAATTTAATGCCTTATTCTATTTACTTGCAGTTGGGGTTGGGAGAGATCAAACCAACTTCTATGGTATTGCAATTGGCTGACCGTTCAGTCAGAGCACCACGGGGTGTGGTAGAGGATGTTCTAATTCAAGTTGATAAATTTTATTATCCTGTTGATTTCATAATCCTTGACACTAGCTCTATTGTTGATTCTAATTCAAAAATCCCGTTGATTTTAGGTAGGCCTTTCCTTGCCACTGCTAATGCTCTTATTAATTGCAGGAATGGGCTTATGAAGCTGTCTTTTGGAAACATGACCCTCGAGGTGAATATCTTTCATGTTGCAAAACAGCCAGAAGAGGAGGACGAGTGCCACCAGACGTACATGATTGATTCACTCGTTGATAAGGGAGTTCCTCCAACTCTTGATCCTGATCCCTCTGAGCATTTTCTTGTTAATTCTGAGTTTGATTTTATTTCGCATCCATCTGATGTGGTTGATATTTGTGCTATTTTTGACAAAACTCAGGATTATGGAGCACGGAGATGGCAACCGAAGTTTGAGGAGTTGCCTATAAAAAGGGTTTACAGCATGCCTTCCATGATCCAAGTGACACTCGCCTGTTACTATCTCATCTAAATTGTCTGCGTTTCAAGGTGAGAAATCAAGTCAGATCCTAAGTAAGAATGGGTCAGCCATGGGATGGAGCATTGCTGATCGAGTTAAAATGAAAGTGTTGCATGATAACAATATTTTGAGAAAAACATTTAAGCCTAATGATCAAGTTTTCTTATATGATTCTAGACTCCATAAGCACACAAGAAAACTCAGGTCTAGGTGGACAGGCCCCTTTATAGTGAAAAATGTTTTTGGACATGGGGTAGTCGAAATAGAGGATCCTAAGGATGGTCGGGTTTTTAAAGTAAATGGCCAGCGCCTTAAAGTTTTGATTGATAGGCAAGTTCCTGAAGTGGAAGACATTCCACTTGAGGATCCAGTCTATCCACCTTGATCGCGCCATATAGGTATGTTTTTATTTTATTTTGTTTATTTTGTTTTATTTTATTTTCGTTCTTTTTCTTTTTGTTTGCTGCTGTTTTCTTTGTTTTTATTTTTGTAGGTTAATTTTATTTTGCTAGTTCGGATTGCCATCTTTGGTGCTTAGCGAGCTGCCCACGTCAATTAGGTGTATTCTATCCTTTTTAGTACCCTTCATTCAATTTTCAGTGCTTACACATTGAGGACAATGTTTCATTTAAGTTGGGGGGTGGTGATTGCAAATTCATATTTTCATGTTCATGTGTCAAATTTTTTTTTAAATTTGCATCACACGTGTATCTCTTTCACATGAGTACTCATTTTCATTCATAGCTATTTTTGTGAATTCACCGAATCCACCATAATCATTCTACTGAGGCATTCACAGAACTTTTAATGCACTTATCCAAACTTTGTGGTAAGATGGTGGTTTGACACATGTAGCTAGAAAACTCTTTTGCTTAAGTATTCATGTGAGTTTTAGAGATAATTGAGAGTCTTCAAATTCAGTTTGCGATAAGCATTTATTGATCTGTTGAATTGGGCACTTCTTTTGAGAATATCATTACATGGTTGGTGGTATGACGGCGGATATACTTGGGATATGACGAAGGTCAACTTAGGATTAACGTTTGAGCCTTTCAAGCTAACCCTTCTCATCATAGACCCTTAGTAGCCACTTTGAGCCAACAAACACAGATAGTTTTTTCATGTTCCCACATCATCCATACCTCTCCACATTGGAGTATAGCCCATACATTGATTTTCCTACCCTTTTTGCTTCCAAGTGTGTACTAGGTGTGAAATTTGCATTACTTGTCTTTTGTGTTGCATTGAAAAAAAAAAATAGAAAAAGGAGAAGGAAAGATTACAGTGTGTCACGACCCGAAACCCACCCTATGCGGATCTCGTGTCGCGGGGCCGACCCGAAGGCCGTCCCTACTTTTTCCATTCCTGTATCATAGTACTAATATGCAAAGTACTAAAACCTCAAAACAATAACAGCGGAAGTCTTAGCAGTAATAGTACATCAGTGGAAGTCTTTCAATACACAATGTTAGCGAAAATCTTTACAATACATAATATGGTTCTACATAAACAAAATAAGAACCAAACATGACCAGCACCCGAGGGTGGTGAATACATGGGAGAACTAAAACATAAACTGATGCATTTCCTCAAATGTCCTTCTATGTCTTTAAACTCCTACCGGGGTCTCGCGGCATCAGTACCTGAAATGGGGGTGAGGAGGGTGGAATGAGCTACAAGAGCCCAGCAAGTAAATACAGATCTCCGACACTGGTATCGAGGATCATAAAAGAATATGAATCCAAGAACAAGAATATGATAGCCAATCATAAGAAATAAGATGCTATGATAGCCAATGGGAACAGTTGTCATGAGGGCCAATAAACAATGGAACACAATGTACAATTAGGAGTAAGGGACATAACATCAACATGAAACTCTTAACAACAATATATCAATATGAACGTGCTGCCACAATAAACCGATCACAATTAGATCAATAAAGGAATATCTCGCAATACAAGATAATCACAAGAATAAGGTAATTCAACAGTTACAGTCGAACAATCGTATAAGAGATGCTTTTGTTCTGTGTCAGGGCTTGATATACCCTCGGTCCTTAGGGGCCCGGTTTACCCCCTTCAGTGCATTCCAGTGTATGGCCATATGTCCGTTCACGGACTCGACCCGAAGGTCTTCAGTGTATTTAAAAGCATCGGATGGATATTGTGACTGAGCACAAATCCAGTATACATAAACATTTCATGATCATAAATGATTCCATAGGAGTATATAGAAATGGAATATCATCAATTCAATGGAAACATAACAATAGGCATTTCAAAGCACGGTTCAACATGATAACAATAGTACAACAATAAATCAATGTCCACCAGATAGAACAATATCACATTGTGGAGACAATAACACCAGATACGCTCAGGAGTACAAGTTTGGCAGTAAAAGAATGAACTTGGCTTGATAACACCACATGGAAGAGAAAGGGTATCTACTTACCTCTAATGCGTTGCTAAATCAGTCTCCTGTAGGTTTGCCTTTTCCCCGTTGAGTTCCCTATATATCAGTAAATACGTTTCAGAATAATTTCTATTCACCAAATTCTATGCCTTGCTATGATCAGTATTTCTAATACTTATTTAGACTTTTATATGTCTGTTGTTCTTGGAACCTCTTACCACTAGATTCGGAAGGTTCAGAATAATAAAAATTCACTAGTTATTTAATTCAATTGAAGTCCATTTGGCTCACTTTCGAAGCAAGGGTATTTTGGTCATTTTTACATGTCTTTATCTTTTGGGGCCCTGTCTCGTGAAACGGACCTCACCATTGGACTTAGAGCATCCGAGATAATAAAAATTGACTACTCATTTGCCCTATTTGGACCTCGTTTGACCCACTTTTGAGTCAGGGGTATTTTTGTAAAATTAACATTTCTCTGTTGGGCCTTAGTGGAATTATCTATAACTTTTGGGGTCAAAATGTAATTATGCAGAGTTGCGGTCTGAACCAGTTGGTTCAGAACCAGAAACCCTAAACCGGTTCCATTCCACTATGAACCAACCGGTTCAGTTAACTTCAGAGAACCGGATTGAGATATCCAATTCTCTCACCTTATCCACGGTTTGGACAACCCCAACCCAATTCCAATCCCTTATATCCGTGACCAAACAAGCCCAAATTATTTTAAATTTTAAAACAAAACGACACAGTGTTGGTACCTGTATTGCAGTCGGTCGGATCTCAACCCGACCCGACCCAGACCCGGTCTCATCCTGACCCGAAGAAGCCCCCGATAGTCCGGTCGTCTTCTCCGGTGGGTTTTCTGGCCACGGTCGCCGGAACAGTGCAGTTCCTCACGGATCTTCGTGGTTTTACGTCCAAACTTTACTGTTTTTCTTCCCAATGAATTCTAGGATTGTAAGGAACATTTTAGGACTGGTTTTTACCTCCAACATCACCGGTTTCACGCACCCATTCCCAGTTTCCGGCGTTGCACCGGTGAGGGAATAACTGGCCACGGAATGGCCATTTCTTGACCATTTAAGCTGATTCAAAGCGCGTTTGGTCCCTGGAGACGTTTCCTATCCATATTATGGTTCAAATCTTGATTTGGTTTCACCTATTTTTAAATCACCATTTCTAACCGAAACCCAGTTCTGGTTTTTCTTATTTTTTTTTCTTTCCTGTTTCGAGTCCTACCAATTCACAATAGCATGCAAGAAGAATCTGCGCAACACAGCAAGATTTGGTTACCTGTTTTAGTTGCTGATTTCCTTCAATTGCTTAAATCGGTTATCTCTCTCTCTCTAACTTCTTGCACCTCGATTTCCTTCTTTTCCTGCATTTCAGTTTTTCTCTCTTCCACTAACCCTTTCTTTCTTCCCTTAACCGACCCCCCAGTCGGTGGCCCTTGCCACCTGTAGCTGCGGTGGCAGCATATCCATGCACACACGGCACCTCACTATTTCCACCTTTTGTTGCAAGAACTCACATGTACGCACACTTGCACACCTGGCCCTCTCTTGCTGATTTCCCACTCGGTGGCTTTGCCATCTCCTCATCATGCAAGGCCCACATGACACACACTTTACATACTTATTATATATATATATATATATGCAACCGTATACACATATATACATATATGTATATAAAATATTCATAATCATTTAGATTTACCTTAATTATTTATACGTCTATATTCACTTGCACGTTTTTCAATAAACTCGGCTTCCGGTGCAACGGCACCCGGACACCCGTGACTGTTTGCCTCTCGTACCTATGCATCGTAATTGAACAATACAGTCTATTATGCATCCACTTTTATTTATGTCATATAACGGCTCATAATTCGGGATTATATTTTATAACCCGGTCCAGCCCGGTGTACATGCTATATCCCGGGTCGGGATATTACACAGTGCAAAGTGTTCAGTTGGGTGAGCATCAAAGTCAATGAGCATCAAAGTTTATTAGATTCAAAAAAAAAAACTGAAAAAAAAAATTTGAAAAAGAAAAAAAAAGTGAAGAAAAAGAAAAAGAGAAAGAAGAAGAAGAAGGAGACGTTTTGTTATTCAGAGATTTGAAAAGTTGAAGAGTACATCAAGTGGAAAGTTTGATTTGCTATGGTTCGTAATGAAATTCTCTTAGTATGTACTTCAAAGTTTTTGAATCCTTTTTACCCTCTTCTTCATATAGCCCTAACCCGAGCCACGTTACAACCCTTTGATGTTGATCGTTCTGATCCTAAGCAAGCCTGTGGAAAGAGTGGTAGAAATCTCATTGGTTAGTGCGCCTATCATAAGATCAATGTTTGCTTGTTGCTTGTTCATAATTGCCAAATTTTTTGTTGAGCGTGTTCACCCCTTGTCAACTCCATAGAGAGAGCCCCTACATGAAACACTTTTATACCGGTGCGATATGGAGTTGAACCTTTTGTTGGATATGTTCTTGATGTTGCATGTGTCATAGCTTGTGGTTAGATGGATATGGTTTGGAGCACACATACACACTCTCTGTGAATTACTATAAGTGGATTGATTATTATAAGGTTATTGAATTCCTAAATTTGTTTTGGTATGCGAGTTTGAAAAATGTGATTAAATGTTTGCTGTGTGTGATTTTTCGTGGTCTCTTTTGCCAAATACATGGGAATTGCTAGGGACTAGCAATGAGCAAGTTGGGGGAGTGTGATAAGTGCGCAAAAGTGCACTCTAAATGCCCTATTATTGGATTAAATTGCTAGAAAGTGAATAGAAATGTTGGGTTGTAATTGATATTAATTGATTTAATTTTTACTCACAGTAAGAGTGGTTTGAGCATTACTTTATAAGATTTTAAGTCTCAAATTTTGTAATATTTATTGGTGAGAGATAATTCATAATTGTGACTCACACTTAATATTTTTGAGCTTTATTATTCAGATTATTTATTTAAATTTATGTTGATGACAGTCGCATTGCACTTAAAATCCGACACTCCAAACCGTCCAACAGGCCAAAACAAACAGTGCAGCAAAAGAAAGAAAAGGAAGCAGGCTGAATGAGTTGCTGGTTTGGCACGTGGAGGGTTGTCAGGCCAAAGGGTTCGCGCGGCTGGCATTTAAGAAGAGAAAAGAATTGCTGTTTTGTGGGCCCAGGCTTGGGCGTTGACCAAAGACGCAGTGCGGCGTGGCGTGTGGCCCATATGCAGGAGCAAACTAGAAGAAACAGCCACGACTACTGGGCTTGATGTGTGGGCTGAAGCAGACGCAAGGCCAAGCAAGCAATTCAGTGGGGCCCAGCATTGGGTTTGGCGCACGGAGGGTTTAACAAAGCTAGGGCGCAGTCCTGCGGTTGATATAAAAAAAAAAGGAAAAAAAAAACCTAAAAAAAAAGAAAACAGTTGCTGCGGCAGAACAGAGAAAAAAGAGAGACGGCTGCGCAGTAGGGAAGAAGAAGCCGCAGCTACTCCATGGCTCAGAGTTTCTTCATGAAATTTATGTTATCCATCCTGTATATGGGTAACTAAATTTCTAAGTAGAGTTAGGGATGAACTTGCATCATAAATGGTTATTTTAATTTATTTTTGATTCCTGTACGTGGTTTTCACTTGTTAAATTCTTTGATGATCATTCATAATTAATTGTTGGATTTTATTCTCCGAATAATTAAAGGGTTTAGTCCGTTTATAGATTCAGTCATGCTTTTTCTATCTAATGGATTCATGTTTTAATTATTTTTGGAACAATTACTTATTTATATTGATTCAATTCTCTGCTGCAATATTGCTCGTTGGGTATATTGTCGTCGTTGGATTTTATTAATGTGAATATTAATTTGAGAGATTTAAAAGTGTTGAATGATTTTTCAAAGAGTTATTTTCAGTTTAATTTTGATTCATAATTTTATATCTTTCGATTGAGATATTTGGAATTTAAATTCTCAATTGAGTTAACAGTGAATTAAAAATAATTAAAATACCAGCTATGTGCGAGGGATTCCCGAAGCTCTACTGTCTGTTAAATTTGAGTATTTTCATCCGTTATTCAATTTGTTTAATTTTTACTTTGCATTCAAAAATCACTTTTCTATATTTTTATTTTCTCGTTAACCATCTAATACTTCTGTAGTTTCAGAAATTCTATTTATTATTCTTTTAAAATTTGTCTCCCTGTGGAATCGACACCCCAAAGTTACACTACAACTACCGCGTTATTCTTTGGGTGTAATCAAAGGAACAAAGTTAAGGGCGTGGCATGTGCAAGTGTACAATTATTTCTATATGTCATTCAATATCATTCATACAACGTGCTTGCAATAATCTACATGTCATCCAACTCATTAATATAATTTAAGACGTGGCATGTGCAAGTGTACATTTATCTCTACATGCATCCTAAATCATTCATGCAACGTGCTAGTAACAATCTACATGTCATCCAACTCATTAATATAGTTTAAGACGTGGCATGTGCAAGTGTACATTTATCTCTACATACATTCTAAATCATCCATGCAATATGACAACAATAATCCACATGTCTTCCAAATCATCCATACCATGTAATAGCAATAATCCACACAACATCCAAGTTATCCATGCAATGTAGTGACAATTCCCATGAAATACTCACACAACTCAATGCCACAACCATGCCAACTCTATGCCACAACCATGTCAACTCTATGCCATGTCCATGTCAACTCATGTAATGTAATATGATGTAATGTAATGTCATGTAATGTAATGTCCCTTCACGGATCGCTCCCGCTGGTTCGGGTACCAAATGCAATATCATGTCCCATCGCGGATCGCTCCCGCTAGTTCAGGTACCAAATGCAATATCATGTCCCTTCGCGGATCGCTCCCACTGGTTCGGGTACCAAATGCAATATCATGTCCTTTCACGGATCGCTCTCGTTGGTTCGGGTACCAAATGCTATATCATGTCATGTCATGTCCAAGGAATCATACTATGCCAATATGCTTTGATTCCACCATACAACAATACAATCTCATATAAGCAATTTACCAACACATGGAGCATGCTTTTTAAACAATATATTTCACTTAAAGCAATTGCAGCATCTGAATAATAATCCTTTTCCACATGAATGTATGTAATACAAAATCACGTAAACACATACTCAAGTCACGTATTTACCATCTTAACAACTCATCAAGAACATGAATCACGTACAACACAGGCACATAGAATAATCTCATCTCCATGGAGCAGCGAGAATCACATAAGCAACGTAAACAATCAACTCAAGATTTCCTTTTAAAACAATGTTCCTTATGTAATTTTTCTAACATCAAACAAATAATTATATGATTCATTCAATCAACATGCAAATCATTCCTAAACTTAATTCTATTCCTTACTTAGCACAATACACCATACTTGATGGGTTTATTTCAACCCTAAGAAATCATGCCCGATGTGTAGCTGACAGCTAGTGTCCCTAAAATCATAAAATACATCTCAGGCTATTTTTATTTAATTTATGCTATTCATCAAATTTTAGGCCTTTATTTCATGAGTTTCTATTTTTCCAAATTAAACTCTACTGTTGGGTTCGAAACTTCGAAGAAAATAAGTTTAGGCTTTCATGGAATTCAATTTGGACATCCGGGCTAAAAAGGGCAAAACTGTCATTTTGTACTTTTTACGGTTCTTATATCCCGAGGCCTCTTTTCGTAAATCGAACTCCACGGTTGAGTCTGAAATGTTCGAGATAATAAGATTTCACTATTTGTTTATTTAAGTCGGGGTTCGTTTGACTGTGTTTTGACTCAGGGGCATTTTGATAATTTTTAAGGGTTCCACAGGTCTTTTTTTTTTTTTTTTGGGACCTCGTCTCGCAAAACGGACCTCAGCGTTGGATTCAGAATGGTCGACACATAAAGAAAACACTAATGGTTTATTTAATTTGGACTTCGGGGCATTTTGTCATATTTAAACTAATTTAATTAATTTAATTAACCATTATTTTATTACTTGGGGTCAAATTATAATTATTATAACTTCTGGGTAAATTTATAATTATCATAATTTCCTATTCCAATTTGGAATAGCCAAACAATGAATAAGCCCAAAACCTTGGATAAGTTATCCTTGTCCCTATTTCAATTTAATTTTAATTTCACTATTCTTGCATCCAAACAGCCCCTAATCATAATTTTTTAACTTTTAAAAATTTCTCATGACAACACCTATATTGGGTCAACCCGTATTGGGCTTGGGCAGGTTGACCCGACCCGACCCATGGCCCAAAATCACAAAAAAACACAACACGCATGGTGCAGGATTTTTCCGGCAGCTTGCACCGGTCATCTTCTCCGGCGATGGCCAGCTGTTTTCCAGCAATTTTCCGACATCCGATCACTTGGGTCACCTTCTACTCTTCATGGGCTTTCCAAATCTACCCTCGGAATTCAGTTTGGACCACCGGAAGGCCTCAAAAAGTTGAGTTACAGCCAGCTCCGGCGAGCTGTCCCAACTTTCCGGCGAACTGAATTTTTTATTTTTTCATGGCTTTTTAGCCATTGTTTTGAGCCCAAATTTTACCTACAATTTTCTGCACCTATGGGCAACAATTTCCAATTCGTAAAACGAGCTAAAACGATCTAAAACTCAATGACCCGAAAATTTCCTTTAAACTTTAAATTGGTTTTTCTCACTCATTTCTTAACCAAATGAGCTGTGGTTTCTTCCTAAATTCACCATTTTTCATACTCTATAAAACCATATAATTATTTCTAAGCTTTAAGCAATTCTACAAAAAAGCCAGCAAATTCAAAACATGAAAATACAGTAAATTTCTCACCTTTTCTTTCGGTTTCTCCTTCTTTCTCTTTCCGTTTCTCCCAGTTGTCACAGCTCTCTCTCTCTCTCTCTTCTCTTCCCCTCTGATTTCCTCACCATACCAACTTAATTGTACTTACCCATATACATAAACACAACTTTATTCAAAACCATCTTCCCATTTACCACCCTCAACCCACAGTTTCTCTTTCTACAACAAACCTGCACCTACACTTAACACATCTGATATACACAGCCACACAGAACACACTCACTGACACATACCATCAGTCCACTCTTTTTCTGATTTTACCTTTCTCTTTTGCTTTACATTAAATGTTTGTTTGCATTTTTGGGCTTCATATATGTATTTTATATTCCACACACACATCCACTTGCACACACATGCACGGTTGTACACACAATCAGGTATATACATATATAATTATATATATATACACACCACTCACATACATACATACATACATAACATGTAACAATAATAATAATAATAATAATAATAATAAATTCATTCCAAAAAAAAAAATTTTCAAGTCTTTACAGATTATGACACTGAAAATACTGAAATAGGTTTCGATAAATGATATAGACAGATAAACAAGGCTTGAATGGAAGATAATAGTTATACTTAAGAGAAGTTGGAGGGAATCATAGTGATAGTAAAATAAATAATTTATAATGATTATTTTATCTTATGGAAACATGTACTTGATATCTATTAAGTAACAGTTTGATGATTGTTATATATTGAGGGAACTGTTGAGAATTGGATTACTATATCTAGACTATGGACTTGATGTTATGGTTCGATGACTGTCCTATATTGTGAGAATTAGACGTTCCATAATGAACGAGGGAAACAGTCAGTTCACATTGAAAGATAAAAGGTAACATGGAATTAGAAAATGTGTTAGTTTGAAAAGCAGTGAATTTGACAGGAATATCTAAAGGGAATGGTAATACTGTCACGCCCTGAATTTTCGCGAACCCAGGGCGCGAGCGAAACGAAAATTAAAAGAAATTAATAAATGATAATTAAATAGATTTAGTTGAATCTCCCTCATTATTTCCTCAAGTTTTCCCCAAAATGTAAAATCAAACATGTGCCATTTAACATGGCTAAAATGGTCCCTCAACATAGCTCAAGTATTTCTCCCAATTAATATTTAACATGGGTTAAATCATATTCAAAAATGGCTTCCAAAACATCCATAAAATGTCCCCAAAAATGTCTTAGAATGATGGCTCAGATGGCCCCAAAAATAGCCTAAGGCATGGTCAAAAAGATAGTCAAACACCCTACCCAAGATGACCCTAGTAAATGGCCAAACATGGCCTTCAACCGTGACTAAGAAGTGTCCCAAAAACTGCCCCAACATAGCTCTATATAATGGTCAAGAGTGGCCCAAAGTGGCCCCAAAAAATAAGGTCAAGTATGTAATTTAATGGCCTTAAAATAGCCTTGAAATATAGGTCATATCATTGCCATAGCATGGTGAAGGTGTCACATCCCGAACCCCACCCTATGCGGATGTCGAGGATGTGATGCCAGTTAGCCGCCTTGCCGGTTTGCCAACCGACAATGCAACAAAAACCAAAGGAAATGGCCCTAAGACTAGAGAGAACCATCAAGTTGCAAGTCACGGATTTGATTTGGGTATCTCAAACTGAACCTTAATCTCAGTTTTATGAATTCAATATTAATCCCTATGATTGTACGGTTATAACAAGCCAAAAATTATCACATTTGGTTAAGAAATGAAGGTATATGACCGAGTTGCAGGCCCCACGATAATGGAGTTGAACTGAACTCCATCCATAGATTCGAGCCACAAAATGAATAGTGTATTTCTACTATTTCGGGCATTCTGGACTCAATGGTAGAGTCCGATTTGGGAAATTAAGTCCTAAAAAATATAGACACGCAAATGGTAAATGATTGAATTGTCCTAATGATACCCAGAGCCAATTAAACATAAAAAATAGTCCAATTTTACTATGTCGGACACTCTGGACCTAATGGTGAGGTCCATTTTATGAACTGAAATCCCGAAAAGTTTAGCCATACAACATGTGAAATTACCAAAATGCCCCTGATGCTAGATGAAGTCTAAATGAAGTCTGATTGGGATGAAATTAATACCAATAGAAACCCAGATACTCGTGAAACTGTACACATGATTAAATGACGAATCGGGGTCAGAATTTCATGAAATGTAAAATTACCAAAATGCCCCTGATGCTATACGAAGTCCAAATGAAGTCCAAATGGGACGGGATTGATACCGATAGAAGCCCAGATACTCATGAAACTGTACACATGATTAAATGACGAATCGATGTCAAAATTTCATAAAACGTAAAATGACCAAAATACCCCTAAGCATGGTAAGTGCAAAGTAGAGGCCGAATAAAGGCCAATCTGATCTAATAAATTGTCATAAGCATAATCATGAATAGCGAAGGGCTAAATAAACTTTGGAACAGTCAACGTATAAAATGAGAAATGACCGATGTGTCCTGATGATCAAAAGCAGATACCAAATGAAGTCCATAAGACTTAAGAATTTATATTTAAGATATATGAAACATTCTAAGGACCACGATAAGGTCCGGGACAAGAATGGTAAAATTACCATTTTGCCCCTAAGGTTAAATAAGTACTTAACTGATAACAATTGGAGTCCAAAAGACTTAGAACGTTATATTTAAGACACGGTCCGAGACAAGAATGGTAAAATTATCATTTTGCCCCTAAGGTTAAATAAGTACTTAACTGATAACGATTTGAGTCCAAAAGACTTAGAACTTTATATTTAAGATATGTGGACTATTTTGAGGACCACGACAGGGTCCGAGACAAGAATGGCAAAATTACCATTTTGCCCCTAAGGTTAAATAAGTACGTAACTGATAACGATTAAAGTCTAAATGACTTAGGTTATAATCCTGACAACTACTAAGCCTAATTAAAGAATGTAATAGTCTCGAATGAAACCCAATGAAAGGGCAATAGGCTACTAGGCTATCTTAGGTAATCCGATAGACGCCTAAGATGATGAATAAGACATGAATGGATGAATTATGATTTGTCTGTGATTGATGATGATTGTTCAGGATATGCAAGGAGGTGCCTAACGTATCTGGAGGTTATCAGATTATTTGTACAAGAGATAAGCGAATAGTTGGTGAGTAACTTAGAACTTCTGACTTGGTTTATAAGTTACACTGTCTAGATATTATATCTTCATACACTGTATTGTTTTATATGTTATACTGTTTAAATGCGTATACTTAAATGCATACCCTTTTGTACTTCATTACACATGGCATGATTTTGTTCCATCCTGACCTTTTCTATTCTTTGATTTATTTGCCTATGCTCCTAATTGATATACTAGCATCCTGTACTGTTCAATCTGTTCTAATCTGTTGTTCCATTTAGTTCAGTCCTGTTTTATTCTACTTAACTGCATTTAGTGGATTTATAAAACTGCTATTTTTGAAATCACTAAACTATCCATGTGCTTTATAAGCAAGAACTGGTTTTGAAACCCATGATAGGGAACCTGTGTTACTCACTGGGCTTATTTAAGCTCACCCCATTATCCTAACATTTTTCAGGATTTATCTCCTTTAGATTAGAAGGCACTATGATATGACATGGATAGGCCGAGTGGCATTCCAAGTAAAGGATCTGATGGCACTGATTTGTGGAGACTTGTATTCTTGTGGACTGAATCAGGTTATTCAGGTGAGTGACATGATTTGATTGACTTCCTTGATATGCATTAGATGTATTGGGACATGGCTCAAGGTAATGGTACTCTAGAGATATTAGATGTGCTCTATGTTATATGTTTGATTATAGATGTGCTCTGTGGCTAGAGTTATTAGCTGTGTGGTTTTAGATTTGCTCTGTGGTACATACCTCTATGGTATTTATAAACGAGTTACATTTTCGAGATGAAAAAGTTTTAAATTTCGCTACTCTGACCCTACATTTGGAATGCAATTCATCAGTAAGTTCAGAAGTTTGCCTTTGGTTGGTCGCATTGTCGGTCGGCAAACCAGCAAGGCAACTAATTGGCATCACGTCCTCGACATCCGCGTAGGGTGGGGTTTCGGGATGTGACAGAAGGGAACAGCAGTGCAGCAAGCAAAGCAGTGCAGGCCATGGACAAGTAGGGACGCGGCAGGCCAGACGCGCACAGGGCAGGACGGCACGCGCGCATGGGCGCGGCGCTGGACAGTCTAGGCCATTTCTGATTTTTTTTCTCAGTGTTACTGTTCTGGACAGAGAGCAGAAATTTTATTTTTCTACAGAAACACTGTAGTAGATTCAACCTATTGTTCCAATTTTTGAATTTTTTTTTCCAAAGTTTTTCAAGCCACTTTGCACCCATTTTTAGCCCATTTTCCCATGGTTTCTAAACCCCCATTTTAAGCACTTTTCTCACCCCTTCTAAAGGGTGTTTTACACACTTAATCAATTCTTTAATTTTTTAAAAATTTGGACATAACCTCCTTTGTTTTTCTAAGTGTTTTTCTCACCTAATTTTCACAACATCCATATGTGTAAATGCATAAACAACCCACCCTCACTCGGTGGCCACAAGTTCATCAAATTCAAACATACTTCCTCTATTTTCAACATATCCATTTAGTACACATTAAACCAAAAAGATCATACATTCATTTAGGTCTTAACCCGTACATTTCAAAATGGCCCTATGCCTATTGTTCACAAATTACCCAAGTCTAAATACAATAAATGGGGCTTATGCCCATACATTCAAAAAAATGCCCCAAGGGCCAAATCTTCAACATAATCCATTTCTTCCCATCCTTCAAGACTTAAACAAGTCTCAAGTGCCCGAGGCCTCATCTGAAAAATGATATCCCACGAATGGGTCAGCTCAACAGCTGGTATAATGTAATACTAAGACTAGTAACAAGTTTAAGGGCGTGGCATGTGCAAGTGTACATTCATATCTACATATACTATTATAATCTACATGCCATCCAATTTATAAACATAATGTACTGACAAGATTCATAACGCAATCATACAAACTCTATACCACATCCGTGAATTCATTTATGCCATGTTGTGCAAATATACGTGACACACCCATGCCATTCTATGCCACACCCATGTCCTATTTTCGAAACACATCCGATGGAACTTGAATACCAATACCTGTTCATGGAACACATCCGTTGGATTCTGGGCACCAATGCAATGGCCAATTTTGGGTTTTTCACCACAGGATCTAGACCCTCATAATGCATAGCACCACGTGCTCAACCCATACCATGTTTTCAAAGAATCACACTATGCCAAAATGCCATGATCTCATCATGCACTTCAATGTGACAATTTATCAAACACATGGTGTCCCATCTCAAGTTATGCATTTTTATCCCACATAATTCATAACTTTAAAACTCCAAAACATATTTCACATAAAAAATGCCATAACTACACATATTAACACAAATTTAAACCACAATTCCATAATTTTACAATTTCACAAAGAACACAAAATTTTCATAAAGTACCAAGGTACTAATTCATCACATGGTCCAAACCACAAGGTGTGTCAACATGCATATAGGCCAAAAATGTAAAAATACAATCCTATCAATAGAACACACCTTAATCATAGCAACAATTTATCAAACAACACCAAGAACACATATATCCTTAAACTACCAACTCTAGGCTTTTCAAAGGAACTACCTTCTAAGTGGTTTCCTAACCTCAAGTAAGCCCCCTAAACAGCCCAACAACATGAAAAAATACAAGAAAGCTTAAACCTATTACTAGCTTAGCACTACATCATACCTAGATCAATTTTTATCAAACTGCAAAAGCTGTGTTTGCTGTATGGCCAAACTGTTAAGTGAGGGTACAGGTCTTGATGAGAGGAACAACTTCTCAGAAGGAACCTTGGTGAAAATCTGACTTGAAAGATGTGTTTCGGAAGCTTGAAGCTTGAAGGAACTAGGGCTTTTGCTCCCTTTCTCTCTATGGACGCCCACTGCTCTGAATTTCAGAGTGTATTCTATTTCTAAATCCTTTTAAGGGTTGTATTTATAGTGAAGGGCCAAAAGGGGTAAGGGAAAAATGACCATTTTGCCCTTAATGAGCCTGGGGACCCCGTTACTCTACAACCCGTCCCGAAACGTCTTGATTTGACATTTTGTTTTAACCAATGTTCATAAAATTATTTTAAATAAAAATTTTTAAATAAATAAATTTTCGCCCACGGCCGGGTTTGGCCAGATCCACCCGGGTCACCCAAATGCCCTTTTGGTCCAAGTTTAAAAACTATTTCCGTTTTGGCTCAAATTCGTACAGCAGGTATATTTTAATATTATAAGCATATTTTTATTCTATGACACACTCCAAATATACTTCTAAATATGACTTACACCTAAACGATGCATGTTCAACGCCCTACCAGTAAACCATGCAAGAATAATGCCTTACCAGCAAAAATGAAAAAAAATTTCTCATTTTTTAAATCTCTACAAATACCCTGGAAAGGTAGTAGAATTAATGAATGACATCTAGAAAAAGTAGTAACACCTTGAAAGGCAGTATTTGTGACGGGTAACATCTAAGTAGAATACTTACACTCTGAAAGGAAATGGATGTAACAATGAATTAAGAAATGAGAGATAGCCTGAAGGAAACTTAAATGGGTAAGTACAGGGGGAGTCCGTAAACCTTATTGATTTGAGTAATAGATTGATGACGTACCAGAAATATGAAAAGTCTTGAGTAATTATAGATAAACCCTGATAAGGTAAAAGATAAATAGAGTTTTGAAGACATTTACTAAATAAGCGAGACTGTTAGACTTTGACATCATGCAATGTGATGATTTTGAAAAATGGCAGATATATGATGAATAAGTGTTAGAAAAGATTTGATAATCTTAGAAATGATCCGAGTAGTAGATTTGATATGTATAAAGATGATACTCTGTCAAGTAGATTAAAAGTAAGTGATAAACAATCCTAAGTAAAATTTTAGGGATTTATGTGATCTAGATGATTGTAAAAGGCTGAAAGTGTAGTAAATTCTTTAGAGAGAATCGTGAAATAAAATGATATACGAGATTGTGAAAATGCTACAAGAATGCTTACAAGTATAAAAGGAAGTAAAGGTCTGTTAACAGTAAGAGAATTTTGAACTGTATAAATTTTAGAAAGTTTAAATCATTTTTAATAAAATCTCAGACAAGATGTAATCATGTGATTATATGACCTAGAAAAGACACAAAGTATATAGAAACTCCTAGTATTGTTACAAGAAATTCTCTAAAGAAAGGAATTAGTTAAATAATGATTAAAGAAAAATGCAATGTATGATAGAGAACAGAACGTGATACAAGATATAATATACCCATGATCAGTGTTAGAATTCATACAGAAATATAAGACAGTATGAAAGAGAATAAAGTACATAACTAAAAGTAGTAATTACAAAGAGATCCAAATGGAATAGTGTATATCCAAAGTACTGATGAAAATGAGCATAGAGTTTTCTAAATTATGAGCGTTCGAGTTTTGCGAACAAAACTCAGTTTAAGGGAGGTAGAATGTAACATCCCAACCTAGATTATGACACGTAAATCGAGGTAGACTTGGTCGAGTAGTGTAATACTAGTTGTAACCAAACGTGAGTTCCAAATGAAATAGAAAAATTCCAATTTTGTCTAAAAGAGTCAAATAATAATACCGAGATTTGACCAAGCCATGAGCATAATACCAAAAGTAAACCGAGACCAGATTCAGACCAAGAAAAGTATACTTCAAATATACAAACTATCACGAATGAGTAGTATACAGTAAATGGGTACGAATACCGAGGTAGAAGTCATAATCTCAGGGAATTACGAGATTAGGACAAGCCAAGTACGAACAGACCGAGCCGATAAATATAATACCAAAAGAGACCCGAGCTATCGTAGTAAGTTATGTACGATAATAGGCACGTAGTTCGAGATAAATAGTGAAACTCACAAATTGAGTGATATACGATATTCAAATATACGATCTAAATCACAAGCAACCCTGAGTGCCCAAGAGTACTATACAAGAAACCTGAACGGTACAGAGAATCATGCCGGTAGGCCAGCATATGCCTCGATATACATGCACAGTATATTTTGTACATATAAAGGTATATATATATATATATATGATAATATATATGTATATATACATATAATAAGGTATATTAATATATATATATATGATAATATATATGTATATATACGTATAATAAGGTATATTAATATATATATATATACGATATATATATATAAGGTATAAAGTATAATAATTATATAAGTATGTATTATAGTATGTATACCTAAGTATCAAGATATTAAAATACATATACATGCAAATGCATGCAAGTGGGTGAGAAAATGTAGTGTCGGGAGAAAGTGGATAATTACTGTGTGTTAATGTGTGAAAAATGTATACTATAATATATATATATATATATATATATATATATATAAAGTATCTTAAGAATTTGAATGCAAAGAAAACAAAAAAATGGATCAGTCGAAAATAGAGAAAAAGAAAAGTCAGAAATAGGAGGGAGAGAAAAAGAGAGAGAGAGAGAGAGAGAGAGAGAGAGAGAGAGAAAACGGCTGGAATTATGTGTGTATATATATATATATATGCGTGAGGGTTGGATAGAAAAATCAGAAAAGAAAAAAAAAGGAAACAAGAAGCTGAGAGCTTCAGAGAGATCCTGAACCATTCAGAAATTGAAGTAAGAAGAAAAAGGTGTAACACCCCGACCTAATGACGTGTCATAACGAATACGAGTGTGAATATTGATATACAAACTTTCAGTAATTAGGCAGATTATTAATAATAATAATAATAATAATAATAATAATAATAGTATAAGAAAAATAAAGAAAATAAAATATAATAATATTACATGTACAATACATAAAATAAAATATAATACTACTAATAAGATTAAAATAACATAAAATATGCATATATATATATATATATGTATATCTAAACCAACACATGAAATGTACATAAATACTTAACATATGTACATAAGATACCATGTATAATTATATTTAAATACGGTTGCCTCATTGTGTATATATATATATATATCAGTACATGTATCTATATATATATATATATAGAAATACATAATTAAAGAAAGTAAAAGAAAATTTGTAAACTAAATGAGGGATTAAGGGAGAGAATCTGTGGGCTGTCTTCAGCTGAATCCAAAAATGGGTGGCAGCCATATGATTGTAATATATATAACAACTGTGAGGTGTCCTTCATACAAACGGTAACCATGTGATGAAGGCAAGTGGTCTCCATGCAAGGCATGATGCCAACAGGTGGCAATGCCACTAACTGCATGGTCAATTGATAAGAAATAAAACGGGCAAATAGAGAGAAAGAGATGTGGACAAACAGGAGCAAGAAACTGATAGAAACTGGAGTAGCAAAACAGGAACGGAAGGAAGGAGAATTCTCAAAACAATCAGTGTAAACAGGTAAATTTAGATTGAATTTTATTCCTTTACGTTTCAAATTTTAAACATGCAACTATGATATGTTAAACTACATAATATCAGTTTTACATTGCAAAAAGAATGAGCAAAAATAGTGAAAAATCGAGTGAGAAATTCAAATTTACAAGTCGAATAAAAAAAAAAAAAATCCAGAAATGTTTACAACAGGTCTGAAATTAGTTGAACCAAACTTGGATTAGTGTCTTGGGGCTTAAACTAGACCTCATTAGGGTTCTTAAACCACTAACCCGCGACCTCGAAACCTAAGGAATGACCCCTAAGAACTTAGTTGCAGGTTTTATCGTTTAAACCCAGTTTCAGTTTTAAAGTCCTAAACTCAGTTTTTAGGATAGAAATCAAACCCCCATACTGTAAGAAAGACGTAGCACCAAACCATGTTAAAAATGGTTGAGAAATGAGGACTTATTACCAAAATTATCAGATTCGGCTATCATAACTTAAACCGAGTAATTAGGTTAGTTTAATGCTTGAAATGAATGCCAAGATGAACCTTGAGATGTCAGGAACAATCTCAGTAGAAAACAGTAGCAAATAATCGAACCAAAATCCACGAAATTAAAGAAAAACGAAACCCAGAATTAGGGCAACAGTGTTAAATTTGGTGAAGGAGACGACCGAGTTGACTCGTTGTTGAATCGAGTCACCCGAGCTAACTCGGACACGTGTCAGAACGAGACCAAGTCCACCGAATTATTAGAACGGCGACGTTTTGGTTGGTTTTTAATTTAAAAAAATTAGGGCTGACGTCAGCATGACGTCAGCTTTATGTGTTTAACCAAATTGAACCGGTTGGTTCAGTCAAAACCGGACCGGTTCAGTCCCAATGCAACTGAACCCACTGGTTCAGTCCGGAAGTTAGGGAAATTGTAATTTGACCCCAAAAATTTTATGAAATTCCACTGTGGCCCACTTTAAAATAAATTAATATTAAATTAATAATATTAAATACCAAAATTACGAAATTGCCCCTAATCCTCAAACAAGTCAAACGGAGTCCGAATAAAGTAAACGAATAGTGGATTTTTATTATTTTGGACATTCTGAACCCAACGGTGGGGTCCGTTTCATGAGAAGGGACCCCGAAAAATTAAGACACGATAAAGTATAATTACCAAATTGCCCCTAATGTAGCCAATGTCCAAATAAGACAAGTTATTAGTGTATTCTTATTTTCTTGAGCCTTTTGAGATCAACAGTGGGGTCCGATTCACGAGACGGGACTCCGAAAAATATGGCACGCGAAATGGCCAAAATACCCCTAAGGTACCCGAAGCCAAATAAAAAGCTAAGAGGGTCTAAATTGACTTTCTTCGACATTCCGAATCCAACGGTGAGGTCCGTATTACGAGATAAAGTATGAAAAATGTGATGCGTCAATAAAATAAGACTCACGATAAGACATTAGGACATAATACGATTTAAGCATAATTAGAAACATCAATAGGAGATATTTGAAGTACATTGAAGTTAATAGATTATTGTGAATTGTTTCTAGGAACTACAAAGGGAAAGGAACAACCAAGTAATAGTGCAAACCCAGGAAATCAAGGTGAGTAATCTTGCATTTGAAGTGGAGATTTTAACTCCACGATTTAAATGATGTTTTAAACTTCAAAATATCTGAAGCATTGAATGTTTAAATTCCATATTTCATGACTCCCGTTTTGAAATATTCTGCTTTTATAATTCTCTTATGACATGTTCAGTAAATGATCTTTGTTACAGTTCTTTTTGAAAGTGTTTAACATGTCATCTGTTCTAAAATGTTATTTCAACTATGTGAAGATTCTATCAAGAACATCATCATCTTTTAAATGCTCACAAAAGCATTTCTTGAAGAAGTCATGTTTAAATGCTCATAAAAGCATTTCTTGAAGAAGCTAACGTTTTGCAAGATAATAAAGATGCATAAGCATCTTCAGTTATTGAGCACCCTTCGGGTTCTCAATTCAGAATAATGCCTGGCAGCAAGATCTAATCCCCCAGGCAACGAGATCTCTCAGAAGTAAGACTAGGGTCTGGTTCGAAACGGATCCTTTAGTTAAAAAGTGAAAAGATGACAAATGATTTTTGAAAATGGAAGCAGGTTTTCACCCCCATTTTCACTGTGCATGTTTAATTGTTTGAAATGCATATACTCTATTTTAAGGAATGTTTAACTAGCTTGAATACTTTAAATGTTCAAAGCTATCTGTTATGAAAAGTGCATGTACTCTGTGTTTAAAATGTACGAACAATTGGTAGTGTGCATTTTATAAACTCTCATGTACGAAACCACTGCCAATTGAAAACCCATGACAGATGCAGGAATTACTCATTGGGCTTTTCGAAGCTCACCCCATTCCCTAAATTTTTTTCAGGTAACGATGATGAATGGGAGCCTTGCTCCATTTGGGGATGACGACTAGTGGCTTTAATATGATCAAGGACTTTTGGAAGTACTAAGGACCCGTAGATGGTCGAATTTTGAAGTGTAATAGATTTTAGACAACATGTACTTAAGCCCTCGAGGCATTCAGATATGTACTATGTATAACACTTTAAGTTTTAGTATGCTCTGATTATTATTATTATATGTACCGCTATGAAGAGCGGCAGTACCGGATGGATGTGCGACAGATTTTAACAAAGAAAAGAAAAAGTTTAAGTTTTTCACGCTTCCGCAACCACAGGCCGCACCGCCATCCGATATTGTTGCTTATGTTCACCTCGCCCAAAGGCTCCCGAGCCTGAAGGCGGCGGTCGCGATCCGAGATCCGCACAGGGTGGGTTTCGGGTCGTGACAAAAGGAGTGCGAAAAGGGGCAACTACGAGCCAAAAGCTCAGTCGAGTGAGTAAACTTGAATTCTGGATTTTACGATTTTAAGCATGAAAGCTTGTTTAAGTTTAATGGTTTTAAAGATCATGAAAAATGGTAAATTTAGGAAGAAACCGCAGCCCATTTGGTTAAGAAACGAGTGAGAACAATCAATTTAAAGTTTGAAGGATAATTCCGGGTCACTGAATTTGTGATCAATTTAGCTTGTTTTATGAATGGGGAATTATTGCCCATAGGTGCAGCAACTTGTAGGTAAAATTTGGGTTCAAAACAATGGCTAAAAAGCCATGAAAAAGGAAAAATTCAGTTCGCCGAAAAATCTGGGCAACTTGTCGGAGTTGGCTGCAACTCCAATTTTTGAAGCCTTCTAGTGATGCAAATTGAATTTCGAGGGTAGATATGGAAAGCTCATGAGGAGTAGAAGAGGAACCCATTGATTTGGCATCAGAAAATCACTAGAAAATGGCTGCCGTCCCCAGAGAAGGCAACCGGCACACGCTAGAAAGACGCGTTGTGCGCTACTTGCGTGTTAGAGGTTTGGGCCATAGGTTTTGGGTCGGGTCGACCCGCCCAACCCAATATGGGATTGACCCAATACAGGTGCATCCTTGATAAATTTTTAAAGGTTTTAAAAACCTAATTTGTGGCTGTTTGGATGTAAGTATAAAAAATAGAAATTAAATTGAAATTGGAATAAGGATAGCCTATCCAAGGTTAGGCTTAATCCGTTGTTTGGTTATTCCAAATATGAATAGGATTTTTTGAAATTAGAAGTTGACCCAGAACTTATAATTATTACAAATTGACCCCAAGTAAATAAATATTATTTAATTAAATAAATTATTTAAAAGGAGAAATTACCAAAATGCCCCTAAGTCAAAAAGGAGTCAAACGGACTCCGATTAAAGAAAATGAATAGTAAATTTTTATTATTTCGAGCATTCTAGAATCAATGGTGGAGTCTGATTTGTGAAAAGATGTCTCAAGAAGCAAAAACCCATAAAAGTACAAAATGATCGTTTTACCCTTTTTAGTACAAAAGTCTGAATTGAATTTCGCGAAAGCCTAAACTGACTTTGTTCGACATTCCGGATTCAATAGTAAAGTCTATTCAAGTAAAAAAGATACCCATAGTAACGAGACATAAAATTTGATGAATAGCATGAGTTATATATATATATATATATATATATTGAGATGAGCTTCCTGAATCATAGGAATGCCAAGAGAAAAGGAGAACGCAGTTTGACCTTCTAGACAAATACAGAAAGAGGTAAGTAATATCTGATCTCTACATGTGTTACTTTCTAAGCCATGTCAATAGTTCTTTTGTATATTGTCTATTGTATTCTATACATACTAGTGTTTATTGAGCCACATTGATATTGTCGTATCATATGGGAAGCATTTATTGATTTCTATATATATCTCAATCATGATTATACATTGTGCATAGAGTTCTTTTTGTACACTTGTACCTAGGGTCGTGAGGGCTAGACAGTTTTATTTGAAGCAGTCTAGTAACTATAGCCTCAAAAACTATCATTACATCAGATTGCCTAGAACCAGTTATGATTCCACTATACTCTTCACGGAAGATAGCATGATCCCGATATATTTTTAGTGTCGGATTTATGCTCAGTCATAACTCCATCTGATGCTATTTATGACCCTCGGGTCAAGGTTTCGAGTGGAACATTTGCTACGTTGCTATATGAGGCATGGGACGTAGAGTCACATTGTATACAAAGCAGTATTATTCAGAAAGCCTGCATGGGACTGAATACGAGCTCAAGGGGAATTTCGAGCCCCGCGAGTGCATCTCTTTTATTGTTATCATTGTCATTATTGATTATCATAATTTGATCATGTTATATTATTATGAATGATCATGAGTTCACACAGCTTTTCTTGAGTACATACAATTCATACTTGAGACAGCTCATGACTGTAGCAGTATGATATTGTTAGCAGATCAGATCTTCATTGCTTTATCATTTGAGCTTCCAACCATTTGATATTAATTGATGAGTTCTACATTTCTTAACTAACTATCACATTTGCATTTATCCTAGTTCTTTTTGGATTATGCTTTCTATATTCACTTGTACAAATGACAGAGCAAAGGAGAATTACTTACTAAGCTTAAGTTAGCTCATCCCAAACTTACTAAAACATTTCAAGAAAGGAAGCTGTAGAGGAGCAGTAGCAGTCAGCTAGATAGCAATGGATATTTTTGAGATAAATGTAATGTATAATATTCAGTACAGTCTTGTAGCTCTCCCATGTCATCCACGTCTTGGGGATGTAATGTATTAGACTTTTTAAAGTCTGTATTTTGAGAACCAGATTTTATATACATGCAACTTTTATTTAGAGACTTTCGTTGTTTATGTTATGATATTTATTGCATGTTAGTAGCATTTATTGTGTAACAAGTTTCGGTAGTTTCAAGTTTTAGATGAGACCCGGTTCAACAATAGTGTCGGATCGGTTCGCGACACGAGATCTGCATAGGGTGGATCTCGGGTCATGACATATGAGATATTAAAACTGTGTCATTTTGTGTTTTGTTTTAAAATAGAATTGGGGGTGTTTGGCTTCTAGTGTAAGAAATTGATTTAAAACCTAAATTGAAATTGGGATATCTTATCCCTATTTTATAGACTTGGCCACTATTTGGCTATTCCAATTAGGAATAATAATTTCTAAAATTCTGATTTGGCCCAAAGGTTTAAGAAATTAAAAAAGGAGCCCTAGACTTATGATTAATTATGATATGACCCAAAGTAATTAAATAAAAATATTTAATTAAATATTTATAAAAGAAAAAATTACCAAAATGACCCTAAGTAAAAAATGAGTCAAACGGACTCCAATTAAAGTGAATGAATAGTGAGTTTTAATTATTTTGGGCATTTTGGACTCAATGGTAAAGTATAATTTGTGAAAATAGGCCCTAAGAAATAAAGACACATATAAGTGCAAAATAACCATTTTGCCTTTTTTAGTACAGAAGTCCGAATGGAAGTCCGTAAAAGCCTAAACTGATTTTTTTCTACGTTCCAAACTCAATAATGGAGTCCATTTTACCAAAATAAATACTTATAGTATTGATATATGAAATTGGTTAAAGTATAGGCTATACATATACCTAGCAATTAATTGAGAGATATTGTCTACTGATGAAATAAGGACTTCAAAGGGAAAGGAAAAAGTGATAAAATACTGAGATAGAACATATTGATAAAAGGTAAGTAAAACCCAATCTCTTACATGTGACATTCTTAACCATGTTTATTTTTGTAATACCCCGAAAATCTGACAGAACCGAGACTGCACCCCGATCTAATAAATATAAATTTCGTGACGCTAATGATTTAAAATAACTTAAAATACAGCAAGCAATGATGGGGTAAATTATTAAAAATATAAAATTAATCCAGACCACTAAAAATGGTGCATGCTCAGAGAGATAGATGACTCAGTCAAACGAGTACCAAGATGAATATATGGGACTGATACGAATAATTAAAATTATGTGAAAATAAATAAGACATTAACAAGGATCTAATGTTGGCAAATAAATTCCCGGCTTTATCGGCATGTTATAGTTTAATATTTTATAGAATGAAATATTAAACTATTACAGTGAAATAATTATGAAAATTTTGTGGGGACGACTAAGGCACCCAATGTCGGTAAAAAGTATATTGATAATTCCGAGCCTTGGTTTTAAGCCAAATTATCGACATGCCATAAATTACGAAATTATAAAATAAAATACGGATATATATATATATTATTAAATAATTATACATATTATGTGTATGTGTATAAATAAATACATATAAAAATATAGTGTGTGGCAAACATAATATATATAATATATAAAATATATATATATATATAGATAGATAGGTAGATTATTGGAGAAGCTTTTTGAAGAAGCTGGAAGCAGAAGGGAGTAGAGAGAAAAGAGGAGCAGCCGAAGCTGCTAGAAGGGGAGGTCGGTGAAGAAAAGAGGGAAATTTGGAAGCTTTTAATAGGAAAATTCTAGGCGTTGCAACAGAATAACGAAAGTGTGAGAAAAGCCTTGAAAGTTCGAGGCGGAGCACTTGGCGTTGATATCCAAAACAGAGAAAGACGCGAGGCAGGTGCTCCGTGGATTCGAGAACACATTGGAGATTAGAAATTGGTCAAGATCAGGATTTGGCAAAAGGGTAACTCGCATCTCTCTCGCTCTCACATCCTCCTCATCGCCACCATCAGCGTCTCATCTCTCCATGTTGGGTAAGGAGCGGCAGACGATGCGATTGATTGGAAACAGATTTTTGGGCGATATGTAAATATATTGTGTTGTTGGTAATAGTGCTGAATTGGAGGAGCAATAGCTTGATTTGTTTGTGGTTTGAATTGAGAGAGTCGGTGTGCAGAGAAGCTGCTGGAAGTGACTGGATTTGGGTGTGGGTGTTAAACGAATCAGGAAATAGAAACAAGGAGAGAGCGGTAGTAACGGTGCAGAAATGAAAGAAGTTGAAGCAGGGGTATGTGTATGTATATACATGTGTGCGTGTTGGTGCAGCAGTGTAGTGGTGTGGCAGGTGGTATGTATATATATATATGTGTGTGTGTGTGTGGGTGATGTTGCGGTTTTGTGGGGTTCCTCTGTTTCTGTCGCTTCTGATTGCCGCTTCCAATTGAGAACAAGGGTTGCTATTGGAGTTGCAATAGGGGGGCGATGACGATGTTGCGGCAATAGTGGATGGGTTCTATGATGCATATGGGTGGCCACGAATTCTGCAATTCAAGGAAAGAAACTAGCAACAGCAGAAATGTTTCGGCAACAAGAAAAGAAGCAGCGGAGGAAGCCATAACAGTAGAAAATGAGACGCTGAATAGATGAGATTTTAGATGGTCTCGGATTCAGGTGCGTCCGACTGGAACTTTACCATCTCTATTGATAATGATTGCTGTGAGAATGGAAAAATAAAGGTTTCAGACTTTGGATTGAGCGCTCTTGCTAAATCTAAACATTAAGATGGGCTGCTCCATACAACCTGTGGGACCCTTGCCTATGTTGCTCTAGAAGTGAATCATAGAAAAGGCTAGGAAGAATCTAAAGCTGATATCTGGTCATGTGAGGTGATCTTATATGTTCTATTGGTTGGCAAATCAGCTCTGACCAGAGCAGCTTGTTGTGAAAGGGAGAGGGCTTTTGTTTGGCGGGTCAGGCATCTAATGTAAAGAAAGTAGATTTTTGGGAGGCAGTTTCATACTTGTGATTTTGTGCTTGATCCTCAATCTGTTTCACAACAGCAGGCTATTATCGTTTATCACAAGAATGGGAGCATCTGTGTAATTGATTTGGGATCTACACATGGAACATTTGTTGCAAATGAGTGAATGCTTTGAAGCGAGCATAAATACTAGGTGTTGGGCAAGTTCACAAGGGAAGCTTATTGTGTTTGGGTATCCTTTTCAAGTTAATTTGGCCCTTCAGAAAAACATGCAGGTTATTGGCAAGAGATTATTGAGGGCAATTTAAGAGATAGGTGCTTCAAGATAAAGGCAATTCCTGAAGAGAGTGCCAATATAGCTACAATCAATTAGCTTGATACTATGGGTTTTGACTTTACTTGTAGTAATCTAAGCTACTGATTTGGAAGACTCTGCACAGTAATCTGATGAGAGGAAGGGAAGTTCTTCATTATCTGATGGATGGGATGATAAAGGGACAGAATCTATCAGGACCATCATCTGCTTGGGGGAAAAAGGCTGAAGAAGCTGATGAAACTGGATTTAAAATGGTTGGCTAACTCGATCAACCTGCTGGTGTGTTTCTTCAACTACTGAACCGTGGACTGAAGATCAACCTCAAACTTTAAATACACAACAATTTGGTTCACGTTTTGACTATAATTCTCCAAAGGTTGGATATGTTCACATCTGAGGAGCATGATCTTTTGGATGTTAAATCAATTATGATGGCCATAAAAAGGATAATGCCAGGAGATGCATAGACATGGCTAATGACATACTTGGAGGATATCTGTGAATGGAGATAAGCATATATTCAAGTGAGTAACTCGGACTCCTAACTTGGTGTATATTTTTGTATACTGTACTACTTTATATGCTGGACTGTTTTATACACCGTATTGTTTTAATGCATATGCTTTCACGCATACTCTTTGTACTGCATTGCGCATGGCATGATTTCATTTTGTCTTGCCTTTTGATGTATCCTGTTCTGATTCTGTTCGGGTTTGTCCTGTTCTGTTATACGCCATTTGGAATCTATTCTGTTTTGGCTCAGTTTTGATCTGATTTGTTCTGTTAGGGGGTGAGTTTAAGTCCTACCCCAAAGGAACCAGGCGGCTGCTCCTAAAGAGGAGTGAGTATAAGTCCTACCCCAGAGGAACTAGGCGGCTGCTCCTAAAGAGGAGTGAGTATAAGTCCTACCCTAGAGGGACCAGGCGGCTGCTCCTGATCTGTCTTGATAGGGGTGAGTATAAGTCCTACCCCAGAGGAACCAAGCGGCTGCTCCTGATGAGGAGTGAGTATAAGTCTTACCCTAGAGGGACCAGGCGACTGCTCCTGATCTGTTTTGTTTGATCTGTCTGATCTGGTCAGTTCTGTTCTATTATGTTCTAATTTGTTCTGTCTTAGCTCTGTTCTGATTTCTCTAATCAGTCTGTTCTGATATGATCTCTTCGAGCTGCATTTATTCTACATGAGCTGGATTATTCTATTTGAGCTACATTTGAGCATACATGTATATATGAACTGGATTTGAAACCCATGGCAGGAACCTATGTTACTCACTGAGCTTGTTTAAGCTTATTCCATTTATTTAACATTTTTCAGGATATATCTCCATTGGATTAGAAAGCACAAGGACATGTCATTAGGGACTAAGAGGCATTCCCAAGTGAGGATCTGATGGCAATAATATGTGGAGACTTGGGTTCTAATGGATTGATCCTGGCTATTCTGGTGAGCGTGATGATATAGTTGACTTTATTCATATATAATAAATGAGTAGGGACATGGCTCATGGTAATGGTACTCTGGAGGAATTTGATATGCTCTGTGTTATATATTGTTATAGATGTGCTCTGGGGTTAGAGTTATTAGCTGTTGGTTATAGACTTGCTCTGTGGTACATACTTATGTGGTATATAGTTGAGTTGCGTTCCCTAGATAAAAAGGTTTTAAATTCCGCTGTTTTGACCCTACATTTGAAGTGCAATTCATTGTATGGTTCAGAAGATTGCCTTTGGTTGGTCGCATTTTCGGTAGAGAGACCGACAAGGCGGCTAACTGGCATCACATCTTTAGCATCCAGGTAGGGTGGGGTGCAGGATGTGACAATTTTATTACTACCAAAAGTTGTATTCTTATACGTACCCGATGCTTATTGTTTCCACAATGTGATAATTGTTCTATCTTGTAGAGATTGATTGACTGTTATATCATTGATCATCATGTTGCACACTTTGTACTATGCCTTGAAAGGCCTACTGTTATGTTCTTGAGGAAATGAATGATATTCCATTTATGTACACTTCTTATGGAATTATGAATGATCATGATATATTACGAATGTCAGATTTGTGCTCAGTCACAACATCCATCCGATGCTTTCTGATTGACTGGACCTATGGGTCAAAGGAAGTCCGTGAACGGACATATGGCAATGATGGCATTATATACACAGTGAGTTTTTGAGGAGGGTATGTCGGGCCCCAAAAGACCGAGGGTGTGCCAAGCCTTGAACAGAGCAAATGCTTCACTCATGTTTGATTTGATATCATAACATTTATTGGATTCATAGGATGGTTATGTTATTCCCTATGAATAATCTTATGTTGAAAGCTTGTCCATTGATTTACGGTTGATTGACTATCTAATTATTGTGAAACTATATATATTGTTTGATAGACTCTTATTGAGGATCCCATGTTTATTGTATCATCGTTATTCCCTACTCATGATTGGTTATTATGATCGCTACTAGTTTGATTAGCCATTACGGCACTTTACCTCATGATTGGTCATTTTGATCTATACTGCCTTGATTAGCCAATATGGCATCTTCCTATGATTGGCTATTGCAGCATTTTATTTCATGACTGGCTATTATGTTTCATATCTCTAATTATGTTCCTTCTATATTGACTATGACCAATGGCAGAGATGAGAATTTACTTACTAAGCTTTGTTAGCTCATGCAGACTTACTCATTGTTTCAGGAAGGGGCGCTACGAGACAACAGTAGGAGCTTAAGAGCATAGGAGGACTTTTGAAAAATGTACTAGTGATAATATAATTCTCCCATGTATTCACCACCTAAAGGTGATGTAAATGTCAGTTCCCATTTTGATATATGTAGAACCATATTATATTTATTTAAGACTTCCGCTGTTTCATTATTTAAGTTTTTGTATATTACATATTGTTATCATTGTTACAAGGAAAGAAAAGTAGGGACGGCCACAGGGTCGGCCTCGCGATCCCTAATCCGCATAAGGTGGGCTTCGAATCGTGACAATGGTTCCCTTGATTGGTATAAGAGCTTCAAGCTCAAGCACATTAGGAGATCGAATCCCACTAACTGTAGTTCCGTTCCTTCCCTTTTTTTTCTAATTAACTCCTAACTAAACAACGGATAGGGCATCTTAAACCAGGATAGGATATCTGTCGCGACCCTCGAAACCCACCTTATATAGATTAAGGGCAACAACCGACACTGTCACTCGGACAGGCCATACTAAATCAAATGAACTATAAAAGAGTGAAAATATATATATATATATATATTTTACAACATAAATCACATATCACTGAATTACTTAAAGCATAAGTTACACCAATACAATTTACCTGATCAAAAGCTTATCTCTAATGACCAACAATCAGAATATCTCCAAGTACAATTTAATCACGGTGATCCAACATACTAGGCTAACCTCATCACTAATGATGCAGTATTATAATACATAATTTTGAACTTAACCTTACAGAATACGTGGTTAACTTTGACTTGGAGTTCATATCGTCAGTGCTAATCATTTGTGTCACATCCCGCACCCCACCCTACGTAGATACCGAAGATGTGATGCTAGTTAGCCGCCTTGCCAATCTCTATATCGACAATGTGACCAACCAAAGGCAAACTTCTGAACTTTATGATGAATTGCATTCCAAATGTATTCCAAATGTAGGGTCAAAGCAGCAAAATTTAAAAATTTTTCTCAGTCGGGAATGCAACTCATCTATATATTATTCATCTATATACCATAGAGCTATATATCACAAGGCACGTCTATAATCAGACATCTAACATATACCACTATGTACGTCTATATTCATACAACTAACATCTTCAAAGTACCAATCCACATGAGCCATGTCTCAATTCATCCATTTCATATCAATAAATTCAATCATGACACGTCACTCACCTGAATAACCTGAATCAGCCCACAAGAATCCAAGTCTCCACAAATCAATGCCATCGGATCCTTACTTGGAATGCCTCTCGACCTACTACTGTCATATCTTGCGCCGTCTAATTCAATAGAAATAAATTCTGAAAAAAAATGTCAGATAAATAGAATGAGCTTAAACAAGCTCAGTGAGTAACATAGGTTCTTGCCATGGGTTTCAAACCAGTTTTTATATACATGATATCAAATAAAATACATGATCAAATGCAGCTCAAGTAGATCAAACAGACCAGATCAAAACAGAACAGAACAGAACAGAACAGACAGAACAGATCATAATAGAGCTAGAACAGAACTGGACTAAGTATCAATCAGTCAAAGGCATATCATCAAATGTGTCTGAACCTCTCCCAACTACCCATGAGCGGATTACTCGAGAGGTCTCTACCCTCTAGGATCATATCAGAATGGAACAGGACAGAATTGAGTGGAACAGAAACAGAATAGGTTGTCAATCAGGCCTATGAGCCTTCCCAGCTGCCCATCTTGGACTACTCGTGGGGCCTCTACCCTCTGGGTCATGCTCTAGCATAAGCCAAATTGTTCAATCATGGAGTGGGCCCAGGAGTAGACACAACATAACAAAACAAAATTGAAATGAACTCTGAATGACATATAACAGAACAGAATAGACCCGACCAGAATCAGGATATATTAAAAGGCAGGACAGAATAGAATCATGCCACATGTAATGCACTACAAAGGGTATGCATGAAAGCATATGCATTAAAATAGTACAGTGTATAAACAGTACAGTATATGAATCTAGATAGTATAGTAAATATACACCAAGTCAGGAGTCTGAGTTACTCACAAACTGTTACGCTTATCTCCTTGTACAGATAATCTGATAACCTCCAGATACGTTAGGCACCTCCATGTATATCCTGAATAATCATCATCAATCACAAACATATCAGAATTTAACCATTCATGACTTATTCATCATCTTAGGCGTCTATCGGATTACCTATGTCACATCCCCCTTACCCACCCTGTGCGGATTAGGGGCATGCAACCGGCCAGTTAGGCACCCATCGGTTTTTTTTTTTTTTTGAAATCAAAATGCCGACGGTAATCCTAACCACAGGCCATTCATCAGTAACATCCAAGTACAATGCATTCAATTAATATAAGTTGCAGCGGAACTAAGGGAATGCATAACACCTTGGCAGAGCCATTAATACATCCATGGTTAACTATTACATCATTGTCCTACAAAAGATACTAGTCTTAGGTTTCAGTACATCATATTCAAAAATGGAGTTAGGTACAAAAATGGTTAATTCATGGATTCTTCAAAATAGTGCTTCGGGTCTCCAACCCGCTAATCTCGGTCGCTAGGTCCATCACCTGAAAAATGTTAGGGAAGGGGTGAGCTTTAAAAAGCCCAGTGAGTAACACGGGTCCCCTGTCATGGGTTTCAAACCATTGTTGTTTATAAAACAGGTGGTCGGATCAGACATTTTAGAGGATATAGTTAAATCCATATATTTGAACAATATTTAAAACAAGAATACAGTCAAAACATCATAGCAACAGAACAGTTCAATAATGAGCAGAGCAGAACAGTATAACAGGATAACCGTACAGTATGCACACTTTAAATAGTGCAATATGCTCATACAGAGTTCAAGACTGAATTTGGTACCATGAGTCAGTAGTTCTTTTAGTAAAAACAAGGATAATTTCATTTCAATACGGAACAGTGAAATCGGACAGGGTAAAATTTAGTCATGCATTGAGTAAAAGCATGGAAGACAGTATATCAGTAGAAACAGTACAGTGCAGTATTCAAAAAATACAATAACTAGACGGTGTACTTATACACCAATTCAGGAGTCTAGGTTACTCACCTTGTGCGGTATCGGGTTTTAACTGAGAAGCCTTTCTCTTCTTCTTATCCTTCTTTATCCTAGAAAATTTATGAACATTTCGTGAATCTCACATGAATCTTAACTTGGTTTATTTTAATTCAAAATTCAACCTGAGTTAGACTATCTCGTTGTCTATGTGTTTTTATGATAATTGAAATTCACCTTTGCACCCACTCTTTCAGGGTTTCCGTGTCTTCCTGTTTCTTTAGTTTGGCCTCCGCGACCATTTCCTTGGTACGCATCTTGTATATAAACGGTCGTACAGAGACTACCTCAGTCGTTTTGGCTATCCTTATGTTCCGTTCGATAATCTTTTGTTGCCATAAGAGTTGTCGCATGAACTCCTGTTGCTTCTTGTCAGCTAGTCTTTCGGCTTTAGACATAATGGTAAATTTCTTGTTTTTCCCTTCCATGACCGGTTTGAGTTTTCACCCTATAGCATGATCCAAGAAGTCAGGATGTGTACTACTTCTAGGCAGTCCGGTCATGAAATTATTTAAGCTTTCATTGGATTAGTTCTTAGTTCATTCGGATGTTATCTAACTTGATACAGGGCTAGGGGTATTTTGGTCATTTCACAGTTGTGGAGTTTCGTCTCCGATTCGTCATCCAATCATGTGTATAGTCCCCTACGTGTCGGGGTTTCTATTGTTTTCAGTTTCGTCTCAATCGGACTTTGTTTGGGTTCTAAACAATGTCAGGGGCAATTTGGTAATTTCGTGTGTTGTATTTTTCGGTACTTTATTTGCTAATACGGACCTCACCGTTGAGTCCGGAATGTCTGACATAGTCAAAATAGACTATCTTTTAGTTGTATTTGGGTTCGAGTATCATCAGGGGTAGTATGGTCATTTACTCCTACGTGTTTGTATTTTTCGGGACTTAATTTCCCAAATCGGACTCCACCATTGAGTCTGGAATGGTTGAAATAGTGAAAATACACTATTCATTTGACTTATTTGGACTTTATTTGACCTATTTATGACCTAGGGGTAATTTGGTCATTTTTATTTAATTAATAAATTAATTAAATAAATTAATTTATTATTTATTAAATTGTCAGGGGTATAAATGAAATAAAATATCAGAATCTGGGCCACAGTGTAATATTTCGGAACTGTTGGGGGTTGGTTTGCAATTTTCCAAAAGTTTGAACTGAACCAAAGGGTTCAGCCCTTAAGCAAGTGAACCGGACCGGTTCAATCCGGTCTTGACCGGTTCAGGGTAATGTGCTGACGTCAGGCTGACGTCAGCCCTACAGTTTAAAATTTAAATTTAACAGTGACAAAACGACACAGTTTGGTTCTAACGGGTTATCCGTTTTTCGGTCGGGTCGGGGCCCGACCCGAAGACCCGGTCCATGGCCCGACCCGCACTGTTCATCGTCCCCAACAGTCTAGGGCTACTGTTGCCCTAGAATTTCAGAATTTTCTTCTTCGATTTCGTAGAGTTTTAAGCATCCATTTTCATTGCTTTCCATCTTAATCGATTTCTAGTGGTCATATTAACAATCTAACATCAATTTAGAGCATCGAATCGAGCTCTAATGGTTCTGTTTCAAGGTGATACCCCGAAACCTGCAACTGACTCGTGATGGTTCATTTTTGGTCCAAATCGCTTGGGGTTTCTTGCGTTGTGAGCTATAGGTTATGGGGTTTCAGTTCCTACCCTAAAATCCCATTTTAATATAGGTTTTCATGAGTTACAACTTTGAACCCGTACCTGCAACCGAGCATTCGATGGTCAAAACCTAGGTATTGAGGTCGCGGTCTAAGGTTTTTGTGATCCTAGGAAGGTCTATTTTACGTCCCAAGTAACTAAAACAAGTTCGGAGCAGGTTGATCTAGACCCATTCAGTCAAGGTCCTCTAATGGCGGGTTTCACTGTTTCCATGGTTTGGGGCAGTTCTGATGGTTCATATGTGAGCATTCAATCCAGATTTTATGGTTTAAACATGATACATGCGTTAAAAATCCTAAAAACATCAAAACAGTAGCTGAAATTTCCAAAGAGAAATTCAAGGTTTTTGGATGACTTACCTTCAAACAGTGGTCTCCTCACTGATTTAGGTTCAAACAGAACTCCAACAGGTTGCTTTGATCCCTCCGTGCACTCCCAGACCTTAGCTCCCTTCTATTGCTTCTTCAATGGATCACCAATGCACACACAAGGTCTCACTTTCTCTCTCTAGATTCTCTCCCTTTCTCTCTAACCCACACTCTCTCTAAAACAGTAGACTGCCCTCAATACAGATCTGGTCTCATGGAGATTGTATATCAAAAATCAGATTTCTTTTCTTGATGTTTCATCTCCCCCAAGTGCATGATGGGTTTGCATGCAATTTGGTTGGGAGGAGATGTAATCATGGTGGAATAGGCATGATGGCTAGGGCTTAGGGTGATGCATGCTGAGGTGTTGCATGCATGTCTATTGGTCACTTTGGGGAGAGGCCAAATCTGATTACTAATTAAATATATATCTTTGCATATATATGCACAAAGGTGCTCCTAGCTTAGTTGGTAAATTTTTGGTAAACTAAATTTTGCCTAGTTTGGTCAAGGGATCAAATCCCCTTGGCCACATTTTTTGGTCTTTTTCCCTTATTTCGGGCTTAGGCCCTGTTTGGCTGCGCATTAATGCAGTTTCACTGTTTTCTCCCTAACTTTCAATCTGTAGCTTAATTTTTGACGCGGTTTCCTTCGGTCAACTCCTAGTTAGGTTAGCTTCAGTGTCTAAGGGTTCAGTGACAGTAATCAGTTTCTCAGAATTTTTAACATTTGCTAACATGGGTTTGATCAGTATTAAACAGTTGAATTTAAACAGTTAAATGCCAGATCAGATTTCAAGAAGAGTTTTTCATTACATAATTTAATAATTAAGTCTGGGGTGTTACATCCTCCCCTCCTTCAAAAGAGTTTTGTCCCCAAAACTCAGCCTAACTACCCTCCAGTGAACAACTCTGGGTACAACTCACGCATTTCTGCTTCGCGCTCCCACGTGGCTTCCTCAGTCGTGTGGTTCTTCCATAAAACCTTCACCAGTGGGATTACCTTGTTGCGCAAGGTCTTTTCCTTATGATCCAGAATTTGCACCGGTTGTTCCTCATATGACAAATCCTCCCTCAGTTGGAGTGGCTCATGTTCAATAACTTGTCCGGGTTCAAGTACACACTTCCTCAACATCGACACATGGAAAACATGGTGTACTTTATCTAGCTCGGGTGGTAGTGCCAAGCTATACGCAACTGGTCCAACTCTTTTCAGGATCTTGAATGGACCAATATAGCGAGGACTTAACTTGCCCTTCTTCCCGAACCGAAGCACTCCTTTCAATGGTGACACTCTAAGGAACACAAGGTCACCTACTTCAAATTCCAAATCCTTTCTTCTGTTATCCGCGTAACTCTTGTATCGGCTCTGGGCTGTTTGTAACCTACTGCGAATCTTCTGAATCTGTTCAGTGGTTTTTTGTACTAGATCCGGCCCAAGTAGCTTCTGTTCACTAGCTTCAGCCCAGCAGAGTGGAGATCGACACCTCCTTCCGTACAGTGCCTCATATGGTGCCATTTTAATGCTGGCCTGATGACTGTTGTTATAGGCGAACTCGACCAATGGCAAATGTTCTGCCCAATTTCCCTTAAAATCCAGTGCACACAGTCGTAGCATATCCTCCAACATCTGTATCACTCTCTCGGACTGTCCATCCGTCTGTGGGTGATATGCCGTACTAAACTTAAGCTCGGTGCCGAGTGCCTTCTGCAGGCTTTTCCAGAAACGTGACACAAATCTTGGGTCTCGGTCAGAAACGATGGACAAGGGTGTGCCATGTAAGCGTACAATTTCTTGAATGTACAACGTGGCTAACCTTTCCATGCTGAAAGTCATTTGTACAGGCAGAAAGTGTGCAGATTTGGTCAATCGATCAACGATGACCCAGATGGAGTCAAAGCCTTTCGAAGACTTGGGAAAGCCGGATACAAAATCCATGGTGATGTGGTCCCACTTCCATTCCGGAATAGGGAGTGGTTGCAAAAGTCCACTAGGGCGTTGATGCTCAACCTTTACTTGTTGGCAACTTGTACAGTGAGCGATAAAATCAGCCACATCCCTTTTCAAACCGGGCCACCAGTACAGTTCCCTAAGGTCATGGTACATCTTTGTGTTTCCGGGGTGTACCGTGAACCTTGAAGTGTGGGCTTCCTCCAAAATTTCCTTCCTCAACTCGTCTATCTTAGGCACACATAGCCTGCCTTGATACCGCAGAATTCCCTCTTGAATTTCAAAATCAGTCTTCCCAATTGTCTCTACTTCCTTGTAGATTTTGACTAACTCCTCATCCTGAGCTTGTCCTGCTTTGATCCGTTCTACCAATGTAGACTCAACTGTTAGATTGGCCAAATATGCCGTACCACCTGGTGGGATCACCTCAATGCCCATCTCGTCCAGGTCTCGAATCAGCTCCTCTTGAGTAGTAATCATATAGGCAAGATTGCCAGACTTTCTGCTCAAAGCATCTGCTACTACATTAGCCTTGCCAGGATGATACTGGATCGTCACATCATAGTCTTTGATTAATTCGAGCCAACGCCGTTGCCTCATATTCAGCTCCCTTTGCGTAAAGAAGTACTTCAGGCTCTTATGGTCCGTAAAGATCTCACATACCTCCCCATATAGATAGTGGCGCCAGATTTTTAGAGCAAATACTACCGCCGCTAATTCCAAATCATGGGTCGGATAATTCTGTTCATGTGGTCGAAGCTGTCTAGAGGCGTAGGCAATGACTCTACCGTCTTGCATTAAGACACATCCCAAACCCTTGTGGGAAGCATCACAATAAATGACGAACCTTCCCTCCTTGGTGGGAATAGTCAGAACTGGTGCTGTAGTCAACTTCTCCTTGAGTAGTTGGAAACTCCGTTCCTGTTCGTCCGTCCAAATGAATGGCACCTTGTTCTTAGTCAAGTGGGTGAGCGGCTTCGCCAACTTAGCAAAATCCTTAACGAAGCGTCGATAATAACCTGCCAACCCAAGAAAACTTCGGATCTCGGTCACGGTGGTTGGTTGAGGCCAATTCAGAATAGCCTCTATCTTATGCGGGTCTACAGCAACACCTTCCTCCGAAATCACATGGCCCAAAAAGGAGACGCTGGGTAGCCAGAATTCACACTTTTTGAATTTTGCATATAACTTGTGCTCCCTCAGGGTCTGTAACGCTATTCTCAAGTGCCTTTCGTGCTCCTCTTCACTCCGCGAGTACACCAATATGTCATCAATGAAAACAATGATGAAATCATCCAAATATGTCTTGAAGACCCGATTCATTAAATCCATAAATGCAGCAGGAGCATTGGTCACACCAAAAGGCATGACCAAGAACTCGTAATGACCATATCGGGTTCGGAAGGCTGTTTTCGATATGTCAGTATTCTTGACCTTAAGTTGATGGTATCCAGTCCGTAAATCAATCTTAGAAAACACACTTGCTCCTTGCAATTGATCAAATAGCTCATCGATGCGTGGGAGTGGATACTTGTTCTTCACCGTCACTTTATTGAGCTCTCGATAATCGATACAAAGTCTTAGAGAGCCATCCTTCTTCTTCACAAATAATACTGGAGCTCCCCAGGGTGACACACTGGGTCGGATGAATCCCTTCTCCAATAGCTCTTGTAATTGAGTCTTCAGCTCTTTTAATTCTGATGGAGCCATTCGGTACGGGGCTTTAGATACCGGTTGAGTTCCGGGAACAAGGTCGATAGAAAATTCAATCTCTCGATCAACCGTCCCACTCGGTAAGTCCTCAGGGAACACATCAGGAAATTCACAGGCAACTGGCACTTCTGACAACGGGGGAGTTTGGGCTTGGGTATCCAGAATGCTACACAGGTATCCACGACAACCTTTCCTTAATAATCTTCCTGCCTGGATGGCGGAGATGAGGTAGGGTGGAGAAACAACGCCTTTTCCACTAAATACAAATTCGGGTTGCCCCGGGCGTCGAAACAACACCTTCTTCTCAAAACAGTCAATGGTGGCGTGGTTGCGAGACAGCCAATCCATGCCTAAGATCACATCGAATCCCTTGATGTCCAAGGGTATTAGGTCTACTGACAGCTCTTGATCCCCAATTTCTACCCTACAGTCCTTCAGGATTTTGGACCCAATCATTCGTATCCCAGAGGGGGTTTGTACAGACAACAGTTCATTCATAGGTTCAGGTGTTCTATGCAGTTTATCAGTAAACAGTGGAGATATAAAAGAGTGTGTGGATCCGGAATCAATAAGCACATGTGCAGAAGTTTCACAGATCGGGAGTGTACCTGCTACCACAGTATTGGCAGTAGATGTCTCCCCTGGCACTAGGGCAAACACCCTCCCTGGTCGTCCTTGAGGTGCTTTGCCCTTATCTCTGGTGGGGGCTGCTGGAAGAAGCCTCTGTGTCGTAGCAGTGGTAATCGGAGCTGGGGCTCTTATATCGGGTGGTGGCTGCGGGCAGTCTTTGACCAGGTGTCCCTTTTCCCCGCACCGGTAACATGCACCGGTCAGCTTGCGGCATTCTCCTGGATGAGACTGTTGACAATGTGGGCACTTAGTCACCTCCCTTGCTTTCTTCTGACCTTTCTCCCCTTTGCCTCGACCTTCAGTTTTCTGCTTCTTTGAAGGTTGGAATTTCTGGAAACTCTTCCCCTTGTTCTTCCGTCCTTGGTCTTTGAGTTGATTGTAGTCCTCCATGTCCTTTTCGATGACAAGGGCCTTGTTCAACACATCCGAATAAGTGTATAGCTCAAAAGCAGATACCCTTGTTCGAAGTCCTAGGCGAAGGCCTCCTTGGAACTTCCTTGCCTTGTCCCTCTCTCCCTGTATTAGAGAGGGGGCGAATCTGGACAGGGCTGAGAACTTTGCAGCATACTGGATCACTGACATCTCTCCTTGCTGCAGATTTGTGAACTCCTGAATTCTCCTCTCACGGACTGTCGACGGAAAGAACATGCTGTAAAACCTTTCCACAAAACCCGCCCATGTCATAACTGGGTTCTGCCGTTGCACCTCTAACCACCAATTATACGCCTCCCCATGAAGCATATAAGTGGCTAGCCTCACCTTCTCCTCCTCGGTACATATTAGAAGTCCAAAAGCTTTCTCCATTGCCGTCACCCATTTTT
Organism: Nyssa sinensis; assembly: GCA_008638375.1. Classification (NCBI taxonomy): domain Eukaryota; kingdom Viridiplantae; phylum Streptophyta; class Magnoliopsida; order Cornales; family Nyssaceae; genus Nyssa; species Nyssa sinensis. Next base: position 2,731,202 of record CM018042.1, on the reverse strand, counting down.
CGGCCTGCTCAGGCTCTGTGACTGTCTCGAAGGATGGAGGTCTCAACTTGTGAAACCTATCCAGTAGTTCGTTGCGGATGCCAACTCCAACAGGTGGCACCGGAACAGGCGGGGGTGGCATAGCTGGGGCTTCAGCCGGGTTATTGACTGGTCCGGTTTGGTTCTGCTGCAGGGTTCTATTCAACCCCTCTATAGCTCGGGCGAACTGAGCCAAAGTTGCCCGCATTTCGCGTATAGCAGCACTCTCTGTCGGGGCTTGCGGTTCCCTATGGCAGTTCCTTGTCCGTGGCGGCATCTGAGATAGAATAAAGAAATTTTCAGTTCCCTCGTTCAATGTATCTTCATAGGTCGATACTTAGATCACTATTAGCTCAAGGTTCCTCCCACTCGAGCATATACTCCCTAAAGGTTCAGTTCTTCGGTGACCCTAAGGTTCTGTTCTATGTTCGGGATGTAAAACCTAAGGCTCTGATACCAACCTTGTCACATCCCCCTTACCCACCCTGTGCGGATTAGGGGCATGCAACCGGCCAGTTAGGCACCCATCGGTTTTTTTTTTTTTTTGAAATCAAAATGCCGACGGTAATCCTAACCACAGGCCATTCATCAGTAACATCCAAGTACAATGCATTCAATTAATATAAGTTGCAGCGGAACTAAGGGAATGCATAACACCTTGGCAGAGCCATTAATACATCCATGGTTAACTATTACATCATTGTCCTACAAAAGATACTAGTCTTAGGTTTCAGTACATCATATTCAAAAATGGAGTTAGGTACAAAAATGGTTAATTCATGGATTCTTCAAAATAGTGCTTCGGGTCTCCAACCCGCTAATCTCGGTCGCTAGGTCCATCACCTGAAAAATGTTAGGGAAGGGGTGAGCTTTAAAAAGCCCAGTGAGTAACACGGGTCCCCTGTCATGGGTTTCAAACCATTGTTGTTTATAAAACAGGTGGTCGGATCAGACATTTTAGAGGATATAGTTAAATCCATATATTTGAACAATATTTAAAACAAGAATACAGTCAAAACATCATAGCAACAGAACAGTTCAATAATGAGCAGAGCAGAACAGTATAACAGGATAACCGTACAGTATGCACACTTTAAATAGTGCAATATGCTCATACAGAGTTCAAGACTGAATTTGGTACCATGAGTCAGTAGTTCTTTTAGTAAAAACAAGGATAATTTCATTTCAATACGGAACAGTGAAATCGGACAGGGTAAAATTTAGTCATGCATTGAGTAAAAGCATGGAAGACAGTATATCAGTAGAAACAGTACAGTACAGTATTCAAAAAATACAATAACTAGACGGTGTACTTATACACCAATTCAGGAGTCTAGGTTACTCACCTTGTGCGGTATCGGGTTTTAACTGAGAAGCCTTTCTCTTCTTCTTATCCTTCTTTATCCTAGAAAATTTATGAACATTTCGTAAATCTCACATGAATCTTAACTTGGTTTATTTTAATTCAAAATTCAACCTGAGTTAGACTATCTCGTTGTCTATGTGTTTTTATGATAATTGAAATTCACCTTTGCACCCACTCTTTCAGGGTTTCCGTGTCTTCCTGTTTCTTTAGTTTGGCCTCCGCGACCATTTCCTTGGTACGCATCTTGTATATAAACGGTCGTACAGAGACTACCTCAGTCGTTTTGGCTATCCTTATGTTCCGTTCGATAATCTTTTGTTGCCATAAGAGTTGTCGCATGAACTCCTGTTGCTTCTTGTCAGCTAGTCTTTCGGCTTTAGACATAATGGTAAATTTCTTGTTTTTCCCTTCCATGACCGGTTTGAGTTTTCACCCTATAGCATGATCCAAGAAGTCAGGATGTGTACTACTTCTAGGCAGTCCGGTCATGAAATTATTTAAGCTTTCATTGGATTAGTTCTTAGTTCATTCGGATGTTATCTAACTTGATACAGGGCTAGGGGTATTTTGGTCATTTCACAGTTGTGGAGTTTCGTCTCCGATTCGTCATCCAATCATGTGTATAGTCCCCTACGTGTCGGGGTTTCTATTGTTTTCAGTTTCGTCTCAATCGGACTTTGTTTGGGTTCTAAACAATGTCAGGGGCAATTTGGTAATTTCGTGTGTTGTATTTTTCGGTACTTTATTTGCTAATACGGACCTCACCGTTGAGTCCGGAATGTCTGACATAGTCAAAATAGACTATCTTTTAGTTGTATTTGGGTTCGAGTATCATCAGGGGTAGTATGGTCATTTACTCCTACGTGTTTGTATTTTTCGGGACTTAATTTCCCAAATCGGACTCCACCATTGAGTCCGGAATGGTTGAAATAGTGAAAATACACTATTCATTTGACTTATTTGGACTTTATTTGACCTATTTATGACCTAGGGGTAATTTGGTCATTTTTATTTAATTAATAAATTAATTAAATAAATTAATTTATTATTTATTAAATTGTCAGGGGTATAAATGAAATAAAATATCAGAATCTGGGCCACAGTGTAATATTTCGGAACTGTTGGGGGTTGGTTTGCAATTTTCCAAAAGTTTGAACTGAACCAAAGGGTTCAGCCCTTAAGCAAGTGAACCGGACCGGTTCAATCCGGTCTTGACCGGTTCAGGGTAATGTGCTGACGTCAGGCTGACGTCAGCCCTACAGTTTAAAATTTAAATTTAACAGTGACAAAACGACACAGTTTGGTTCTAACGGGTTATCCGTTTTTCGGTCGGGTCGGGGCCCGACCCGAAGACCCGGTCCATGGCCCGACCCGCACTGTTCATCGTCCCCAACAGTCTAGGGCTACTGTTGCCCTAGAATTTCAGAATTTTCTTCTTCGATTTCGTAGAGTTTTAAGCATCCATTTTCATTGCTTTCCATCTTAATCGATTTCTAGTGGTCATATTAACAATCTAACATCAATTTAGAGCATCGAATCGAGCTCTAATGGTTCTGTTTCAAGGTGATACCCCGAAACCTGCAACTGACTCGTGATGGTTCATTTTTGGTCCAAATCGCTTGGGGTTTCTTGCGTTGTGAGCTATAGGTTATGGGGTTTCAGTTCCTACCCTAAAATCCCATTTTAATATAGGTTTTCATGAGTTACAACTTTGAACCCGTACCTGCAACCGAGCATTCGATGGTCAAAACCTAGGTATTGAGGTCGCGGTCTAAGGTTTTTGTGATCCTAGGAAGGTCTATTTTACGTCCCAAGTAACTAAAACAAGTTCGGAGCAGGTTGATCTAGACCCATTCAGTCAAGGTCCTCTAATGGCGGGTTTCACTGTTTCCATGGTTTGGGGCAGTTCTGATGGTTCATATGTGAGCATTCAATCCAGATTTTATGGTTTAAACATGATACATGCGTTAAAAATCCTAAAAACATCAAAACAGTAGCTGAAATTTCCAAAGAGAAATTCAAGGTTTTTGGATGACTTACCTTCAAACAGTGGTCTCCTCACTGATTTAGGTTCAAACAGAACTCCAATAGGTTGCTTTGATCCCTCCGTGCACTCCCAGACCTTGGCTCCCTTCTATTGCTTCTTCAATGGACCACCAATGCACACACAAGGTCTCACTTTCTCTCTCTAGATTCTCTCCCTTTCTCTCTAACCCACACTCTCTCTAAAACAGTAGACTACCTCAATACAGATCTGGTCTCATGGAGATTGTATATCAAAAATCAGATTTCTTTTCTTGATGTTTCATCTCCCCCAAGTGCATGATGGGTTTGCATGCAATTTGGTTGGGAGGAGATGTAATCATGGTGGAATAGGCATGATGGCTAGGGCTTAGGGTGATGCATGCTGAGGTGTTGCATGCATGTCTATTGGTCACTTTGGGGAGAGGCCAAATCTGATTACTAATTAAATATATATCTTTGCATATATATGCACAAAGGTGCTCCTAGCTTAGTTGGTAAATTTTTGGTAAACTAAATTTTGCCTAGTTTGGTCAAGGGATCAAATCCCCTTGGCCACATTTTTTGGTCTTTTTCCCTTATTTCGGGCTTAGGCCCTGTTTGGCTGCGCATTAATGCAGTTTCACTGTTTTCTCCCTAACTTTCAATCTGTAGCTTAATTTTTGACGCGGTTTCCTTCGGTCAACTCCTAGTTAGGTTAGCTTCAGTGTCTAAGGGTTCAGTGACAGTAATCAGTTTCTCAGAATTTTTAACATTTGCTAACATGGGTTTGATCAGTATTAAACAGTTGAATTTAAACAGTTAAATGCCAGATCAGATTTCAAGAAGAGTTTTTCATTACATAATTTAATAATTAAGTCTGGGGTGTTACAACCTAAGATATCCTAATAGCCTATTACCCTTTCATTGGGTTTCATCTGAGGCTACTACATTCTTTAATTAGGCTTAGTAGTTATCAGGATTATAATCTAAGTCATTTGGACTCCAATCGTTATCAATTAAGCACTTATTTAACCTTAGGGGCAAAATGGTAATCTTTCATTCTTGCCCCGGACCCTATCATGGTCTCAGAATAGTCCACATATCATATATATAAATTTTTAAGTCTTTTGGACTTCATTTGGTATCTGCTTTTGATCATTGGTACATATTAGTCATTTTTTATTTTACACTCTGAGTGTTTCGGAGTCTTATTTAGCCCCTTAATATTCATACTTATGCTTATGACAGATACTTATATCAGATTGGCCTTTATTTGGCCTTCGTTTTGTATTTTCTATACTCAAGAGTATTTTGGTCATATTACATTTTATGATATTCTGACCCTGAATTATTATTTAGTCACATATACGAGTTCATAGCTATTTGGGCTTCCATTAGTATCAATTTCGTCCAATTTGAACTTCATTTGGACTTTGTATCATATTAGGGGCGTTTTGGTAATTTTGTATCTTATGGTGGGACCACTCCGGAGTCCCCGAATGTCCAATTTGATATTTTCATTGTGTCTGGAACATTTGAAACTATTAAGATAGCCTTTTATGAATCTCAGTTTGGACTTCGTTTGCTTTATTTATGGCCCAAGGGTAATATGGTCATTTTACCCTATTTATAAAATAATTTAAATAATTATTTAATTATTAAATTATTTTCCAGGGGCTCATATGCATTAATTTTTTAGAGGCTGGGCCAGAATAGCATTCTTTAGGACTGTTAGGGTCAAAGTATAATTTACTAAACTTCTGGTTTTCTTTATTTTAATAAACTCATTGAACCATTGGGTTTACCCTAGTAAACCCTAGACCAATCCCAACAACCCCTGAACCAGTCGGTTCAGGTTAGTTCAGAGAACCGGTATAGCATATCCCAGTTATTCACCTTATTCCGGTTTCAGGCTAACCTCTATTCAATTTCTGATTTTCTATTCCTGTAGCCAAATAAGGAAAATCAGCTTAAATTGAAACTCTTAAATGACGTCGTTGCAGTACCATTATTTATGTTTGGTCGGGTTTCGACCCAACCCGACCCAAAGTCCGGCCCAACAAAGTCATCTCCCTCACCCGACTTTTTGGCCATTATTCCTACATCATCTCCAGCGCCGGTGCCGGAGACTACAGGTTATTTTTCCTATTTTCTCATGGTTTTCACGTCTAATTCTTTCTGTTTTTGCACCAATTTGTTCCTAAAACATTAAGAAATCTTTTGGTAACACTTTGGAGCGCAAACAGCCACCTTTCAGCCACCTAATTAGTTTTTCGACCACTTGAAAAATCTGTTGTTCTACCCCATTTCTTGACCAAAACAGAAAAGGTTTGGACTTGTGTGATCCCTAGCTCAAGGGTTACAAGCCTATGGCTTCTAAATGAAGCCATGCTATCATTTTCCTAACTTGACCGATCACCCATCAAGCCAAAATTTATGGCAATTCACCAAATATTTACTATTTTAGCACCCCTAAATCCCCATAAATTTCCTAATATTATAGAAACCACTTATAAATTAAAAATAAGTCAAGAGGTTGAAGTTTAATACCTCTTTTCGCTTTTCTTTTCATTTCCAGAATTTTGCCCAGTTATTTTCTTCTTCTTCCTTCTATTCTTTTCTCCTCAGCTTTTCTCTTCACAATAGCTACTATAGTTGCCTTTCCCTCTCTTTCCTCACGTACAACAAGTCTTAACTTGGTGGCTTATAGGTTACTTCCCTTGGCTCCGTACATCTCTCTCTAGGTTCCTCTCTCTAAACTCCCTCCCACTTCAAGTTTGTGGTTGTCTGTTGTTTCTGATTCAACAAACCCTCACGTAATGTATATATGTATATAATATGTACATATAAACATATTTTATATTTTATGTTGGTTGCATGAAATATAATTGGTGGAGGTGGTGGTGGTGGTCCAATAAGGGGCTGCCACCTCATTTTTTATATTCAGAAATTGAGCATTATATGATATACATATATATATATATATCTTATGTAAAATAAAGCACAAAGTTGCTTGTGGTCGAGTGGTGAAATTTTTGGGATTTTAAAACCTTGCCTCACTTGGTCAAGGGTTCAAAACCCCTTGGCCTCACTTTTGATCATTTTCTCTCATTTTGTGCTATTTTCATAATATTTTCTTTTTAAGGAGCGGTTTCTTCTGGTCGCTTACTATTTCGGTTAACTTCAATGTCAAATGCCTTGTGTCGGCTTTTATCTCTTTATGTTCTCCGTATCTTGCTAATTCAAATTCTTGTAGCGTTAAAATCAGGCTAAGATAACTAAATTAAGCCTTCCTCTATTGACGTATTAAATTATTTTATTGTTTATCGTGACTATCGAGAGATTTCTGATTAATTTTCTTAATTATTCTTTATGTTGTTTCTAATTAATAACTAGCAAACTAATTATTAATTAATCAAGGTCGGGGTGTTACAATTTGTGCTTCACTAGCTCCACTAGTTATCTCATTGTATTTCATCCCTCATAGGGCCACCTGAAAAATGGTCATAAGTAAGGAGTGAGCTAACTTAGCTCAATAAGTAAATTCCTAGCTTTGCCATGGGTCAGGGTTAGATCACAGGCATATATAAAGAAAAATATCATATAGCCAGTCACCAAGATATAACAATAATGACCCGAGGGTCGAAAAAAACTTATCCCACAATATGATACAAGAAAGTGATGACAAAATTATCCAAAATGGGATATAGCCTAACATGATGATTCGCTGCCACAAGCAATACGTTAGCCAATCAAAAGTGTTTTATGCTTGCAATTTTATGATCATTCATAGGGTATAGAATATGATCATCCAATCAAATAAAAAATATATAATTATCGAGTTCTAACACAACAGATGCGAAAACAAAACAGGCCCGGCATACTCCCACAAACGCACATTCAAGTCTACCTCTCTCGCTCTCTAGCTTACTAAATAGCGCTAGAGCTCTTTCACCTCAAGTGCCCGAAGGGCACAAATGGCCCCAAAGGGTCCACAACGCAATCTGTGAATAGATAGACCATTGTAACTGAGCACAACTCCAGGCACTTACAAAATATCATGATCATCAAAACTCCACATGGGATGTACAATTGTATGAAACAACCAAAATCTCAATCAACGAGACATAATGTGTGTGGAACAAACAAGATCTCCATTAATAAGATATATCGCAAGATCATGGCATGGTATGAAGGCACAGTTATTCTCAAGTATTGGTAATCAAGTTCTCAAAATCATATAAGCAAGCAAATCGAATCTGAAGTACAGGCATAAACAAATAATCACAAGTCGATTGGCATCAAATTAGAGAAATCAAGTTCATTAGGTAGGAAATAGAGTACAAATTTTGGCAGCATTTGAAAATAAATGCGACTTAGCTAGGAATAACCTATATTAAAGCATAGAAATTACTTATCTCGGTTTCTTAGTATCGCATTCTCATGCAGTTACCACTATTGTTATACTACAGCTTCTTTTCATTTCCATCGCTTAGGTGATCCTATAATCATGGATTCAAAAATATTGCATAATGAATTAGTACCCACTTTAATCCAAAACATTGTTATATAGTGTTTTAAATTCCTTTGAACTTAATCTATTCAATTAAGGGTTTTTAATTTCCCATTTTAGGGTTCATTGTAGCCTTATAGCATATTTGGCCCTTCAAGGGCTGTAATACCCCGACCCAAAATATTGAGTTATAGGACACGTATTACGAGATTAAGAAAAATTAGTGTAAAGATACCTACACTTAAGGAAAACAATTAATTAATTAAGTTTATGAAATTGGTTACTAATTAAAATACACACATAAAAGTGTATTATGTGATCAAGCATGTGTAAGTAATTATATGTATAATTATATAGATATATATATACATGTAATATTTGGATATAGGAAAAATAAAATAAAATAAATATAACATATATATATGGTACGGCTGAGTGAGTGTACATATATATATATATTGTGTCCATAGTGTATAATATATGTATATATATATATATATATACATAGGACAAGGAGGTATGGTGGGAAGTGAGGGGAAGTAAGGCTTGATTTGAAATAAGAATGGGAGAAGGGATGGCCAAAATCTGTGAAGTATGGCTGTTAATTTTGATGGGGTATGGGAGTGAGAGAAATATACATATATACATATATGATATATACACACCCATGACACACGGACAGAAAGAGAAGGAAAGAGAGAAAGAGAGAGGGAGAATTCTGAGAAGAAGAAAGAAAGAACACCAGAAGGGAGAGAGGAAGAAAGATACTACTAGAGGTAAACCCACCCCAAAAACTATTAAATTTCTCTCTAGAAATCATGCATGTGTTTAGGCTGTTTAAATTCTATCTATGCATGTATGATGTTTAGGATATTGAAACATGAATAAGCATGAAAATTTCGACCTAAAACACCTAAGAAACACAAGCCGTACACCAAACCGCCATTGTTGAGCTTGGTGAGAGCAGGTCTGAACCGACTTTCCCTAAACCCGATTTGGCTTATCAAGGCTTCAAGTAGACTCCACAAACATGCCAAAAACCTATAACCATGACCAAAAATCACAAGAAATGACCTCCAAACATTGACTTGCAGGTACGGGTTTCAAAACCCAACCTCACAAATCTACCTTTAAATCCATTTTTTTGAATGGGAAATGAAACCCCATGAAGAGGGGATCAATACAAGCTAAACCCCATGAAAAATCACCAAGAAATGAGCATGAACGACCCATGTACAGGTCTGGTTATCGCGACCTAAACCGAGCCTCTAAGATAAACTCGAAGCCCTAAATCAATGCAAAACAATGCCTTACGACTTTAGGAGTTTATTAGAAAAGAAAACAGAGAAAATGGAGTTGTAAAATGCCACGAAATTCAAACTAAAAAAATTAGGGTTTTGCAGTCAACAGTGTCGACTTCGTGAGGAAGATGACACTGTTCGGGTCGGGCAAACGGGTCGGTTACGGGTCCGGGTTTAGTTTGGATCCGACGGGTCATGGGTTATTTAAATGGTAACGTTTTGGTTTTTAAATTTATAAATAGTAGGCATGACGTCATCATGACGTCAGCAACACGTGGCAAACCGGCTAAACCGGTTGGTTTACAATGGGACCGGACCGGTTCACTTATGGTCAAACTAAACCGCTTGGTTTTCTAATTTATTTAAAAAATAAATAAACCAAAACTTTCTCTAATTGCGGATTGACCCCAGAAATTCTGGGAAATCCTATTGTGGCCCAACTAGGGGAAAATTTATTCAATTTGACCCCTAGAAAATAATTAAATAATTAATTTAATTATTTAATAAATAAAGTAAAATGACTATTATGCCCCTAATTCAAAACTTGACCAAATAAAGTCCAAATTAAACATATGAATATTGTATTTTTACTATTTTGGACATTCTGAGACTAATGGTAGGGTCCGTTTTGTGAGACGGGGTCCCAAAAAATAAGACACGTTGTCACGACCCAAAATTCACCCTATGCGGATCTCGTGTCGCGACCGCCGCCTTCAGGCCCGGGAGCCTTTGGGGCGAGGCGAACATAAGCAACAGTATCGAACAGACGTGCGTCATGTGGTTACGGAAGCGTGAAAAACTTTTTTTTTTCTTTTTAAAATCTGTCGCACATCCGCCTGGTACTGCCGCTCTTCATAGCGGTACATATGATAATAAAATCAGAGCATATTAAAATTTGAAGTTTTATTTACATTACATATCCGGTTACCTCTCAGCTTAAGTACATACTTTCCAAAATCTATGACATCAAAATTTGACCTCTACAGGTCCTAGTGTCTCCAAAAGTTTATAACAAAAAATAGAGCCTCTAATCGTCATCCCCATATAGAACAAGGCTCCCATCCATCATCCTCGTCACCTGAAAAATGTTAGGGAATGGGGTGAGCTTCGAAAAGCCCAATGAGTAATTCCTGCATCCGTCATGGGTTTTCAATTGGCAGTGGTTTCGCGCATAAGAGTTTATAAAATGCACACTACCAATTGTTCGTACATTTGAACATAGAGTACATGCACTTTTCATAAAGATAACTTTGAAACATTTAAAGTATTCAAGCTAAACATTCATTTCATCCAATGAAACCTATGCACTTCAAATCCATATAAATATGCATAATGAAAATGGGGGTAAAACCTACTTCCATTTTTAGAAATACATTTTTCGTCTTTTCACTTTGATTAGGTGGAATCTGTTTCGAACCAGACTCCCGTTTACTTCTCGTGGAGATATCTCATTGCCCGTGGGATTAGATCCTGCTACCAGGCGTTTATTCATAGAAACCCATGAAATCCGTGGTGCTTTTGCACAGTTTATCTTTGCATTTAAATACATTTATCACATGACTTTTCATAACACTTTTCATGAGTATTTAAAATATGATGTTCATGACTTCATGATAAAATAAGAACAAGAACTTCAGAATAGGTAGACATGCTAAATACTATTAAAGAAGACAGTAATAGAAATCATTCATTGGCATGTCACCATAAGATTTATAAGAACGGAATATTTCAACCAAGAATCATGAAATAAGGAATTTAACATTCAATGCTTCGACATTTTGAAGGTTAAAACATTTCAAATCCGTGGAGTTAAAACCTCCACTTCAAATGCAGGGTTACACACCTTGATCTCCTGAGTTTGCACTATTAGTTGGTTGTTCCTTTCCCTTTGTGGTTCCTAGAAACAATGCACAATAATTTATTAACTTCAATGTACTTCAAATATCTCCTATCGATGTTCCTATTTTACGTTTAGATTGTCTTAAATCTTAGCTTTTAGCCTAAGTGTTATTCTCCCAACGTATACTCTTCTGGTAACTTCATTAAGTTGTAAGGTTTGATTTTATACTTTAAATATTTACGTGTCATATTTTTTCGTACTTCATTTTATAACACGGACCTCACCGTTGAATCCGGAATGTCGAAGAAAGTCAATTTAGACCTTCTCGGCTTTTTATTTGGCTTCGGGTACCCTAAGGGCATTTCGGTCATTTCGCGTGTCATATTTTTTCGGAGTCTCGTCTTGTGAGTTGGACCTCACCGTTGGTCTCAGAAGTTCCAAGATAATAAGAATGCACTAATAACTTGCCTTATTTGGACATCGGGCATATTGGAGACAATACGGTTATCTACCCTTTACATGTCTGTATTTTTTGGGACTTGGTTTCACTAAATCGGACTCCACCGTTGAGTCCAGAATGCCCAAAATAGTAAAAATACACTATTGATTCATTAGATTTGGACTCCGTTTGACTGGTTTTAGAACTTGGGGCAATTTCGTAATTTTGGTATTTAACCTTATTAATTTAATATTAATTATTTCAGATTGGGTCACAGTGGCATTTCCCATAATTTTTGGGGTCGAAATGCAATTATACAGACTTCCGGTTTGAACCAACCGGTTCAGTTCCGTTTTAAGTGAACCGGTCTAGAGTTTAGTTAAACCGACCGGTTTAATTGGTTCCCAACGTAATGCTGACGTCAGCCTTAACATTTTAAAACCTAACCTAAACATCATCGTTCCATTTAAACCCTTTGTGTGACGGGTCGGGCCCTGACCCGAATCCAGATCCGGCCCAACCCATTTGACCCGACACTGTAGGTCATCTTCCCCAACACCCCACTGTTGACCCTAATTTTCTACACTTCTTTTCTTTTAATTTCGTGCGTATTGAAGTACTCATTTCCTCTGTTATTGTTCCTAAAATATTTCTAATACATCAAGGAACAGTTTAGCATCAAGCTAAGGTTTTAGTTTGTGCTCATGGTCGTGTTTTGGAAATCGATACTCAAACCTGCAACTCCATAGAAAACTCTCATTTCTTCACCATTTTGAGTGCGATTTGTTCCCACATGATCCCCAAGTCATGGGGGTTTAGTCCCCATTCATAAATCATAGTTTTAATGTCTCAAATAAAAACTTGGGTTTTATGGCCGTAACCTGTAACTCAGGTTTTGGGGGTCGGTTCTGAGTTATTATGGTCGCGTGTCTAGGTTTTTGAGATCCTTTTGAGGTCTACTTTAAGCCTAGATGACCTTAGTTTAAGTTTGGTGCAAGTTGATTCAGACCTGCATAATCCGAGGTCCATTAATGGCAGTTACACTATTCTTGGTGTTTTGGGCAGTTCTGGTGGTCTAGAATGCGAGCATTCAACCCAGGTTTTCAATTTTACTATCATGCATGCAGTTTATGGAATTTTAAAGCAGTAAAACTGTAACGAAATTTGATCAAAGAAGAAAAGGAAAATTTTGAGGTTATACCTCTAAACAGTGGCTCCTCCTTCTTATGGCTTGACTCAAAGCCTCACAGAGCTCCTCAGGATGCCCAGTTCCTTACATTCACTCAGTTGCCACACTCAAGCTCACACACACATGGACTTGCACTCCAAGTTCTCACTTTCTCTCTCTAAATCCCTCTCATGGTCTCACACCAAATCTGATATATACATAGAGCACACAGTTTGCTCATGTTGCTTGTTTTCTAAAACCAGAATTTGGATGCATGAAAGCTGGTTAGTGGATGGGGGTGTAATGAAATCATGTTGTCTCCCCATATATATCTCCATGTATACATATAATAGTGGAGGTTCGGCTAATTGATAGACTGAAGAGAGAGGAGATGAGGTAAGCCAATGATGTGGGATTTGCATGTAAGGCCATTGGCTAATTTGGGAGGTGGCCTTGGCTAATTTAGGTTTAAATAAAAATTGGTTGCATATATAAGCACAAAAATGTCAACAGCCCACTTGGTAACTTTTTGGACAACAAGAATCATGCCCACTTGGTCAAGGGTTCAAGTCCCCTTGACCTCACTTTTGGGCATTTTTCCATATTTTGGGCTTCGGCCCTAGTTTGGTTGGCACAAAATTTCATTTTGGCTATTTTCTTAATATTTTCTTTTCGCTGCTCCTTTTTCGACGCGGTTTCTTCTGAGGGTTTCGTATTTTGGTTAGCCTCGTTATCAAAGGCCTCATATCAGTTTTTATTTATTTGTGGCCATCATAGTTCGCTAATTCGAGTTTTCATAGTGTTAAAATAACATCATTTCGTCTAATCAATAGGTAATTAGGTTCGGACATTACGCCCTTATTTCTTATGTGCTTAATTATTTTATTGGTCTATCATGACCATCATGAGGTTTTCGATTAACTTTTTAATTATTCTTTATGTCGGTTCTAATTAATAATTAGCAAACTAATTATTAAATAAATCATGGTCGGGGTGTTACACACGTAAAGGGGTAAATGACCAAAAAATTGGAGACCCGTAAAAATGCTAAAATGACCAAATTACCCCTAGGTACCCCTAAAGCCAAAATGAAACCAGAGAAGGTCTAAATTGACTTTCCTCGACCTTCCGGACTCAATAATGAAGTCCAAATTACGAAACAAAGTACGAAAAATATGACACGTAAAACGGTAAATGACCATTTTGTCCTTTTACATACAAAAGTCCAAATTAAATTCTAAGAAAGCCTAAACTTACTTTCTTTCGACTTTCCGAACCCAATGGTAGAGTCTGTTTGACCAAAAGAAATGTCAAAAATAAAAAGACATAAAATTTGTTGAATAGCATCTGTCAGATGACTATAAATTAAAGTAATGCCAAAGTGCTAATCTAAGGCATATACGAGGAAATGAATTACGAAAAGACACGACACGTAAATATGTGAAGTAAATAAATTTAAATTAAAGTTAATGGAGCTACCAGAAAAGTATAAATTAAAATAAATTTAATTTCTAACACATTAAACTGTGTCATAGGTTAAGAGTACGAGTTAAGTTAAGTACATATGAAATTATGAAATCGTTTTAGGATCTAATACGATTTAAGCATAAGTTAAGGAATATCGAGATGATATTAAAATGAATGTGAAGTTGATGAGATGTTTATGAATTGTTCTTAGGAACTACAAGGAAAGTGGAAAAGCGCAATTTTAGCACTATCCCTAAAGGACCAAGGTGAGTAACCCTGTATTTGAAGTGGAGATTTAACTCCATGGATTTGAAAAGGTTTTAAATGCAAAGATATGAAGTGTTTGAAATTCCGAATTCAGTATTTACATGATTCAATTTTAAATTGTTCTGTTTTATAAACTCTATTATGGCATGCTTAGTGAATGGATTCTACCATAGTTTTCTTCAAACATATTTCAGCATGTCTAAAGTTTTAAATGCCAAATTATGTGAAGTGTTCTAAATTTGTTATATCCAATGTTTAAAGGATTTGTTATGAAATTATGTACATGATGTTTTAAATATTCATGAGAAGCACCTATTTGAAGAAATCATGTATCAAATGTATTTGAAGGTAAGAAAAATTGTGCCTAAGCACCACGGTTTTTGGTTGGGTTGTACGGAACTCAGCCGAATTTTCAAATAACAGATTCTTGGGTTGTACGGAACTCAATTAATCTGTAAAAATATGATGGGATTTTGGGTTGCACGGAACTCAATTGACTGTCAAATGCCCGGTAGCAGGATCTAATCCCCCAGGCATGAGATACCTTGAGGAACCCTATCTGTTCTGTCAGGAAATGAGTCTTACCTACCTCTTAGGGACCAGGAAGACGATCTTGATCGGTTCAGTTAGGTTATCTCCATTTATACGTAATACGGGAGTCCGGTTCGAAACGGATTCCACTAATGAAAGAGATAAGATGACAAATGAGTTTGAAAATGGAAGCAGGTTTTACCCTCATTTTCAATATGCATCTGTTTTGAGTTTTACATACTCTATTTAAGAAATATATGTTATGTTATATGTTTTGAAGTTTATATGAAGAAGTATATGTTGGCTTGAATACTTTTAAATGTTTCAAAGCTATCTGTTTTATGAAATGCATATGTTTTGAGTTATATACTCTATTTGACGAAGTACGAGTTTAGCTTGAATACTTTAAATGTTTCGAAGCTATCTGTTTTAAGAAATGCATATGTTCTATGTTCAAGAATACGAGCAATTGGAAATGAATGTTTACAAAATCTTATGTACTAAAAACCACTACTAATTAAAAACCCCATGACGAATACTGGAATTGCTCACAAGCTTAGATTAGCTTACCCAGACTTTGTTCGGATCCCCCTTTCAGGTAATTAGCAGGCAGTTGGGATTAGAAGACGATGAAGAAGAATCTGCCATTTTTGGAAGTTATGTTCAAGTAGTTTTTGCCTAGCACTACGAACATTAAGTATGAAATTTTGTATTAGTAAGGTAGTGAACTGTTATGTATTAAGCCCCAAGGGGCAACTGAATATGTATCAATTATAAAAGCCTTTAAGTTTTTAGCTATGCTCTGAATGTATGATCATGTGTACCATTGTAAATAGCGGTAGTATCGGACGGATGTGCAAATTTTAAAATGAGAAAAGAAACGAAAACGTTTTTCACGCTTCCGCAACCACATGAGGCACATCTATTCGATACCGCTGCAGATGCGAGCCTTGTCCCGAGGCCTTCGGGTATTGGGGCAGTGGTCGCGACTCGAGATCCGCACAGGGTGGGTTTCGGGTCGTGACAAGGGCCATTCAGTAATTTATACTTTTTAACATCCCATTCTTTCTCATTCACAGTTTATGTGTTCTGACTCCGTTTTGAGTTTATTGGTCCTTATAACATTTTTGTGGACTTATTTATCTCATTATTACTCTCCTGGTAACTTCGTTATGTCCTAAGGACTTATTCATCATTTTTTAATTTGTTATTGGGTCTTATTTTCCTTAAAAGAATGTAATCATTAAGTCTAAAATATTGATTGTAATAAATTTAGGCTTTTTCGGATCTTAATTAGCTTATTTGCAACTCACATTAAGCCTAGGGCATTTTTGTAATTTTGCACTTTCACGCGTCACATTTTTCGGTGCTTCGTTTGCTAATACAGATTCCACCGTTAAGTCCAGAGTGCCCAAAACAGTCAGACTATGGCCCCCTTGACATTTATCTAGCTTTTGGAATACTACAGATGTAACACCCCAACCCGATTAAATGATAATTAAGTCACTAATTGTTAATTAGTGACCTTAAAGGGAATAATTAAGAAATTTAAACGGGAAATAAATGACGATTTCAACATAATTCCGAGACCTTAAAAATCAAGGTCGACTCCGGGGAAAATAAAATACGACTACGATTTATAAAATCGGTACATATGAAATTTGAAATCACAAGTGAAAAATAATACAAAAAGTTAAAATAATTAAACTAAACGCCAAACAAGGCACATAGGAAAAAATAGGAAAAATGAACCAAAAAGTAAGGACCAGGGGGTTTTGAACCCTTGACCCAAAGTAGGCAAAGTTTTACAACCCAAAAAGAATACCACTTGGGCTGCCCACTTTTTGTGTTTAATATTACAAGTTATATGTATATATATACACATTAAAACAAAGCCACCTCCCAAATTGGCTAATGGCCTTTCATGCAACCAAAAGAATTACTTTTAAAATAAAACAATAAAATAATAAGTGATATAATATATCCGTATTGCGTGTGGGCAATTGAAGACCAGAAAATCAGAAGTGTGATTGTAGATCTGATGTAGAGAGACAGAGACCTAGAGAGAGAAAGTGAGAATGGGTGTTGCATGAAGGGTTTGCCATAAGAGTGAAGAAGAAAGGAGAAGGGAAAGAGATTGTGGCTACATTGGAGGAGATCTAAGAAGATCACTAACCAAGAAAGAGGAGAGGAAAACACCATCGTTGGGGTAAAAATTTCAAAACCAACTTTTTCTCTCTCTAAGAATTTTCCTATATACAATCTGTTTTTAGTATTTTCTATTGCATATATGTTATCTAGAGTATATGATCAGGATTAAGGAATGGTATTTTAGACCCTAGAAGAGCCCAGAGACATGGCCGTACATAAACCACCATTGTTAAAAGCTTGGAAAATTCTGGTTTAACCTCAAACTCACACACTAACCACTTTTGAATCTTGAAAGATAAAACACACAAGAAATGAGTAAGGAAAATCAAAAGAAAAGAGAAAATGGCTCACTGTTGAGCACTATTTAAGTGAGAGGCCGAGAGGTCAACAATGGCAGATCCTTGTAGGCACACTTAAACTTGCATGCAAGATTAGAAATAGATACACCATGACTCAAGGAATCTAACGCAACAAGCCACTTGAAAAATGACCTAGAAATGGGTTAGGAATTTGATCTAAAACCGAGACCCTCCAAAGACCTTCCATGACACTACTGAGCTCAAACCCAACCCCCAAACCGATCCCAAACTCTCTCTGAAGTGTGCAGAAACCAAAAGAAATCAACCAAACTGCACGAAATTGGCTGAAAATCCACGAAAATGGAGGGTACTGTAGCTAGGGTTGCTAGAGGAACAGTAGCGTAAGCATGGGGGAAGAAGAAGACCCCGTTGAGTCAACTCGTGAGTTGACTCAGCCGACCTTGATCGAGTTAGGCTACCCACTATGTCGACTCAGACAAGTGTCGAAAGTGGAAGGCAAGGCACCGCATTAATGAAACAGCAGCGTTTTGTTCCTTTTAAACAAAAATTTTGGCTATTTGGCTACACGGATAGCAATGGATTTAATAATCCCAGTTGTCATAAGCGATACCCTATCCTCGTTTGGCCCTTCTATTCGTTGTTTGGCTTTGACAAAATCAGAAAAAAAAAATATATATATATATATATAAGGGGGCGCTGCGGTTCAAACCCACGTCCACTCACAGCCCAAACCCTAAACAAGGCCCAAAGACCACTGGGCCACACCTGATCCTTCTGCATTATTTTGACATAAATAATATATATTATCTAATAATATTATTAAATTAATTTAATTAATTTTAAAAAATGATAATATATTTCGATGTCCAAAATAAATAAGTAAATAGTGTATTTTGACTATTTTGGGCATTCTGGACCCAATGGCAGGGTCCGTTTTATGAGACGGGACTCCGAAAAATTAAGACATGTAAAATATAAATTACAAAATTGCCCCTAATATACCCGAAGCCAAATAAAAAATCGAGGGGGTCTAAATTGACTTTCTTCAACGTTCCAAACCCAACGGTGAGGTCCATAATACCAAATTAAGTACGAAAAAATAAGTCACAGTGGAAGATAAAATTTATTAACTACCACACACTACAACAAAATCCATTTTTTACGACGCGCATTATTAGCGACTTACGAAAAGCGTCGCTAAAAGTCATTTTTAGCGACACTCAGTCGTGTGTCGCGAATAGTAGGGGAAAAGCCAAACAAAAAGCTAAGTCTGGCGCAAAAAATTAGGCGCGAAACTATTAGCGACGCTCACCTGACAATTGGCGACGCACGGAGGCGTCGCTAATAGGTAAAATTATTGGCGACGCTCACATAGGCGTTACGAATAGTGCTATTTTAGAATTGGCAACGCTCAGGGACTTATTAGCGACGCTCATTATGCGTCGCTAATAAGTCCCCCCATTTGTATACCCTAGTGACCAGTTTGTTATTCTTCTCACTCTGTCTCACTAATTTTTCTCACTCTCTCTCTGTCACTCCCTAGTTGCAAGCTCGAATCAGACGGCGGTGGACGGCAGTGGACGACGGTGGACGGCGGTGGATGGCGTTGGACAGCGGTGGACGACGTTGGACGGTGGTGGACGACGGTGGACGGCCCATTCGGCGATGGCAATCCTATTCGGTGATGGTAGATTTCATATTCGTCCTTTCTTTTTTTGCGAAGATCTGTCAAATCTGCATCATTCTTTTGGGGTTCAGTTTGGATTTCTTTTTTATACCACCAGAGACAAAGAGAAAGAGAGATACTGCACCTACGACCAATCTATTCGCAGTTCTTGTGGGTTGGGTTTATTTGGTGTGGAGTTCCTTTACTCACCGTAGCTATTTCTCTCTTCTCTCCATCTCAAACTATCATCATCTCCGTTTTTGTGCTTGTTCCGTACGACCTCAGATCAGAATCTCTTCCGTCTCCTCATAGATCCGACTCACCCTTTCTCTTTTGCTGTTAAGCATCCTCTCTCTCTTTCTCTATGTGAGTATTGTATATATATATATATATATATATATGGGCATGTAAGGGTTTTTTTTTTAATTCTTTGACAAAAGAACAGAAAATTAGATATATATAGCTAGATAGATATAGATATAGATATATGAATTTGCTGTTGAACCACTCAACTATTCCTGAAACTCGAAATCTGCCACATATTCTTTGATTATTGTTTGGGGAATTTTTTTTTTCTATACTTTGGATTCTGTGATGAAATGATAGATTTGCATTGGATATGCATATATACGTGTGTTTATTAAAAAGCCTCTATTGTTGTTTCAATTACTTATCAAATCAATAAATCAATAAATAGTAAAAATATTTTAATGTTTTATATTCTGGCCATTTATATGGATATGCAATTTGAATTCTGTCTATTTGTTTTTGTTTTTGTGTTGATTAGTCATGACTGAATTCTGTCTATTTTTGAGTTTAATTTATCATAAATATAGCTCATAAAATTCTTTATTTTTTTTCAATTATACAAATTTATCCCATTATTTATATGAAATGAATAAAATCTTAAATATTTCTCAAATATTTTGACAAATTTCAAACTATTTCCAAAAATCCTAACCACCACAAATAAGTTTTTTTTATTTATGAAATTCTTAATTTATTGCAAATAATTATAAAACAAAACCCCTTTCTTTTAACTTATGTAACTACATAACTTTTCTTATTTAAAAATTTGTCTTGAATATTTTTTCGTTATTAATAATAATTTCCCAAACAACTCTCAAATTTTAAATTGTTATTCAATGATGTATAATTTCGAAATGATAAATTTGTCACTAGCTCTTCTATGGACTTCCAAGTATTGTTTTCATAAATGCCATCATGAAATTCTATGTACAACCTATTGGTAAAAATGAAAATAAAATATGTTAGCGATGTTCAAGGTCCATAAATTCTTAATCAAACACAAAACGAGTTGAAAAACCTATCAATCTTTTTAAATTAGAACCAAACGAGGTTAGCTCATATAAGAAAGATTCAAAGATTAATAAGTCAATATTACAAACTTAAGTCTCTTCTTTGAATGATGCGTGGGTTTTGAAGTGTTTACGTATATTCTGAATTTATATTTTAATAACTTGTCCAAAATTAGTTGATAGTTAAAAGAGTTTTTTGTCATTAAAAAAAAATTATCAAGCTAAACTATTGTTTTATTCTCTCTAATTTTATGAATTCCTTTTTGTTTTCCAATGAGGAGACCAAAAACATTTTGTTAACTTTAAGATGATTAGATGTCCACATTTGGTATCATTTAGTTAAATCTAACAAGGTGGTGGGGCCTTGTTTGGGTATTACCCTAAATCAATGATGTATTACCCTAATTTCCACTTGTGGGTCCCATTAAAAGATAATGTTTGATTGGATTGATCTGTTGATTAGGGAATTTACTAATTAGGTGTTAAGATTTGGCTTGAATTTAGCAAGTCTTCTGGTATACAAATAATGTCATGTCAACTTGAAATTATGGGAAACTACTAAATCATTTTAGTGTTAAAATTGATGCTATCGTGAGGGGCTCTTATAACTGTTATCTGATTGCTTATAAGCCAAACATACACATCCAACACTACAAGAAATTGTAGTTCTTGAAATAGACATTTGAAATGGGCCTCACTGAATTGTTCTGATTGATAACTGTTGGAAACTTGGAAAGTCATCCTAAAATTGTTCTCATAACTAATGCTATAATTTCAACATTAATTATATTCAAATAATCATAATTACCAAATAATAATAATAATATTACTCAAGTTTAGTTTTTGCTTTAAATGATATGTTGATTTGGTATGATTAGATTAGTTAACAATTTTTTAAGCTTCTTTTCGGTTTCATTTTGATATGTTTATGAAAAAGAAATATGATTCTCTCATATTCTCTCAATTTTTTTAAGCTTCTTTTTGGTTTCATTTTGATAGGATTTTTTTTGTTGATTTTTATGGCCAAACATTGGTGAGAACATTGATTTTTATGGCCAAACATTTGATGATGATACATTGCTAGAGTATTGTACCGAGAATGAAGAAAATTCAAGTTCAGATGATGATACAAACTCAGATGAATAATTGTAATAGGTGTTACATGTGATCAAATCAAGTGTAATGGATTTTCAATTTTATGATGTACTGGATTGTCGATTTTATGATGTAATGGATATTCAATTTTATGATGTAATGGACTTTAATTTTTATGATGTAATGGAATTTACTTTTAAACTTTCTTTTTAGATATGGTTGGACCAAGATCACGCTGACGCGCAGCCCCGGTGGACCCATCAACCCCTTCCCCTTCCTCTGCAGGATCGACCGATCCTGCCATTGATGGTATGGATAGTTCCATTTTGTATTAATGATTATATAAATATGGTACTAATTGTTTCTATTTTATTGTTTCTAAAGCTTCGGCCACCACTTCTAGACGAGGGCGCGGTAGGTCAAAGAATCGGAGTTTGCAGACACAGATAGAGGCAGCAGGGGGTTCGCGACTTCGGATTGAGCTGCCTGAGGGCTTGCTGAAGCCCGTTGGTGGGTGGGCACAACAGTTCACCACAGAGGTTGGCATCATTTGCCGACTACGCACCTCACTCCATATTAGTGACTGGAGTCTCGTCACTCAAGAGGAGCTACGGGATATTCATGCGCAA
Source organism: Nyssa sinensis (assembly GCA_008638375.1). Classification (NCBI taxonomy): domain Eukaryota; kingdom Viridiplantae; phylum Streptophyta; class Magnoliopsida; order Cornales; family Nyssaceae; genus Nyssa; species Nyssa sinensis. The sequence continues at coordinate 2,709,108 of CM018042.1, read as the reverse complement.
ATCCTGGTATGTCTTTTATTATTGTGTTGAACTAAATTTTAACATTTCTAATGCCGTAATGTTTTAACAATGACATGCTTTACAGGAGAAGTTTGACATCGATCTCCACCTACTTCACGTAGCGAAAGCAGTGGACCGTTACCTGGGAGTCCTTTTCAAGGACTATTGACACCGTCTCCACATGCACTACGAGGCTGTAATATCCCGAACCGAGATATGGCACTTATACCTAGGTAGACCTGGGATACGACACGTAAATCGAGATAGGTTGATTAAATAGTGTAACTTGAGCTGTTTAAGCTCTATGTCACAATAATTATGAAATTGTATTGATTTTGAAAGATGAATGCTTTACTTAGTATGGCTAGTGCCGGGATGTACCCAAGTACCTCAGGACACAGTATCGTAATGCGTGCCTACACGAAAATTCCATGCATGTCCATATTTCATGAACATGTAGTGTACCTAAAATAAGTGTATGTGCGCGTCATTATAAATACATTTACATGCACATGTATTTATATATATGCACTGGTATAAAGGGATGTTGTATATAGGTATGTGTATAAATACAAGTATAATAATGTATAACATATATATAAATATATATTTATATATATTAAAAAGTATATATATATTCATTCAAGACAAGAAAAGGGAAAGGTGGCAGTGTGTGTGCGTCACTGGGTGTGTGAATGTAGATCACTATGTGTGTATGTGTTTGAGTGTGTGGGAAACAACACCAAGGTAGCCGACCTTGGTGCAAGTGAGGGCTGCCATATATTGTATACATGTATGGTGTGAGATTGAATCAAGGGTGGAGGATGAAGGGGCGGTGGAGTGCAGTCAAAGATAACTGCAAGTAGAGAGAGAGAGAGAGAGAGTAGAGAGAGAATCAAGGGCGGTGGTAGCTATATATATATATATACATACGTATGCTTTGAGAAAAATGGAAAGAAAACAAAGGGGATAAAAACTGGGGGCGAATTGAAGTGTTGGAAACAGAAGTGGAGGATACGGCAGCAAGAACAAACAGGGAAAAAAGTAAGTCAAGTGAAATTCTGTTTTTAAGATTTAAAGCCTGAAAACTTGATTTAATGCTAGGGACTTATAGGGTATGAAAATTGGAACTTAATGCAAAAAGAATCACTTAAAATGGTTGAGAAACTAGGTAGAAAAATTGAGTTGCAGGTCTTATGATAATTCGGGTTTCTATAATTCTATGCTTCAAAAATGGTTTTGTATGATAGGGAAATAATTATATATGACACAGAAAAGGATTAGAAAGAAATCGGAGTTAAAACAGTCATAAATATGCATGAAAATTTGAGAAGTTCAGTCGCCAAAAACTGGGGAAACAGGGTGATAGAAACCGTAGTTTTCTTACGTTTAAAACTACCTAAATGAAAGCTTAAGGATGGGGGATTAATTTGGCATGAAAAGATTAAAAAAAAATAGCAAAAATAGACGAGAAACAATGAAAATAGTGGCTAAGGTTTACTGTTCCGGTGACTGTGGTCAGAAAGATAACTGGAGAAGACGACCGGAATATCGAGGGGCATATCGGGTTAAGACAGGACCGGGTTTGGGTCGGATCGGGTCGAAACCCGACCAGAAATAAATGGGGCAGTGATACTGTGTTGTTTTGAAATGAAATTTAAGTGATATTTGGGTCATTTGGTTACAGGGATAATAAATTGAAATTGGGTTAAGGATTATCCAAACCGTGGATAGGATAAAAGGTACGTTATTGGATTCTGGTTCTTTAAAATGGACTGAACCGGTTGGTTCAGTAAAGGGTCAAGCTGGTTTATGGTTTTTAACTTTGAACCCATTGGTTCAGACTGTAACTCTGAGAAATTATAAACCGACCCCAGATGTTTTGGGAAATTGTACTGTGGCCCAAACAGAAAAATTAAATAAAATATTATTTTTACAATAATACCCCTAATTCAAATATAGGTCAAACGTAGTCCAAACGAGGCAAATGAATAGTCAATTTTTATTATTTCAACCATTATGGACTCAACCGTGGAGTTCGATTTATGAAAAGAGGTCTCAAAAAATGAGAAACCGTGAAAGTGCAAAATGACCATTTTGCCTTTTTTAGTACAGAAGTCCAAATTGAATTCCGTAAAAGCCTAAATCAACTTTCTTTGGCATTCCGGACTCAATGGTAGAGTCTAAATTAGTGATAGAGATACTTATGATAACAAGGCATAAAATTTGATGAATAGCATTAATTTTGAGACGGATCTATTGATATATAGGGAACTCGAAAGGAAAGGTAAACTCACGGGATACTGATCTTGGATCATGAAATAGAGGTAAGTAATCCGATCTCTGTACGTGGCAAAGACCTAATGTGCTATGCATGTGTTGATTTTTATTGTTATATTGTGTTATGCCATCAAATGTTATTGAATTACATTGATGCTTGTGGTAGTTCGTAAAGATTATTGAATCAAATGATATGTCTTGAGCATGTGATTATTATATTTTTGAATTATGATGCGTGATTATTACATCGTCATAAGTTATATTCTGGACGAGAGTCAGGATCATTTCATACATCAGTAAATAACTACAATGTCAAATCCCGAACCCCACCCTACGCGGATGTCGAGGACGTGATGCCAGTCAGTCGCCATGCGACCAACCGAAGGCAAATTTCTTAACTTTCCAGTGAATTGCACTCCGACTGTAGGGTCGGATGCAGCGGAATTTAAAACTTTTTCTTTTGTCAAGGGAATGCAACTCATGTATTCACCGTAAGGTTATGTACCACAGAGCCAGTCTAAAATCCAACAGCTAACAATTTTAACCTCAGAGCATATCTATAATCCGACATATAACAACAGAGCAGAACTATAATCTCTAGAGTACCGTTTAAATCCATGAGCCATGTCTATATTTAGTACATATCAGTCAAGTCAGTCGTATTACATCACTCACCTGATTAAACAGATTCAATCCTCAATAATCCGGTCTCCACAGATCAGTGCCATCAGATCCAATTGATATCATTCCTGAAAAATGTTAGGGAATGGGGTGAGCTTCGAAAAGCCCAATGAGTAACACAAGTTCCCTGTCAAGGGTTTCAAATCCATTTCTTGTTTACAAAGCACAAGGGTAGTGCATTTGTTTCTGAAATAGCAGCTTTATAAATCTACTTTAAATACAGTTTCAGTAGAATAAAGCAGGACTGAACAAAATAAAACCACAGATCAGAACAGACAGAACATAACAGACTATATCAAGTATAACCGTACAGAACAGAACACAACAGGTTAGAACGGAGCAGAACCGAGCAGAGCAGGACATAACAAATCAGAACAGGATGAAGCAAAGCACAACAAATCAGAACAGAGCTGGTCAGAATGGAACGGGTCAGAATAAAACGGGTCGAAATAGAACAGGTCAGAACGGATCACAATAAAACATAATAGAACGGAACGGAACAGAACAGAACATAACAAGTCATAACCGAACAGAACGGAATAGGTCATAGCAAATCATAACCGAACAGAACGAAATAAAACATAACAAATCAGAATAAAATAGAACAGAACATAACAGAACGGAGCGAAAACAATATGTCAACCAGAGATACAGGTATATCATCAACAGAATGGAACAAGACAAAACTGAGTGGAAACAGTATATCAATCAAGGATACATGTATATCATCAACGGAACGGAACAAGACAAAACTGAGTGGAAACAATATATCAATCAAGGATACATGTATATCATCAACGGAACGGAACAAGACAGAACTGAGCGGAAACAATACGTCAGTCAGAGATACAGGTACATCATCAAAGAACATGATAGATCAGTATTGAGCAGAACAGAACGGGACAGAACAGAACGGAACAGATCGAAACAAAGCAAACAGGTTAGGACGGAACAAATCAAACATAACAAATCAGGACGGATCAGGACGGAACAGATCAGACAGATCAAACAGAACAGGTCAGGACAAAACAGATCAAACATAACAGATCAGGACGGATCAGGACTGAATAGATCAGACAGATCAAACAGAACAGGTCAGGATAAAACAGATCAAACAGAACAGGTCAGACAGATCAACAGAACAGGTCAGGACAAAACAGATCAAACAAAACAGGTCAGGACAGATCAAACAGAACAGGTCAGACAGATCAAACAGAACGGGTCAGACAGATCAACAGAACAGGTCAGGACAGATTAGACAGAACAGGTCAGACAGATCAAACAGAACAGGTCAGACAGATCAACAGAACAGGTCAGGACAGATCAGACAGAACGGGTCAGATAGATCAACAGAACAGATCAGAACAGATTAGACATAACAGTTAGTTAAACACGTTCATTTGAAACGGTATTAAAAACAGGAGTACAGTTAAAACATCAGAGTAACAGAACAGTTCAGTTAAAACATCAGAGTAACAGAACAGATCAGTTAAAACATCAGAGTAACAGAACAGTTCAGTTAAAACATCAGAGTAACAGAACAGATCAGTTAAAACATCAGAGTAACAGAACAGATCAGTAATGAGCAGAGCAGAACAATATAACAGAATAAACAGTACAGTATGCACAGATTAAACAGTGCAGTATGCTCATATAGTGCTCAAGACTGAGGTGGTACCAAGAATCAGTTGTTCTTTCAGTAAAAACAGTGATAGGTTTATTTCAGTGCAGAACAGAGGAATCAGACAGAGTAAAAATCATGCATTTGAGTAAGGGCATGAAATCAGTGTATCAGATAAAACAGTGCAGTACAGTATTTAAAATACAGTAACTAGACGGTGTACTTATACACCAAGTCAGAAGTTCCAAGTTACTCACAGCTGTTACGGTTATCTCCTTGCATAAACAATCTGATAACCTCCAAGTACGTCAGGCATCACCATGTATATCCTGAACAATCATCATCAATCACAGACAGATCAGAATTTATCCATTCAGGTCTTATTCGTCATCTTAGGTGTCTATCAGATTACCTAAGATAGCCTAGTAGCCTATCGCCCTCTCATCGGGTTTCATCCGGGGCTATGTTATTCATAATTTAGGCTCAGCGTTATCAGTCAGTTACTTATCCAACCTTAGGGGCAAAACGGTCATTTTATCACTCTTGCCCCAGACCCAGTCGTGGTTCTCAGAATATCCCATATATCGTATACATGAAGTTCTAAGTCTTTTAGACTTGAATCGCTATCAGTTAAGTGCTTATTTAGCCTTAGGGGTAAAATGGTAATTTGTCCATTCTTGTCTCGGACCCTATCGTGGTCCTCAGAATAGTCCACATATCTTAGATATAATTTTCTAAGTCATTTGGACTTCGTTTGGTATCTGCTTTTGGTCATCGGGACACATTAGTCGTTTCTCGTTTTACGCGTTAACTGTTCCGGAGTCTTATTTAGCCCTTCAGTGTTCATAATTATCCTTATGATAATTTATCAGATCAGTTTGACCTTTATTTGACCCCTACTTTGCACTTACTGTGCTCAGGGGTATTTTGGTCATTTTACGTTTTGTAAGATTCTGACTCCAAATCATTATTTAATCATGTTTACAGTTTCACCAGTATCTGGGCTTCTATCGGTATCAATTTCGTCCCAATCGGACTTCATTTGGGCTTCGTACAGTATCAGGGGTATTTTGGTAATTTCATACGTCATATTTTTCGGTGCCTTAGTTCACAGAATGCACCTCACCATTGGGTCCAGAGCGTCCGACATAATCAGAATAGACTGTCTTTTATTTTTATTTGAGCCTGGGTACCCTCAGGGGTAGTACAGTCATTTGTCACTTACAGGTCTGTATTTTTCGGTACATAATTTCCTAATTTGGACTGTACCATTGAGTCCAGAATATTTGAAATGGTGGAAATACACTATTTATTTGCTTTATTTGGACTCCGTTTGACATATTAAATGTCCAGGGGTAAAATCGTAATTTTACCTATTTAATAAAATAATAAAATAATTATTTTATTATTTAATTAATTTTTCAGGGGCTTAAATGAATAACTTGTCAATGTTCTGGGCCACAGTACAATTTCCCAAATTAGTGGGGGTTAATCCGTAATTTTCAGAAACATTTGGGGGGTTAAATATAAATTCAGAAAATTAGGGTTCAGACCAGAGGGTTCAGGGGTTCAGAAATTGAACCGGTCCAATAATCTCAGAAGCCAACCGGTTCAGTGACCTTAAGAAAACCGGAATGAGATACTCCAGTTATCCCCAATTTCTTTCTTATTCTCGGTTTGGATAGGCCCCAAATCAATTTCCCAACTTCTGATTTATTAACTCTGTTGCCAAACAGCCGAAGTCAGGTTTTAATTTGAAACCTTCAACACCAAAACGGCGTAGTTTCAATAAAACAGTGGCACGCTCATGCGTTGCCACGTGTATGAGTCGGTTGGGCATGACTCGGCCAACTCGGCCGAGTCGACTCCATCTTCCCCATTTCCTCCAATAGTGTCGCCCTAGTTTCTGCAGATTTTCTTCTTCAATTTCGTAGGTTTTCAAGGGCTTTTTTCAACATGTTTTGATTCCAAAACATTTCTGAGAGTCATTCCAACCTTTTGGCATGAATTTAGAGCTTCAAATCCATAGATCCAGCTCGGTATAACCGATTATTGTGAGGGATTACAGGTCAGTCGTACAGCCTTATTTCTCAACCAAATCCCATGGGGTTTGTCTCTCTGTGACCCTTGTAACAGGGGCTTCAATTCCCCATTCTTAGATCTCAGTTTAGAGGCCTATTCCAGATTTTGGGTCTCATGGCCGAGACTCATAGGTTCGGGTTTGAGGGCTTTCCCATGTGTTTCCAAGTCGCGGGTCAGTATTTATGGGGTCCTAGAAGTGTCTAGTTCAGTTCTGGACCATCAAAACTCAGTTTTAGAGAGGTCGAATCAGACCCAGTTTTCATGATCCATTAATGGAGGTTGATACACGGTTTGGGGGTTTCAGCCCTATTCGACCCTCCCAATTAATTCAGAATAGCCCTAAGGTCTCTCAGTAGTGCATACATATAGTTTATATGGCTCAAAAATCATCAGAGCAGTACCAATAAATCAAAACAGAAAATTTGACGGTTTTGTAGTTTGAGGTGTTTACCTCTCAAGCAGTGGCTGCTTCCTGCTCTTCGATGGTCCAGTTCGGATCCTTGGCACCCCAGGTGTGCCTCAGTCCCAGCCGTGCAGCACATAGCCTCCTTAGTTCCTCCTCCTTTGGGCACCTCCATGGCCACACACACATGGACATGCACATACACATACACTTGGTTTGGCAAGTCTCTCTCTTAACAGATCAGTTCTCACACAGTTTTCTGATTTCTGAATATTCAGCTCACACACTTGGTGTTATAGAGATCCCAAGCTCATGTGTATATTAGTGCACACTTATACACATACATAATCATACATGTAGGCCTTAGGTCTAATTGTAGGCACTGAGATGTGATGATGAGACTGAGGTGTAGGGGTTCAGTTCATGATGGAGGGTTTGCATGTAAGGTCATTGGTCAGTTTGGGAGGTGGCCCAACCAGAATTCTAGGTTATATACCTTTCATTATATATTTGTACACAAAAATAGTAGTAGCCCAGTTGGTAAATTTTTGGGAAGAATCTCTTTCCACCATAGGTCAAGGGTTCAATTCCCCTTGACCTCCCATTTGGCCATTTTTTCCATATTTTTGGTTAAGGCCACGTTTGGTTGTGCAGTAATTCAGTTTCAGTGTTTCCTTCGTAACTTTCATTTCGTAACTCCTTTTTCGACACGGTTTGTTCTGGAAGTTTCATATTTCAGTTATCTTCAGTGTCAGAGGTTCCGTGTCATTTATTATACATTCGGGATTTTTCGGGTTAGCTAATTCGGATTTCGTTAGTGTTAAAGCAGTGTTATTTCGCCGAATTAATCAGAAATTGGGTTCAGGTATTTTACCCTTTTCCTCCAGACATATTTAATTATTTTATCGGTCTATCATGACCGTCGGGATTATGATTAATTCCCTAGATCATTCTATAAGCCGGTATTAATTAATAATTAATAACTAATTATTAATTACGCAAAGTCGGGGTGTTACATACAAACCACCATTGTGATGAAAAGTAGGTCGGGTCTACACGAGCAAGTCAGATGGTAGTTTCTGATTGCAAAAGGGTATGGCTGGATCCTACTAAAGGGTGTAGGCTGGGTGTGCATGAGCAAGTCAGATAGAGAGATCTGTTTGCAAGAGGGCATGCTGAGTCCTACTGTAGACTAGGAATACATGAGCAAGTCAGGTGGAGAGACCTGTTTGCAACAGGGTATGCTGAGTTCTACGTATATATATATATATATATATATATATATATATATCAAATCATGGAAATCATTCTACGCATCATTGCATTTGATTGGATAATCATTGTCATTTCATCATTATGTGATGTGACTTATTATTGTTAATATTATATCATCTCGATTGGTTATCGTGTTACTATGAACTGTGTATCTTGTTATGTGAACCCCCATATGTTAACTTGTCCTTGACAGAGCACAGGCATGCTTACAGGGCTTTCACAGCTCACACAGACTAAATGCATTTTGATTATTTCAGGTGAGACGCTACATCTCGGACTAGGGATTGAAATTTCGAATAGGCGTAGGGTGGTTGCAGATGATATACTGCAAGGATTATTTCAGTAGTAAGTGTAGTACTTGTCCTATGTTCTCCCATCACTCCGCGTCCTGGGGATAATTGTATTTGGAAACTTTGTGTCTGTAAAACCATATGAACTTTAGTATTATAAATGAACGAAAATTTTATCCAAGTCTTCCGCTGCATATTTAAATTCTGATTGCATTTCAATAACTTACCTATAAATGTTGACTTAAGGTAAAAAGGAAAAATCAGGTCGACCGTTGGGTCGAATCGGCGTCGCAATGCCAGATTCGCACAGGGTGGGTTTTGGGTCGTGACAGAGGCGGAGGTGGCAGCCGGTAGAGAGCCCCGCGACAGACCCTATAAGGGGGTGACGGTGGAGGATTGGATGTTATTGTGCGACCGGTTTGCAAGTGATGCATTCCAGGTAAAAATTGTCAAAATTACTTGTGTTGTCTGGTTTAAATCAGTATCATTTATAATAACCTTCTTTGTTTTGGCCAAGTGTAAGAACTGAGCAGGAAGAATAACGAGAGTAGAAGCAAGCAAAAGGTGACCCACTATGGTGGATCACGTTCTTTTGTACAGTATAGGCATGATATGGTAAGTTAATAAATGTATCAAGTTCTTATTGTATAATCTATTCATGAAATCAATCTTCACAAGCTACTATTTATTTGCTCCAGAGAGACCAAGACACCGGTGCACCACCCAGCCCCATTGAATTGTGGCACAGGACGCACTACAACCCCAATAAGGGTTGGGCTGGGCCTGAAGCACAGCGGCTTTATGTAAGTTTTTATGTAACTTGCCACAGTATTACTTACTTAATATAATCTAAAGTTATAAATGTAACACCCCAATTACTTAACTGGCATGTTTTGTGTATTGAAAACTGTTTTGGGAATGAAATGTCAGGTTTAGCTAATATAATGTCTATTTGTAATAGTGATAAAACTCGAATTAGCTAATTATGGGAAACTCGAGAAAATAAAAACCGACATTGGACCTTGGTCAATGAAAGATACTCTGAGTAGGAAGTGACAGAAAGAAACCGCACTGAAAAAGGAGTTACGGATTGAAAGTTAAGGCCAAAACAGTGAAACTGGAATTCCGCGACAACCAAACAGGGCCTTAACCAGAAAAATATGAGAAAATGGTCACTTGGGAGGCCAAGGGGAATTGAACCCTTGACCTACCAAGGTAAGCAATTTTGTCCCAAAAAGTTACCAACTAGGCTGTTGGTTACTTTGTGTACATATGCACTAACATATATATATAACCTCAATTCTTGCCCAAGCCACCACCTAAACTGGCCAATGGCCTTACATGCATTCCCTACATCATTGCCCTACATCTTCTCCATCAAGTCAATCAGCCACTAACCCCACTAAGGGCAGATATACACTTATATATATGTGTATAACCCTATATATATATATATATATACATAACTTGCACCAAAGAATTCTCTCTTTAGAGAATTCTGAATTACCAAACAGTGAGAGTGTGTGAGTTCTGTTGAGTGTACGTAGGGTTGGCTGAGAGGGAGAGTATAGAGAGAGAGAGAGAGGAAAGGAAGCTTGTGCATGCATATGTGTTGTGAGAAATTTGGCCATTAGAGAGGAAAGGTGAAGGCTTGAGGATTGCAGTGCATGACCTGAGGGAGTCGAGGGATACTGTGAGAGATCTGGGTCGAGCCATAACCGAGAAAGACAGCACTGTGAAGGTAAAGTTCCAAATTATCTTCAATTCTTGTTTTGTAAATTTTGGAACTGTTTGATAGAAATAGACTGTATGCATGTTTTATTCTTGATCCTAGGAATTATTCTGAGTGTATTGCATGGCTTAGAGGTGTCGGATAGGCCATGAAACCATGAAACCCGAAACCAACCTCCATTAAAGGACCTTGAAGCACCAGGTCTGATTTGACCGTAACAGTTTTAGATTTGGCATATTGGAACTCAGAATAGACCCTGATAGGATCTCAACCATCTACCTACGCGACCCCAGAACACTGTATAGCCCCACGAATTTCAAATTATTCTTACGGGTTCAAAACTTAAATTGTTGATGCATGTAACTAAATTGAAAAATGAAGATAAGGTCTTGATCCTTATGGTCTGTAGGTCACGTAGCTTCAAACCACACACAAAATGGTTGAGAAACGGGGACGTATTGGTCAGTTGCAGGTCTGGATTATTGTTTTTCAAACAGACCGACCCAGAGGATGATTCGAAGCTTCAAATGAATGCCAAATGATAGATACTAAGTGCAGAAAGTTATCGGAATCGAAACCAACTGAAAATCGTGTCTAAAACACCACGAATTTGAAAGAGAAATTCTGTAGAAATTAGGGCAACACCGAGTCGGTTAGTGGGAAGACAGAGTTGACTCGGCCGAGTTGACCGAGTCAAGATGAGTTGGGCCGAGCCAACTCGGATACGTGTCAAACAACTGGACTACCACCGAATAAAATAGACGGTGTCGTTTTGGGCCGTTTATATGTTAAACAGTTACTTTTAAAAAGAAAAGAAAGGGAAGGAAGGAAAGAGGGGACTATAGGGTTTCGAACCCCTGACCTCCAGAGCCCACGCGCCCCTTCTTTCCACTCGGCCACGCACCTGCGTGTAAACCATATCCGACCGAATATATATATATTATATATTTAATAAAAACCAGAAAATAAAAGGTGCATTTTTGCGCCTTATGGGACTCGATGGCAGTATCATTTGGAGAGGGAGGTGGCATGCTGGCCAGCGTGCCACCCTATTCGACCGATTACTCTTGTGCCGAAAATAATATGTATACTATATATTCTGAAATTAATTTAATTAAAATCATTTAATTAAATTAAATACTCCAAATTAGTCCGTTGTCCAAAAATCGTAAGTTATATATGTATTCCTACTGTCTCGGACCTTCTGAGTCCAATGGTGAGGTCCGTGACTGCAAATGAGGTACCGAAAAAAAAAATACAACATATGAAATTACCAAAATACCCCTGACACTGTACAAGGCCCAAATGAAGTCCGATTAGAACAGAATTAATACCAGTGGTAGACCTGACACTTGTGAGATTATATACATGATTAGATGACGAATCCGAGACATAAATTATGTGACGACAAAATGACCGAAATACCCCTGATATACCCGAACCCAGATTTAAAAGCCAAGGGAGTCTAAATTGACTTTCTTCGACCTTCCGAACTCAATGGTTAGGTCCATATTATGAAAATCAGAACCGATAAATGTGTGAAGACACTGAAACCCTAAGCCAAATGCTTAAGAGGTAAGACCTATGAACTAGCCACTATAAGTTAGTTCCATGAAACCCATCATAGGGTAGACTCACTCAGTCTTAGGTCATGAGTTGATAAATCTCTATGAATTGTTTTAGGCTTAAGGAGAAAAAGAGGAAGGCTCCGTACATAGCTTCAAACTCAAATATTGAAGGTGAGTAACTTCTGACACTGTTTAGTTACTGCTCCTTGATCTGCTAAATTGTTTCGAATACCATATGTTTTAAATGCAGTTGTTTTAAATGCATGCTTTTATCATCGATGACATGGTTTTTAGTTTCTTAAATGATTAACTGTACTTCTGATTGATATGCTAGCACCCTGAACCGTTTATCTGTTTTGATCTATTGAACTTGACTTGGATTTATTGAACTATTAATTCCAAACTGATTTAATTAACCATGTGATTTAAGCAAAGATTGAATTCGAAACTCTTGCCTGGATATCTGTGTTACTCACTGGGCTTTTTAAAGCTCATTGCATTATTTTAATAATTTCAGGGAAACTCTCAGATGGACAGGTTTAGCAGGTTCAGGACTTAGGGGGAAAATGTTGGAGACCCCCAGATAAAATGATAACCCATTTTTGTGAACCTATACCATTTTTGTACTTTTTGTGTAACTGATCAGATTATGACTTTTGTAGTGAAAACTGTTTTGTAATCTTGATTAAGATAGGACTGACTATGATGTATCCTGAATGCTCTGCCAAGTATATATGTATGCATTCTCTTGTGAAAATTCTGCTGCTTAAATTATATATGTCGAATGCATTATGCTTGGGATTTAGATCGGAATGGCCTGTGGTTAGGATTACCGTCGGGGTTTTGCTTTCAAAAAAAAAAAAAAAACTGATAAAACCCGATGGGTGCCTAACTGGCCTTTGTCACGTGCCCCAAATCCGCACAGGGTGGGTCTGGGGGATGTGACAATAAACGTAGTAACATATATTTATGTTTTTATAGGAGGAAATGGTCCAGCTGCATGCTCAGCCTACAGCTGAAGGTCAGGATCTGCCGACCGATGACCAAATACGGGAGACTGTTCTGGGCAAGAGGCGTGGCTATGTGCGTGGTTTAGGGACTGGGATGGCGCCAACAACATTGTCCTTTGAGAGTGATGCTAGGGCACACGCAGCCACTGAGTCAGTTCAACGAAAGAATGTAGAGTTGCGGCATAAAGTAAACAGCCTCGAGGAGCGATATTCCCAGCTAGAGGCTCTTGTGCAGACAATGCTCAGCCAGTAGTGTGACTCTTCACAACCTTGGTAAGTTTTTAAAATTATATACTTTATTGGATTTATTATTTATAGAAAATGTTACGTAAACCCCATCACACACCTTACATATGATAAAATAGACTTGTATGAACATACGGCACTCGGTTCGGATGTCCGGTTTGAAACTTATGCAAGTTTCAGCTCTAAAAAGGCCCATTTTGGAGTTTTGACAGACCAAAATACTGATTATCGGCCTAACTACACCGAAACCCCATCACACAGCTCACAAATGATAAAATAGACTTACATGAACTTACGGCACTCGGTTTAGATGCCTGGTTTGGAACTTATGCAAGTTTCAGCTTCAAAAAGGCCCATTTTGGGGTTTTGATGGACCAGAATACCGGATATCGGCCTAACTACACCGAAACCCATCACACACCTCACAAATGATAAAATAGAGTTGCACGAACTTACGGCACACGCAGCCACTGAGTCAGTTCAACGAGAGAATGTAGAGCTGCGGCATAAAGTAAATAGCCTCGAGGAGCGATATTCCCAGCTAGAGGCTCTTGTGCAGACAATGCTCAGCCAGTAGCGTGACTCTTCACAACCTTGGTAAGTTTTTAAAATTATATACTTTAGTGGATTTATTATTTATAGAAAATGTTACGTAAACCCCATCACACACCTTACATATGATAAAATAGAGTTGCACGAACATACGGCACTCGGTTCGGATGTCCGGTTTGAAACTTATGCAAGTTTCAGCTCTAAAAAGGCCCATTTTGGAGTTTTGACAGACCAATATGCTGATTATCGGCCTAACTACACTGAAACCCCATCACACAGCTCACAAATGATAAAATAGACTTGCATGAACTTACGGCACTCCGTTTAGATGCCCGGTTTGGAACTTATGCAAGTTTCAGCTTCAAAAAGGCCCATTTTGGGGTTTTGACAGGACCAGAATGTCGGATATCGGCCTAAATACACCAAAACCCCATCACACACCTCACAAATGATAAAATAGAGTTGCGCAAACTTACGGCACTCGGTTCGGATGCCCGGTTTGAAACTTATAGCAAGTTTCAGCTCCAAAAAGGCCCATTTTGGAGTTTTGACAGACCAAAATTCCGATTATCAGCCTAACTACACGGAAACCCCATCACACACCTCAAAAATGATAAAATATACTTGCATGAACTTACGGCACTCGGTTCAGATGCCCGGTTTGGAACTTATGCAAGTTTTAGCTTCAAAAAAGCCCATTTTGGGGTTTTGACAGACCAAAATTCTGGATATCGGCCTAACTACACTGAAACCCCATCACACATCTCACAAAAGATAAAATAGAGTTGCACGAACTTACGGCACTCGGTTCGAATGTCTGGATTTGAAACTTATGCAAGTTTCAGCTTCAAAAAGGCCCATTTTGGGGTTTTGACGGACCAAAATGCCGGATATCGGCCTAAATACATCAAAACCCCACCACGCACCTCAAAAATGATAAAATAGAGTTGCACAAACTTACGGCACTCAGTTCGGATGCCCGGTTTGAAACTTATGCAAGTTTCAGCTCCAAAAAAGCCCATTTTAGAGTTTTGACAGACCAAAATGCCGATTATCGGCCTAAATATACTGAAACCCCATCACATAGCTCAAAAATGATAAAATAGAGTTGCACAAACTTATGACACTCGGTTCAGATGCCCGGTTTGGAACTTATGTAAGTTTCAGCTTCAAAAAGGCCCATTTTGGGGTTTTGACAGACCAAAATGCCGGATATCGGCCTAACTACACCAAAACCCCATCACACACCTCACAAATGATAAAATAGAGTTGCACAAACTTACGACACTCGGTTCGGATGTCCGGTTTGAAACTTATGCAAGTTTCAGCTTCAAAAAGGCCCATTTTGGGGTTTTGATGGATCAAAATGCCGGATATCAGCCTAACTACACCGAAACCCCATGACACACCTCACAAATGATAAAATAGATTTGCACGAACTTATGGCACTCGGTTCGGATGCCCGGTTTGAAACTTATGTAAGTTTCAACTTCAAAAAGGCCCATTTTGGGGTTTTGACGGACCAGAATGCCGGATATCGGCCTAACTACACCAAAACCCCATCACACACCTCACAAATGATAAAATAGAGTTGAACGAACTTACGAACTCGGTTTGGATGCCCGGTTTGGAACTTATACAAGTTTTAGCTCTAAAAAGGCCCATTTTGGAGTTTTGACAGACCAAAATGCCGATTATCGGCCTAACTACACTTGAAACCCCATCACACACCTCACAAATGATAAAATAGACTTCCATGAACTTACGGCACTCGGTTTAGATGCCCAGTTTGGAACTTATGCAAGTTTCAGCTTCAAAAAGGCCAATTTTAGGGGTTTTGACTGACCAAAATGCCGGATATCGGCCTAACTACACCGAAACCCCATCACACACCTCAAAAATGATAAAATATAGTTGCACAAACTTACGGCACTCGGTTCGGATGCCCGGTTTGAAACTTATGCAAGTTTCAGCTTCAAAAAGGCCCATTTTGGGGTTTTGTCGGACCAAAATGCCGGATATCGGCCTAACTACATCGAAACCCCATCACACACCTCACAAATGATAATATAGAGTAGCAAGAACTTACGGCACTTGGTTCGGATGCCCGGTTTGAAACTTATGCAAGTTTCAGCTTCAAAAAAGCCCATTTTGGGGTTTGACAGACCAAAATACCGGATATCGGCCTAACTACACCGAAACCTCATCACACACCTCACAAATGATAAAATAGACTTATGCTACTTTATGCCGTTCTTACTATTTATGCATGCAAAAAAAAAAAAACCTATTCACATTCTATGTTCATATATATTTAATAATTGTTCTAATATATATCATTTGATCTTTATTTCAAATTGATCGGGATTATTGCCGCGCCGTCTTTATGTTTTGCATCGAAACTTGTTATTTTTATTTTTATTTTTTTTCCTTTCATGGACATATGTAGTTACATTTTGGAGACAATTTTTAATTTTTCTATTTATTGTTAAATTGTACTTTTATAAATGTACATAATTAGTTTAATATATGAATGCATTTTTCTTTTTTAATATATTCATTTCAGAATGCTTGGATTTTATTGTATATAAGGATGGATGATTGATACAGGTTTAAACAGGAATAAAACAACAAATAAAAAAAAGCAAATATGCTTTAAAAAAAAAAACTTTTAGCGACGCACACCAATGCGTCGCTAAAAGTAAAATTCAATTTAAATAGAGACTATTAGCGACGCACACTGGGCATCGCTAAAAATGACTATTAGCGACAAACGTATGGCGTCGCTAATAAAAAACAACTATTAGCGACGGATACTACGTGATGAGTGCGCAAAAGTGCACTCTAAATGTCCTATCATTGGATGGAATTGCTAAAATATGAATAGAAATGTTGGGTTGTAATTGATATTATTTGATTTAATTTTTATTTACAGTAAGATGTGTTTGAGCATTATTTAATATTTTAAATCTCGAATGAATGCATTAAATAATCCTTGAGAATTTTACTCTTGAACATTTGCGAAAAATTGGATTGCAAGACAGAACGGCTGAAGAAAAAAATAAGAAAGAAAACTGAAGCAAGCTAAAAGAAAAGAAGCAAAAGAAAAAAAAAAAAAAAAAAGTTGAAAGCTAGAAAGAATCAGCAGTGGGCCCAATCCATGCGCAGGTAGAGAAGGAAAAAAAAACGGAGGTCTTTGCAAGGGCTTAAGGTGGCTTGGCTTGGGCCTTGTGCAGTGTGCAAGGAAGTGGGGCCCGGCTACTCAAAGAACAAAAGACAAAAAAGGCAAAGTCAAAAATTGAAAAGACGAGTTGGGCCTGTCGCTGTGTCGTGCGGCGCGGCTGTGTGGGGTTCAGGCGCAGTGGGCTTGTGCGCTGATTTTTGAAGAAGCAGTGAGCGGCTGCTGGCTTGGGCTTCAGGCGTTCTGGGGCCCTGTTGCATTGAAAGGCAAAAGAAAAAGTGGTGCGGCTATTTGGTGAAGCTTGGTAGAGGCACGCAATGGGCTTGCGTGAGGCGTTGTGCTGGAAGGTGAGGCGCTGACGTGCGGATTGGGCCAGGGGACCTAGTGCGGCGCGCTAGGGCTTGTGGTGGCAGCTGTTTTAGAGGGGTCCTGCGGCTGCTATTTGAAATATATAGAGCAGGAGTCCGGCGGCTGATTAGAGGGGAGAACAGAAACAAGTTCTGTGCGGCTGGTGCAGCAGAGAGAAAAAAAATTAGATACGGCAGCGCAGTCACTCCATGGCTCAGTTCTTCTCCGTAAAATTTATGTTATCCATCTTGTACATGGGTAACTAAATTTCTAAGTGGAGTTAGGGATGAACTTGCACACTAAATGGTTATTTTAATTTAATTTTGATTCCTGTACGTGGTTTTAATTTATTAAATTTTTTGATGATCATTCGCGATTTATTGTTGAATTTTATTTTCCGAATAATTAAAGGGTTCAGTCCGTTTGTAGATTTAGTCATGCTTTTTCTATTGAATGGATTAATGTTTTGATTATTTTTGGGACAATTAATTATTTATATTGATTCAATTCTCTGCTGCAATATTGCTCGTTAGGTATATTGTCGTCGTTGGGTTTTCTCAATGTGAATAATAATTTGTGTGATTTAAAAGTGTCGAATGATTTTTCAAAGGGTTATTTTCAGTCTAATTTTGGTTCATAATTTTAAATCTTCCGATTGAGATTTTTGGAATTTAATTTCTCAATTGAGTTATCAGTGAATTAAAAATAATTAAAATACCAGATATGTGCAAGGGATTCCCGACACTCCACTGTTCGTTAAATTTGAATACTTTGTCCATCAATCAGTCTATTTAATTTTTATTTGCAATTCAAATCACTTTTCTATATTTTTATTTTCTTGTTAATCGTTTAATACTTTCTTTAGTTTCAGAAATTCTGTTTATTATTCTTTTAATCTTGTCTCCCTGTGGAATCGACACCCCAAAGCTACACTACAACTACCGCATTATTCTTTGAGCGTAATCACTACGCGTCGCTAATAGTGCATTTTAGCGACGCACACTGTGCGTCGTTAATAGTGACTTTTAGCGACGCCCGGTGTACGTCGCTAATGGTACTTTTAGCGACGCACAATGTGCGTCGCTAATAGTCATTTTTAGCGACGCCCAGTGCATCCTTGTGTAGTATTTGCGACGCTTGTCGCCAAATATTGGCGACGCATAGTAGGCGTCGCTAATAGTCACCTTCAGCGACACCAACGGGTTTGTGCGTCGCCAATACTATTAGCGACACCACTATTTGTGACGCCTTAGCGATGCACGATTGGGCGTCGCAAAATATCTTTAGCGACGCGTAATGGCACTATTAGCGACGCATGCGTGCGTCGCTAATATTGCCTTTTGTTGTAGTGATAATAGACCGATAAGACCAATTCTAAGAGATTAGGATACGCCAAGGCTAAAATTAATTGAAAAAGCATGAATAGGTAATAATTTAAAGTAAATATGAAATTGACGAGTTCCTTATAATTTTCTTAGGAGCTACAAAGGGAAGGGAAAAGCCCACTAGTAGTACAAATCCGAGGGAGCAAGGTGAGTAATCCTGTACTTTGAAGTGGAGGTTTTAAACTCCATAGATTATAAAGAAGTTTAAGTTTAAATATTTTGAAGTGTTTTTGTATCTGCTATATTTCAAATTCTAAACTCTCCTATTTAAATGTTTTATATTCCAACGTTCTATCGTAATTATTTATAAATTCTAACATGGCATGCAAATTTACTTCTTGATATTTCTGACAAATGATATGTTTATTTTCTGCATGTCCATGTAATTTTCAGTTTTATTAAATGCCTCTTGAATTAAATGTTTTTATTTTGTATATGCTTTAATAAATTACTGTGCATCGTGATTTAAATTCCTAAAGCTCTTATGTTAAACGTTTCAAGTATTGTCCTCAAAATATTTAAAAACCCTGTTAAATTGTCCGTGTTTTGAATACACAAGAAAATTCATTCTCTTATTGAAGCCATGTTTTTAATTGTACATGAAAAGCATTTATTGAAGAAGCCATTTTTTAAATGCTCATAAAAAGCATTTCATGAAAAAGTTATGTTTTTGCAAGATAATTGTGCATAAGCACCAAGTAATGATATTGGGATTCCTTCGGAACTCAATTGACATGAAGAATGCTCAGTAGCAGGATCTGATCCCCTAGGCATGAGATATCTCCACGTGAAGTAAAACTAAAATTTGGTTCGAAACAGATTTTCACCTAATCAAAGTGAAAAGATGACAATGTTTTTAGAAATGGTAGAAGGTTTTTAACCCCCATTTATCTGAATTGGGTTTTTACAAAACCCCATGTTTTGAAGAAGAAGAAATTTACATCCTTCTATTATCATGGAAAGGATTTTAAATTATTTCCTTGGTCTTCAAATGGCCACTCTGCACATGTTTATAAAATCTGTTGCATATTAAATGCTTTATTGAATGCTCTAAAAATGCATCATGCTACGTGATTTGAAGATTCTTGTATTCTATAATTATTGAAGTACGTGTCTAGCTTGAATGCCTTGTATGCTTCATGCTATCTTTTTGAAGAATTCTGTTTCCTATATCTGAAGTATATGTACAATTGGTAGTGTATCTTTATATGAACCTTCTCTTATAACTAACCCACTACCAGTTGAAACCCATGACAAAGTACTGGAATTACTCACTAGGCTTTTTAAAGCTCACCCCATTCCCTAACATTTTTCAGGTATTGATGATGAATGGGAGCCTTGCCCAACTTAAGGATTGGCGATTAGCAACTCCACTATGATCAAGGACTTTTGGAATATTAGGACCTATAATTGGTCGAATTTTGTTGTCATAATTTTGGGACAAATATGTACTTAAGCCCCAAGGGGCAAACAGACATGTATTATGTAGAACTTTAAATTTTTAATATGCTCTGAATGTATATTATTTGTTTATTGCTCCGAAGAAGAAGAAGAAGCGACGGTACCGAGCAGGTGTGCGAAAAAAAAAAGTTTTTCACGCTTTCGTAATTTGCCAGTCCTGGCCTTATCGCACAACCGTTCGGCACCGTTGCTCACGTGAAGCCTCACGCGATTCCCTCGATCAGCATAAGCCGGGTCGGCAGGTCGTGACAACGGGTAAAATTATCATTTTGACATCTCATGTGTTTATTGTTCTGAGACTTCGTTTCATAAAACGGATCCCGCTATTGGGTCCGGCATGTCCCAAAATGTTAAGGTACATAATTTTATAGTCATTGGGGTCTAGTTGGTCACTTAACTGATCATTAAGGCGTATTTGGAATTATCCTAGTTTGTCTGTTCATATTTTTTGAAATTTATTTAGGCTTTATGGACCTCACCATTTGGTCCAGAATGTTTGACATAATTAAAATAGACTTTCTTTTATGTTTAATTGGCCTTAGATATCATTAGGGGTAATATGGTCATTTACACTTTTAGGTGTCTTCGTTTTTTGGGACTTAACTTCATAAATCAGACTCCACCATTGAGTCTGGAATGCCCGAAATAATCAAAATACACTATTCATTTATTTTAATCGGACTTTGTTTGGTCTATTTTTTGCCTAAAGACATTTTGGAAATTTTTTCATATAATTAAAAGGATTTAAATTAATATTAAATTAATTTTTGGGCCTTAATAGAATTTTTCCTAAACAATGGGGGGTTAAACTATAATTACAAAAACTACTGGTTTTAGGTTTAACTTGAACCCACCGGTTCAATAGTTACTTTTTGAATTCCGTTAAAATTTATTCTAAAAACCAATTGGTTTGCCCCCATTTTTAAGTGAACCGGCCCAAAATCATTAGGAGCCAGCCGGTTCAAGCCGGTCTACCATGTTAGTTTAATGAAATGCCCCAAAATGACACCATGTTGAATATGCTCAAACTCATTTATCATACGGTTGGGACCCGAACTACTAACTTACTCGATACCCGACCCGTGGGTACTATTCATCATCTTCCTCGTCGAGGGAGACGTGAACCAGTCCAACCCTAAATGTTTATTCTCCATTTCATGGTTTTCCAAGCACCTAATCTACCTGTTTTCAGTCCTAAAATGTTTCTAGAGGTACAAAATATGTTTTAGCATTGATTTGGGGCTTTGGATTGAGCTGGAATGCTCGTTCCACTACCCATGGCAACTCTGAATATCTCTTTAGCACATGCTCATTTTTCCACCAAAAGCAATAATGTTTGAGTTCTTGTGATCCTTAGGTTATGGAGATTCA
Organism: Nyssa sinensis; assembly: GCA_008638375.1. NCBI lineage: Eukaryota > Viridiplantae > Streptophyta > Magnoliopsida > Cornales > Nyssaceae > Nyssa > Nyssa sinensis. The sequence goes on along the minus strand of CM018042.1, from coordinate 2,687,622 downwards.
AACCACGTTCTAAAAATAAGGTTTGGAGCTTTGTTGATGGAACTGGATTATGAACCCACAACCAGCAACTTCATTTTTCATGGCCTTCCCTTGAGTGTTTGGGTCGTGGCCTAGGGTTTTCATAACACTCATGGACCCTAGTGTCGATTTTAAGCAACAAAAATGAGTTCCATGAAGGTTGTTTCAAACATGTACCGTTGGAGGTCCAACAATGGCGGTTTGTGTACAACCACTATTTTTGGGCTATTTTTGGAACCTAATCTTACCCTTAATTCTAATACAATAACTTCAAGGACTATGCATGAAAATTTAGCCTTTTAAACAGTAGGTTTTAACAGGATTTTCTAGAGAGAGAAACACATGGTGGGTCAGAGTTTTACCTTCAATGGTGACTTCTTTCTTCTTGCCTCAAGTCACTGAATCCTCAACCCTATTACATGCATGAACCTCCTTCTTCTCCTTTTCTTCTTCCCTCATTCTTCTCTTTCTCTTTTTCTCACACTTTCTCTCTCTAGCTGACCTGAGTCACCTCACTTCTAATTTTTTTGAATAGCCTCTTCTTACACAATGTGTAGTATGTATATAGATATATATATATATATATATATATTATATATTTGTAGAAGCTGCATGAAATTCTATTGGTTAATTTGGGAGGTGGGAGGGACTATTTTATACATATATATATATATATATATATATGTTGCATTATTTAGCACAAAGTGTGGGTAGCCCAAGTGGCTTAATTTTTTGGTTTAAGTTCCTCCTTAGTTTTTGAGTCAAGGGTTCAAAACCCATTGGTTGCATTTTTAAGCATTTCTACACTTTTTGGCTTATGCCTCGTTTGACAATCAAAAATACATATTTTGGCCTTTTCTCTTTATTTTCCTTCCTATTCCTCTTTTTGTGAGTCAGTTTCTTATGGCTATTTCATATCCGGGATGGCTTCAGTTTTCGAAGCCTTGTATTGTGTGTATTTCCCCCATAATCTTTGTGGCCTATTTAAATTGTTATTTGCTTCTTCATGTATTTGAAATTATTACTCATTCCTTCATATATCGGTTTTATAAATCGTAGTTATATTTGGATTTATTTTTTTTTAAGCATTGATTTCACAAATCAAAGCATTGTGTCACTCCATTGTTTTCTTGATCTAGTCCTCATCGTCCCCTCTTGACGTATTTAATTATTTTATTGTTCTATCGCAACTATCGAGAAATTTTGATTAATTTTTTTAATTATTTTTTATGTTGTTTCTAATTAATAATTAGTTTTAATAATTAGTGAACTAATTATAAATTAATCGGGGTCGGGGTGTTACAATATCCCTTATTCTAATAGGTTATTAGATCAATTTCTAAATCTTGTAACCAAACACCCTAGTTCATTTTAATTCAAGATCCTAAACTGTGCCGTTTTGAAAACCCAAATGTGTGGTAGGTCAGGTTCCGACCCGAACCTAACCTAACCCGTATTATGTATCATCCCTTTCATTTTTTTGGTAGAGCTCCGGTCATCATCTTCGGCGCCGGTGACCGGAATCTGCATTTTTTTAATATTTTAAACTTCATTTTTTTACAGTTTTGAAGCTCATTTTCAATTCTAAACTATCCCAAATCCCTTTTTAAATATTTATACAACATTTTGAGCCTTCAAATCCTATTGAATGGCTATATTTTTCAAATTTCTATTTTTCGATCGTCTCATTTTTCTCCCTCATTTCTTCACTATTTCACACACAGTTTCTTCCTAAATGTTTCATTTTCCTCATATATTAAGATTCTACAATTATTTACAAGCTTCATGCAAGTTGAAACAAAACCTAGAAAATTCAGAGGAAAAAATTATAGAACTTACCTTTTTGCAACACTTCTTCTTCTTCTTTTTTCTACCTTCTTTCTCCTTCAGTCTCTCCTTATTTTCTTTCTTACTTTTCTTTTCTATTTTATGGCATGTAGAGCATGTATTTTTATAACATCCCACCACCTCTCTATTTTCTCTCTCGGTTTCTTCTTCTTTTTTGTTTCATTCAATTAGATATTTACATTATTATATATTATACATATATCAGCACATGTATATAAGTATATAATATATATATATATATATTATACATAAGTTGTAACACCCCGACCGTGATTAATTAATAATTAGTTGCTAATTATTAATTAGAACCGACGTAAAGAATAATTAAGAAGCTAATCGGGAACCTCATGATAGACCCATAAAATAATTTAAGCATATAAGAAATGAGGGTTGTTGTGTCCGAATCTCATTACCAATTAATTAGGTGAAATGATGTTATTCTAACATTAAGAAAACTCGAGTTAGCGAACTATGGAAATCCCAAGGGATTAATAACCGACACTAGACCTTGGAGATTGAAGCTAACCTAAATAGGAAATGACCGGAAGAAACCGCGTCGAAAAAGAAGATATTTAGAAAATAGCCGAAACAGTTAAGTGCACCAACCAAACAGGGCCTAAGCCCAAAATATGGAAAATTCCCAAAAGTGTGGCCAAGGGGACTTGAACCCTTGACAAAGTGGGCAGGATTCTTGTTGTCCAAAAAGTTACCAAATGGGCTGTTGCCATCTTTGTGCCTATATATGCAACCAAGTTTTATTTAAACCCAAATTAGCCAAGGCCACCTCCCAAATTGGCCAATGGCCTTACATGCAAATCCCACATCATTGGTGTAACACCCCGACTTTGCGTAATTAATAATTAGTTATTAATTATTAATTAATACCGGCTTATAGAATGATCTAGGAAATTAATCATAATCCCCGCGGTCATGATAGACCGATAAAATAATTAAATATGTCTGGAGGAAAAGGGTAAAATACCTGAACCCAATTACTGATTAATTCGGCGAAATAACACCGCTTTAACACTAACGAAATCCGAGTTAGCTAACCCAAAAAATCCCGAATGTTTAATAAATGACACGGAACCTCTGACACTGAAGATAACTGAAATATGAAACTCCCGGAACAAACCGTGTCGAAAAAGGAGTTACGGAATGAAAGTTATGAAGGAAATACTGAAACTGAATTTCTGCGCAACCAAACGTGGCCTTAACCGAAAATATGGGAAAAATGGCCAAATGGGAGGCCAAGGGAATTGAACCCTTGACCTTTGGGTGGAAAGTAATTTTATCCAAAAACTTACCAGTTGGGCTACCCACACCTTTGTGCATATATTTGCAACTTATTTGTATATAGCATTGAATTATCCTAATCTGCCACCCAAACTGACCAATGAGGTTGCATGTAAACCCCACATGATTGCTCCCCTCAGCTCCATCATTTCTCTGCCCTATACTGATCCCTACAAGTGATATACATATATGTATATGTATAGGAATCCTAGGGGAGATATATATGAAATATATATTGGGTATAGGAATTAGGCACACCATGAGAGGGGATTGAGAAATCAGAATATTGGTGTGTGAAATATGGAGACTGTGCAGCAATGGGGGCATGCATGTGATCTGCTAGAGAGAGAGGGTTTGGGTGAGACCATGGAAATACAAGCATGGTGTGCATGATGTCTTCATTAGAAATGAACATAAGAGAGGAAGAACTGGGCCCTGTGTGACTGATCTGAGGCATGGCTGGATCTGAACAAGCACAACCAAGGCACTGAACTGAGCTGAGAGGGAGGAACAGTGGCCGTTTATGAGGTAAACACCTCAACTGCAAAATTTTCTGTTTTGATTTATTGGTACTGCTCTGATTATTTTTAATCCATATGAATCATATATACATGCCCCTGAGAGACCCTAGAACTGATCTGGAACAATTGGGACAGACAGATGGCAATGGAAACCCCAGAACTGTAACACGGCCGCCATTAATGACCTTGAGGTTGCAGGTCTGAATTGACCTCAGCCAAACCGACTACTGATGGTCTGAAAATGAACTAGATCTTCCTAGGGTTACAAATACCACCATCCGCGACCTGAAACCACACTGGAGGGCCCTCAAAACTAAAATTTTTCTTTTCGGCCAAGAAACCCAACTCCCAAATTAGGCTCCTAAACTGAAATTGCTAAACGGGATATTGATCCCCATGAATATACGGTCACAACAAGACAAGAATTGTGCGATTTGGTTGAGAAATAAGGCCCCACGACCGAACTAAAAACCTGCATGATAATCGGTTATATAGAGCTCAATCCTTGGATTCGAAGCTCAAAAATTGATGCCAAGTTGTTGCTTTAGCCTCTAGGAACAGTTTGGAACCAAAATCAGTTGAAAACAGCCTTCGAAACTCCACGAAAATGGAGGAAACCGAAGCTGTCAATTAGGGCAACACAGGGGCAGTCGACGGGGAAGATAGAGTTGACTCGCCAACTCATTCGAGTTGGGCCGAGTCCACTCGGACACGTGTTGGTCTACGAGCGTGCCACTGATTTAAATAGAACGGCACCGTTTTACGCATTACTGTTTTGTTTTAAATTGAATTCTGGCTGTTTGGTTACGGTGATAACAAATTAAAATTCGGAATTGGGCTAATCCTGAACATGGACAAGGGCCAATTAGGGGATAACAGGAATATTTAATTCCGGTTTTCTGAGGGCCAGTGAACCGGTTGGTTCACTGGAGTTCTGGACCGGTTCAGTTTCTAAACCCTTGAACCCTTGGGCTTGAACCCCTAAAGAATGAAATTAGTTTTTAACCCTGGAGTTTTCTGATATTACGGATTAACCCCCACTAATTTGGGAAATTGTACTGTGGCCCTGAATTTTGAGAAATTGTTCAATTAAGCCCCTGACAAATTAATTAAATAATAAAATAATTATTTTATTATTTTATTAATTAGGTAAAATTACGATTTTACCCTTGGACATTATATATGTCAAACGGAGTTCAAATAAATTAAATAAATAGTGTATTTTCACTATTTCAAGTATTCTGGACTCAATGGTACAGTCCAAACTGGGAAATTATGTATCGAAAAATACAGACCTGTAAGTGACAAATGACTGTACTGCCCCTGAGGGTACCCAGGCCCAAATAAAAATAAAAGACAGTCTATTTTGACTATGTCGGGCGTTCTGAACTCAACGGTGAGGTCCGTTTAACAAACTGAAGTCCCGAAAAATACAGACACATAAAGTGTAAATGACCATACTGCCCCTAATGATTCCCAGGGTCAGTTAAACATTACAGATAGTCCAACTTAATTATGTCGAACGCTCTGGACCCAATGGTGAGGTCCATTTTATGAACTGACGTGCCGAAAAATATGACACGTGAAATTACCAAATTACCCCTGATACTGTACGAAGCCCAAATGAAGTCCGATTGGGACGAAATTGATAGCGATAGAAGCCCAGACACTGGTGAGACTGTATACTTGATTAGATGACGAATCGGGGTCAGAATTACACAAAACGTAAAATGACCAAAATACTCCTGAGCATTGTAAGTGCAAAGTAGAGGTCGAATAAAGGTCAAACTGATCTGATAAATTATCATAGGGATAAATAAGACTCCGAGACAGTCAACGCGTAAAATGAGAAATGACCGATGTGTCCCGATGATCAAAAGCAGATACCAAACGAAGTCCAAAGGACTTAAGAATTTACATATGAGATATATGGGACATTCTGAGGACCACGACAGGGTCCGGGATAAGAATGGCAAAGTTACCATTTTTGCCCCTATCGTTAAAATAAGAACCTAACTGATACTGATTGGAGTCTAAAAGACGTATGACTTTATATTTAAGATATAAAGACCATTCTGAAGACCTTGATAGGGGTCCGAGGCAAAAGTGACAAATGACCGTTTTGCCCCTAAGACTGAATAAGTAACTGACTGATAACGATTGAAGTCCAATGACTTAGGTTATAATCCTGATGACTGCTAAGCCTAATTTAAGAATAAAATAGCCCCGGATGAAACCCGATGAGAGGGCGATAGGCTACTAGGTTATCTTAGGTAATCCGATAGACACCTAAGATGACGAATAAGACCTGAATGAATAAATTCTGATCTGTCTGTGATTGATGATGATTGTTCAGGATATACATGGTGATGCCTGACGTACTTGGAGGTTATCAGATTGTTTATGCAATGAGATGACTGTAACAGTTGTGAGTAACCTGGAACTTCTGACTTGGTGTATAAGTACACCGTCTAGTTACTGTATTTTAAATATTGTACTGCACTGTTTTATCTGATACACTGATTTCATGCCCTTACTCAAATGCATGATTTTTACTCTGTCTGATTCCTCTGTTCTGCACTGAAATAAACCTATCACTGTTTTTACTGAAAGAACAACTGATTCTTGGTACCACCTCAGTCTTGAGCACTATATGAGCATACTGCACTGTTTAATCTGTGCATACTGTACTGTTTATTCTGTTATATTGTTCTGCTCTGCTCATAACTGATCTGTTCTGTTATTCTGATGTTTTAACTGATCTGTTCTGTTACTCTGATGTTTTAACTGATCTGTTCTGTTACTCTGATGTTTTAACTGATCTGTTCTATTACTCTGATGTTTTAACTGATCTGTTCTGTCACTCTGATGTTTTAACTGTACTCCTGTTTTTAAATACCGTTTCAAACGAACGTGTTTAACTAACTGTTATGTCTAATCTGTTCTGATCTGTTCTGTTGATTTGCCTGACCCGTTCTGTTTGATCTGTCCTGACCTGTTCTGTTTGATCTGTTTGACCTGTTCTGTTTGATCTGTCTGACCTGTTCTGTTTGATCTGTCCTGACCTGTTCTGTTTGATCTGTCTGACCTGTTTTGTTTGATCTGTTTTGTCCTGACCTGTTCCGTTTGATCTGTCTGATCTGTTCCGTCCTGATCCGTCCTGATTTGTTATGTCTGATCTGTTCCGTCCTGATCCGTCCTAATTTGTTATGTCTGATCTGTTCCGTCCTGATTTGTTATGTCTGATATGTTCCGTCCTGATCCGTCCTGATTTGTTATGTCTAATCTGTTCCGTCCTGATCCGTCCTGATTTGTTATGTCTGATCTGTTCCGTCCTGATCCGTCCTGATTTGTTATGTCTGATCTGTTCCGTCCTGATCTGTCCTGATTTGTTATGTCTGATCTGTTCCGTCCTAATCCGTCCTGTTCAATTCTGATATGTCTTGTTCTGATAGATGTATTGTTTCGTTTTGTTCCGTCATGTTCAGTTCCGATATGACTTGTCCTGATTGATATTGTTTCGTTTGTTTCCGTCATGTTCAGTTCCGATATGACTTGTCCTGATTGATATTGTTTCATTTTGTTCCGTCATGTTCAGTTCTGATATGACTCGTCCTGATTGATATTGATTCGTTTCGTTCCGTTGATGATATACTTGTATCCTTGATTGATATACCGTTTCCACCCAGTTCTGTCTTGTTTCGTTCCGTTGATGATATACCTGTATCTCTGGTTGACATATTGTTTTCGCTCCGTTCTGTTATGTTCCGTTTTGTTTTATTCTGATTTGTTCTGTTATGTTCCGTTTTGTTTTATTCTGATTTGTCAAGTTTTATTCCGTTCTGTTCGGTTATGACTTGTTATGTTTTGTTCCGTTCCGTTCTATTATGTTTTATTGTGATCCGTTCTGACCTGTTCTATTTCGACCCGTTTTATTCTGACCCGTTCTATTCTGACCTGTTTGTCTCTGATTGATATATTGGCATCATTTACTATTCTGTTCTGATTTGTTGTGCTTTGTTTCGTCCTGTTCTGATTCGTTATGTCCTGCTCTGCTCGGTTCTGCTTCATCCTGACCTGTTGTGTTCTGTTCTGTACGGTTATACTTGATATGGTCTGTTATGTTCTGTCTGTTCCGATCTATTGTTTTATTTTGTTCAGTTCTGCTTTATTCTACTGAAACTGCATTTAAAGTAGATTCATAAAACTGCTATTTCAGAAACAACTGAACTACCCTTGTGATTTGCAAACAACAATGGTTTGAAACCCATGACAGGGAACCTGTGTTACTCATTGGGCTTTTCGAAGCTCACCCCATTCCCTAACATTTTTCAGGAACGATATCTATTGGATCTGATGGCACTGATCTGTGGAGACTGGATTATTGAGGATTGAATCTATTTAATCGGGTGAGTGATGTACTATGACTGACTTGACTGATATGTACTGAATATTGATATGGCTCATGGATTTAAAAGGTACTCTAGAGATTATAGTTCTGCTCTGTTGTTATATGTCGAATTATAGATATGCTCTGAGGTTGAGTTGTTAGTTGTTGGATTTTAGACTTGCTCTGTGTGATACATATCCTACGGTGGATACATGAGTTGCATTCCCGTGATAAAAAAGAAAAGTTTTAAATTCCGCTGCATCTGACCCTACAGTCGGAGTGCAATTCACTAGAAAGTTCAGAAATTGCCTTCGGTTGGTCGCGCGGCGGCTAACTGGCATCACGTCCTCGACATCCGCGTAGGGTGGGGTTCGGGATGTGACAATTGGCTTACCTCATTTCCTCTCTCTTCAGTCTATCAATCAGCCGAACCTCCACTATTATATGTATACATGGAGATATATATGGGGAGACAACATGATTTCATTACACCCCCATCCACCAACTAGCTTTTATGCAAGCCCCAAACCATGGTTTTAAAGACAACCAACTTAAGCAAACTGTGTACTGCCATACACATATATAAATCAAATTGGTGAACCTTGGGAGAAATTTTAGAGAGAGAGATAGTGAAAACTTGATATTCAAAGAGAAAAGTGTGTATATCTGTGAGTGTGTGCACTGTGTGTACGTGAAGGAGGCACTGGGCATACCTAAAGCAACCAAGGGAACTCTGAATTGGCTTATAGCAAAGAGAGGGTCACTGTTAGGAGGTAAATTTCAAATTTTTTTCATTTCTTGTTTTTGAATTTTGAGGCTGTTTTGATGGATTGCCAAGGGTATAGACTGCATGCATGCATTGACATTGATTCTAGGAACTGTATTATGTATACTGTGAGGGTTAGAAGTATCGGAATGGCCCAAAACCATGAGAATCGAGACTGACCTCCATTGATGGACCTTAGAACACCAGGTCTGAATCGACACTAGCAGTATAGGATTCTGAGAATTGGAACTCAAAATAGACCCCAAGGGGATCTCAAAAACCTACTTATGCGACCCCAGAACTCAATACAAGCCCTCAAATTTTGAAATGAAGCTACGGGTTTAAAACCCAATTCCTCTAAAATCGTGACCAACCTAAAATATAAGACCAGGGACTTGAACCCCATGACCCGTAGGTCACGACACGACAGATTTCACCAAGTTTGTACCTAGATTGAGGGTCCTAGAACCAGTTGTAGGTTTAAACTATCGTTTGAAAAATAGAACCTGTTAGAGTGATTCGATGCTTGAAATCGATGTTAAATTGTAGATATGAGGTGCACAAACTGATCGGAATAAAAAACAGTAAGAAACCGTGCCTAAAATGCCACGAAAATGAAAAGAAAATTTTCTGAAAATTAGGGCTACAGTAACCCTAGAGTTGGGGACGATGAACAGTGCCGGGTATTGGGTCGGACTGGGTATCGGGTCGGGCCCCGACCCGACTGAAAAACGGGTGAACCGTTTAAACAGAACTGCGTCGTTTTGAACCTAAACTGATTTAATTTAAAATCTTAGGGCTGACGTCATCATTGTAACTGAACCGGTTAAAACCGGACTGGGCCGGTCCGGTTTCCTTACATATGAATTGAACCCTTTGGTTCAGTTTGAAACTTTTAAAAAAATTACAAACTGACCCCAACGACTTCACAGAATTTTACTATGGCCCAGATTTATGAAATTTCGTGCAATTATACCCCTGAAAAATTAATAAAAATAATAAAATAATTATTTAATTATTTTATTAAGAGGGAATAATTACTATTTTGCCCTTAGGCATTAATTGGGCCAAACGGAGTCCAAATTTAATGAATCAATAGTGTATTTTTACTATTTTGGGCATTCCGAACTCAACGGTGGAGTCTGATTTATGAAACCAAGTCCCAAAAATACAGACATGTAAAGGGTAGATGACCGTATTGCCTCCAATATGCCTGATGTCCAAATAAGGCAAGTTATTAGTGCATTCTTATTATCTTGGCACTTCTGAGACCAACGGTGAGGTCTGATTCATGAGACGAGACTCCGAAAAATATGACACGCGAAATGACCGAAATACCCCTAAGGTACCCGAAGCCAAATAAAAAGCTAAGAGGGTCTAAATTGACTTTCTTTGACATTCCGAACCCAACGGTGAAGTCCATAACACCAAAATAGGTACTAAAAATTTAGTCACGTGAAGAATAAAACTCATTGAATCACCACGAGTTGACCGATAAGACCAATCCTAGGAAGTTAGGATACGTCAGGTCTAAAATTAAATAAAAAGAGCATGAATAGGTAATGATTTAAGGTAAATGTGAAGTCGATGAGTTCTTTGTAATTTTCTTAGGACCTACAAAGGGAGGGGAAAGGCCCACCAGTAGTACAAACCCGGGGAATCAAGGTGAGTAACCTTACATTTGAAGTGGAGATTTAATTCCACGGATTTGAATGATATTTTAAATATCAAATTCAGTCTTTACACAATTCCGTTTTAAATATTCTATTATGACATGCTTCCTGAATTACTACTGTTCTTTGAGATATACTTCAGCATGTCTAAAATTTTGGTTTCGAATGTTATTAAATATCCTGAATTTACATGTTTCACGTATTTCAATACCCTATCATGAGATTATGAACTATATGTTTTGAATGCTCATAAATGCATCCATGTGAAAAAATTATGGATTAAATGTTTTTAAATGCAAAGATAAACTGTGCATAAGCACCACGGATTTTATGGGTTTCTATGAATAAATGCCCGGTAGCAGGATCTAATCCCCCAAGCAATGAGATATCTCCAAGGAAAGTAAATGGGAGTCTGGTTCGAAACAGATTTCACCTAATCAAAGAGAAATGTCACATCCCGAACCCCACCCTACACGGATGTCGAGGACGTGATGCCAGTCAGTCGCCACGCGACCAACCGAAGGCAATTTCTGAACTTTCCAGTGAATTGCACTCCGACTGTAGGGTCAGATGCAGCGGAATTTAAAACTTTTTTTTTTTGTCCAGGGAATGCAACTCATGTATCCACCGTAGGATATGTATCACACAGAGCAAGTCTAAAATCCAACAGCTAACAATTCTAACCTCAGAGCATATCTATAATCCGACATATAACAACAGAGCAGAACTATAATCTCTAGAGTACCGTTTAAATCCATGAGCCATGTCTATATCTAGTACATATCAGTCAAGTCAGTCGTATTACATCACTCACCTGATTAAACAGATTCAATCCTCAGTAATCCAGTCTCCACAGATCAGTGCCATCAGATCCAACGAATATCATTCCTGAAAAATGTTAGGGAATGGGGTGAGCTTCGAAAAGCCCAATGAGTAACACAGGTTCCCTGTCAAGGGTTTCAAAACCATTTCTTGTTTACAAAGCACAAGGGTAGTTCAGTTGTTTCTGAAATAGCAGTTTTATAAATCTACTTTAAATGCAGTTTCAGTAGGATAAAGCAGGACTGAACTAAACGGAACAACAAATCAGAACAGACGGAACAGTGCATGATGCCAATATCAATGAGAGTATAGGCAATTAATTCAAATATCAGAACAGATCAGTACTGGGCGGAACATAACAGGGCATAACAATAATATATCAGTTAGGCGCGTAATCAAGCCTACTTATGCCAGACCGCTCATAATCAGAATGGTACCCAGAGTCAGACACATCATAGCAGAACAAAATCAGATAGACCATAAAATGGAACAAGACAGACCGAACAAAATAATAGTAGGACGGGACAAAATCAGGCCGCGTACAATACAGTATAAAAGTTTGCATTTAAAAACATGCATTCAGACAGTTTAACTTTTAAAACCGTACAGTGCATCAAAATACAGTATCTATGCAGTAACTTATATACCAAGTCAAGAATTCAGACAGATCATAACGGAACTGGACCATATATCAATCAAGACAGACAGATTATTGACGGACGGTACATAACGGGATCAGACGCAACAAAACACCAGATCAAGTCACAGGCATAATCAAGGACAGAGGCATAACAGGACGGATCATAACGGGACAAAACAGAGCAATACATCAATCAGAACAAGACATATCGGAACTGAACATGGCGGATCAAACGGTACAATATCAATCAGGTCAAGTCGTATCGGAACTGAACATGACGGAACAAAACGAAACAATATCAATCAGGACAAGTCATATCGGAACTGAACATGACGGAACAAAACGAAACAATATCAATCAGGACAAGTCATATCGGAACTGAACATGACGGAACAAAACGAAACAATACATCAATCAGATCAAGACATATCGAAACTGAACATGTCGGAACAAAACGGAACAATACATCTATCAGAACAAGACATATCGGAATTGAACAAGACGGAACAAAACGAAACAATATCAATCAGGACAAGTCATATCGGAACTGAATGTGACGGAAACAAACGAAACAATATCAATCAGGACAAGTCATATCGGAACTGAACATGACGGAACAAAATGAAACAATATCAATCAGGACAAGTCATATCGGAACTGAACATGACGGAAACAAACGAAACAATACATCTATCAGAACAAGACATATCAGAACTGAACAGGACGGAACAAACTGGTACAATATCAATCAGGACAAGGCATATGCTACTTTAAATATATGCTTTTTCTTTTAAACAGTATAACGTTCAAAACAGTACAGTGCTTCAAAGTACAGTATCTAGATAGAACTTATACGCCAATTCAGGAGTCAGGTTTACTCACAAGACGCAACAATACGGAATAAAACCATGACAGACCATACAACAGAACAAGACAGACCCGAACTGAACAGGAGAACAGGACAGTACAAAATCTTGTTACGTGTAATGCAGTATAAAAAGTATGCATTCAGACAGTACAGTATACAAAACAGTACAGTAAATCAAAATACAGTAACTAGACGGTGTACTTATACACCAAGTCAGAAGTTCCAGGTTACTCACAAACTGTTACGGTTATCTCCTTGCGCAAACAATCCGATAACCTCCAGATACGTCAGGCATCTCCATGTATATCCTGAACAATAATCATCAATCATATACAGATCAGAACTCATCCATTCAGGTCTCATTTGTCATCTTAGGTATCTATCGGTTTACCTAAGATAGCCTAGTAGCCTATCGCCCTCTCCTCGGGTTTCATCCGGGGCTATTTTATTCTTAAATTAGGCTCAGCAGTCATCAGGATTATAACCCAAGTCATTTAGACTTCAATCGTTATCAGTCAGTTACTTCTTCAGCCTTAGGGGCAAAACGGTCATTTTATCACTCTTGCCCCGGGCCCTGTCAAGGCCTTCCGAATAGTCTTTATATCTTAAATATAAAGTTCTACGTCTTTTAGACTCCAATCGGTATCAGTTAGGTTCTTATTTTAACCATAGGGGCAAAATGGTAATTTTGTCATTCTTGCCCCGGACCCAGTCGTGGTTCTTAGAATATCCCATATATCGTATACATGAAGTTCTAAGTCTTTTAGACTTGAATCGCTATCAGTTAAGGGCTTACTTAGCCTTAGGGGCAAAATGGTAATTTGCCATTCTTACCCCAGACCCTGTCGTGGTCCTCAGAATGTCCCATATATCTCATATGTAAATTCTTAAGTCCTTTGGACTTCGTTTGGTATCTGCTTTTGATCATCGGGACACATCGGTCATTTTCCGTTTTACGCGTTAACTGTTCCGGAGTCTTATTTAGCCCTTCAGTGTTCATAATTATCCCTATGATAATTTATCATATCAGTTTGACCTTTATTTGACCTCTACTTGCACTTACTGTGCTCAGGGGTATTTTGGTCATTTTACGTTTTGTAAGATTCTGACTCCGAATCATTATTTGATCATGTTTACAGTCTCACCAGTATCTGGGCTCTATCGCTATCAATTTCGTCCCAATCGGACTTCATTTGGACTTCGTACAGTATCAGGGGTAATTTGGTAATTTCACGTGTCATATTTTTCGGCACGTCAGTTCATAAAATGGACCTCACCATTGGGTCCAGAGTGTCCGACATAATTACGTTGGACTATCTGTTATGTTTAATTGACCCTAGGAATTATTAGGGGCAGTATGGCCATTTACACTTTATGTGTCTGTATTTTTCGGGACTTCGGTTCGTTAAACGGACCTCACCGTTGAGTTCAGAACGCCCGACATAGTCAAAATAGACTGTCTTTTATTTTTATTTGGGTTCGGGTACTATCAAGGGCAGTACAGTAATTTACACCTACGTGTCTGTATTTTTCGGTACATAATTTCCCAATTTGGACTGTACCATTGAGTCCAGAATACTTGAAATAGTGAAAATACACTATTTATTTGCTTTATTTGGACTCCGTTTGACATGATTAATGTCCAGGGGTAAAATCGTAATTTTACCTAATTAATAAAATAATTAAATAATTATTTTATTATTTAATTAATTTGGCAGGGGCTTAAATGTATAATTTTCCCAAAATCTGGGCCACTGTATAATTTTCAGAAATGTTGGGGGTTAATTCGTAATATCAGAAAACTCCAGGGGTTAAAAACTAATTTCATTCTTTAGGGGTTCAAGCCCAAGGGTTCAAGGGTTCAGAAACTGAACCGGTCCAGAACTCCAGTGAACCAACCGGTTCTGACCCTTCAGAAAACCGGAATTACATATTCCATTTAACCTCAATTGCCCCCTTATCCGTGTTCAGGATTAAGCCCAATTCAATTTTAATTTCTTATTCCAAGAACCAAACAGTCCGAATTTCAGTTTTTAAATCAAAACATTTAACCTTGAAACGGCGACGTGCCACTTATCCGGTTTTTCAACGGGTCGGGTCCCGACCCGAGTCCGATCCAGACCCACCCGAGACCAAAATGGTCTCTGTCTTCTCCGGTGACCTACAGGGGTCTTCTCCGGCGCCGGTGGGATAATTCCGGTGACTTCGTGGGTTCGGCCCAACGGGGTTTGAAAGGGATTTCCGTGATCTTCCCATCCCCGGTGTCGATTTCCGTCCTAGGTTAGGTTTTGGCCGTCGAATAGTGGGTTACAGGTCGCGGCTCCGGTGGTGGCCGGTTTTCCGGCGACGTTTCCGTTTCATTTTCGTGCCCTTTTGGGTTGTTTTAACCCCTGTTTTCGACCACAGGGACCTTTTGGAACTCTTAGGAACAGTTTGGTGTGCTAAAATCCTACAAAACCAATCGATTGGAGGATTATCGTTTTGGGTCAACCGCACCTGCAACTGCCCATATCTAGCTCATCTTTGGACCATTTTGGTCCGTTCAACTTGAAAATGAATCCCCTTGGCGTCTAGATTATGCCCCAAGGGTCAGAAGTCTATTTTATGACAGTTGTTTAAAACCTGCACATTTGAGGTCATCCATGGTGGCTGTTCACGGGTTCTGGGTGTTTCTACCCTATTCGACACTCCCAATTAGCTCAGATCAGTTCTAGGGTCTCTCAGGGGCATGTATATATGATTCATATGGATTAAAAATAATCAGAGCAGTACCAATAAATCAAAACAGAAAATTTTGCAGTTGAGGTGTTTACCTCATAAACGGCCACTGTTCCTCCCTCTCAGCTCAGTTCAGTGCCTTGGTTGTGGTCCGTGTGTAGTCCAGTTCACCTCCTTCCCTTGTGCACCACCAATGGAGATGTCATTATCCCTCACACGCATGCACACACAAGCTCACTCTATGGTGTTTCTCACACTCCTCCATTCTCTCTTTCAATATCAGTTTACAGGACCTTTTTGGAGGTCTGTTTCCCCCCCCATTGCATATATGGAGATGTGTAAATAAAATCAGATCTTTCTTTGATGCTTCATCTCCCCAAGCTCATGATTAACTTGCATGGATTTTGGTTGGGAGAAGGTACAATCATAAGGTGTATAGGCATGATGATCTATGGATGTAGGGTGATGCATGCTTGGCTATTGGTCACTTGGGGGGTGGTCTAATCAGGTTTGTGTTTATGTACATTTCTTGGTATATTTGTACACAAAGATAATAGTAACCCAGTTGGTAATTTTTGGATGAGGATTCTTTTCACTCAAAGGTCAGGGGTTCAATTCCCTTGGCCTCCCATTTGGCCATTTTTTCCATATTTTCGGTTAAGGCCACGTTTGGTTGTGCAAAGATTCAGTTTTAGTATTTCCTTCATAACTTTCATTCCGTAACTCATTTTTCGACGCGGTTTGTTCTGAGAGTTTCGTATTTCAGTATTCTTCAGTGTTAGAGGTTCCGTGTCATTTATTAATCATTCGGGATTTCCCGGGTTAGCTAATTCGGGTTCCGTTAGTGTTAAAACGACATTATTTTACCGATTTAACCAGCAATTTGGATTCGGGTAAGGTACCCTTCCCTCCAGACATTTTCTTTATTTAATCGGTCTATGGCGACCGTCGGGATTATGATTACTTCCCTAAATCATTCTGTAAGTCGGTATTAATTAATAATTAACACTAATTATTAAGTACGCAAAGTCGGGGTGTTACAAGAAAAGATGACAAACGCTTTTGAAAATGGAAGCAAGTTTTTACCCCCATTTTCACTACGCATGTTTATGTGTTTTGAAGTAACGCTTTTGAAAATGAAAGCAGGTTTCTATCCCCATGTTCCTATACACGTCTATATGTTTTGAAGTGCATATACTCTATTTAAGGAAATATACATTTAGCTTGAATATTTCAAATGTTTCAAAGCTATCTTTATGAAAAGTGCATGTACTCTATGTTCAAAGTATACGAGCAATTGGTAGTGAGTATTTTATAAACTCTCACGTGCAAAACCACTGCCAATTGAAACCCCATGACAAATGCAGGAATTACTCATTGGGCTTCTTGAAGCTCACCCCATTCCCTAACATTTTTCAGGTACCGACGATGAATAGGAGCCTTGCTCCATTTTGGGATGACGATTAGTAGCTCCGTTATGATCACGGACTTTTGGAAGAATTAGAACATGTAGTTGGATAGGTTTTGATGTAATAGATTTCGGGTGATATATACTTAAGCCCGAGAGGCAAACGGATATGTAATATATATAACACTTTAGAATTTTTATTATGCTCTGATGTTATATTCATGTGTACCGCTATGAAGAGCGGCAGTACCGGACGGATGTGCAAAAATATTTTAAATAAGAAAAGAAAAGAAAAAGTTTTTCACGCTTCCGCAACCACAGGCCGCACCGCCGTCCGATATTGTTGCTTATGTGAGCCTTACCCTAAGGCCTCGGCCGAAGGGTGGCGGTCGCGATACGAGATCCGCACAGGGTGGATTTTGGGTCGTGACATAAGTAGTGTCAGCACACCACAAACACACACCTTAGCCGACACTCACCACCTTTCTACACACACACACAACCTTCCTTATATATATATATTCTCATTTATACATATATATATATATATGTACACCATGCATATATATATATTCATATATATATATAGATGCATATATACATCCTGCACATTATACACATTACACACACAGTATACATATATCACACACACACACTTCACCTTCAATCACACACATATCACTTATATATATATACATACTGTTGTATATACATATTTATATATCACCATATATGTGATGTATATATATACCATCCTATATATACATATATATATATATATATATGTTGTTCCGTTTGGGTATTTATTCGGACACTCAGAACTTTTGACATTTAAACCGGACTATAGATTTAACTTTGGGAAACGAACCCTAACAATTTGGATTTACGGCACTTGCCCGGTTATATATTGGGTCGGGGTGTTACAGTTTTAGCAAATAAAGTACCAAAAAATGTGACGCACGAAAATATAGAATTACAAAAATGCCCCTAGGCTTAATGTAAGTCACATAAATGCTAATTAAGATCCCTGAAAGCCTAAATTAATTATATTCAATATTCCGGACCTGATGATAACGTCTCTTTGAGGAAAATAAGACTTGATAACAAACTAAAAAACGACGAATACGTCCTTAGGGTCGGTGATTGGGAATGATGCCCAACACTTAGCCGGTCATCTTTGCTGATATATTTTTCTTTATGACTGACTATTGGTACATATATCTTTTCGCTTGCCATTTAGTTGTATTCTATTACCTAAAATAACCCTGTCCCATGGCAGAGCGAGAGAATTTACTTACTGAGTTAAGTTAGCTCACTCCATATTTATAACAATTTTTCAGGTAGCACCATATGGGAGGAAATGCAATGATGGCAACTAGTGGAGCTAGTAATATACTTACAAGCAATAGTGATGATGTAAAACTCCAAGTCATAGTTTGATCATATATTCTTTAAGGTTGATCTTAACATTGAGTATTGTAATATTGTAACCCTAGTAATGATGTCAGACTTATAGGGTGATTTATGATGATCAAAATTGTACTTGGAAATGTTCTGATTGATAATTGTTGGAGTTCGGTTTGTGATAAGATGAATTGCATTAGTGCAGCTTTCGCATTTAATGATTCAATTATACAAAGAAAAAAAATTATCACTTTTGTGTAATTCATTTAATTTTATACGGCTTATCCAAGTGACAGTGTCGGTCGTTGTCCCTAATCCTTGTAGGGTGAGTTTCAGGATCATGACATAAATCATCTAATAATTCTCAAGTACAATGTTGGTAAGACCTCTCACAAAGAATCATTAAACTATAACTCTAATAACATTTTGTCACGGCTTGAAACTTACGCTACACGAATTACTCACCCATAGGTTGAATTGAAAAAAAAAAGCCCTGTACTTTCATTTGTTTTAAACTTTTTTAAGGGCCCAACGATTTTGTGGTTAATGAAATACGAGAGACGTGAAATAAAAAGAAGACTTGTGGCAGTAACGGCAGGGGACTTACCTGCCAATTTTTAAAATAAGAGAGGTCCCGTCGCAATATGATCAAACCTGACAGGAGGAACGGGAAATTTACCCCCCGCCCCTCTGTTTTTTTTTTTTCTTGAAACAAAAGAAAAGTAATAAAAAGAAAAATACAGGAAAAGAAACTCTGCGCTCTCTTCTCAGTTTCCTCATATGTCTGCCTGTCTCTCCTCCCGGACCTCCCCTCACATGGTTCCTACATTTCCAGGTTGATGGAATCGCAAGTCTAAAATCGATGAATCCAATTACCCAGATTTCTCATTAACACAAATCTCTTATAGCGGATAATTACACTCATGTTTTCCTCTGCTTTCAAGCCATTTTTCTTTCCATCTCTTGCTGCTGCTGCTGTTGTTCTAGGTTTGTGTACCAACAAATTTTAGCTCAGTTCCGTTTGTCTTAATCCTCTCCAATCGAGCTTCTCTGAATTTTGATGGTCACTGTAATTGCTTTCTTGCTTTCGTTTTCCAAGGCAATAATACAAATTCGAAATTGAAGTTATGGAAGTGATTACTACTTTGTTTCGTTTAGTGGTGATTGAGATCGGACGAAAATGAGAGATCTTGACTGGTATCGCGAGCATTGAGGTGGTTAGTGAGGTTCAATCTGCGAAGATGCCCCATCATCGTTGTGATGTTAATTAAGGCCTACTACAGACACGAAGACGAATCGCTGTTCCAAACATGCATTTCGCAAAGCTCGATGACTCTCCTATGTTCCGTAAACAGGTCAGTTAGCTTCTCTCTTTCTCCCTTTTGCTTGCGCACTCAATCTCTGGCTTCCCTTGGGCCGCGCAATGGCTGTGTTGGAGCTGGCGGGAGTTCAGCATGTGCTCCGTAATTTTGCATTTTATCTTCATTGCTCGGTTCTCATGGTTTTTTCTCAAGTCGAAAACGTTGTGCATTTTGAAGAATTGGTTACACTGATTTCTTAGATCGCTCGAGAGGTTATTTCTGCAGGACTGTTCCTCCTAATCTTTTCCTATACTTGTATAGTATTGGTTTAAAGTTTCAACATAAATAATTAAAATTGTCTATAATTACAAGCACTTGGGTGAAAATAAGAAATTAGTGTGCCCCCTTTGCCATCTCTTTGTTGGAAACTGCAAAAATTGCACAATGAATACTCAGATAAGGGTAAAGACGTAGAGTTCATGTATAATTTAATACTTAAGATGTCTAGGCTGACTTATTAGAAAAAAAGGATGTATAGGCTGATCCTTGTTCATTATTTGTTAATTCTTCTCAAATGCCCAGAAATGAGTCTTAAAAACCTAACCTCTGAGGCACTGGTTTCATTATTCAAAAGAATAGTCATCCTGATAATTTTAAGTTGATTACTTTTGGCTGCTTATATGATGACATGTAATGAAAAAGAAGGAATGAACTTTATCCCATTAGACTTCAGAGTCGTCTTTTTTTTCCTACTTCAGAGTCATTCTCATCACTTATGATACTATTTGTTATTATCAATCAGATCAAATGAAGAGAACTAGTATATTATGTGTCATACTGACTTTATGAGACATTGCCAACTTAACACACAAGAATTATGGGACATCTGGAATGCAAATTCCTGGTTGAAGAGCACCCAATCTTGTGGCAACTTACTTATGAGCAATTGGAAATTATCTCATCACTCATGTTTTTTTTTATATTTTTTTCCTAATAAAATGGATATTTTCTTTTAAAACACAATTCTGCTTTATTGCCATGGTGCCACCTTACACCACATCTTTACAGCTATCCAACAAGAACAGTTTGTTTCAACTTATCAACTTATACCGCATCTTTTGACCTTGTTTAGTTTTCAATTTTTGCTCGTGTGAGTGTTATATCACAATTAATATTAGGTCATGCTGAATATGATCCTTTGACTCCTGTTGTGTTGACATGGAAGTTCTCATATTCCAACTAGCATTCGTTGGCAGCTTATGCTAAATCATATGGTACAGTCAATGTGTTTTTAACTTTGTTTCCCATAGAAATTCCATATCTATTATTGGTTAATGTGTCAGTCAGCTGTAAATATTGAGCGTACAAATCCTTTACTTATAAAAAAAAATTAAATATTGAGCATACAAACAGTTGTTCTTGTGTTCATTATACATTTTATGGAATTTGTATTTGTGCTGAGGTTTTGTGGACTGATCTTTTCTTATTTGGTAAAACAGATACAATGCCTGGAGGAAAGTGCTGAATCCTTGAGGGAGAGAAGTTTAAAGTTTTACAAAGGCTGCCGAAAATACATGTGAGTACATTTTTAATCATATTTCTGAATTTTTGCCTGTATGATTAAACTTTCCACTTACACTTTAATGTCCAAAAATGTTCAATCTTGAAATTTGCTTGAGGTCTTGAATTCCAATTATAATGGTTTATTTTTTTAACTTTTATTTTTTAATAAGTTGACATGTTTATGGGGTCATTGCTTGGTACAATGGTAAAATCGTCGGGCTGTCAAGTGTGAGAACACAGGGTCGAGTATGAGAGCAGCCACTTTGTGCAAAAAGAATACCAAAGATTAGGTTTGTCTTCAATCTATATCCCTCTCGACACCCTCCGTGAGTGGGACCAGACCAGACCAACACTGGGCAATGACCTTTTCTTTTAGTAAGTTGTCAAGTTTTTACTTTGATGTGATTAGGCACTTGAACAAATGTTGACTGAATGTGTTTTGAACTTTAGGGTAATGAGGTGTTCTTGTTATGAATGTTACCTTTTGTTAAAATGTAAATTGCCAGGTTGTCCAGTAATTTTTCAGCCATTAATCTTTTTTCATACTGATAGAATCTATAAATTGGCACCCCTGACCCAAAGGATCATTCTTAACTTCTTTTAGTGGTGTTGCTTTGACAAACAATTCTATTATAAAATTTTGTGTTCAGTAAGAGGAAGGTAAAAGCTAGAAATCAAATTAAAAAAAAAACTTCTAAACTTGCATTGGCAAAACCCTTTGGACTCCATCCTTAGCTAGAAATCCTCCATTATTATGTTCTATTATGGGATATTAATTCTAGTCGGAATCCTTCAGTATTTTTTGCATTATATAAATGACCAATAGAGTGTAGGTAAAGGATGACTTCACTACCAGATATTTCTAATGTTCTTTCTTTTCCTTCTCAAAACCCTAAATATTTGTCTCACTATGTTATATTGAATTTCAAGGGAACAATGTGTCTTAGTTTTGCGCAAGTCATTTTTTTATTTTGGGTAAATTACATTGACCTTCCTTGAGGTTTTTGACAATTACACTGACCTTTCTCATGAGATTTCTGAAATTACACTGACCTCCCCTGAAGGGTAGTTTTGTCAGTGTAATTGTCAGAATCCTTAGGGAGGGGGTTAGTGTAATTTACCCTTTTATTTTTAGTTTGCTGAACTTAGCACATGTACTGAAAAAAAAATGCAGAAGCAATGATGGCATGCTGATTGTGTTTATGGCTTTCAGATATGGACAACTGGTAAAATATATTCATGATAGTGTGTTCAATAGGAATTGATATTCATTCCTGGTGTTTCTGTTGTGCATGAGAACAATCTTAAAATTCCTTTTGAGCCTTTTGTTTATGAAGGGTTTCAATTGTGTGTTCTTTAACTTGCAGTGAAGGGCTTGGGGAGGCATACGATGGGGACATTGCATTTGCCAGTGCCCTAGAGACTTTTGGTGGAGGGCATAATGATCCCATTAGCGTGGCTTTTGGAGGTATGTCTAAATGCTGTAATTTTATTGTGAAAGTTATTTTATGTTGGTGACGTGGATGTAAGTTGGTTTGTGCTTGTAGTTTTGTATCACTGGAGAGTCTCCATTCATTGTTATTTTCTTTTAAGTTTGTCTGTGCTTGTAGTTTTGTATCACTAGAGAGTCTCCATTCATAATTTTTTTTTTCTTTTAGTTCTTCCATTGTAGTTCATTTACATATTTAACCTTGTTCATGTCATACTCTTTTACATCATATTGGCTCTATTACTCTTACATACATGAGATATGAATGACTTCAACACATGATTCTCTTGATTAAGAGCACCTTGGAGAATGTTCCAATGTATATGTCGCTTTTCCAGATGCTTGTGAAGGTGGAGAGGATTCAATGGATTTTTTGTGGCATGGCAAGGAGAATGAGAAAAAAATCATCGTGTGAGTTGGGAGGAGGTGAAGAGGTCCATGGATGGAGGAGGTCTGGGGGTTGAAGGCTTGAGATTGTTTAATCAATAAGGCTTGGGGTGGAAGAAAGGAGTTTGTGGAAGGATGTCATTTCCACAAAATATGGGTGTGAAGTGGGGGGATGGTCATCTAGAGAGGTGGTGGAGGCCTATGGCTGTAGTGTTTGGAAGGCTATTAGCAAAGGCAGAGATTAGTTCAAGGCTTTTCTAAACTATGAGGTGGGGAATGGGTTGAGAGTGAAGTTTTACGAGAACCCTTGGTGTGGCATGGAACCTTTGAAGGTGAAGTTCCCAAATCTTTATAGCATTGCAGTGAATAAGGAAGCTTTAGTGAAGGAGTGTGGAGAGTGGGTGGGGGTAAATGGATTTGGAGTCCATATTTTAGAAGGAATTTCTTTGATTGGGAGGTGGAGGAGCTTATGGCTACTATAGGAAATGTCGGGTTGTGTGAGGGAAGTAGAGTTGGGATGATTTGGTTAGTGAATGGAGATAAAAAACTCATTGTTCAATCTTTTTATAGGGGATTGGGGGACAAATTTTAGGGAGACTTTCCATGGAAACTTATTTGGATGTCTCGAGTTCCCCCAAAAGTGGCGTTTTTTGCGTGGTTGGTAGCTCGGGGAGCCATCTTGATGGCGGATAATCTAAAAAGACATGGCTACACTTGACCTTCTTGTAATTAATATTCAATAAGTTAACAATCTCTAATAATTAATAAATTTTTAAGGACCCAACTTAGTTCCATGGTAGATAATTAATAATTCTATTAACTAATAATTAATACATTTAAAAAAAAAAGTCTTTATAATATTAATTATTACAAAGATAAAAAAGTTATATATGTAATTATATATAACCCATTTATGAAATGTTTTGGTACTTATGTTTATTAATTCAACTTAATTGAAGTTAAAAGTATTGTAAATTAAAAAAAAATTATGACATTAGAAGGATATTAGGTGTTTTTTTCATGCCTCAAGTATTATATGTATTTTTTATGAAAATCAAAATGTAGAAAATTTTCATATAAGGACTTATTTTTGTATCAAAAATCATTTACATGTAAGAAACATATATTGATTAATAAAAGTATGAGAAAACTTAATAATTCTAATAATTAATAAATTGTCAATCTCTCATATGTATTACGGGTTGACTGTACTATCTTCCAAACTGTTGTTGTTTGTGTAAGGAAGAGGAAGAGAAGCGTGACGATCTTCTTGTTCATTGTCACATTGCAAGGGATGTGTGGAATTTGATGTTTTCTTTATTCGGGATTAGTTGGGTAATGCCATCTTCAATCAAGGAGGTTCTTTTGGGATGGAGGTGTTGTTGGGTTCGAAAGGAACTAAGGATTGCTTAACGAATGACTCCTCTTTGTGTGATTTGGAGTTTATGGAGAGAGAGAGAGAAATAAAGGGATCTTTGAAGGAGTTAAATTATTTTTTTGGTATTTTAAAGATTGTATTTTGAGGCTTTTTTTTTTTCGTGGACTAAAGAAGAATATCCATTGAATTTAAATAAATTCATTAATTTTTTGGGGGACGTTAGGCCTTAATTGATGTAGCCGGTTCTCTTTCTTGTACATGGGTTCACCCCCTCGGGTGCCTTGTATATAATACACGTTTATTGATTAAAAAAAAAGAGATTCTCTTGAGCAATATGCATGCTGGCATAGACTTTGACCCTGTTAAGGGAACTCATTTATTAAAAGTTGATAGAAGCTTCTAAACAACATTAAAAAAAAAGTGATATTGGGTTATATAGACATTGACCTTTCATTGAACTTGTGTGCTTTTGATGTCTAGAGATGAATTTGATTAATTATGGAAATACATTACGGAATCATGCTTGTACATACATTTGAAACCACGCACCATTCGCTTGTGATTTGTACATACATTCACTTGTGATTTGTGAGGTCATCTCTTTTTATGCTTGTATGTGAATCTGAAAGTTGGGTTAAAACTCCCGTCTAAGTGTAATGGTTACTGGGGTGATTAAAATTCATAGTTCAAACCAGATTCCAATTTTGACATCTCATCTATATTCTAGGCATGAAACCCCTTATTCGAATTAAATGCTGATTTTAATGAAATTGAAAATTTACTTATAAAAAAAAAATACGGAATTGGAAATTCAGTAAAATTTTACGGATGTTCTGTGGAAATATAATAATTCCTACTTATCTATCAAAATATTAATTCCAACTTTTCAGAGTTCAACTTTGTGTCGAACTTCATTAATAATGGAAATGGAACTAACTTGTGGCAGTTACGGACTTTTAAAAAAAAAAACTTGTGGCAGTTATGGAGGTTTATTTCCTAAGCATGAATCAAGTCGTGCGTGGGTTTTTAAGTTTACCTTTGTTTGGAGTCTTTGGATGTTAATTCGTGATACTAGAAGTGAAATTGGTGCAGAAACTTATAAAATTTACTACCATGATCAATCCTAGTTTCTCAAGGTTTTAGAATGTAACCTGTGCTAAACTTGGGCCACTCTATAAGAAACAATAATTTTTAGAATTTTAATATAATGTGTGTATCAATACTAATGATAATATATATATATATATATATATAATGTTAGTATCAATACTAATTTTTTCTGTGTCAAATGTCAATATCAAACTTCTATAAACTTATGGGAGCACCTTGATTAACTGTCCACGTTAGGTGTGTATGCTTTTCATTTTCTTTTCTCCTGGACAATTTGCAGACACTAAATCCAATTCTTTGATCTGAATTTGAATGATACTGAATTAGTTATCTAAATGCCTGGTGATATGAAATTATGATATTTACTGATCTTATTTGATGAAAATTTTGCTTATTTCTTTAGGTACTGTTATGACAAAATTTACAATTGCATTGAGGGAAATTGGAACATACAAGGAAGTTCTTAGATCACAGGTAGTGATTTTTATATTTCTCCTGATGATGCAAGCCTTAAAATTTAACTGGTATGATTAATCAATTTCACTTAATTTGATCAATGTGGTCTCATCAACTATGCTGACAAAATATACTCAATGAACAAAAAGAAAAATTATCCCTATAAAATATGATTTGAATGACATTTTTGAATTAAATTTGGTGATAACTTTTATGCATGCTACTTGGTTAGATTTCTTGGCAGGTTTTTAGGTTTGCAGTTTGCAGAGTTCCATTAGATGTGACCTTTTTCTCTCACGTGATTCTCTACCCCCCACCAAACAAACAACAAAACAATGAATGCTTGACATTTATCAAGTTCGACTAATAGTTTGCTGAGTTCCATTAGATGTGACCTTTTTCTCTCATGTGCTTCTCTACACCCCACCAAACAAACAACATCAAAACAATGAATGTTTGACATTTATCAAGTTTGACTAATCTCCTTCAGAGTATTAGTCTAACATTATGCCATTTCATATACTGTAGTTATATGGGATAATTTCTTTTCTTGGTTTTTTCCCTCTTATTCCCCTCTCCCCTGGTGGGGAAAGTAAATGAAAAGGAAAAAAAATTGCTGCCTTTTCTTGTGTGTTATGAGTTTCTTGTTTACTTAGATAGTGATTGGTTGCTTTCTTGTCTGCCATTTTTATTTGGGTTTTTCAGGTTGAGCACATGCTAAATGACCGGTTGCTGGATTTTGTCAATATAGATTTGCATGATGTCAAGGTACTATATGTTGTTAGCTTCTAATGTGTTTGACATTTACAGTGTGATGTTACCCTACCAGTTGTATGGAATAAGCCACAAGCAATAAGAGAATCTGTCATGTACAAAAATGATTATAAGAGTTTATATATATATATGTATATGTTGATAATTGAAAGAGTTTATATTAAAATATAATGATGATTAAAATTTTATTTTTTTATTATATCCCCCCCTGGTGGTTGGGGTTGTAGCTTTTAGTTTCCAGATTGTAATTGTTGATTTTCTGTTTAGCCCAGGTATCTGTTGCATATGATGACTTTCCTAATTTAGGGAATGGATTGCAAATTTGCGCCATCTTTGAAAACTTACTAGAAATCCATTAATTTCCCCCTTTTGCGGCTTTTAGTTGTCAGATTGAAGTTGTATAGTATTCTGTTCAGCCCAGGTATTTGTTACATATGATGACATCATCATTTTGGGAATGGAGTGCAAATTTACTCCATTTTTGAACACTGACTGGAAGCCCATTAACCCCCCCCCCCCTTTTTTTCTATTAATATAATGGTGACTACGGCTGCTACCCAGTAGAAGCACTACATTCACATACAATGATTGTTTTAACATATATCTCATAATGCCACAGACACATTTTTCTTTCTGCTTTCTTAATATATATGAACTCTTTTAGGCACCAGTTCACTTTCACACCTTTAGGGTTGGGGAATGATCCGAATGGTGCGAGAACCAGGTCTGTCTGTGCAGAATGCAGGGTGCGCCATCTGCAAAACTGTAACCTCTCTCTCTCTCTCACATCCTAATTATGGACAACTCTTAGAAATTCCGCCATTCTGGATAACCTTATTGCTGGAGTTCCACGTTATATGTGGCTTTGTTCCTTCTCTAGCATAGGTTGGTTTATTTACAGGCTATTGTTGAGTTTGAGATATCTTCTTGAATTTTAAACATTTAGCTGAGTGTATGCCTGACCTTTATCTCTTATTTTTGTGAGTCTGGTTTCCTATTGCTAAACGTTTTCATTTGCAGATCATCTGATTGATGGTTTATTCATATTTTTGAAATGTTTCTGTACAGTTTTATTTTTCTTTGTTGATTTAAATTTTATTAGTTTGTAGTCTAAGGGATCCCGTCTTAGTGCAGGAAGCACGGAAGCGTTTTGACAAGGCTAGTCTCATTTATGACCAGGTGCTTCTCACAACTCAGATTTTTTTCTGCTGCAATTAGTGTAACTTATGCACTGATGAATGACGTTTTCATTGTTGTTGAACTTTCAATGTAACGAATCTTTATTCAAGCCTGGATGAAATAGGCTGGGAATAATCTATTATCTTCATGCTCAATGTTGTGTTGATTCTGTTGAATAGGATTTGAAGAACATATGATTCTTTTATGTCTGCAAAGATTTCTGTAGTTTTTCCATGAAAATTGGGGCTTTGGCAGGAATCCTTTGAGAATGCATACGAACACAAGAATAGGGATTCTGCTGGGTAGTTTGAGCTTTCAGACCTTTCACCTGATTGATCATAGTTAGATTCATAAAAAGATCTGTGTTGAGTTGACTTGGGTAGGAAGTTGATGAAATTTAGGTGAAGACCGCTTGACCGTAGTTGTAGAAGAGATGGTGACAGGTGCATGCAAGGTTTTATGTCATTGGGTGAGGCAATCATTGATTAATGAACCACAAAAATTAAGGCCTCAATATCATGATTTATTGGATATATTTAAAAATAGAGCAAGACAAACATAGGAAATAAATATACTTAAAAAAGGCCTGTGTATCAAATTTTTTCAGCGCAACATGTCAACTTTTTATCACAGTGTATCAGTCCAAGTTTGGCACATAATTTATTGGTATGAAGTTTACGGGAATTGAAGGCATTACAAAGCCCATACAAGCTCATTTTCTATTGTTACTTTTATTGAGCCCCAGATTTGGATATTATGTGGGCATATATTTTAGATAAAAGACAAGTCTGATGGTGTGAGCGATGCAGTTTTACAGCTTGGGGGTATGATCTCAATTTACTCGAGCCTTAAGGTTGTGCCTCAGGGCATTTTCCCTCCACCTTAGTTCAAGGTGAACCTCAAGGCGTTAGCCTCAAAGGCCCTTTTTAAAAAAGGGGTTCAAATTGGTTTTGTTTTTGTTTTTTAAAATTTTATCTTCTCCTCTTTATGGGTACAATCCAGTTTTGCCTCTTTTTTGGAAGATCTCTTGATGTCAGAAACTATAAAGCATGGACACTATAATTTGGCTCACGTATTAGTGTCAGACATGTTTTGAACATGTGTATGCCTTGCAAAAAAATATTTTTATGAGTTTTGGACACATCCAAGACAGGTTTTTTTCTTTTGGAATTTTTTTCTTATATTTTTTCTGATATTTTCCTTTTCTTCTCCTCATCTTCTCCACTTTTGTTCAAAGTTACATATATTTTATGTTGTAATTAGAAAATTTGTTTTGGGACTTGGGTCATAGATGTTGATGATTAAATGAAGAAGGTATTGAATTTTTATTTAATGGTTTTGTTATTGTGATATCTTAATAATATTGTTGTGATTTGTGCTTTTTTTTTTTTTTGAAAGGTATATCACACACACCCACTTAGCCCCTAAAGGGATTTGAATCCTCAAGCTCCCATATAGGGAGATGGAGGAGGTACCAACCAAGCTAGAGCTTGTTGGTGTGATTCTTGTGTTTTCATGCCAAATTTGATTCAAATAATGTAAGGTTTTCATTATATTGTCATGTACAACAATAAAAAAAATATCTTATGTGTCTTGACATATTTGTGTCCTATTTTTTTATTATTATAGAAATGCTGTATATACATGCCCGAGTCATGTGGTATTCATATCATGTATCTGTTTCTGTTCTTCTTAGCACAATATAGTTGTACTTTAGCCTCATTAACGGTAGTTTAGTGTTTAGTCTTTTTGTTCTTTTGCATTACCTTACTATAAAGGGTAGTTTATTAAAAGGTAATGTAGTAAATTTTGCTAGTTTGCATCCACTATAATAAGAAATATCATGAGAATCCAAATTTCCCGTACAACCAGTTGAGATTAAAAACTTAACCAACTACTAGAAATATGACTAAGATGTGAATGCCAGAAATAGAAACTAGATGACTTTAGACTAAAACGAAAGGAAGTTAAATTAACGAAAGAAGTAGCAACAACAGGAACATGTAACTCTTCTAACACATACAATCCTTTCTTTATACGGTTTGTCCTAATTAGTTTTTTGGACTGAGGATTTTGCACAACACAACTAGAAGAAGAAAAGTGAAAACAACTATTAGTGGTAGGAAATAAATTTTAAATGATATTAAATCACATGCGGAAGAAAATTTATTTTGTTTATATTGATATTGTAATGTTATGGATTATTAATCTTAACTTGAATAACTTTAGTTTTAGGTCCAATTTTAAACATGCATTCAATCACAAAATTAAAGTATAAACCAATTACACAAGAGACAAGATTTTACATGAAAAACCCTCTTGGGGAATAAAACTCACACAACTGCAAAAGATCCACTAATTAATAATGAACATAGTGCAAGTCCACAAAGATATAACCCTCAAGCAACTAATCTACCACACTCTAGTGGTTTACTGCTAGTTTGCTTAATCTTTTTGTTGGCTAGTCTGCTTGAATCTTTTTGTTGGTTGCTTCTTCTTAATTAGCCTTTTACAACAATAACACCATCCACAACCCATAGATTCACCACCGCAGTAGTGTGTAACTTCCTGTGCCATGGAAGTATGTGCCTAGCCTTCTTGTGTTGATCACCCACCAATGTAAGAGATCTCTTGTGTGATTTAAGACTGTAAGAAATCAAAGAAACGATCTTATGCCTTCTAACAATGCTATCAAAATATATGGAATGCAAAATACTCAAGCACTCAACATCTGATGTGAATAAGAATCATATAATGCAATAGAACTCTCTAAAAGATGATTAGAATGCAAAGTTTGATGAGAGAAGCACAAATATCATCTATGATGGCTTTAAGAGGCTCAAAGATTTTTTCAAAAGGGCTCAAAAAATCACTGACATACTCTCCATGAAGAATCGATCCAAGCCATGAGAATTGATCTTCGAAATCGATGACATTAACATGACGTCATCATCATGAATGCTGACATTAGCACTCTTCTCTGGCCTCTTTTTCTCCCCGACCTCCTCTGCGATATTGTTGACAAAGATCAGGGCTTGATTGGCTCTAATACTATGAAAACCTTCATTCAATTGAGAAAAAGAAAGAAAAAGGAAAAAGAAAAGATTAGAGTGGATCTTATTATTGCAACATAAGTCTCTCAAAAGATAATTACAAGAAAAATAATAAGCTACCCTTTATAGTAGGGTTAAACAAAAGAACAAAAGGACCAAAGACTAAACTACCCTTAACAAGGCTAAAGCACAACTATATTGCTCTAAATCCTGCACAGTTCTTAAGTTGTGTAGAAAAATTAGATATAGTTGCAATTTTTTAAGGAGAAACACGTCAGCTCTTAAAAGTAAGCCTTTATGCACACACACTTGAAGGAGAAATCTTCAGACATTAGCCAGGAAGTTTCAGTTGGAGCTTGAGTGGGTGCACGTTTGAAGTTCCTTAGCAAAATGGTAATCTTCAAAGCCAAAGTCACTTCTGTTTCCTATATAATGTCTTATCTTTGATAAGCATGCTTGGAGCAAGTTTTTAATTTGTTATAGCATACCACAAATCCTGATTTATAGTTAGTATTGTCAGCTGTTGATTAAGTTAACAAGTACCAGCATTAGGGGGGCTCCAGTTTGCTCGAGTGGTGAACTCCAACTGTTGTTACCACAGTTTTCACTTCCGCATAAGCATCAATCATCATGCTTGTTTGGATGGCTCCCAAAGGTTTTACTTATGGGGTTCCTACTGCATTTTAGAACCTTCATAGCTAATCTTCCCAAAGGTTTTACTTATGGGGTTCCTACTGCATTTTAGAACCTTCATAGCTAATCTTTTGAGTGTTTTATAGCAACTGTTAGAGAAACAAGATTTCTGAGTGTTAACCCACAAATTTGAAAATTCTGTGTTTTAATGGCCATTTTGATGTTAATTTGCCTCATGCTATAGCAAGAATAAGCCTATAACAGTTGTCTTGTTGCTGTGTCACCTTTAGTTTGAGCAGGGTTTGGAGATCCTTCAGTGATCATGTGGAGAAGCTTATAGATAATAGCTTGGTAGTGTGATCATTGAAATCATGTTTAATTCTAATGTACATTTCGTGCTGCAGGCTCGTGAGAAGTTTCTTTCACTAAGGAAAGGCACCAAGACTGATGTGGCTACTGTTTTAGAGGAGGTAATGTTCAATACTGAACCTAATGTGATATATCTGACTCATCCTAATGCATATAATGATAAAATTTTATAGTGGGCATCTTTCGTTTTTAAAATTCTAATATACTTCGGAACTATACCAGGAGCTTCACCTTGCAAGGTCTACTTTTGAGCAAGCTCGCTTTAATCTGGTGGGTAGAGTTTTTTCACATAGTAATCATAAACAGTGTTTCCATGAGGTTCCAGACTCAGAGAATCGTACATATTCTATTAGCAACATCTAGGTTTCATAATTTAGATACTCTCCTTCCAGGTAACCGCTCTTTCTAATGTTGAAGCAAAAAAGAGGTTTGAATTTTTGGAAGCAGTTAGTGGTACGATGGATGCTCATCTGCGTTACTTCAAACAGGTGGATCACGTTCAAACTTTTCTATTTTTTGTGCTACATCACTTCAAGCTTCCTGAACCTCTGTTACGTGTAGGGGTATGAGCTGTTGCATCAGATGGAGCCATATATCAATCAGGTTTGTAATTATATTTGCCTTTGGTTTAGTAGCAATTGTGGTTCACTTGATGTAGTGTTGGAGAGAGGAAGAGAAAAAGAACATAGTAGAGAGAGAGAGAGAGAGAGAGAGAGAGAGAGAAAACTGAATATCCATTACGATAGGGCTATATATAGGTAATTCCCAAAATAAAGTGAATATTAAGACAAAGTCCTTAAAAAATAAAATAAACTAATTTTTTTAAAATAAAAATACAAATCAATTCCTAAGAAGAGAAAGAAGAGAAAGAAGGGAGAGAGAGAGAGAGAGAGAGAGAGAGAGAGAGAGAGAGAGAGAGAGAGAGAGAGAGAGAGAGAGAGAGAACAATTAGCCAAAATTCTTAATAATTCACCAAAAACTGAATATCCATTATGATAGGGCCTATATATATAGGTAATTCCAAAAATAAAGTGAATATTAAGATAAAATCCTTAGAATATAAAAATAACTGTATATCTTAAAAATAAAAATACACCCTAAGATCTTCCAGGTCTGTGCTATGCATGTTTTACCAAGATAAAAGAAAATAGAACATAATGAAGGGCCCTTTATGCCAGGGTTAAACAAGAGATCAAAATACTAAAATATCCTTAACGGCAGGCTAATTGAAATACAATGCTACTCTTACGCTCTCCATGTGGCAGCAACGGACACCAAGAGTAGGGCTGCAACTCGGACGGGCCAACCTGAATTTTGACGGGCTTGGGCTAAATGTTTTTTAATTTGGGATGGGCCTGGACCTGGGCCGAAATTTTAGAGCCCGACCACAATTCTAGCTGAGTCTGGGTTAAACCCTCTACAGCCCAAAACAACTGGAGCCTGACAACAATCTACATGTAACATGTGAAGTAGAGATAGAGTATATAAAGTAAATTACCCTACTGTCATCTTTTGATGTGGGATAGAGGATGCACTATGAAATTATATTGAAACTGAAACTGAAACAGTTACTTAATCTTTGCTTTTACAATACATTAAGCACATATACAACTGAATCCATTTGAAACTTTACAAGACCAAATTGTCATTGTCGCATTTTCACATGACAGATTTTGGATGTGGGATCATAAAATTTCTGGGATGAGAAGCTAAGTGGTGAAGGATAATAAACCTGGTGGTTAAAAAAGGTGTGCATTGGATAGTTTCAAGAACAAAGAAGACCCCACTATTTAATATCGAAGAGAATCAACAAATCTTGAAACTTCTTATATTGCATTCCACAAAATCTAAATATCACTGTCTGCAGTTTCAAAATATCTCAAGCCATAATTAACTCACCAAACATACGCAATTAATCATTGTATTTATAACTTATCACAATTGGCTCTATATTTCTTCCCTTCATCTCCGCAAATAATTTTGCTGCTTGCTCCATCTTCTCTCTTATATGTCACAACATTAGGTGAAATCTCTTTTACTTTTCTTGTCTTCAAAGAATCATCACAACCTGCAGAGAAAGGAAGAAACCCCAAATCATAATATTATATCTGCGACAAGTGGGCATTATCTATTCACTCAACATCTTATTAAAGTAACTCTTTCACCATCATACCTGCCCACGGCATTATCACCTCAAGCAAATAGACATTCTTTCCCAACTTCATGAGCCTTTTGCCGATCCAAATCTGGGTGAATGCACTGGCCGTTTTATAATGAAATGGTTGGACCAGAAGTGGTCCTAGATCCTCCCAAGAAATCCATGTTTGTAAGAGATTTGGAGATGAACAAGAAGAAACCACCGTCTAGGCTGCCATAACAAGGACGAATTTGGTGGAGGTTGTTAGACTATGCTTTTAAGATATGCATAGAATAAAGAATATTCCATTAGATATTCTTAGAATATTTAGAGTCTATCTTTGTAAACTTTTTATATTCTTGTATTATTAATACATTAGTTAGAGGAGAGCAATATAACTCTCTAATTCTTTTCTCCCTAAACAACTTTCTCTCACTCTCTTCTATTTCTCTTTCTTCTTTTCAATTAAATCCTAACAATACCTAGGCTTTAATTTCAACTTGGTATTAGAGCGATCCGAATACACCTTGGGAGTCACTGGAATAATCAGACGCAACCCTAGAGCCTCCTTGAAGCTGTTGACGTCAGCATCCATACGCTGATGTTAACATCCGTATAGACAGAAATGATCATCTCTTACATGGCTTGGTTCAGAATTCTATGGTGATTTTTTCCAAATTTTTTGGAACCATTTGATGCGTGTTTTCTATTTTTGAAAGATTTTCGAAAAAATGGCCATATTTTTTCCGATTTGCGATTTTGACGTGTTTCGGAGGCTATTGATGGTTGGATCTTCATCCATTGAGCTCGTCTAGGGTTAAGGAGGAGAGAGTGAAGTTTTGTCGCATTCCAACTTGATTTGGTTGGATTTCTTTGGATCCAGATGGTTTAGCCAACCTAATTTGGGCTCTGAAATTGTTCGTTTTTTCAGTTCTGCTGTTCTTTGATCCTTTCTAGCCCTTCTTGAGATTTTTTGGTTGTTGTGAAGGCAAACAGTTGTCTGAATCGGTGAAAAATCCACTATTTTTGGTAGTTTCTTCGTGGCAGGGACTTGCTAACATTCCAAAATGACAGATAAAGAGGCAAAGAAGGGCTTTGGTTCAACTAGACTTGGAGGAGATGGGTTGAGTCGTATTGGGGTTCTTGGAGGAAACCCAACTGTTCAGATTAGCCCGGTGAAGCTAGATGAGAATAATTATCAAGCATGGTCACGTGCGTGTTTACTGTCCATTGATGCAACTGGCTTATATGATTATGTCAATGGAACAATCAAGGAACCAACATCTATAGATCCAACACTTAAGCAATGTCGCTCAAGCAATTCCCTTGTGATGTCATGGCTTCTTAATTCCATGCAATCACACATTAGCCGTGGCTTCTTGTTTTTGACAACAACATGTGAGATTTGGACTGCTATAGTACAGACTTATTCACAGGTCGGCAATGATGCTTAGATTTATGATCTCTATAAGAGAGTTCATGAAACCAAACAAAAAGATCTGAGTGTTGCTGAGTATTATGGTGATCTCAATGGTCTCTGGTGAGAATTAGACCACTTTCAGAATTTTCAAGCCAAATGTTCAGATGATTGTGTCATCATTGTCATGTTTCAGCAGCTAAAGAAAAAGGAACTTGTGTATGATTTCTTGGCCGGTCTTAATGCTGAACATGATCAGATTTGTAGTTAGGTGCTTGGACGTGATTCTTTTCCTACTTTAAGACAGGCATATGTTTTTGTACAGCAAGAGAAAAGCAGAAGAGGGGTTATGCTTCATGCCCCAACACAGGACAAACCTGCCTTAGCTACCTTTCCTCATAAAGATTCCAAAATAACACTAGTTTGATTTGAGAACAAAGGTGGCAACTTTGAGAAAGGTCAGATGAAGTGTGACTATTGTGGCAAGAAATGGCATACTCAGGATAATTGCTGGCAACTTCATGGTCGCCCAAATACAAAACGAGGTGGTGGCAAAGCAGGATCAGGTTGACCACATGCCTATTTGACTGAGACTTCAGAGGCTTTCCTTGTTAGCATTGGAGATGCAGATCATCTCACATCTGAGGAACTACAAATTTTTTGATGCATGATGGCTCAGTTTGACGACTCCACCTCTAGCTTTGCCTCTGCTTCTTCCAACTTTGGCAATACAGGTATTCTAGCATCTGCTTTGAGTGTTGGCTCCACTCCTACTCCTTGGATCATTGATTCAGGGGCTACCGATCATATGATAGGTTCCTCTAATCTCTTTTCTACATATTCTACATGCTCTGGTAGGGATAAGGTTAGAGTTGCAGATGGTTCATTATCCTTAATATCGGGCAAAGGCTCAGTGCCTTGTTCTTCCTCTTTATCTTTGGCCTATGTTCTCCATGTTCCTAATTTTTCTACTAATTTACTTTCAGTTAGTTCTATTACTAAAGTCTTAAACTGCTTAGTAACCTTTTTTCCTTCTCATTGTCTTTTTCAGGGGTTGGGGATAGGGAGAACGATTGACAATGGTAAGGCACATGAGGGTCTATATCTACTAGAGACTACACCTTCTATACCTTTATCTCAACAAGCTCTTCAGGCAGATAGTTCTTCACAACTTTAGGAATTATTACAGTGGCATCGGCAGTTGGGACATCCATCAGTTAGCACTATGGAGCAAGCTTTTCCTGTTCTTGTTAAGCAGTGTAAACCTAGTTTCATTTGTGATACTTGTGAACTTGCTAAGCATGCCCGTACTTCTTATCCTAGTAATAATAATAAAAGCACTACTCCCTTTTTTGTTGTTCACTCTGATGTATGGAGACCTTCCCGGGTTGTCTCTCTCTCTGGCTATTGTTGGTGTGTTACATTTATTGACTGTTACTCTCGTGTTACGTGGGTCTATCTGCTCAAGCACAAAAGTGAGGTTTTTGACTGCTTTAAAGTTTTCACAAAATGGTTCAGACACAGTTTGATACTAAAATTTGGATTTTGCAGACTGATAATGGGGGTGAATATGAAGATAGAGGTTTTTTACACTATCTTCGTGATCACGGGATTATTCATCAAACCAGTTGTGTAGATACCCCTGCACAGAATGTTGTGGCTGAACGAAAGAACATACATCTTCTTGAAGTAGCCCGTTCCTTGATGTTCACCATGAATGTGCCCAAGTCTTTTTAGGGTGATGCTATCCTGACTACTGCTTATCTCATCAACCGCATGCCTCTCAAACCTTTGGAATTCCAAAAACCTCTAGCATTGCTTCCAGGGGTCTCCTCCAATTACTTCATTCCTCCCCTCATCTTTGGATGTGTCTGCATTGTTCAGAACCATAGGAAGATTACAAGCAAGCTCAAGCCTAAAGCTTTGCGTTGTGTCTTCATTGGTTACTCCCCTACACAGAAAGACTATAAGTGCTATCATCCACTGACTCGGAAGATGTTTGTTAGTATGGATGTCACCTTTCATGAGACAGAATTCTTTTACTCTACTCTACTCCACTCCCCGACCATCTCTTTAGGGAGAGCGGGATCAAGAGAGGGATAAGGATTCACACCCAACTTAGGAAAAAGAGATGTTTTTTTCAATTGCCTCCCCTTACTCGTAGTGAGAGGGAGAAGGTGACCATGCATGAGAATACTGAGGCACTAGCTAAACTACCCGAACGGTTAGACAGAGCTGACTTGAGGACCTATGTTCGGTCTAGACAAGCTCGCCCACGATGTCAGGATATGCAAATAGACTCCTATGTGCCCCTAGGACAAAATCACAATCCTAGACTCCAGCTCCTTTGGTCTCTCCATCAAATGATAATATCTCTGATTCATCTCTTGTGAGTCCTCTTTCCCATTTTGATGATAATGATATTCCTATTGCTCTTCGAAAGGGAGTTCAGGCTTGTACCCAACACCCAATATCCAAGTTTGTATTGTATGATTCCCTATCCACTTCATATCATGATTTCATCTCCTCCTTAGCTTCTGTGTCTATTCCTCGGGGGTGGAAATAGGCTCTAACTGACACCAAATGGAAAGCTGCCATGGCTGAGGAAATGAGAGCTCTAGGAAAAAATGGAACTTGGGAATTGGTTTTACTTCTAGATGGAAAGAAGCCAGTTGGTTGCAAATGGATTTTCACAGTTAAGCAGAAAGTAGATGGTACAGTTGATAGATACAAGGCTCGGTTAGTTGCCAAAGGATTCACTTAGACCTATGGCATAGACTATCAAGAGACCTTTGCTCGAGTAGCCAGGATAAACTCCATTAGGGCTCTATTCTCAGTAGCAGAAAATTTGGGGTGGACATTGCAATAGTTGGATGTAAAGAATACAGTTCTCCACGGAGATCTTGAGGAGGAGGTGTACATGGAGGTTCCCCCAGGCTATACTACCAAAGCAGCAGAGGGGAAGGTATGAAAATTGAAGAAGGCTCTTTACGGGCTTAAGCAATCTTCGAGAGCTTGGTTTGACAGGTTTCATATGGCTATGATAAAGTTTGGTTATAGATCAAGTTATGTAGGTTATACTGAAAACTTTGATTCAACAGAGAAAATAAATAAGAGAAAGAAAGAGAAATTTTATTTTGATAAAAACTATTACGAAGGATTGCTTAAATAAGAAAAATAAGAAACCCTTTATAGTAGGGTTAAACAAGAAAGCAAAAGACTAAATTACCTTTAATGAGGTTAACTAATAACATATATAATACTTTTCTACCCCCCCCCCCCTCCTTCAAACTCATGATGTTACAGCAAAAAGAATCGAGAGTTTGTTAAGCAGAAAATGGAAGCACATAATCGTGTGAGACTTCGTAAAGAAGTCAACCAATTGCAAAGTAGAAAGAAGAAAGGAAAGAGAAATGGTGGCAAGCTGAAGATGATGCCGCCCAAAATGACAATCAATCTCAACGTGCTTAGTACGCTCGTGGAAGATAGAGTTGTGCGCAATCTGGATGGTACTCTTGTTATCACAATATATGGGAGTAAGAGCAGACAAAGGAATGTCAAGATCAACAAGCAACCATCGTAACGACACAATCTCAGCAGTAGTAGTTGCCATGGCGCTATACTCAGTCTCAGTAGAAGAACGGGCAACAGTAGTCTGCTTCTTACTCTTCCAAGAAAGAAGAGAATCTCCAAGAAAAATATAGAAACCAGTCATAGACTTTCTATCCATATTATCACCAGCACAACTAGCATCAGAAAAGGCTCAAAGCTCTAATGAAGAGGAGGAAGAAAACAATAAACTCTGATGCACTGTACCGCGTAGATAGCGGAGAATGTGGATAATAGCAACCCAATGAACGGTAATAGGAGATAAAACAAATTGACTCACAATATGAACAATATATGCAATATCTGGACGAGTGACAGTGAGATGGAACAAGCTCCCAACTATAGTGCGATATAAAGTAGGGTTAGACAATGGAATGCCATCAGAAGAAGAATAACGGAATTGAGCTCTCCTGGGGTCTCAACTGTTCGAGTGTCTATTAGACGGTCTCGCTGAATGATGTTAGAGGCATACTTGGACTGAGATAACAGATAACCCTTTGGAGAAAAGGCAACCTCAATACCTAAGAAATAACGAAGAGAGCCCAAATCCTTCATCTCAAAGCGGTCTTGCAATTGCGACTTCAACAACTCTATCCTAACTATATCATCACCAGAAAGAATCATATCATCAATATAGAGTAAGAGGACAATACAGCTTGCAGAAGTAGATAGAAGAAAAAGAGCAGAATCATGATCATTAGTACAAAAACCGAAATCACTGATGACAGAAGAGAACTTGTCAAACCAAGCTCTAGGAGCTTGTTTGAGACCATATAATGCCTTCTGCAATCTGCAGACTTCACTAGGATTATGAGGGAGACTAGGAGGAGGAACCGTATAAACTTCTTTAACCAAATCTCCATTAAGAAAGACATTTTTGACGTCCATCCAAGAAAGAATCCATTGACGAACAGCGGCCACTGCAATTCTGTGCGAACAATAGTCATTTTAGCAATAGGGGCAAAGGTCTCATCATAGTCAATGCCATACTCCTAAGAAAATCCCTTGGCCACTAATCGAGCCTTGTACCGTTTGAGCCTTGTATCGTTCAACAGTGCCATCTAATCGAGTCTTGATCTTATATACCCACTTACAACCAACCACACACTTATTTGAAGGTAAGGACACCAAGTCCCATGTGCCAGTCTTAAGCAATGCAGAAAGCTCATCATCTATAGCCTGTAGCCAAAGAGGATCAAGAACAGCCTCCTTATAGGAGGTGGGTTTAGAAAGAGAATGAATAGAAGCTAAAAAAAAACTATAATTAGCAGAATAACAAGAATTAGAGAAACCAAACCTTTCAGGACACTTACGAAGATGTTGAGGATAGCGAGAAGGAGCGGGATCCACATCCATAAAACCAGATTGAGAGTCAAGGGGGAAAGATGGAGGAGTCGTACCTATAGAAGATAGTGGTATACCTGCGAGTGTTAGTATGAATGATAAGTGGATGAGTAACAGAAGAGTCAGATGAATGAGAGACATCATAGATAGTCACAACACTAACATAAGATTCAGAAGGAACAACATCAGAAAAAGGATCAAGATAAATCAAATATGATTTTTGCAAAGTGTGAGAACTAGTAGGGATAGAAAAAAAAGGAATATGCTCCATTAAAACCACATGGCGAGAGACATAAAGTTTGTTAGCAACTAGATCATAACAACGGTACCCTTTTTGTCTCTCACCATAACCAAGAAAGACACATTGTTGATTGAACATAAATTTTGGTACGAACTACTTTAGGAAGAAGAACAAAGCATGTAAATCCAAACACACGCAATGAAGAATAATCAGGAGGTTTATCGCACAATCTCTCAAAATGAGAGACTCTAGAAGTAATGATAGAAGGAATGTGATTAATTAAGTGAATTGCAGTAAGAACAACTTCCCCCCCAGAAAGAACTAGGGACACTGGCAGATAGTAGAAGAGATCAAGCAGTCTCCATGATGTGCCTATGCTTGCGCTCGGCCACACCATTCTGCACAAGAAGATTGGTGAATAGTGCCAGTAGATTTCAACAAGTCGAAAAGGGGATTAGAAGAATATTCCCCTCCTAAATCACATCGAAAACATTTAATAACTGAAGCAAATTGAGTGCATATCATAGCACAAAAATGCAGAAAAGATACCAAGAAATTCAGAGTGACGCTTCATTAAATAAACCCAACAATATCGAGAATAATCATCAATAAAAGAAACATAATATCTAGAGCCCCCTTTGGTAGGGATAGGAGAATGTCCCCATACATTTGAATGCACAAGATCAAAAGGTGCATGAGAAGCAGTGGAGTTTTTATTAAAAGGCAAGGTAGTAAATTTTGCAAGTTTGCATCCACTGCAGTTAGAAATATCATGGCAAGTCTAAATTCCCTAAACAACCAGTGATTGTAAAAGACTACTAGAAATATGACAAAGACGAGAATGCCACAGATAGAAACTAGACGACTTAGGACTTAAACGAAAAGAAGCTAAATCAGTTGAAGAGGTGGTAATGACAGGAACATGCAACTCTTCTAACACATAGAGTCCTCCCCTTTTACGGCTTGTCCTAATCAGTTTCTTGGACTGAGGATCCTGCACACACAACCAGAGGAAGAAAAGTTAACTAAAAACTAGAATCAAACAACTGACTAACAAAAATCAAATTTAATGTGAGTTGAGGAATGTAATATACATCAGAAAGAATTGAGGAGAAACAATAGACCTAATGCCGGCCAAGGACATAGAAGTGGCCTTGAGGAGAATGAACCAATAGAGGGAGAGACCGGTAGAGCATAAGAGGATGAGTA
The DNA here is from genome assembly GCA_008638375.1 of Nyssa sinensis. Taxonomy (NCBI): domain Eukaryota; kingdom Viridiplantae; phylum Streptophyta; class Magnoliopsida; order Cornales; family Nyssaceae; genus Nyssa; species Nyssa sinensis. The sequence continues at coordinate 2,645,601 of CM018042.1, read as the reverse complement.
GAAAGGAGCTTTTGCAATTGCTCAGTTATTAAGGATAGATAGGGAGCAGATATAGAAGGCTCAGTCATGGGTGAAGCAACTGTTGCAGTGTGATGATCTCTAACTCGAAACGATTGTTGTTGGGCCCCACTTGCCATATCCAACCAAGAAGATATAACAAACTAGAATGCAAAGAAAAGAAAATAGCGGGCCAAAATAAGAACAATCACCAAACCATAAAATCCCAACCTCCAATATAAAAAATAGTCCTAAATCAATAATTGCAACACTGATTCAACGCCAAACACTACCATAATGCAACTGAGCATAAAAAATACTAAAATATAGTACCAACAGACCACCAAAAGCACCAAACCATAATTACCCAACTTCCAATACTATTAAAAAAACCCTAAACTATCAATTTCAATACAAAATCAAGCCCCAAATGCAGAAATCACAGCTCAAAGACATTGTGCAGTACTCAACCAACCTCCAGATTTCACTAAAACGATTAAAGATCAATGCAAACAACCATGGGATGGTTATACACACCTCTTTTCAGTCCAAAATGCACCTATTAGGGTAGGTTAGAAGCATCAAAATCTAAAAAAAGGCTTCAATCTTCATATCGAAAAAATTGAGACCTTTTTTCTGAAAAAATATTCGAAAATTCAAAAACCCTATCAAATGGCCCCAAAAAATTTTGAAAAAATCACCAAAATACTCTTGATGCAAAACCGAACCAAACCCCAACTTCTGTTGTTCGAGATTGATGACATCATGATGATGTCATTATTCTAATGATGACGTCAGCGATAAAATGGCAGGCAAACTCCTTTATGCTCTCCATAGTGTTTTTGCTAAGGTCCCGCACTTGATCGATGCTCTAATACCATGAATACTTTGATTCAATAGAGAAAATAAATAAGAGAAAGAAGGAGAAATATTATTCTAATAAAAACTATTACAAATGATTGCTTAAACACGAAAAATAAGAAAACCCTTTATAGTAGGGTTAAACAAGAAAGCAAAAGACTAAACTATCCTTAATGAGGCTAACTAATAACATATATAATACTATTCTAACACATACCATGTTTATTAAGAGGGTTGATGGTAAGGTCACTATTCTCATTGTTTATGTGGATGATATCATTGTGATAGGAAATGATTCTTCAGAAGTGACAGGGTTGAAAAGTTATCTAGCCAAAGAATTTGAGATCAAAGACCTCGGAAATCTTTGATATTTTCTCAGAATTGAAGTTGTCATATCAGATAAGGGGATCTTCTTCTGTCAACGCAAGTATATCCTTGATTTACTAGAGGAGCCAAGTATGTTGGGAAGCAAACCTTGCAGCTACTCCCATTGAAGCTAATCATCGACTGAGTGGTAATGAGAGAGATCCAGTGGATAAGAGAAGGTTCCAGAGACTAGTAGGAAGATTGATATATCTCTCTCACACATGTCCTGACATATAATATGCAGTGGGGGTTGCTAGCCAATTCAGGCATGATCTTAGAGTTTAGCACTTTGAGGCAATGTATTGCGTTCTGAGATATCTCAAGTCTGCTCTAGGAAAGGGAATTCTGTTCTCATGCCACAATCATCTGAAACTAGAAGTGTTCACGGATGCAGATTGGGCAGACTCCATGGATGATAGACGATCTACTTTAGGCTATTGTATCTTCTTAGGAGGTAATCTAATAACTTTGAGGAGCAAGAAATAATAGGTGGTAGCTAGATTCAGTGCTGAGGCTGAAGATAGAGTAATGGCACATGAAGTTTATGAACTCATGTGGCTTCAAACATTTATGAATGACCTGGGAGTGCCGATAGATAAACCTATGAAGCTGTATTGTGATAACAAGGTAGCCATTAACATTGCATATAATCCAGTTCAGCATGATCGAACAAAACACATTGAGATTGATAGACATTTTATCAAAGAGAAGCTGAATCAAGGGTTAATTTGTATGCCCTTCGTAACTTCAGGAGAACAGCTGGCAGATGTGTTTACTAAGGGGCTTTGTAGCAGTATGTTTCATCCAATCATGAGCAAGTTGGGCATGAAATACATATATGAACCAACTTGATAGGGAGTGTTAGATTATGCTTTTAAGATATGCATAGAATAAAAATATTCCATTGGATATTCATAGAATATTTAGAGTTTATCTTTGTAAACTTTGTATATTCTTGTATTATAAATACATGAATTAGAGGAGAGCAATATAAGTCTCTCTAATTCTTTTCTCCCTAAACAACTTTCTCTCACTCTCTTTTATTTCTCTTTCTTCTTTTCAATAAAACCCTAACAATACCTAGGGTTTAATTTCAATTGAGGCGGCTTTGTGCCATAACAAAAGGGGCTGAAAAGTAATGAAAAAAAAACAAAGAAAAAAAAGAGTTTATGATATCCCACATCAAAAGAGAACCAAATAAGAAGGGTTATATTTTCTTATAAAAGAACCCTTTTTAACTGTTCTGTATAGCTAATCGCACAACATCAATGAGCTGTCTTAAAAAAATTAGTATAAGTTTTTTTTTTAATAAGATAAGATACATTAAAGTTGATTTTTTATAAATTTTATCGGGCAACCCAATTCTGAACTTTAGTTGGGCTCGGGTTGAATTTGTCAGGCTTGAAATTAGGTTTGGGATAGGCTTGGGCGAGTATTGTTAGTGTTCGGGCTGGGCTTGGTCAGGCTTTAACCCGAGCCCAACCTACCAGAATTGCATCCCTAACCAAGAGTTTCTCAAGGCGCATAATGGTATGGGACTTTTTAAAGAAGTTAGTCATCTGCAAAGTAGAAGGAAAAACAGAGGAAAAACATGCCAAGCTGAAATTGATGGCGCACAAATTGACAATTAATTTCAATGTGTTTGGTTCGTTCGTGGAAGGCACAACTGTGCACAATTTGAATTGCACTCTTGTTGTCAATACATTAGAGTAAGAATAAAGAGGAATCACTAGTTATGTGATAAGTAGCACTTGAGTCAAAACCCAAGTGGTCCGAAATATAGTTGAAGGCCCCGAGTAGAAGGAACCTGCAGAGGGAGAGACAGAAAGGTTATTAAGCGGATAAGTAGAGAGGAGCTTTTGCAATTACTTAGCAATGAGAGATAGACTGGGAGCAGATATAGAGAGCTTAACTATTGGTGCTACAATTGTGGCAGTGTGATTATCCCTCTTCCTCTAGAAGACTACTGTTGTGATCAACAAACTCCCCTCTTAGGGCATTGGGCTTTCTCGTGACCCTTCTCACGACAGAAACTACACTCGTCAATACGCACTCGGACACTATCTATGTTGAGTGCTAGTTTGTGACTTAGGTGTAATAATTAATACTACCTTTCCAGCTAGAGGAAGAAGAGCCTTTTCTAGAAGAGTCTTGAGATGCACCTTCTTAGTTAGGAGCTTATTAACCACTGAATCAACCGAAGAAAATGGAATACAACGAGGATCAAAATTTCATATTTTTTTTTTTTTCCATCGAAAGAGCTAAAACATTTCCTATTTCTCAGTGAACTGAGACAAATACAAGTGGAATATCGGAATTCATCTGTTTCTAAGAAAAAAAATTTATTTTCATGGAATTATACCGAAACTAGTCGAAAACATACCGAAATAGTAGAAACAATTTTTTTTTGTATTAGTAATAATTTTAGAAATAGGTAAAAGAGAATATCCTTATTTTTTTTTTTTTTAAATGAAGGAAGAGATTGAAGCATTAGGACCGAAGATTACCGGAAGATATCTTTTAATTTTTTCTTTCAAAAACTGTAGATAAGAAAAAGTACAAGTAATGAAAATGAAAAAGTAGATGAACAATTTAGAATTGGCTAACTTTCTATTTGTTTTATTTAAATTATTATTTTATATGTAACTTGTGTTAATTGTCTAATTTAGTGTATATTATATAGTATATATCTATTATGTTATAATATTAGATTTAATTATAATAAGTTCACATATTACATAAAAAACTATAATAATTTTATATTACTTAAAATATTAGCTCTATTTTTTTTATACTAGTTTTAAACTAGTAAAGAATTATTTGATATTAATAACTAATTTACATTTACATTTATTTTTCAATTTCACCCTAATTTCTTCTTATGTGTATGGATGTGTATCCTAAAACATTTTCATTTAATTAATTATAATATTTATGTTTACACATTCATATGTTTTACTTTATGTTTGCAAGTGTTTATACACATTTTAATTTTTTTTATCGTTTTTGAAATAGTTCCGAAATGTTTTTGTTTTTTAGGTGACCAAAACAACACTGTGAAACAAAATTTTGAACCTTCAACTAGGATGAAGAATAGTACAAGGAAGTTCCTCAAAGTCATCTCTTAATTCCATCAAAAACTATATTAACTTATGCTCCTCTCTATATGTATAGTACAACTCATAGGAACTAAACTTTGTAGGCTTGGTACGTGCTAACTAATCCCAAAATCTAGTCATAATTGAGTGGCTGGATATCATAATACAACTTATAGCTCTTAGCAAAATTGGATTGCACAAACAATCAAATCAAATACTCTCAAAGTTCTTTAGCTATGTCAAACTTAACCAAATGAACCCAAATGGATTGACAAACTGAATTATTTATCAAAATAATAATTTTTGCATTATCAACTTCCGAATTGGACAATAGCTGATTGTAATTTTCGGCTATGGTATTAGTTGGGACTTTCATCACACCAATAATATAGCCCCACATAATCTTACCCTGGCATAAAATTCTTCATCATGTAAGCCTAGTATGCGTATTTATTCCACGTTAACCTCACACTAATGGCCTGAAGAGAGTCGGAATCCCACTTGCCATAGCCACAGAGTAGAATATCAAACAAAATCAAAATGCAATATGCAATTAAGTACTACGCAAAGCGCAATCAAAATACAACTACAATGAGGACGGGTAATAAAAAACAACCAAACAACACTCATCCAACCGAACAAGTCCAAATCAGCAACCACCTACACCCACAAATTAAACAAGTTCAGAATAACATTCAAATAGTGCTCACGCACGGTAGCGTTCCCTTCACAACTTAGATTGGTAATCCAATTGCACTGCATACCACTTTTGCTCGATCAAAACCAAACCAAATGACTTCGAGTCACTCTGGTCACCCTTCAAAAGTCTAGTCACACCCTCTCAAGTATGATGAAAGCAACAAAACCTTGAAACAATCAATAAATCAATAGATTGACAAATAGAGGGCCATTTTTCTGAAAAAATGTTTGAAAAATAAAAAACCTTACTAGATGGCTTAAAAAAATTCTGAAAAACTATCATGATGCTCAGCTCAAAGTGACTGATCAAAGTCTAGTGATTGGCTGTCGAAAATTGTTGATGTCGTATGGCATAGTGACATCAACACTCCAAATGGACTTATCTTGTTCTTCCAGTGGTTTTGATGAGATCTAATACTCCGTTGAGGCTCTAATACCATGAAAATTTTGTACCAAGAAAGAAATAGAAGAAGAAGAGAAGGAAATCTTATTACTGAATAGTATGTCTTGCCAAGATCAAAGAAAATATAAAATAATAAGGATCCGTTATAGTAGGGTTAACAATAGATCAAAATACTGAAATACCCTTAGTAATGGTCTAATTAAAATACAATGCTACTCTAACACATGACACATGGGTCTTCTCGTGATCCCCATTGACCTGTTTTGAATTTGATTATTTTTCCATAAAAATCTTAGTTCAAGTGACCTGGTGACCATAATTGTTCTTTTTGAATCATTTGAGTGGTTGGCCAAATATGCATTACTATTTATAATTCATTTTTTGAAACAACCTAAACATGCACAAATGGAGTCATTGCTTGGTGCAATGGTAAAATGCTTGAGCTCTAAAGGTGAGAATGTTAATTCAAGTTTGAGAGCAGTCATTTTGTGTAAATAATGTCAGAGTTTAGCTTTTTCTCCAATCTACCTCGCTGAGCACCCCCGAATTGGCGAGACTAATATTAGGTAATAGCTTTTGACGTAAACTTGCACAAATACATCGTTGTTCTTGAATGGCCAAAGTTTAACTCAGGTTTGAAGTCTTTAAACATAGTCTTCCATCGAGGTTACTCCTAGTTTTACCCAACAAACTCCCCCGCACTTCTTGCCTAAAGTTTGGGGATCATTTCTCTTGTCCTCAGCAGGACGGTTTCATGAGTGTGGTCAATTGAGGAATACGTTTACCCAATTCTAAACCAAGGTCATCACATAGTTGGTCTACTGAGTCCCTGATAGTGTTCATATCCTTTTTCATGGTTACAAGTTTTTGTTTCATGGCAATTTGAGCCTCAGTCAATTTGCTAATATATGTTAGAATGAAAAAGCAGACGTATGTAAAATCAGAAAGGAATGGGAAGAGGGAAAATGGCAATAAGTTAAAATATGTAAAAGATGCAACTTAGGGTTTATGAAGTTAAAAATGAGGAGAGGAAGAGAGTATTTTTCTTGATAAATTAGAATAGAGAAGAGTAAGTTCATACTCATCTCTATCCCTTTTAATGTTACATCATTAAATACCTAGAAATTACAAGAACACCCTTTCTCAAATATAAATACCCAAATATTCTAGCACTCCCCCCAAGTTGGAGCATATATATCTCTCATGCCCAACTTGCATACAATTGAATGAAAAACTCTACTATTAAGCCCTTTAGTGAATACATCAACTAGTTGATCTTCCAAGTTCATAAAGGGAGTGCAAATCATGCCTTCATTTAACTTCTCTTTAACAAAATGTCTATCAATCTCTATGTGCTTTGTTCGATCATGTTGCATTGGATTGTGAGTAATATTAATAGCAGACTTGTGTCACAATATGGTTGCATATCCCTGCTACAGTCAAATACAAGATCTTTTGGCAATGTCTGAAGTCAAATAAGCTCTCAAACTCCATGCGCCATAGCTCTGTCCTCGGCTTCAACACTCGATCTCACAGCCACATTATTTTTTTTGCTCCATGTAACTAGATTACCTCCCAGGAGAGTACAATATCTAGAGGTGGATCATTTGTCATCAATGGAACCTGCCCAATCTACATATGTAAAGGCTTCAAGTTTCAGATGTCCGCGATTTGAGAATAGTATCCCTTTGCTGGAGTAGATTTCATATATCTCATAATTCAATAAACAACATCTAAATGGGTAGTTCAAGGATCAGGCATGAGCTGACCGACCACTCCTACATCATAAGCTATGTTTAGATAAGTATGTGCAAGGTATATCAGCCTTCCCACTAGTCTTTGAAATCTCCCTTTCTCCTACTTGATCACCTTCTCGACAAGAAAGATGATGATTGGCTTCAATAGATGAGTTTATCGTTTTGCATCCCGGTATACTTTCATCTTTAAGAAAGTCCAAAATATATTTTTGTGGGAAATGAAAATAACCTTATTAGATCTATCAATCTCAATCTCAAGGAAGTAGCAAAGTTTCCCTAAGTCCTTGATCTCAAATTAGCAAGAAACGAAATTATCAATATGGGATGAAAAACCTAACACCTTTCCTAATTGAATGGAAATATTGGTATCATCAACAATAGGATTACAAAATATGGAACGGATCACTAGAAGACTTACTACATGATGAATCTCCTGGAGGAGATAAAAGGAGATGAGACTGAAACTGGAGAGGGAAACTGCAAATGACTTGGGGGCAACACAAGAGTTGATCTGTTCTACTTGGCACTTCTAACGATGATGTTGAGTCTGTGCATATTTCTGCAAATCGACTTTGTCCAATCGATTACACTTACGTGGTTCCCCCTCTGGATCACATATGTCTTGCTCTTGCTCCCTTCCATAGAAATCCCTTCCTTCTCGGAGTGATGAATAGGAGCATAAATATGAGGACGCACAAAATTGATCTCTTCACTCGTATTGCCACACTTCTTCCCCCTGAAAAGATGGAGGAGGAAAAAAAGCTATCGACTCATTGAAGGTAACATCCATACTAATAAAAACTCTCTTAGACTAAGGATGATAGCATTTGTACCCCTTTTGTGTAGCCAAATAACCAAGAAAAACACAACGAAGAGCCTTTGGATCAAGTTTTCCTCTAGATTGTCGATGGTCATGGACAAAGTAGACAACCAAAAATACGAGGAGGAATACTATGACCCATAGATGTACCATTAAGTAGGTCCACTACATTTTAAAATCTAGCGTGGACATAGGCATCATGTTAATAAGGTAGGTTGTTGTAAGAATTGCATTACCCCAAAAGGACTTAGGAACATTCATGGTAAATAGAAGGGAACGGACCACCTCAAGAAGATGTTTGTTCTTTCGTTTTGCCACACCATTTTGAGGAGTATCTACACAAGTAGTCTGATGGAGAATCCCATGATCAACGAGATATGCACAAAACTCTCTATTAACATATTTAGTGTCATTATCACTTCGAAGGACACGAAGACAAGCACTAAATTGTGTGGCCACCACTTTGTGAAAAACTTGAAAGCAAGAAAACACCTCATTCTTATGGCCCAAAAAGTAAACCCATGTAACTCGTGAATAATAACAATAAAAGTTACAAATCACCGATAACTAGACAAAGTAACTATCTGAGATGGACCCCATACATCAGAATGGATAACCGTAAAAGATGCTGTACTTTTATTATTAATACTTGGATAATATTTTCATTTGTGTTTGGCTAACTCACAAGCATCACAAACAAATTGATTTGAAGTACACGACTTAACTAACAAAGGAAAAAGTTTCCCTAAACACTAAAAGAAGGATGACCAAGACTTTTGTGCCACGGAAGTAGTTCTTGTATCTCGTGAGTTCTATCGGCCTAAAGAGCCTTGTGAGACAAATTTTCTAGAATATGAGAGGGTTTGCCTTTTAGCAGATACAAACCACCATGTGTCCTACCACTGCCAATCATTTTCCTCGTCTCCAATTCTTGAAAGACAATGTGTTGGAAATAATGTCAGTAAACAATCTAGAGATTTTGTGAGACAACATACTGACAAAAGATTGGTAGAAAATTTTGAAACATGAAGAACTAAAGAGAGTAATAAGGATGAAGAACACTGAATCGACCCTTTATCAGAGCCAGATGACAAAGAGCCATCTGCCAAACTTTATCCTTATTAGAACACGTAGAGTACAAGGAAAAAAGATTAGAGGATCCTGTCATGTGGTCAGTATCACCAGAGTTGGTGATCCAAGGCTGAGAGAAAGAGATGGAACAGAAAGCACTTGCAAATATATTCGTGTGGGCATAATGAGAAGAAGTAGAAGTAGAAGCTGAAGTGGTGACATCAAGACGTGACATCAACTGTCAAAGAGTCTGTAATTTATTCTTGGATAAAGTAGCTGATTTGGTGCTGCTAGAGGAAGGTAGGGACTTGGAAATCTCATACACGTGAGCAAAAGACCTCACCAGTCCTGAATGAGTACCACCTTGTCCAATTTAGTTTCCAACAATACTCTCTAGTATGCTTTGATTTCCTGCAATAGTTACATTTCAACAATTTCTTGTCAGAACTCTTATTCTTGGTGTACACTCGAGGTTGTGTAGGCCTAGTATCCCTTTGAGGCTGACCTTTCTTGACTGAAGGTGTGGAGCATCGCACTACGCATTCTTTCTTCCTGTTGCACACCAGCATTTACCTGTCATAAGGTAGGAAAAGGGTCCCCACTAAGAGCTTGATCCTGGATGCATATTTGGTCATACTCAAGATTATGACCAGCAAGAAAGCCATAAACTCTCTCCTTCTCTAGCAACCTCTGAAACTTAATACTATCATTGGCACAATCTGCTTGGAAGTCCTAGCAATAATATTCTGGCCACAAACTATTAACCTCAGCGTAGTATTCAACAACTGTCATATCTTTTTGCTTCATATTGTGAGCCTTTTTTCGAAGGTCATAAATCTGAGCACCATTGCCTACCTGCGAGTACATCCGGGTAGCAGCTGACCAAATTGCATGAGCAGTGTCGAGAAACAAATAGCCATGACCAATTTGAGGTTGCATTAAATTAATCAACCAAGACATCACTAGTGAATTTTCAGAAATCCATTGATGATAGTTAGAATCTGTCTTCTTTGGCTTCTTAGCATCTCCTGTCAGATAAGCATTCAGTCCCTGAGCTTGAACTGACAGTAACAAAGACCACGACCGTGCTAAGTAATTAGTTCCATCTAATTTTACTGGACTAATTTGTAGTGAAGTATTGTCTCACAGAGTCCCTACTCGAGCCATACTATTCCCTTCTTCACCACTAACAGGGCTTGAGCTAATATCAGACATGGTTAATTAGCTCAAAAAATAATCTGTACACCGGAAAACTGCGTAAACCGTTCCAAAGAATCTCAAAACAGTACCAGAAATTCAACGGCAGAGTTAAACTAACAGCAGCAACATCAAAATAGCCAAACCAAAGCCAAACAAGGACAAAAAAAGTGATCTGGATACACAACTGAAGCTGCTGTAATTAACAAAATCCGAAAAAATATTCGAAAATAGGAAAAACCACGCAAATGGCTTCAAAAAATTTGGTAAAAAATCCCAACATGATGAGATAACCTAGCCATGTCTTCAGGTGGCCGGAAAATGCTGGCATCGTGATGACATCAGCATGACGTCATCGTACGGACTATGACATCAACATGTGGCCTGAACAGAAATTTCTTCCTGATGCCTTTTGCTGTGTTTTTTTATGACTTTTTGCCCTAGATCAAGGCTTTGATACCAAGTTAAAATATATAAAAGATGCAACTTAGGGTTTATGAAGATAAAAGTGTAGGAGAGGAAGAGGATATTTTTCCCAATAGATGAAATAAGAGAAGAGTAAATTAATTTTCATCTCTATCCCTTTTAATGTTACATCATTAAATATTTGGCGAGGGGATGTGGTCTTTGGGGCTTCATTAGAAGTAATTGGAGGATCTTCAAGGAAAGATGTACCTTTGCTATCGGGAATGGTGAGAGGGTGAAGTTCTGGGATGATGTCTGGGCTGGGGTCGAGTCTCTGAGGGTGAAATTCCCTATGCTATATAGTCTAGCCTACAACAAGGAGGCTTGGGTTAGCGAGTGCATAGAAAGAGTAGGGAATGAGCTTATATGGACCCCCTGATTTAGGAGAGATCTTTTTGATTGGGAGCTTGAAGAGGTGGGCTTTTTCCTTTGTCTCCTCAACAAATTCCGGGTCATGGAGGATAGGGAGGATAGGAGAATTTGGAGGCCGGATAAGAAGTCCTTTTTGGTCAGCTCGTTCTACAAGAGCATGTTCAATTCTGATAATCCTCCTTTTCCATGGAAGCTCACTTGGCACTCTAAAGCCCCCCCCCCCAAAAAAAAAAGCTTCCTTCTTTGCCTGGGAAGCCTCTTGGAAGGCCATCTTAACAGCGGAGAACTTGAAGAAAAGGGGCTTTCTTTTGGCTAGCAGATGCTATTTTTGCAAGAATAATGAGGAGAGGGTAGATCACGTCCTCATCCATTGTTATGTTTCTTGGAGCTGTTGGAATCTTGTTTTAGATTTGTTTGGCTTTTCCTGGGTTATGCCAGGCTCAGTCAAAGACCTTTTGTTGGCTTGGGAAGGGTGCAGCATTCCAATTGAGATTAAGAGGATTTGGAGACTGGCCCCAATTTGCCTCATGTGGTGTATTTGGATTGAAAGGAAAAATCGGGTCTTCGAAGATTGGGAGCTCTCTATTCCTTTCTTTAAAGATGTCTTTTTGCGTCTATTATTTTTTTGGGCCAAAGAGGCCTTCCCTGTAAATGTCTAATCTTTTGTAGATTTTTTGGGCTCCCTAAACCATATGTAATCTTTTGGGGCTTTTGCCCTTGATGCCCTTCTTGGGCACATATATATATTATACAACTCTTACTAATCAAAAAAAAAAAAAAAATTAAATATCTGGAAATTACAAAAACACCCTTTCTCAAATATAAATACCCAAATATTCCAACACAATATTTTTGTAAGATTCGCTCAAGTAAAACAAATTACAAACTATTGCAAAATGCACACAGAGAAAGAAAACTTTGCAAATTTCATGTACTAAAATGTGAGGGTTAGATGCAAAAATTGAGTGCGATGGTGCTATAGGAACAATCAAAAGGAGCAGGCAAGGTGTTTCATAATGGGTTAGGCAATTAAGTACCTTTTGCAAAATTTACTAACCAACCACATCAAATATAGAACTAGACACAATTTCAAGGGAGTACGGTACTGTTCCCAAAGTCCTATGTAGTTTCCCAAGTGTAAAGAGTGCTCCAAAATTGCCCATACAAGTTGATTCAATGCTTTAACATCCCAAAGAATGCTTTAAAAATTAATATTATGTTTTCAGGTCATGACTTATGCACAACAATCAAGAGAAAGGTCTAACTATGAGCAGGCAGCTCTAAATGAAAGGATGCAAGAGTACAAAAGGCAGATTGATCGAGAAAGCAGGTGGTCTTCAAATGGTTCTAATGGATCTCCTAATACAGATGGTATTCAAGCCATTGGTAGAAGTTCACATAAAATGATAGAAGCAGTCATGCAGTCTTCTGCAAAGGGAAAGGTTAAGAGTTAATCTTGAGTTACTGAGGAACTTTATATTATGATCATCTTTTTTTTTTCTTGGTCATTTGTCATCTTTCTTTCTTTTTTCTTTTTTTGAGATCTTTACTCGTGTATAACCCGTCCTAGATCCTCAACTGGCAGGAGCCTCATACACTGGGACTGCACTTTTTTAACTCATACATCTAAAACCGAACAATATTTCAGGTTCAAACCATTCGACAAGGTTATCTTTCAAAACGTTCCTCAAACTTGAGAGGTGACTGGAAAAGAAGGTTTTTTGTTCTTGATAGCCGAGGAATGCTGTATTATTATCGAAAACAGTGCAGCAAACCATCCGTAAGTAATTTATTTGGAAAATAAGTATAGGGATGCGGAGGGATTGAAGTCCATTCTATTTGTGATGTCTGTTGCTGTTCTTTTTATCATTATCATTGAGTTATTTTTTTTAGGGATCTGGCAGTCAACTTTCTGGTCAGAGGAATAGTTCTGAACTTGGATCTGGACTACTGAGTCGCTGGCTTTCTTCTCATTATCATGCTGGAGTACATGATGAGAAATCTGTTGCTCATCACACTGTAAATCTGTTGACATCAACAATAAAAGTTGATGCTGACCAGTCAGATCTGAGGTTTTGCTTCAGGATTATTTCACCAACAAAGAACTACACTTTACAGGTAGCCTTACTATAGCTTGCTCTAGTGAGTTTAGATTTACTCATTTGAATATGGATCATACACAAACCATTTTCTAGCTGGATGAGCTTGCCAAATTGTACTGGGATAATTTACTGTTGAGGGTTAATGTTTTGCATGAGATCGATGTTTTCTATTTGTTTGTCAGTGCAGGCGGAGAGTGCCCTGGATCAAATGGATTGGATTGAGAAGATAACTGGGGTTATTGCTTCATTACTGAGTTCTCAGGTTCCTGAGTGGGTAATTGTTAAGAGTGTCTTTATGAATTTCTGGTCTTTCAAGTCCAGTTAATTGGAATCCATCTTTATTTCAGTGTTTGCCTGCTAGTCCTATGGGAAGTGGTCATCATCGATCAGCCAGCGACAGTAGTTCATTTGAAAGTTCCGATTTTGATCACACAGCAGTTGAAGAATACACATCTGAAGGGCTTGCCTCTGCACATCATGAACGCCCGTCTAGAATTTCACAACAGCAACGGCCCTGTGTAAAAAGTGAAAAACCAATTGATGTGTTGCGAAGAGTATGTGGTAATGATGAATGTGCTGATTGTGGTGCCCCTGAACCTGATTGGGCATCCTTAAACCTTGGTGTTCTGATCTGCATTGAATGTTCTGGTGTTCACCGTAACCTAGGCGTGCACATATCAAAGGTAAAATCATGCAAGTTTGATCACTTGGCCATTTTAATGGCTCTTGTGCATGATTCGGTATTCTAAACATTTTTCCTGTTGTTTTAATGGTTTGTTTTATATTGTACCAAAAAATAAAAATGGTTTTTCATAAAATATCTGTCAACAATTAACAAAATGCTCAGTGATTAAGAACTTGGCCAGATAAACACATAATAATTGAAAATTCTGTTGAGTTCTAATTGGATTTTACCTCTAGAATTGTAATTCGACACAAGCAAAAGTAAAGGATAGGAATGATCATTCAAGGAGTACTTTTAGCATGCACTTCATTTAGTCTCTCATTTTTGTCATATTGAGTATAGTAGAAAGACTTTTAACAGGGTGGAAAGTTTGTTGGGTACTGTGGGTATAGTTAGGATGACTGTTTTTTTTTTTTTGGGTTTCAATCTCGTTCTGTACTTTTCTGAGATTTGAATGAAGTGTGGGAATTCATTTTTTCTGACAGAGAGCGTGGGACTTCATTTAAATGCCCTATCTTGGCCATGTGATTGATTTTCATGCGGATTTCTTTATCTTTGTATGGTTTAATTTAATGAATTCATATTTATTAATTTTAAAACCTAAAAAGGCCATTACCCACTATTGATTGCACAGGGTGTTGGGAAGGGTAGGTTGGAGACAGGCGTAACTTTTGGTATTATATTTGCACAAAGTGATTGCTGTTAGGCTCAAACTTGTGTTCTCATGCTTTGACAGCTCGGACATTTTATCATTGCACCAAGAAATGACCCTTATTTGCTTTAAGAACTAAACTATCTAAATATAGTGAGAAACATAAACTGTCCAAAGGATGTATGCATCTTCTCCAACAGTGCTTTCGTAAGCAAGACACTTTTTGCTGGCAGAGTTGCAGGACCGTGAGATAGATGAACAGAAAATGCGAAATTTAAATGGAAAATAAGATGATTATAGATGGAAAATTTACATGTTGCTTAGGGGCATTATTACTTTATTAACCTATCTGAAGGTTTCTTGCTGAAGATTGAAAGAACCATAATTTAGTAGTTTATTATTTTTGAAGTTTAGCATGAATCAATAATTATGGTAAAATAGCTTCTCCCTCCTCCCCCTCCTGACCCTCTTTAATTTTGATCGCATGTTCAACTCTTTTTTCCTGTGGTTGATTTGGGATGCAGGTAAGGTCACTGACACTTGATGTTAAAGTGTGGGAGCCTTCTGTTATAGCTTTGTTTCAATCTTTGGGCAATACCTTTGCTAACTCAGTCTGGGAGGAGCTATTGCAATCAAGAAGTGCCTTTCAGATTGATCTCTCCCCCACAGGGTAAATAATTCTCACCATGGTTGAATAAATTTCTTATTACCCATACAAAAAATTTTTAAATGCAATTTTTTTGTTGTCTTTAATTTGGTTTTCCATTGGGTGGTGCTAATATTTACATATTGTTCTGGTGCTGAAGCGTGCACAAATTTGATAAACAGCCGCTGCATTTTATCAGCAAGCCCAGTTCTGCCGATTCCATTTCAATAAAGGAGAAGTTCATTCATGCAAAGGTGTAATTTTTATTCGTGGCTTCTGGTCTTTTCCCAGTAAATTTCATTATTGAAGATGATTGCACATGGCTTTTAGAAGAAAATATTTGTTTGCTGTATGCGTTTATACTTTTTCTTTATTATGATAACTACAAAAATCATATTCAATTGCTGACACGTTATTGCATTAAAACAAAAATATATTCATGCACAGATGTAATCATGTGTGTAAATTAGTAAATTGAAGTACAATTACATAACTTTAATATGTGCATGCCCAATGGCCCATTGTGAAAATGGAGTTCATTTTTATTATATAAAAATTTCTTTAATTTGGTTTGGAGGGTTTTACATGATTTTAAATATGTGCATGCTTATTGTGAAAATGGAATTCATTTTTATTATGTAAAAACTTCTCTAATTTGGTTGGGAGGGTTTGCTAGTTTTAGAACGTTATGTAAAGACTATTTTCACTTCTGAAATCCAAATGACCAATGCAACTTTGCTTGGATATGATTGATTAAGTTGTGAAAAACATTAAGACTACAATAAGCCCACTCCGGCATTCAGTAAATGTGTGTTTCATGTTGTCTGTTGGTTTCAGCTAATGTTTTTCTGGTGATGCTTTATCGTTTAATTGAAGTAATAGCCTTAAGACAACTTATTACCAAAAAAGTTAATAATAAAACTTTGATGGTTTGTTAACTATAAGCCTATTATTTATTTAAATAAAAGTTAGTCACATTTACATGCTAAGTGGAAAACTATATGGATGTTTGTGTGTGTGTGGGTGGGGGAGTGGGGTGTCAGTTAGATATGGAATGGGCCAGGTTCAGTACACGACACTACTTGACCCAGACGCAACTAGAGCTAACTCGACCTTTAATTAAATGAGCCTGTCTTAGGTTTAAATTACTTGTCCTCAACCCACCTCACCCTAATCAAATTCATCAATGTCTTAGTCCAGTAGGGGGTGTGGCAGGGCAGGTTTTCTGATTGACGTAATCATGTAGGACAAATATGGTACCCTAAAAATAAGGATATTTGTTTTAAAGTTGTATTAGGATTGTTTAGTTTTTAATTTTATTTTATTATTAATTTCTCTAGTTTCCTAGTTTTATTAGGATTAATATAGAAAATATAGGAATTAATAGTTTCATATTCAAATTAATAGTCTTTATTGTAGTATGATTAGTCTAAAATAGGAGTTTTGATTTCCTAGTCAAAATAGGAGTATTCTAACACTATAAATATGGTGTAACATGCCTTTTTGGTTATGTTTTTTTATCAATAAATATTAATTACGAATTTTGGTAAATTATTTTCTCTTGTTGGGTGAGGAGTCCCCATGTTACTTGTATTCTAAGGAATTCGACATATTCGATTATCCTTCCCGGAATCAACAATCCCATTAACATTTGTCATGGGATGGAGGCTTTATGGGCGGTGATTGATGAATAGGGGCAACTGTTCGCATAGATCAAAGATCAGTTTGGTGCAATATAACAGACGCTCATGTGACCCAATCTTAATGATTCTAGAAATCTTCCAGTCGAAAGGAACCGCGCCGGAGGATTTTCCTGAGGCCAGCCTGAAAACAGAGCTATTTGCAATTATGAAAGACTTTCAGATTTTGATGGTAATTTTTATTTTGAAGACTTTCATGTTTGGGTATCTGATTTGGATGATTGTCTTAATGATTTGAGACTTTTAGAAGAAAAAGAATATTTTTGGGCGAAAGATAACTCATTGGATTCGCGAAAAGATGGTGACTTGATTTATAGAGGCATAGATAATTGCAAAAAAATGATGCATTCGTTCATGGTCAAGAATGATGAACTTGTTGATGAATAGGTTTTTGCCAAATAATTATTTGCAGATTTTAGCAGATAAATACATACCAACATGGGAAAGCACCAAGAAAAAAGCACAAGTAAAATCTGAAATTGTTGAAGTAACTTTGACTGATAAGGTTGCACATATTGAACCGTTGAAAGAAGTCAACGTTCTTGTAGAAGACTCTCTTATCATAGGAGATGTAGATCAAGTTATTTTATCCATTAAAGATGATCACAAGGAGTTAATAGAAAATAACATTGAATTTATTTCTATTGATGTTGCTGAAACAGTTGGTGCAATAGAAAAAAAAAGAAGAGGAATTGCTTGAAAATTCTATTGTAGAGAAAGAAGAAGAAAATTCAGATTTAGTAGATTCTACAAATTCTTTTATGGAAGAGAAAGAAGAAATTTCTATGGTTGTAGTCAACCTTAAAGATGAAGGCGAATGATGATTATGATGCTTTCAAGAAGATTGAACTTGTAATAGATCGAGAAAATAATTTTTGTTTTATTATAGGAACATTATTATCATCAGTATAGGGGCCTAAAGTTACAGACTTCATGAAAGATATGGCAGAAGAACTTATTGAATATTTAATTGTTCTTCAAGAGATTCAACCATTGAAACTAGGTTATAGACGAGTTCGTGGTCGCATACATCTAGTCAACTCGAGGGCGAGTTGTTTTCAAGTGGGGGAGACTGATGTAGGACAAATATGGTACCCTAAAATAAGGATATTTGTTTTAGAGTTGTATTAGGATTGTTTAGTTTTCAATTTTATTTTATTCTTAATTTCTCTAGTTTCCTAGTTTTATTAGGATTAGTATAGAAAATATAAGAATTAATAGTTTCTTATTCAAATTAATAGTCTTTATTGTAGTAGGATTAGTCTAAAAATAGGAGTTTTGATTTTCTAGTCAAAATAAGAGTATTTTAGCATTATAAATATGATGTAACATTTCTTTATGGTTATGTTTTCTTATCAATAAATATTAATTACAAATTTTGGAGAATTATTTTCTCTTGTTGGGTGAGGAGTCCTTATGTTACTTGTGTTTTAAGGAATTCGACGTGTTCGATTCTCCTTCCCCTGTTTCTATTCCGCATTACGTAATTTGCAACTGAATGTTCATGTTAGAATCCATCTTAAGCCCTACTTAGTTTTTAAACCCTATTTCTTAATAAATCCAACTAATGCAGGACTAGAAAGAGAGAAGCTGAAGAGTGAGAAACCAAGGGAGGAGAGAAACCAAGATGGAGAAATTACAATATTCTGTATTTAATTCAATCAATGCAAAAACTGAGTTGTTTCCTTACATCAAATCCTATATAGGGGTAAACCCTAAAATATAGAAATTACTAAATAAAATTCTTAAAAATAAAATTTTAGAAATAAAAATATTAAAGTCCTAAAATAAATAAAAATTATAAAATAAAAATATCCTTTAGGATAAAAAATATGCGGCTCATGGTGTCTTTCTGTTCTCCATCATTTTTCCCTAGTTGAGAAGAACTAAACTCCGATAAGTCGTGACAATGATATTATGCTAAAGAATCAAGGTTAATGTGGTCAACGGATTTAAATCGCGACTGCGGGATATGACATAGTTGCGGCGTAATGGTATAGAGAGTATTGGACCATCCGTAATGGAAATTGGAAACTGCGGCCATGTTAAACACTAGCAAACTCCTTAAAAGTTACTCCTACATATATTTTGATAACAATTTATCACATTTTAGTATTTTTACTATTAGTTTTTAATTTTCTAAAACCAGGAAGATTTTTTTTTAATGAGTAACACTTAGAAATATGTTTTACTATTTTATATAACTTTTTTAAAGCTAATAAGAAAGTATTATTTGATTGGGATAACATTGCAACAACCAATATAAATAATAAACAATAATTATTATAACCATGAAAATTAATTGAGGGTGATCTAAGAAGCACAGTTATGGACACGGAACATGAATACGATACATCACAGACACATAGACACGTCATTTCTTAAAAAAGTAGGACACAAACATGTCAAAGACACGTTGAATTTATATAAATGTTTTATATGACCATATAATAAAAACCTAAGGTTATTTCAATTAAATTGATATAAAAATACACAAATCACAAAAAATATTATTAAAATATTAAAATAACAAAGCCATTAAATAAAAATTCAACAACTTTTTTATTTAATCATCAACATCCATGATTCAAGTTCTAAAACAAAGTTACTAACTGTTTCGTAGAATATATATATATATATATATATATATGTGTGTGTGTGTGTGTGTGTATAACCAAAAAAAAGAACTATGGAGAAGAGGAAAATTTCAAAGAAAAAGGAAAAAAAAGTGTTTAAAACATGTCCATAATGTCTCTGGAACATGTTTGAAATTCATAAAAAATTTAAAAATTTGCACACTTTTTTCACGTGTTCAACACGTGTTGAAGTGTCCGAGAGTGTTGGTATCTGACACGTGTTCAACACGGACATGTGAGTCAAAATAGAGTGTCCGTTCGTGATTAATTATTGAATAAAAAATTTTAAAATTTTGGAGGCTATGAAGCCTTTTCCAAGGTCGTATCAGCTTGAAATTTTTTGGTGACTCGTTTCAATTTTTCTGGGTTATTTTTATTAAGCAAACAATTACTCTTAGAGCAACCGGTAGTTTAACATGGTATCGGAGCTCTAGTTATGAGAGATCTTGGGTTCAATTATTTCCCCCCTTTGTCCAGACAAAGATTGCACTCACTCATCCTGTTACATTAGAGTTCACTTTTACTCTTGCATTTGTTATGTCGGTGTGTCGTCTCTCCATGTACAAGACGAGGTTGCAAGTGGGGGAGGGTGTTAACTTGATATGCATTGTTGGGTTTAATTTCTAACAATTTAAGATTTCGGAGTAATTGGTGAATCAACATGGTATTAGAGCTTTGGTTATGTAGGTCTTGGGTTGAAGTCTTTCCATTTATAATTATTCCTTGTTTGCATTTGCACTTTGTTCTATTTCGCATTTGTCTTTTGGTTTCTTTGCCTCTTTACATGTGAGTTTGGGGTCTCACGTGTGGGGGAGTGTTCAGAGCGATATGCATTGTCGGCCCATTATCTAATAGCTTAAGCGTTTGGAGCAATTGGTTGCTTAACAATTTTGTTAGGTGTCTATCTTGTATTTAGATCTCATAAAAATAGGGATCATAAGGATTTTGTAAAAAAAAAAAAAAACACTCAAAAACAACCATAATAGCCGTATAGCTGTTAAGCAACCAATTGTTCCAAAAGTTTAAGCTGTTAGAGAATGCGCTAACAATATATATCAAGTTTTCAACACTCCCCCTCACATGCAACCCTAGACTCGCACGTGGAGAGACAAAGAAATTAAAGATAAAATGCAAATATGCAAATGGAGAATGAATGCAAACAGAGAGACTTGAACCTAAGACTTCTTGTAACCATGTCTCTGATACATGTTAAGCAATCAAGTGCTCAGAGAGCTTGAGCTGCTAAAGAATGGGCCAAAAATGTATATCAAGCTCTCAATAGTACCTGTGCGTAATAGCTAATATAATTGTAAATTCTTGGTGTCATCGATATGTTAAGCCTATATCGGTATCGAAGGGTAAAAATAACGATTCAATATTTAGGCCGTAATTTGAATCCATGATGTGGCCAATAATCCCAAGAACAACCTCAATCTGATTATCCATTGTGAATGAAATGGTGAAAGAACAAATATTAGTGTTGAAGAAGAAGCAACTTTTCCAATTGGAGTACCTGCGTAAATGTTAGAGGCTCAAAGGTGCCTTGATAAGGAAACATATTCTTCACATGACAAACTGGATTGGTACTCATAGTCATTGATAAGTAAACATACATGAGGTCCAATCTGAGAAATAATACAAATACATCTAGAGTGGAAACAGGAGGCCGAATGTTTTTGGAACGTGGGTCATTATAGTATGCAGAACGGGAATGGGATCACAGTTCATGACATAAAAGCGGCAAATTTGTAGAAACGTGTATCAGAAGCCGTATCATTTTTTAAAAAATGTGTATCGCATCTTGTATCATATCGTATCATGTATCGAAGATACCTGTATTTTTTTTAAAATACATTTATAAATACACACACACACACATGAATATATATAATCTTTAAAATGATATAAATAATATTTTAATTCATTTGTCATAACAATTAGATAAATAATTATTAATTATTTATCCAAGAATTAAATATCAAAGGGGTACCAAGCATTGTTGCAGTGGCGGACCTAGACCTTAAGTTTAAGGGGGGCAAAAATACAAAAGTTAAAAAGTCAAATTTTTAAAACTTTGGGGGGCCATTGCCCCCCTAGCCCCCCCTTGGGACTGCCTCTGCATAATTGTCTCGTTTTTCAAATATAATGTATCGTGTTATATATATACAATTTATAAAATGATAAAAATAACATTTCAATTCACTTATAAAAAAATAACTTAAATTTCATAAAGTACAACAGTCAAAATTTATAAATACTATGGGTTTCAAACCAAAATTTAATAATCTAATGTTTCCAACATAGTTCATCAATTTCAAATAAAGACAGAGTCCAAAATTATTCATTTTTATAATCAATCCTATTTTCATCTTAATATCCAATTTCAATGGCATCGATATCATCATCATATTTTAACAAATTTTTATTTCCTTTTTCTTCTTCAACTTCTTGTATGTGCTCACTCCTCGTCCTCAACTTCTCAAAATACTTTCTTTTTTTTTTCTCTTATTTGCAGAAAGATCTCTAAGCTTTACAAAGAAGCAATATAAAACAAAACAATACAAAAATTGTTTCCGTGTATATAACAAAACAACAAAAAAGAGGTCAAAACTTATCATGTGTTTAGCCTGATTGTGCGTATTACATGTATCGTAAGATACTTATTGCGTATGATAAGATACCGTGCAAAAATATACAATTACAAGATACATATTCTTTTATATCTACATCGAAACATATTGTATGATACATATTGCGTATCGGAAGATACTAACAACTATGAAAAGTGGTATGATAGGGGTTAGGTTTATATAGATGACATATGTGAAATATAATGGAGTAGGATGAGTATTTTCTTCTTTTCTTCCAAAGCTAAGTAGGGCTAGCCCAGTGTACAAGGCTCCCGCCGCTGCGGTGTCTGGGAAGGGTTAGATGTACGCAGCCTTACCATCGCGAGCAGAGAGGTTGTTTCCTGGACTTAAACCTGTGACCTCCAGATCACAATGGAGCAACCTTACTATTGCGTCAAGGCCCACCCTCTTTCACCCATAGATAAGTAATGAGAATTAATATCATTGAAGTGTACAAATTTTCACACAGTCATGGAAATTTTTTATAGAAGAATGACACATGTAAAAGTATTGAACTAAGAATATCTATTTATCTGGATGTCTTGATTTGCGATAGTCTTTTCACACTACTTTTCTCTTAGTAGGAAAGTTAAGTAAAAAATTAGAAAGAAATTTTTCGGATTGCTAAATTTAGTGTTTCGAAACTTGCGTATCAAAACAAAAATTGAAAAGGTACTAGTGTTTTCTGGTAACTATGGTCCGAACACAAATTATAACAAAGTTTGGTTGAATATCTTTTTCCAGTGGTAAACATCTATAGCAAATTTATAATTTTCATTATCTAAAACAATTTTATAATGTATATTGGCATAAAGATGAAGAGTTTGTTGGGTAAAAGACACTAAGGCTATAGAATGGGAACTTATGGTTAAGGGAACAAGCTTAACAGGCTGGCAAGGTGAAAACTCACGAACATTCTGAAAAATACAACTACTGGGTATAAGAAACTTGTGTTTGACTATGATTTTACTAATGACATGGCTATCAACACACCTTTTCAACTCAGGATGATCTTTATATTTCATTTGATGAGGTGGAGGATTAGGCAACTGAGGTGTTGGGACTAAATTAGTGGCATGTGGAACATTTCTCAAGGTTGGTAATTCATTAGGTAGTTCCTTGGTGTCTCATCTCTTTCAGCATTATAGTGATCATAAATGGTGGTCAGCTTTCCTTTCTAATGGAGTATGAGGAACTTCTTTAGCCACTAAAGCTTTCTCTTGGTTAGACTCGTTCTCTTTCTTTTCAAACTCATTTTTGGGACAAAATAGGGAGATTTTGCTTACTTGACACCTGAGGAGAAGACTTAGGTTTTGACTCTTTATTTGTTCTTTGGGTTTTGCAGCTGTTGTTCTGATAGTTTTGCGTTATAACTAAAGACGGGTATTATCTAACCTGTTAATCACTTCTAAATCAATAATCCAAGGACGATCAAGAAGAATATGACCAATCCCCATGGGCTGGAAATCACACCAAATATGATTTGAATATAAACCCATTTGGATTGGTTCAGAACTTTTCTTTAATACTAGAAAGGGAATTTTTGTCTTCTCAAGTTACCTTATATGATTGAGAATGTGTTTCGATCTTGAGTTTTTTCCTTTTAATGGAAATCACACTCATGGGAAAACTCTCATCCATAACAACTTTGCTGACTTTTTTTCCACATATGACAAATGTATGAAAAGTGTTGGGGATTCGATTAGGAAAACAACTATAATGGATCTCATTTAATAATTTTGGACTCTAGTTTCCCCAAATATGGTGTCTCACATTTGTTGGTCATGACGTATTCCTGAAGTATGGAGAAGAACATGATGAGGATTTGTAACTCCTAGCGACTTTCATAATGACTATCACTAAGTTCTCGACAAAACATTGGGGAAATAAATATTACCCCTTTTGTCCTTAAAAGGATCATCTCCCAAGGGTAAGGCCAATTGAGAAATGTTTGTCCAATTCTGAATGGAAATTTGCTCTAAAGTCCTCACATATTTGGTCTATTGAGTTCCTTATTGTGTTTATGTGCTCTCTAATAGTTGCCCATAAAAAAAAAGGTCTCTCTAATAGTTCTAAATTTGTATCAATCAAATCACGAATAAACATTTCCTTCCCCCCCCCCCCCCCCTCTCTTTCTCTTTTGATTTTTAGAGAACTGTCAAAACACAAGAAAGGAATGAAAAGGAAAATGTCAATACATGCATTAGATTGCCTCAAAAAAATCAAATTAAGGGGTTAGCCCAATGCATGAGGCTCTCGCCATTGTGGGGTCTAGAGAGTGTTAGATGTATGCAACCTTGCCCTCGCAAGTGGAGTGTTTGTTTCCCACAACTAGAATATAAATCTATTATAAAAGGTGCATACACAAGAATGGGATTGTTGAAGTAAGAAGAAATGATAAAAGAATTTGTGCAATAAATGTGAGGGTAGATGCAAATTGATGGTGAAGGTGTGGTGGGAGAAATCAAAGGCAAGCAAGGTGTTTCATAAGGCTCAAGGTTCAAATGATAACATTTTTTAAGATATATTAACTCACCAAATTGAATTCATTACCAATCACTATTTTCAAGGGAGTATGTGTACTTTTTTCAGGGTCCGGAGTAACTTTTATTGCATTCTGAAGGTGATTGACAAGTGGACAGAAGTTTTCTGGAGTTTTCTAAAAAATTTCTGTATAATGGGATTTTTGAAAAGCTTCTTGAAATTCTGCGGTTACTCCAAAATTTTTAAGGTTTTGGAGCTGTTTTGAACTTCCAAAAAAATTCTGGTGATTTTGGAAATCTGAAAAGTGGGGGATTAGTGTGTAATTTTTTAGTTAGCGGGTCCTGGGTCTATTCAGGTTTGGTTGGATCTAAAGATTGGGTTGGAGCTGGTGAAATAAGGATAATTAGGGTTGGGTCAGAACAAGATCCGAAAAATTCTTTTCACTCTTTCATCTTCCTTGTTTGGCTAGGGTTTCACTAGTTTTCACAAGTCACAACAGCGTAGGACAGTGGCCTACAACTGACAATTCCTTGACGATGGCGATGAGTTGGCGACGCAATTGTTGGTTGATCAACGTTGGTGATAAAGAAAGCAGGTCTGAGACATCGACTGTGAGTGGTGTTGATGAAGGGAGCAACAACCCTGCTTGCGGTGGAATGATAGTGACTAATGGGTGAGAACTGACAACGATGATAGTGGTTCAATGGTGACTCGACACTTCTTGATGATAGGCTCAGCCAATGTCAATGATGGTCGATGTGATTGAATGTAGAAGGTGGTGCAGTGGCAGGTAATAATATGAAGATGTCACCATAACTGTGGTGATGACAGCCTCTCACTGATGACTGAGACCGAATTCAAGGGTAATGAAGGATGGAGATGGTACAATGCAATAACAATCGCGATGGTAGCAATGACAGTGAACTAAACATCAATGTTCTAAAAGGTGAAAATGTAAGGTGAGAGACGTTCTATCCCTTGTGAGGCAAGGCGTAAGCCTTGAGGCGTTGACGTGTAAGCTTTTCGAGTTTTAAATTTTATATTAAAAATATATTTAAAAACCGTTAGCATAAGTAAAAAAAATAAGTATTTAATTAATACATTTAATTTTACTACACAAGTAAGAGCAGGAGACTACTATAATTGAAAGAGTGAGTTTGGAATCTTGAACAGACTGTCGATGATACGCCAGCGGAAGGTAAGGATGTCATCAAGTCATCATGCATGCCCTGGGCATACATGTGCTACAATGGTTGGGACAAAGGGTTGTGATCCTGTGAGGGTGAGCTAACCCCAAAAATCTGTCCTCAGTTTGGATTATAGGCTACAACTCATCTGCATGAGCCGGAATTGCTAGTAATCGCCAGTTAGCCATACGGTGGTGAATTCCTTCCCGGGCCTTGTACACCTCGCCTGTTGCACTATGGGAGCTGCCTATGCCCGAAGCAGTTACCTTAACTGCATGGAGGGGGATGCGGTAGGCAGGGTTGGGGGGGACTAAGGCAGAGAAGTAGAGGGGAAGCAAAAATAGGAAAAAAGAAGATGCTCGAAATAGAGTTGGCCTTTGACTTTTAACAAACGACCCATAATTAAACATGCCTATAATAATAATAAAAAAAAAGCTTCTTTTAACGAAAGTAAAAAATATTAAAAAAAAAACGGGGTCTCGTTTCCTCCTCCAGCGAGGAGTGCACCTTAGGTGCAAAAAAGTGCGTTTTTTACGCCTTAGGCGTAGTTTAGCCTGCTAAAGCGTACGTTTCCTAGAAGGCTTGTTTTATTTTTTATGCTTGACGCTTTTTCTTTGCTCCTCGCCTTAAGTTGGGTCTTGAGGCTTGCCTTGAAAATTCTTTTTAAAACATTGCTAAACAAATGATGATGATGATAGTGATGCAACGGGGGACCAAATTTTTCCAAGACCAAGAAGAGAAGTAGAAGAGAGAGAGAGAGAGAGAGAGAGAGAGAGAGTGAAGAAGAGAGATCAATTCTAATAATCTGTATTCAATTCAATCAATTTAAAAAATGAATTGTTTAATTACATCAAACCCTATATATAGGTAGACCCTAAAACAAAGAAATTACTGAATTTTATTCTTAAAAGTAAAACTTCTAAAACGAAAATTTTAAAGCCCTAAAATAATTAAAATTAAAAAATGAATAAATATTCTGTGGGAAAAAAAAAATCTCGGCCCTTGGGTGTGTTTAGAAGGGCTGAATTAGGCAAGCTACCTGATTAGGCTGCTCCATTGTCATCCTTCTTGTGTGTGTCTTCCAAAGGATAACAAATCCCCTTTGATACATTTTAGTCAATGTTTGTGAATATGCAAGTTCCACAAATTCAAAAATAATAGTGAAAAAGAAATTCCCAACAGAAAGTCAATGGGTTGGGCGAATTAAGGAAGCAGTTTCTCCTCTATAATTATGTACCTTGTATGACAGCCATTAACATGTACTCATGAAATTTGAATATCCAGGAAATGCAATGGTAATGGTATCTGCATTTGTAATATCCTAATGAGTATCCTTCTGTGCTACCTGCTATTTGCTGGATTTTCCAGATCATCTTTAGAAATGTTGAAGTGCATGTGGTTTCCCCCCTCTGATTACAGTATGCAGAAAAGCTTTTTGTTCAAAAGCCTAAGGACAATCGAACAGTGGCACGACAGATCTGGGAGGCTGTTCGTACTAATGACAAGAAAGCTGTGTACCATCTCATTGTCAACTCTGAAGCAGATGTGAATGCTGTATATGAGCAATTGTCTTGCATCTCTTCATTAACCCTTGCCAAGTTAATGATGTTGCAAGAGCAGACAATCCTTGATCACAATCCTAGTTGCTTAACTGGGGATTCATTAGGAAAGTCCTTGAGCTCTTTGAACTTAGCAGGTACAAGTGAAGGCCTCATGATTGAGGATCTTGATGGGTGCTCTCTTCTTCACCTTGCTTGTGAAACTGCAGACATTGGCATGCTAGAGCTCCTCCTACAGTACGGGGCAAACATAAATGCTTTTGATTCAAGAGGTCAGATGCCACTTCATCATTGCATTGTCAGAAGAAAAGCTACATTTGCGAAGCTACTGCTTACAAGGTAATCTTGTGATCCTTGCTACATGGTTACAATCATATTGTTTCTCTTAGCAGTTCCTTTTTTCCTCTCTTTCATTATATTAGTTTCTGCACAAATTCCCTCCCTTCACCCCCCCCCCCCCCCCCCCAAAAAAAAAAAAAAAATTAATAAATAAAATTCAATAAGGGACCTTTTTATGGTTGGCCTTGTGAAAATGTGCCCCTCTTGCACCACAGCCTTCACCTAACCTAATCATGAACGGAAGCTTTGGTATACTCAAGCATTAAAAGAATATTTATTTATAACAATCAATTCATGTGGAAAAAGGTTACAAAAAAACGCAGAGAAAGACCTATCTTAAACGAAAGTTGGTCCATCACCCATTTATTCATTTTAAGTACATTTTTAGGTACCATAAGTCTATTTTTTTTGTTGGTTTCCAATGGCATAAAAGCAAAGCGTCTACTTTTCTCCCTTTTGAGAGGCTGCTAACTCTGGTGTTAGGTATGAGGACCATAGGGAATATTTAAATATATCATACACTGTAAAATGATGAAAAATGAAACTGGGAATCAATAATAGATACAGACAGATGTGTTTATAATTAATTGTTTATTTAAGCTTGGATATCTGATTCTCAATGAATTGTTTTGATTACTGCACATAACAAGTCTGTATTTCTGCAATGCAAGTGAAAGGGTTTCATATAAAATTGCAGGGGAGCAGATCCAGAGGCTGTAAACGGGGAGGGTGAAACCCCTCTTAAGCTTGCAGTAGAGTCAAATTTTGAAGACAGTGAGGTCCTTGCTCTATTATCAGACTCAAAATGAATAGCATTCTTAAAAGAGGAAGGTGAGGATAGCCAGCCTTGTTTGGGATAAAGATATTAAGGTGTCACGAGGCCTGTGCAAATTGATTGGATGCTGGGAGTTAAAATGGTAGCTGCTGGAAGCTCTCAGCCTTGGGGATCTGTAATGTAATGTAATGTAAATGTGTTGTTTTTTCTTGTTTGTCTGCTTCCTTGAGGCGCGGGGGAGATGAGGGCGGCATCTCATGTGTTTTTGTTAGAATGGGTTAGCTTTGCCCCGAATACCACACCTATGTGAATAGAAGCTACTGTTGCACAAAAACCGAAACATACGGAGATGACAATTGGCCTCCCTCCCCTCGCCTCAACTCAGTTTATAAATTCTTGGAAGAAACTCTCTTTATAAATTTTAAATAAAGAAACTAGAAATGGTTTTAACACTTGAAACGGAATGGGCAAAATTGTTCTTTTGTGGTTGCAACTTTTTAACATAATGAGGTCATTTTCGGTAATTGAAAATGTTATCAAGCCTCTTTTATCACAATATGTAATTCACTTTTTGACAGATTATTATGGATTATAAGTGATTAAGAATGGTGGAGTGGAGGTTCCATTCCACCTTCCTCTTTTATTTATATATAATCATGTATCTCATATAAGTTGAACTATTACATTGCATCAAGTTCACCCCTTGCCAACGGAGCTTTTACCACACGGAGTTTCATTAAGGAAGATCATCTACTAATTGTTCATCTTCATTATTTATAGTTTCATGTGACATTGATATTTTACTTTCTTCTATTCACAAGTGTACTGATATCTTGTATTCTGATAACCTACATGGTTGTGATGGATGAAAATAAGCAAAGAGCTATGAATTATAATTTCAACAGGTTGCAGTAAATCACGTGTAATATATATATATATATATATATATATATATTTTTTTTTTAAGAATTTGTCAAATTTCTGTCCATGGACGGCGAAATTTCTCCTTTTTTTTTTTTTTTCAGGACAGCAAATTTTTTGTCTTTTATCTGGGACACAGAATTTTCTCTGTCTTGGTTATGTGGACAAAAAAGTTTTGTCGAAAATTTTTTGTTTAAATTTTTCGACAGAATTTCATATGTAATATGAATTTTTTGGATAGATCTTGGTTTTCAAAGTCTAAATATATAATTTTTATGAAAAATAGACTTATATATTGGAAGTTATTTAATTTTGAAGTTTCAAAAATAAAAAGTGATGACATGGCATTGCTGTAGCAGGTTGGTGTTAAAAGAAGTTGTTTCCTCTATATATTTTAAAGGAAGGATTTTTTTTTTGTTAACAAAATTTCTAAGGACTTCTTGGATTAGATTTTGTGTTAATTAAGTACTTTACGAGAAGCCTATGATTGAATCTCCCTTTAATTTTCCACCAATTGATGCCCCATACACACATAAATTTTATAATATATTAAACATTAAATTATATAAGACTTTCTTAAAATGAGTTTATATATTTTAAATTTTACATATTATAACATAATATTTTATATATGTAATAATTAATATTATTATCATATCTAATTTGATAGTTAATAAATTTGGATTGGATTAAGAATTTATAAATTTGTCAAAAAAAAAAAAAATTGATTCGCTAATTTTATTAACAAATAAGATTTGAATCACTCCTTATTGAATTTAAAGTCATACAGTTAAGGTTATATATATATATATATATATATATATATATATATATATATTCTGCGATATATGTTAAGGTTACAGAATTTTATGATGTCCTCTCTTGCACAGACATAAAAGTTAGTGCATCAATGATCAAAATGGAGTTAGTGCATTGGAATGTGATCATGTATAGTTTACGTGGTTAAAATGATTTGTTATTGATGGAAAAATATTATAAAAATGGATGTAAATTCTGCTATCTCGTATAGTCTGAATTTATGGAAGTTGAAAAAAATTTATAATTTGTGTTATAAATTTTGTGATCACAAAGTTGTAAAGAGATCTTCCCTTTTATAACGCAACAATTAGAGTCGCCTATATATAGCTTCCACATTTCAAATTCAAGGATATCTTACGATGGTTTTCTTAGAGAGAGTCACAGAAAGAATAAATGAGTCAGGAGTTTACAAATATATTTATATTGTAATGAATCAAAAAACTGACCTGGAAGAATTTACCCAATAGAAGGAAATCTAACTATTGAGTATAAATCGAAATATGACCACAAAATAAAGAAAAAGTAAACCAGAAGCTATTAAATTAGGTCAAAGGACTCGAGTAATCCATGAGAAACTTATTTGGAGCCATTCAAGTACAAATCCAAGTATGTATACCATGATACAAAAAAAAAAAAAAAAGGAAAACCAGTGCGAGTCCCCCTCCCCCCCAAAAAAAAAAAAAAAATTAATGTAGTTTTCATAGAAATCAAACTACAAAAACATAAAATTAATTAATACACATGTCACATCCCATAACCCACCCTATGCGGATTACAATATGTGACCGGCCAGTTAGGCACTCATCATATTTTGTGCTTATTACAAATACCGATAGTAATCCTAACCTCAGGCCATTCACTTGTAATTTCCAAGTATGATGCATTCATTAGATGAATGTTAAGCAGCAGAAATTAAAACAAAGAATGTATACTAACTTGACAGAGCATCTAACTAAATTCTGTATTTATATACATAAGTTAACAAAAGAAGTACATTATTGTATGTGTTTGCAAAATATCCAAAAATGAAATGGAATACAAAAATGGGTTTATCATCATTAAGTCTGCCTAGCTAACTTCTAAATTCTTCTTAATCCTCGCCACTGATGCCTTCACCTGAAAAATGTTAAAATAATGGAATGAGCTTACACAAGCCCGGTGAGTAACATAGGTTTTTGCCATGGGTTTAAAAACTAGTTCTTATGCACATGATGTCTAAATAAAATGCATGATCAAATGCAGCTCAGGTAGAACGGATTAGATCAGAACAGAACCAAACAGAACAGATCAAAACAGAGTAGGACTGAATCAATCCAAGACATATCATCAAATGTGCTTGAACCTCCCCCAGCTGCCCATAAGTGAACCACTCGTGGGGCCTCTACCCTCTAGGGGTCAGATCAACATGGAACTAGGACAAGATTGAGCGGATGCTGAGTTCACCATGCCTCATAACCAGCCATCCTACCTTTTAGCCAGCCATCCATCTACTGATATACTCAATCCTGTGGTGGGGCCAGAGTAGACACAACATAACAAAACAAAATCGGACAGACTCTAAATGGCGCATAGCAGAACAAGACAAACTCGAACAGAATCACAACAAGAGATATTAAAAGTGGGACAGTATAGGATCATGCCAAATGTAATGTAGTGCAAAGAGTATGCTAGAAAGAAAATGCACTAAAATAGTACAGTATATAAAATAGTTCAGTATATAATCAGTGCAATATAAAAATCTAGATAATATAATACTTATACACCAAGTCAGGAGTCCGAGTTACTCACAGTTCCTTGAAACTAGTTCAGAATCCCTTCCAACTGATCCTAGGTCCAGGTGTCACGACCCAAAACCCACCCTATGCGGATCTCGAATCACGACTGCCTCCCTTAGGCCTGGGGACCTTAGGCCGAGGCTCAAGTAAGCGACGATATCGGACGGTGGTACGACCTGTGTTTGCGGAAGCGTGAAAAACTTTTTTCTTATTTTAATTTCCCACACATCCGTCCGGTACTGTCGCTCTTTAGAATGGTACACATGATTATACATTCAGAGCATAATAAAAACTTAAAGACTTTATAATTAATACATGTTCAGTTGCTCTGTGAGGCTTAATACATAACAGTTTTTCTAATACAAAATGTGACTACTAAAATTTTATAGTGCTTTCCAAAAACTACTAGTCCTGTAAGTAGCTGCTTACGCCCTTCCTCAAAAGAGGCAAAACTCTAATCATCATCATCATTAAGTCAGGACCGCTGACTAGTCACCTGAAAGGGCGTCGGATAAAAATCCGGGTAACCTAATCTAAGCTTGTGAGTAATTCCAACATTTGTCATGGGTTTTTCAATTGGCAGTGATTAGTATAATAGATTTTATAAAACAGTCACTACCAATTGTTGGTATACTTCAAATACAGAATATATGCATTCTTTAAAACAGATAGCTTTGAAACATTTAAAGTATTCAAGCTAAACATGTACTTCTTCAAGTAGAGTATAAGAACTTCAAAACATGTAGATATGCATAGTAAAATGAGGGTAAAACCTGCTTTCATTTCAAACATATCATCTTATCACTTTCATTAGTAGAATCCGTTTCGAACCAGATTCTAGTTTTACATCTACAATGGAGAATCTCTTGCTTGGGGGAATTAGATCCTGCTACCTGACATACATCATGTCAATTGAGTTTTGAAGAACCCAAAATCATTTTCATCATGTCAATTGAGTTCTAAAGAACCCAAAATCATTCTTAGTGCTTATGCACGCTTTATCTTGCTTTACCAGTGGCAACAGAGGTATAAAACACTTACAATTAGATGTTATTTAAAAGCATTAACACATGGCCTTCCTGAAGTTGCATTTAAAAACATGTAACACATAACTTCTTCAATAGAGTCTTCAAATACTTGGAATATGCAAATTCAGAATATGCAAATTCAAAATATTTAAAGAGATTTGGCATTTTAAATTTAGACATGCTAAAATATATTTTAAAGAAAATTGTAGTAGAAACCATCCACTGAGCATGTCACAATAGGGTTTATAAGAACAAAATATTTTAAAACAGGAATCATGTAATACTGAATTTGATATTCAAATGCTTCAGATATTTTGAACTTCAAACGTCCTCAAATCCGTGGAGTTAAATCTCCACT
The DNA here is from genome assembly GCA_008638375.1 of Nyssa sinensis. Classification (NCBI taxonomy): domain Eukaryota; kingdom Viridiplantae; phylum Streptophyta; class Magnoliopsida; order Cornales; family Nyssaceae; genus Nyssa; species Nyssa sinensis. The sequence continues at coordinate 2,612,199 of CM018042.1, read as the reverse complement.
TCAAATACAAGATTACTCACCTCTGTCCTTAGGGTTAGTGCTAATAATGCGCGTTCCCACATCCTCTATAGTTCCTAAGAACAATTCATAAATAGTCTCATTAATCTCATATTCACTGCAATATCACCTATTATTACTTCTTAACTTAGGCTTAGATCGTATTAAATCCTAATTTTAATCTTAGGCGTTATACTATTAAAGTATACTCTTCTGGTAGTTTCATTAATTCTTAAGGTTACTTCTATTACTTCACATGTTTATGTGTCCCATTTTTCCGTACTTCAATTCATAATATGGACCTCACCATTGAGTCTGGAACGCCTAAAAATGCCTCAGTCTATAGTTACATGAACTTATGCTATTCATCAAATTTTATATCTCTTTATTATAAGTATCTCTTTTGATCAAATAGACTTTACTATTGAGTCTGGGACATCGAAGAAAGTCAATTTAGACCTTCTCGGACTTCCATTTGGCCTTAGGGGCATTAGGAGTAAATTGGTCATTTTATACTTTTACGTGTCTTTATTTTTCGGGGTCCCGTCTCATAAAACGGACCTCACCATTGGTTTCAGAATGTCCAAAATAATTAAAACACACTATTCACATGTTTAATTTGGACATCAGGTCATTTTACCATTAATTAATTAATTAATTTTATTTAATTAATTAAATTTTGCTTTTATATAATATATATATATATATATATATATATATCATATGCCAAATATATCCCACGGGCTTGCCTGTCCACGTGGGTTTGAGGGTTGGGTTTAAGGTGCTTGCGTGTGGGAGGTCTATCGTTCGAACCCCAAGGGTTGTAGCCCCTTTTATTTTTCTTATTATATATATATTTTGTCACATAATACACCATAGGCGTGCCCGTCCAAGTGGTAAGAATGAGGGTTTAGGGTTGCGAGGTGGGGCGTTTGAATCCTAGGGGCTGCGGCCCCTTTTTATTTTTCTGATTTTCATCAGGCCAAACAGCGAGTAGAAGGCTTATTCGTGGATAGGCTATCCTCTTTGCGTACAGATTATTAAATTGGCCCAAAGCCGTGTAACCAAACAGCCCTTATCCCAGCTTTTAAAATTTTTAAAACCCTTAGCCCAAAGACACCGTTCCACTTATGTGATGGTTACCCCCCTTCCCAACACGTGTCCAAGTTAACATGCCTAACTCAAATCGAGTTGGCGAGTTGACTCATCGTCTTCTTCTTCAATCAGGTTACGGTGGCCCTAATTGCAGAAATCTTCTTCTTCATTTTCGTGAGTTATAGGTCATCTAATCCCTCTGTTTTTAACTCTAAACTATTTCTGGGACTTAAATCTTCATTTTGGCATTCATATTAGAGCTCAAATGGAGCTCAGGTGCTCGATTAAAGATTTGATAATCAAATCTGCAACTCAGTCGTTCATGCTCGTTTTGGGACCATTTCTCTTGGGATTTCTTCTGTTTTGGTCCCCTTAACATGGAGTTTCATTTCTCATCCTGAGATTCGGGTTTTGGTGTAAGTTCATAAGGTTGGGTTTCAAAACGCGAACCTACAAGTCAGGTTTTGATGGTCTTCCCTTGGGATTTTTGGTCGCGTCTGGGTATTTTTGAAATACTAATGGGGTCTTGTTGAGGTTCCAATAAGCCAAACATGGTTTGGTTTCAATGGTTTCAGACCTATTACAACAAGGTCCATCAATGGCTGCTCTTCATGGATCTGACATTTTAGGGCTGTTTTTAGGTTCTATTTCATGCCTCATTTAAGAATAAGCATCCTAGATACCATACGTGCATGAATCAAGACTTCAAATAGTTTGTATATGAGCAAAAATCCTAGAGAGAGAAAATTTAAGGTTTTGTGTTTTTTCCTCTTAACAAGTGATTCTCTCCTCATTTTCTTCTGATTTTCTTCTTTCTGACTACCCTAGAATCTTAGCTTCAATTTCTTTTCTCTTAATGCACATACAGTGCATGTACATATATATAGACAGTCCATATGGCCACCCATTTTCTCTCTTTTCTTTCCCTCCTTTCCCTCTCTCTTCTTCCCCTCCTTTCCCTCTCTCTTCTTCCCTTCCTTGACTTCCTTTCCATTATCAATTTTTGGCAGCTTTGCCTTTATTGAAGTTTTTGATATTTTTTGTTTTATATACATATAATATAAACACACACACTAGCACACACTCACTCACACACACACGGCCGACACTTAGCCCCTTCATACTTCTTCCCTCAGTAATTGTAATATATATATATATATATATTTTCATGCATTGTTGATTCATACATATATATATATATACACACACACACATATAAGTCTATCTACATTTAACTATACACACACAATACATATGTGGTGTGTGTATTTATTTTATACTCATTATATACATATATACACATTACATGTAAATATTTTACTCCATATGTGTACACATAAATTGCAAGTACACCAAATTATGTGTATAATTACCTATGGCCCCGACCCTCGGGCCTTTCTCATAGTAAGTTCTAGACTATCATTTGTGTTCTCGTAAAACGTGTCATTAGGTTTGGTATTTTGGGTCGGGGTATTACACCGGGAGTCCTAGAACAGTAATCACAGACATCAGTTATTGATGATAATGTATTTTACCTATTTCACTAATTTCCTACAACCACTAAATGGCAGGCTTGTTGCTTAAACTAATAGGAACTATATTGGTCTAAGGGTGATGTGTATGAATTCAATGTTATGTATAATGAAACTCAAAAATCAGAACATGAATTTGGGTCAACCCAACTGCCACAGCTTAACCCCAACATAAGGTATTGGAGGAAAAATTATCAAAACGTGTGTCTGCTAGGATTGGAGCTTCCTAAGGAATTTTCAAAAATATCTAGAGCACAACGCAACAAATCAACTCTTTGCAGCACACATGCGGCTAGTAAATTATTGGAAATTATGGTTGTTGTTAATTTGTAGATAGATGGTATAGATCCCAATCAAAAGAAGTTGAAAAAATAACAGTCAATTGTTGTTGGGGGTAGCCAATTCAGGGCAGTTGGAACAACAGTCAATTGTTGTTGAGGTAGCCAATTCAGGATAGTTGCGTGTGGGAAGGTTGGTAGTCAGAGAACTTGAGCTAGCTGCAACTTCTACTATTGGATTTGTTAACAAAATGGTGGAGAGGATGGTGCAGGGGCAGAAAGCAGTTTCTGCCATGGTAAGATAGTTGTTTGGGACAATTTTTCCTGATCAAAGACCTGCAATGAATTTATAACTAGCATATATATAATCTGTAGAAGACAACAAGTGTTATATTAGAATTTCCTTTATATTGGTAATGCATGAACAGATCATGCATTGGACATAGTATAATTAATTTCCTATTTGCTGCAAAATTAAACACAATTTCCAGTTTTCCCCAATAGCTGATCACTGTTATGACTAGAATATAATTTCTATTAGAGATTGTCAATTCAGAGAAATAGATTTATGCCTGCTTTCAGATTGGGTAGATCGTTAGAGAGGAAGGAAGTCAAGAAATCTTGAGCTGCAATCGCTCAACCGTTGCTCTGCTCTAAAAGTTAGCAACCCGGAGTTGTTTCTTATGCCCAAAAATCTGATCTGCATGGCTATATCAATTTACTGGTTTACTATATTAGAGTTAACCAGCTCGGCTAGTCCTCAATTAATTTTATAGAGATTTAGATGACCCATTCGGTGTTGCTGATGCAAAAACAGAGAAGGAAATGTAGGAAGAATCAAATAGTAGGTGAGGAACAGAAGGTATAGATCAGTCGTGAAGATTTGGAATCAAAAATCCCTTCCCAAGCACTGTTTAATATAAATTTATAAACAAATGGAAGGATCTAGGAAATGGAGTATGTTGGCTGTTCAATGTGATTGTCGCTAGAACATTCTACCCATTTCCTGATAATTCCTCACAGGTGATCTAAACTCTACACACACACACACACATATATATATATATATATATATGATGCTGCACTTTTCGGCTCGCAATAAGTCTGGACTCCGTGACCTGTAGAACACTTCAGAAAGATGATCAGAGGACCACCGGATTGGCTCCGACGGTAGCCGCTCCGATGCTTAAGTAAGTAAAAGAATTGAAAAACTGTATTGAAAGCCAAAGAATGAGCATCCCAATAAAGCGTACCTTTAGGGTTTAATTTATAGACCGTGGCCTTCCTAAGTTGATTAGGATTTGATGCCTATGAATATAGGGATTTGATCGTCGGAGATTGTAGTTACCTTGTGGAGTATTGCATAGAGATAACCATAGATGGTAGTTCCCTTGTTGAAGACTGTTTCCTTGTTTGAAGACTGTTTCCTTGTCGAAGACTGTTTCTTTATTCCCTGCTAGGCATCCACTAAGGCGGTGACGAGGTCTAGAGTGTTGATCTGGACCCTGTAATAAGTTCTGAGACCCTTGTCCGAATATGTATGCTCTGAAGGTATAAGTTTGGTCACTTCCGACCTTTTGTGCTGATGTGTCAAATGCTGATTGGCCTGCTCTTTTATGGTATATCAGTTACTCCCCCCCAAAGTCCTAGTTCGATACTAGCAAGCAACTAGGGCTAAGCCTTTTTCGGAGAGTCATGTGTCCTGCCTGTTCGCCTTTCAAGGCAACTGTTGGAGCGCCATTTATTGCGCAGCCGGAGATTATGTCTTTTCAAGGTCATTATTTGTACTGGCCGATAGTTAGGTTTCTCGAAATCATCATTGTTCCGAACTGTCATGGCGTTTGGGCTTGGTGGGTCCCTTCTGATACTGTGCTTATAAATACGGGGTAAGATTTTGAAATAACCTTTTCCCTGTCATTTTCACTGTGCTAGAAGACTTCATCCGCCATTGTTGGTTTGTGCGACTTTGCAGAATACCGATTTCCTGAGTTAGATCAGGTTCGACTGATTTTTCCTCTTCTCTTGCTTCTTTTCTTCTTAAGTCTGGGCATAATGTCTGCTCCTTCTGAATCCCCAATTGTGAATGAGGGAGTGGGAAACCCTTCTGAGATGGCTGTTCCGTCTCTTGTGGATGATGTAGGTAACTCTGCTCCCGAAGTTATTGGGGAGAGGCCTGTTGATCCTCCCGCTAGTCCTGGAGTTAGGATAGTTGATGCTTTTGAGGAGCCCCGAAACAGGGCTGGGGAGACCTCTGGTAGGTCGTCCCGTAGAGAAGAGGGTGAGAGTGCTGTCACTCAGAGCCTTTTGGACGAGTGGAGGGCGAAATACAATTTTCCCCTGAATGTGACCTGCAGAGTGCCAGGCCCCATGGATCATCCCCAAAATGTTGAAGCCGGAGAGATTTGTGTTTACCTTGCCTGGTTCGAAATGGGCCTGAGACTCTCATTGCCGGATTTAGTCAGGCAATTCTTTTGTTGGTATAAGCTCTGCCCTGCCGACCTGAACCTCAATAGCTGGCGGCAGCTTCTAGGGTTTGTGGTGTTGGGACACCTGAACAAGGTGGATGTGTCTCTGGACTTGATCTGTAGCAATATGGATCTAAAGTTCAAGCAGGCTGAAGGCCTTTTCTATATGTCCTTCGAGAAGGGGTTTCGACCCTTGTCCTCCGTTCCCACTTCCAATAAAACGTGGAAGAAGTGGTACTTCTTCGTTGGAGGAGGATGGGAGCATGAAGGCTTTCAGGAAGGAGAGGCCTCGCCATTCCCTCGTGTTACGGGTCATAAGGGTGAGGCTTATTCCTTTAGATTTACTTTTAGCCTTGTTATGCCTTCCGAACTGATAAACTGATATATCTTTCCTTACTTGTGTGCAGTCAAGAGCGTTTGGAAGAGGCCTGATTTTACTAAAGCAGCTGCGAGACCAGTACCGAGTGCTGCTTTCGACTTCTAACCGGGCTCATTCTGTCATTGTGACTCCGGAGAACTTGATGGTTGCCCGTTCTGCAGAGCTTAAGAAGAGGCTGACGACGAAATGGGCTGTGCCGGAGGCCCCAGTGGCGGGGGAGTCTTCCTCCCGAGCTGAGCCTGATGCCCCCCTTGAAGTAAAAAGGAGGAGGTTGATTTCTGGCTCTCCCGAGCCAGCCCCTTGCCGAGGCTGAGAAGGAGGCCGAACCTGCCGTCCCTGTTTCGGCTGCTCCTCCTGCCTCTTCTGGTCCGAGCAGGAGGACTAGGAAGGGGAAAGCACCTGCTGCGCCGTCTGAGCCGTTTGCTGAGCCGGACTATCAAATTGCCAAGAAGGCATTTGATCAAATATGGGCTCAGGGCCCGCACCGATACAGAGGGGATGACCCCTCCAAGCTGATGACTGAGATGATGAATCTCCAGATGAAGGTAACTTCTGAAGCCTTTCTCGACTTTCCTGTTTGTTCATTTGTTCAATCTAAATTGTCTGTCTTGCCTTGTGCAGAGCATACATAGCTGGCTGCTCTGATGGTGACCCCCATGGGCCTTGAGGAGGCCGAGAAGCTGAGGGCCGAGATGGATGAGATGAGGCTGGAGCTCGGAACAGCCCTGATCTAAGATTCAGACCACTGAGGGGGATCTGAAGGAAGCTACCACCAACCTTACCGTGGCAGAGTCTGAGAGGGACATATATGCTTAGAAGGTTGAGGGGCTTCAGGCGGAGTTGGTTAATCTCCGAAGTTCCTTCGATTAGAAGGTTCAGGAGGCAGTTGATCATGCCAGGGTTGAGACTGAGATGGTATTGAAAGATGAAAGTTGAACAGATGGGTGATGACCTAATCCGGTTCAGTTTCGAAAGCTTTCGAACTAGATTCCGGATTCAGTTCCCAGGTTTTGACGTTTCATCAATCGTTCCCCCTGAACCTACCTCATCTCGTCCTGATCCGGACAAGACGGCTAGGGGCTACTGCCCTTAACTTGGAAGAGGACGCAGGCCCTTCTGGGAAGTCTTGAGGCTTTATGGGTTTTTATTTTTGCTACTTTTTTTTGATGTAATGAATGTATTCTTCCGATCAATAAAATTGACTTTCCTTCAGATTCTGCTTGTGTTCTTCCCTCTTGTGCAATTTTGTCGTAAGTGTGGTTGCTTTGAGCCTTTTGTATGTTAGATCAACTGTCCAGCAATCAGTAGTGAATGTAGATTAACTTCAACTGTTTTATTATAATAAGACAAGAAAGTAAATATAACCAGATAGACAGAGCCTGATAAAGTGGGAGTAGGCTTCTGTAGGGCTCTGGGATAGACTGCTCTGAATCAAGAGCTTGTGAAGATAACCAGGCAGCTTGTGCTTGTAGTTATGATGCTCGGCATGCTGTGTTCGAGTACTCAGGATCGGGATATATCCGAGCTGTTTGGCCTTTGTCATATGACTGGCCTGTCATTAAATAGTTAAGACTGGAAGATCTGAATCTTGAATAAGGGGTCTGTACACTTAAACTTTGTTCCCCTCTCTGTCAATTCGGGAGCTTCAGTGCTGGACTGTGGTCTCTGTTTAGAGAGCTCTGTACCCTGTCTCTTGGTATATCGAAGAGGCACATTTAATGCACCGTTTATTTACTCGATCATTGTTTAGGATTTCGAGGCCACTCTCTTTTTCACCGTTGCGACGATTCAGTTGGGTGGCTTTTGGACTTCAAGGGTCTATATATATGGTTGTGCTCAACCTTTTTGTTCCCAAATCGTTCCCTTGTAAGAGAGACTTTATATGCTGCCGGAGTTTTGCCACTCACCCGGAGATGATGGATGATTTCTCTGTCTGAGTTAAGAATGATTAGACTGTGGCCGAGAGTTAACCTTCCCCTATTTTCAGTCTCCAAGGAAGGATTGAAGGAGGCACTAAGTCTTCTTGTTTCCTCTGGCATCCGGTCGAGATTCCTCCGATTGGTGGTGGCCCCTCCTTGATTCAACCGAGGCTTGGAGTGCCGGTGATGAAGACGCAAGTGGGGTGCCTCCTCTTCTTCATGTTTCGTCAGAGACCTCTGCTCCAACCGGCTGGGGTGTAACAACTGACGTGAAGAAGGCGAATGGCGGTCCCCTGAGACCCAGAGCCCTCATCCTCCAGTTGGTCGTGAGACCAGTGATAGTGATGATGAAATGGCCTGGGTGCTTCTTGATGCGGATTGGGGTTCAGGGTTCCTTCCTTTCAAAAGGAGCCGGTGACGGCGATAATGGAATTTTTGGATCCTGTGCCCTTTTATCATCCCATGAAGAAAAGCCGTGATGTTGCCAAGTGTAGCTTCTGTAGTAACTTCTGTAGTAGTTTCTGTAATAGCTTCTGTAGTAGCTTCTGTTTTATTTCCAGTCTTTGTACTGATGTAAATCTTCTGATTTATTAATAAGATTGAGCTCATTTTTCTCAAATCTGATGTTTTCTTCTGTTTGAATGTGCCCTTTTGAGTTAGACTACCCTTTTGTGCACTTCTGATCAATAACTCCTCCGTATGTCTTGAGAATAGATCAAAGAACTTAGAAAAATGCTTGAATCAAAATACTTTACGTCTGATCGGTACCATAGTACTTGTTGCTTGTTTGACAGATAAGCCAAATAATATAAGTATCAGATCTGAGGTGTTCCGATCTGGGAAACTTTAGTTTGTAGATGCCCGGAACTTTTGTCTTTGGATGGACTGGATCATAGAATCTGCTAATTGAGGATGGCCCAGGCTCGGAAGGCCTGTGCATTAGGGTGGTCCAGGCTCTGGAGGCCTACGTATTTAGAAAAATGGACCAAGTATTTAAGACCTGCATATTATGGATCAGGCTCTGAAGGCCTGTGCAATAATAGATGGACCAAGTACTAAGACTTGTACATTTATGGACCAGGCACTAGAGGCTTGTGCATTAATAGATGGACCAAGTACTGAGACTTGTACATTTATGGACCAGGCTCTAGAGGCCTGTACATTAATAGATGGACCAAGTACGAAGACTTGTACATTTATGGACCAGGCTCTAGAGGCCTGTGCATTAATAGATGGACCAAGTACGAAGACTTGTACATTTATGGACCAGGCTCTAGAGACCTGTGCATTAATAGATGGACCAAGTACGAAGACTTGTACATTTATGGACCAGGCTCTGGAGGCCTGTGCATTAATAGATGGACCAAGTACGAAGACTTGTACATTTATGGACCAGGCTCTGGAGGCCCGTGCATTAATAGATGGACCAAGTACTGAGACTTGTACATTTATGGACCAGGCTCTGGAGGCCAGTGCATTAATAGATGAACATTTTATGGAAGTAAAAGAAAACCTCTCTACTGATAATACTTCCGCAAGTGTTCCACGTTCCATGGCCTAGGAACAGGTTTCCCAGTCATGTCTTCTAGCCAGTAGGTGGTAGGCCGAACAACCTTTATTACTTTGTAGGGGCCTTCCCAGTTTGGTGACAACTTTCCCATGGTGGGATCCTTGGTGTTTTGAAAGACTCTTCTTAAAACGAAGTCTCTAACTTGAAAGCTGACTGTCTTGAGTCCTACCTTGGATTTGTCGACCATTCTTTGTTGATAGGCTTCCATCCTGATGCTGGCCTGATCCTTTCTCTCTTCGAGCAAATCCAAGTTTTCCATCAGCTGCTGATCATTGGATTCTTGCTCAAAGGCCTCAGTCCTCAGGGTTGGCATACCGATCTCAACCGGAATTACTGCTTCTGTTCCATAGGCTAGTGAGAAGGGAGTTTCAGAGGTGGGAGTTCTTCTGGTTGTTCTGTAGGCCCAAAGAACTCCAGGGAGTTCTTCTGCCCACTTCCCTTTGGCTTGTTCCAACCTTTTCTTTAACCCGTCAAGAATTGTTCGGTTGGTGACCTCTGCTTGCCCATTTGCTTGTGGATGGCCTGGAGAGGCAAAGTGTTGCCTAATGTTAAGATTTTCACAGAATGCCTTGAAGCCTTTACCAGTGAATTGTGTCCCATTGTCCGAGATAATTACACGTGGTATGCCAAACCTGCACACAATGTTCTTCCAAGGTGAAGCTCTCAACTTCCTTTTCTGTGATGTGTGTTAAAGGCTCGGCTTCGGCCCATTTAGAGAAATAATCAATGGCCACCAAAAGATATTTCCTGTTCAGAGGGGCCCTTGGTAATGGACCCACGATGTCCATCCCCCACTGAGCAAAGGGCCAAGGGCTAGGAATCGGGATAAGCTCATGATGAGGCTGATGTTGGTACGGGGCAAATCTCTGGTATTTGTCGCACTTCCGAACATATTCTTTTGCCTGTTTCAGCATGCCAGGCCAGTAGTAACCTTGTGATAGAGCTCGGTGGGCTATAGTTCTACCCCCATCATGATTCCCGCAGGTTCCCTCATGTATTTCAGCCAAGACATATTGTGATTCGTCTGGAGCCAAGCATTTTAACAGAGGTTGAGAATACGACCTTCTGTAAAGCTTGTTGTTCAGGATCAGGTACCGAGCCGCTCTGATTCGGATTCTCCTGGCTTTGTTTTTATCCTCTGGGAGGAGCCCGGATCTTAGGTACTGGAGGATTGGAGTCATCCAGTTCTGGGGCTGTTCAACAATTTGAGCAACTTGGGCTTCCTCGATATTGGGTCCTGGCTGAAAGGAGATTTTTACTGTGGAGTTTGCTTCAGACTTGAGGTGGGAGGCCATGTTAGCTAGAGCATCTGCTCTGCAATTCTGACTTCTCTCAATTTTCTGGATAGTAAATGTCTGGAAGGAATGCTTCAAGTGGTTTACCAGTTCGGAGTACCGGAGCATCCTATCATCTTTAATGGCAAATTCTCCCAAGACCTGGCTCACTACCAGTTGGGAGTCAGAGAAGACATCGAGGTTCTGAGCCTCGCATTCCAAGGCAAGCTTCATGCCTAAGATTAGGGCTTCATATTCGGCTTCATTATTAGAAGCTTTGAATCCCAGACTGACTACTTTTTCTGACGTAAGCCCATCAGGGGATTGTAGTACCAGGCCTACCCCTGAACCTTGATCGATTGACGATCCATCAATGTACAGCAGCCAGGTTCCCGAAGTTTCGGTGGGTTGTACCTTGTTCTGAAGCGCCGGGGTGAACTCGGCTACAAAATCAGCTAAGGCCTGCCCTTTGATGGAGTTTCGGGGTACATATGATATGTTGAACTCCCCTAGCTCCACAGACCACTTCACCAATCTTCCCGATACCTCAGGTTTCCTCAGTATTGACTTCAGAGGATAGGCAGTCGGGATCTCGATTGGATGGGCTTGGAAATAAGGTCGAAGCTTTCGAGCTGATATGACCAAGGCATAGGCCAGTTTCTCTACTTCTGGGTATCTTTTCTTCGTGTCAAGTAGTGCCCTACTGACGTAGAAAATAGGCCTCTGTACTCCTCTGTCCTGTCTGATCAATGTGGAGCTGACCGCGTTTTCGGAAACTGCAAGATACAGGAGTAGCTTTTCTCCTTGTACTGGTTTTGACAAGAGTTCTGGAGAGGCTAGATACTCTTTTAGTTCTTGAAAGGATTCTTTGCACTGTTCCGTCCACTGCAAAGCTTTGCTGCCCTTCAGAGCTTTGAAGAAAGGTAGGCAGCGGTCAGTGGATTTAGAGATAAATCTGCTCAGTGCCGCAATTCTGCCATTCAATGCCTGAATTTCCTTCCTGGTTTTCGGTGACTTCAGTCCAATCAGAGCTTGGATCTGAGTGGGATCTGCTTCGATACCCCTCTGAGAGACAATGTATCCCAAGAATTTTCCCTTCGTAACTCCGAAGGTGCATTTCGAGGGGTTGAGCTTCATCCTGTGCTGTCTGAGGATATCGAAGGTCTGGGCTAAGTGCTGGAGGTGGCTGCCTTTCTGAAGACTTGTTACCAGCATGTCGTCGATGTATACCTCCATTGTGCTGCCGAGCAGTGGGCTGAACATCTTGTTCATCAACCGCTGATAAGTGGCCCTAGCATTCTTCAAACCGAAAGGCATTACTCTTGTAGCAGTAGAGCCCTCTTTCGGTTATGAAGGCAGTCTTCTCTTGATCTGGAGGGTACATTTGGATTTGGTTGTATCCAGAGTAGGCATCCATGAAACTCATAAGCTCATGCCCCGCAGTGGCGTCAACCAGTTGGTCTATTCTTGGCAGTGGAAAGCTGTCCTTGGGGCATGCCTTGTTGAGGTCTGTATAATCAACGCAGACTCTCCACTTGCCTTTTTTCTTCTTGACAAGCACGGTGTTGGCTAGCCACTTGGGATAGAACACTTCCCATATCATCCTAGCGTCTAGCAACCTTTGGACTTCTTCATTTATAATCCGATGCCGCTTAGGAGCAATCGGCCTTCTCTTCTGTCTGACTGGCCGGTGATCCGGATCCACCATCAGTTTGTGAGTTATAAGATTGGGATCTATTCCCTCCATGTCTTTGGTCTCCCAAGCAAAGATAGAGAGGTTGTCTTTCAAGAACCTGACTATCTTTTCTGCTCGGTGTGTGTTAGGTCTGGGCCGATGTACAAATAACGCCCCTCTGCTTCTGAACTGACCAGTACTTTGATGGGCTCGCCAACAGGTTTGGCTCGGCTGTCACGTCCCCTTGGGCTCAGGGGTTCTTCAATGCTGGAGGGGCAATCCTCCACCTCGGGAGAGTGAGTGAGAACCGAATCTGCACAGTCCCGGGTGTACTGTAATTGCTATTTAGGAGCCTTCTCCTTAAGGGCAATAGCATGGCACTCCCAGGAGGTTGGTTGACACCCTCTAACAGAGTGAACGCTCTGGTTGTGGACGTACTTCAGACACTGATGGAGGGTCGAAGTGACTGCCCCTATCTGATGCAACCAGGGTCTCCCCATTATGACGTTGTAGGGAGATCTCATGTTTAACACCATGTACTCCGAGATGGTGGTCTTCTGCCCTTCACCCTCTCCTACAGTGGTAGGAAGGTCGACTCTCCCCAACGGGGTGTTGAGATTGCCATCAAAAGCTGCCATCACGGCAGTGGTGGGCTTGACGTTGTCATGGTCTATCCCCATCTGTTTGAGCGGCTCATAGAATAGTATGTTGACGGAGCTGCCAGTATAGACCAGGACTCTCCTGGTCTCGAAGTTGGCGATTCTGAGGGTAATAACAAGGGCATCACTGTGAGGGCAGTGTACCCTTGATAGATCTTGCTCGGTGAATTAGATCTCCGGTGCTGGCTTGAGCCTCTTTTCGACGTTGGAGATCTGTAATACGTTCGTGGTGGCTCTGGCTTCCCGAGCGTATCTCTTTCTTGCCCTGTTGGACATTCCTGTGACAGGGGAGTCAGCATAGGAGGACGTAGATGACGTGGTTGTTTTGCCTCTGAGGCTCGTTTCGTCCCTCCCTCTGCTCCTGCCTCTGTTCGGGCCTCTGGTCTGGCCGTTGCTGAGGCTTGTCTTCTTGGGGGTTCTGCCTTCCGTCCGGCTTGACGAACTCCCGAAGACGCCCCTTCTTTATGAGTTGCTCTATCTCATATCGGAGGGTCCTGCATGTGTTAGTTGTATGTCCATGATCTTTATGGAAATTACAATACTTACTTTGGTCCCGCAGACTAGGATCTCCTTTGATTGGTTCCGGCCACCTCAGGTTCTCCCGATCTCGGATCTGCCGGAGTACCTGGTTCGGTGTAGTGTTCAAAGGAGTGAAGTTGGTGAACTCCCTCGGTCCGGAGTTGTACACAGCTCTGGGTGCTGTTCTTTTCTCTAGGGCTCCTGGCCCTCTTTTTGTTGGAGTCTCTTCTGTGATCCTCCTTCTTGTGGTCCTCCCATTTCGGATTGTCCCTCTGGGTCTGGTCTCTGCCCTTCTGGGACGTGCGGTTGGCTTCTTCCAGGTTGATGTATTTTCTGGCCCGATCCATTAATGTCCGCCATGTCGGCTGGAGGGCTTTTTGTCAAGGAGTCTCTGAACCCACCTTGGGCAAGCCCAGCAGTTAGGGCTGCTACGAGGAACTTTGGGCTGCAGTCAGTGATCTCAGTGAGTTCGGTATTGAAGCGCGCGATGTAGGCGCGGAGGGATTCCTCCCTGGTCTGCTTGACGTTCAGCAGGAATTCTGGCCCCCTTCTGAGCCTCCTGCTGGTCATAAACCTGTCCAAGAACTGTCTACCGAGCTCGTAGAAGCTGGTAACTGAGTTCGGAGGGAGGTTGTGGAACCACTTCAAAGTAGTTCCTTTCAAGCTGGTGATGAACGTTCGGCACATGAAAGCATCAGAGGCTCCGTGCAGGGCCATCGTATGCTGGTAATGAGAGAGATGATCTCCTGGATCTCCAGATCCATCGTACAGGGTGAACTTGGGCACCATGAACTTTCTGGGCCTCTCATCTGACATGATGGCGTGAGTGAATGGGGTGGCTAGTCTTCCGAGCAGCCTTGGCCAGTTCATCTTGCTCTGGAGGGTTCTGAGGTCCTCTCAAGGTAATTGTCTGGTCCATTGACTCAGGCAATTTCCTCTACCCTCCGCGGGTCTCTGAGTCTGACATCTTGTGAACCCTGCCTGACAGCCTCGGCTTCAGGGTAGTAGGGTTGATTTCGCCCTTCGGATGGAGGAGGATTCCTGAACCTGGAGGGATTGGTGCTGCATGATGAGGCTCCTGCGGTGCCGGGTGTGCTCCCGAGGCCCTTGGAGTTGGGGCTCGAGTAGTGCTTTGGCAATGGACGTCGGGAACGAAGGCGGATGTTCCCCAGCCAGGGACTGTTGATGGCTGCGGAACTCGGCCAGCGCGAGCAACGCCTGATGGGTGCCCAGGCTGGTTTGTTGGAGCCTGCGCATGAAGTTCTTCATTCTCCGTGGCAACAGGAGGTTGCGTTCCCGCAATGAAGTTGACCGGCGGGCTAGGAGAACCCGCTGCTTGGTTCTGCGTGAGTGTTGCCAGCGTTCTAATGATGGCAAGCAACTGCTCTTGAACCAGTTCATTGTGTCGTTTTATTGCTTCGATCTCTTGTCGCATAGGATTTGCCGCTGGCCCCTTTGTGCGAGGAGCAGGCGGCTGACGTTGAGCGTTTTGCGAACTCTGAGTATTCTGTCGTGGTCGGAGATTTGGTGCCATGGTTTTTCGGTGAGGAAAGAGTTGAGTTTATGAATAGAGCACTTGGAGATTAGTCGTTTCCCACAGACGGCGCCAAACTGATGCTGCACTTTTTGGCTCGCAATAAGTATGGACTCCGTGACCTGTAGAACACTCAGAAAGATGATCAGAGGACCACCGGATTGGCTCCAGCGGTAGCCGCTCCGATGCTTAAGTAAGTAAAAGAATTGAAAAACTGTATTGAAAGCCAAAGAATGAGCATCCCAATAAAGCGTACCTTTAGGGTTTAATTTATAGACCGTGGCCTTCCTAAGTTGATTAGGATTTGATGCCATGAATATAGGGATTTGATCGTCGGAGATTGCAGTTACCTTGTGGAGTATTGCATAGAGATAACCATAGATGGTAGTTCCCTTGTTGAACACTGTTTCCTTGTTTGAAGACTGTTTTCTTGTCGAAGACTGTTTCTTTATTCCCTGCTCGGCATCCGCTAAGGCGGTGACGAGGTCTGGAGTGTTGATCTGGACCCTGTGATAAGTTCTGAGACCCTTGTCCGGATATGTATGCTCTGAAGGTATAAGTTTGGTCACTTTCGACCTTTTGTGCTGATGTGTCAAATGCTGATTGGCCTGCTCTTTTATGGTATATCAATATATATATATATATATTTATCAGTTTTTATCATATTTCCTTTAAAAAAAGGGGCAGTTGTAGCTTTTCTCTTTTTTTTTTTTTTTTTTGTTGTTGTCTCATTCACTCATTTTATACACTGGCACAGAGCACAGGATTCCGACCTACTTTTCTTATGCCATTTCTGACTATTTATAAATTATGTATACGTCATTTTAAATAAAATGGGGCATTTTATTTATTTTAAAATTTTGGGGTATTACACTCTCCCCTCCTTCAAAAGAGTTTTGTCCCCAAAACTCAGCGTATCTAGATTTTATGTAAACAGTTCAGGATATAGAGCATGCATCTCTTCTTCACGTTCCCATGTCGCTTCTTCACTTGTGTGATTTTCCCATAAAAATTTGACCAGAGGGATTGTTTTGTTACGCAATGTCTTCTCCCTTCGATTTAAAATTTGCACTGGCTGTCCTTAATGTCATGACACATTTTAGTAAACCCAGGGTGCACCGTGAATCTTGAAGCATGGGCTTCCTCCAAAATCTCCTTCTTCAATCCTGGTACATTGGGCACAAATAATTTGCCTTGATAACACAGGATGCCTTCCTGAATATCAAAATCAATTCTTCCTCTTGACTTTACTTCTTCACAAATCTTAATCATTTCAACATCTTGAGTTTGACAGTCTTTGATTCGCTCCACCAATGTAGAACTGATGAGTGCGCAAAAGTGCACTCTAAATACTCTATTATTGGATTAAAATGTTAGAATGTGACCTTATTATGAGAGCAAAATGTTTAATATTTTTAATTCATTCATATTTAGTTTTATGATATATTCTCGGTTTAAGTGAGCTAATTAATATATTTATTGAATTAGGGAAGCATTGAAGATAAAAGAAGAGCTATGGAGAATATTGTGCAATTTTCAGTTTTTAGGCAAATTCGATCTATAGAGTTTCAATTGAGATTTGGATAGCGTTAGAGTTTCAGAATGAGAAAGTGGTATTCATGAAGTTTTTAGAGGACGTCTTGTAATTTTCAGAAAGGTCTGGTTTGGAAAAATCGGAGTTCGTTTGGGCCTCCAAACGGTGTTTCAAAGACGGGCCTGGAAAGCTGCTCCGAACCTGTCCGATCAGCCAACTTCAAGGGGCCATAACTTAAGCTTCCAAAGTCCAAATCAGGTGATTTTTCAGCCTAAAATTATCTACTCATCCAGGGCTACAACTTTCGTGAAGAGCCCGAGTCAAGATTCAGTCTTTGTCTAATAGAAAATGGAGCCTAAGGTTGGTAGCTACTGGCTGTGCGCGGGATTGGGTAACAACAAGAAAAGAAAAAGAGAAAAAATGAAAAAGAAAAGTCAAAGCAGGTGTGGCACGGCTGGGTCTGAAGCAGGAAACAAAAGCAAGGAAAAGAAGAAAAAAGTGTCAAAAAGAAGAGAAGTGGGGTCCATGTGGTGAAAAGTGAAAAGAAAAGAAAAAAAGAGAAAACAAAAGAACCATGTGGCAGCTGGGATTGGGCTTTTAGGCGTGAGACGTGTCACGGGCTTAATGTTTCAATCCATAACCTGTGCGGCACTCAAGCTTCACGCCCTACTCATGAACTCTTAAGTAAGCCTTAAGCACACCACCAAGATAGAAAAGAAGGAAGCACTCTTGAACACTTAAGGAAAGTGGACTTATATTGCACAAAGTAAGCTTTACAACTCTTGGATGCTACACTTGCTTGGATGGTTTGGCCAAATGAGGCCTCCCCCTATTTGTAGGTGGTTGGAGAGTTCTAGATATTTCTCTAGAAACTTCTCACCTCCTCAAATAGAACATTCTAGATACAAGTATGTACATGAATATTTAAGAATTCTCTAAACTAATCTAGGTTCCCTTTTATCTAGAGCTGTGTATAATTCTCTAGAAGCTTCTAGAAACTTTCCCAACAAGGTGGGGTCTATTTATTTGTGTGCGGGCCGTGTTAAACAAAAAAAAAAAAAAAACAGAAAGTGCGGCGGCCGCGCTGGAGTTAGAAGCCATCCAGAGCCCAATGATGCAAGGTCCAGGGGTTGTAGGGCTTAATGCTCTGAGAGATTTAAAAGGAGAGAACAAGGGGCGGCGCAGAAAAAAAAAAGATGGGAAAAAAATAACAGGAGGCGGCGCGCAGCAATTTTGGGCGCAGGGAAAGAGAGCCACAGGCCACTTTATTGCACAGTTTTTTCCCATAAAATTTATGTTGTATATCGTATTTATGGGTAACTAAATTTTTAAGTAGGGTTAGGGATGAACTTGCATACTTGATGGTATTTCTAATTTATTTTTGATTCATATACGTGGTTTTTATTTATTAAAATTCTTTGGTTGTCATTCGTAATTTATAGTTGAGTTTTATTTTTTGAATAATTAAAGGGTTCAGTCTGTTTATAGATTCAGTCATGCTTTTTCTATTGAATGGATTAATGCTTCGATTATTTTTAGATCAATTAATTTTTCATATTGATTTAATTCTTTGCTGCAATATTGCTCATTGGGTATATTGTTGTCGTTGGGTTTTCTCAATGTGGATAACAATTTGAGTGATACAAAAGTGATGAATGATTTTTCAAAGGGTTACATTTGGTTAAATTTTGGGTTATAATTCTATATTTTTCGATTGAGATTTTTAAAATTAAATTCTTAATTGAGTTAGCAGTGAATTAAAAATAATTGAAATACCGGATATGTGCAAGGGATTCCCGAAACTCCACTGTTCGTTAAATTTGAGTACTTTGTCTGTCAATCACTTTATTTAATTTTAATTTGCATTCAAAATCACTTTTTATGTTTTTATTTTATCGTGAAGCGTTTAATATTTTTCTTTAGTTTTAGAAATTCTGTCTATTATTCTTTCAAATTTGTCTCCTTGTGGAATCGACACCCCCAAAACTACACTACAACGACCGCGTTATTCTTTGGGCGTAATCAAATTTTGGCGATGTTTCCGGGGAGACGGTAGAAGAATCAGTAGATAGTTTTTCTTTTCAGCAGTTTGTAAAGGCGGTAACTTCGCTCCCTTCTCTTTACTTGCTGCATTATTATTTTATTTTTCTTTTCGTATTCTATCTTTTATTTATTTATTTATTTATTTTTTATTGTTATCTTGCATGGATAGTAGGTATAGGGACGCATTAGGTCGATTTGCTTGTAGACCTGTGTTAGAGTCCGATTTAGAGTCTAATTTTTCTTGTTTTTCTAATTTTTTGTTTGATAATTCTTCTAATTCTGAAAATATGAGTGAACACGAGGATGAATCCACTAAGACCATTCAGGATTACCTCCACCCTACATGCACAGCCACACTGTAATATCCCGACCCGGGATACCAGGTCATATGACATGTATTTCGAGATTAAAGAAAATTAGTGTAAAAATATTTACACCAAAGAGAATAATTATTAAATAAATAAATAATTATTTATTTATATGAAATCATTAATTTAAATTGTAATTAAAGAATTTAAACACACATATACACATATTATGGTGCATTGTGTGTGTATGTTATAAAGTGTATATAAGTGTGTATATGTATATCTATAAATACATGTACATAAGAGAAAATATATTTAGTGTATAAATATCTATATGTGAGTGTATATGAGCCAAATATGTGTATATATATATATATATATATATGCACATGTATATGTATAAGTATGTATATATAAAATAATTAAAATATTATTAAAATTATAAAGGTATATTAAAATAAATATCTAGTGTGAACAGTGCACAGTGTGTGTGTGTCGGCAGTGTGTGTTCTCATGTGTTGTGTGTGTTGTATTATATATATATATATATATATATATATATACATCATATACAAGGTCAAACCCACTTGGTGATAAAGCAAAAATGGGGAAGAGCAAGAATTAATTGGATGGAAAGTTAAATTGATGAGATGTGAAGGCTAGTGTAGGGCTATGGAGTCAGAAAGAGAGAGAGAGAGAAGGGAGAGAGAGAGAGAGAGAGAGAGAGAGAGGTCGGTTCTCTCCTCTTTAAAAGAAAACAAGCATGCATTGCATGTTGTGTTGTAAGGAAAGGAACTGAGAAGCTAAGAAGAGTTTAGAGCAAGAAGAAGGATCAAAACCGTAGCAAGAAGGTGAGAAAAACTCAAAATTTTCATTTTTCTCTCTCTAGAATATTGCATTATTTGGAACTGTTTTAGAGTTATTCTTTTAAGTATAATGCTTAATATATGTTTAGAAGTGTTTTAAACATGAAAATAAGTCTTGAAAACACCTAAAAACACAAGACCCAGAAGCTACGGCCATTGATGACCTTGCTTGAAGTAGGTTTGAACCAACTTACACTAAACCATTTTTGGCTTACCAAGGCTTCAAGCCGAGACCATGAGGATGCTAAGAACCTACACCCGCGATCATGAAACCTAAGAAGTGACCCTCAAATATCGAGTTGCAAGTTTCGGGCTTTAAACCCAACACCTCAACTACACTTCAAAGCATATTTAAATGAATGAAAACTGAATCCCTATGACTAGGGGATCGAAACAAGACCAACTCTATGAAAATTAATTGAGAAATGAGTGTGAACCGTTGAGTTGCAGTTCTGGTTATCAAAACTTGGACCGAGCAACTGAACCTAATTCGAGCCTCTAAATCAATGCAAAACAACGCTTTGCGACCTTAGGAGTTTATTAGAAAAGAAAACTAGAGAAAATGGAGTTGTAAAATGCCACGAAATTCGAATAAAAAAATTAGGGTTTTGCAGTCAACAGTGTCAACTTCGTGAGGAAGATGACACTGTTCGGATCGGATTCGGGTCGGATTACGGGTTTGGGTCAAAACCGGATCCAACGGGTCACAGGTTATGTAAACGGTGACGTTTTGTTGTTAATGTTTTAAAACATTAGGGCTGACTGTCATCACTGACGTCAGCATTATGTCAAGAACCGACCAGACCGATTAGTTTGCAACTGAACCGGACCGGTTCACTTAATATTAAACTGAACCCTTTGGTTTTCTAAATTATTTAAAATTAAATAAACCAAAGCTTTAGTTATTTGCGGATTGACCCCAGAACTTCTGGACAATCCTACTGTGGCCCAACTGATGAAGATTTTATGCAATTAAGCCCCTAGAAAAATAATTAATAATAATAATTAATTTAATTATTTAATAAATGAAGCAAAATTTCTATTTTGCCCCTGAGTTATATATGAAGCAAATGAAGTCCAAATTAAACATATGAATAGTATATCCTTACTATTTTGGATATTCTGGGACTACTGGTGGGGTTCGTTTTACTAGACGGGGCCGAAAAAATAAAGACACGTAAAGGGGTAAATGACCAAAATACCCCTTGTCCAAAAATTAACAAGTTATTAGTGTATTCCTACTATCTCGGACCTTCTGAGTCCAATGGTGAGATCCAAATTATGAAACGAAGTACGAAAAAATGTGACACGTAAAACGATAAATGATCATTTTGTCCTTTTGCATACAAAAGTCCGAATTAAATTCTAGGAAAGCCTAAACCGACTTTCTTCGACACTCCGGACTCAATGGTAGAGTCTATTCGACTAAAAGAAATGTCTAAAATAAAAAGACATAAAATTTGATGAATAGCATCTATCAGATGACTATAAATTAGAGTAATGCCAAAGTACTAATACTAAGGCGTGTACGAGAAATAAAATACGAAAAGACACAACACGTGAATATGTCAAATAAATAACTTTAATTCAAAGTTAATGGAGCTACCAGAAGAGTATAAATTGAAATAAATTAAATCTCTAACACATTAAATTGTGTCATAAGTTGAGAGTACAAGTTAAGTTAAGTACATATGAAATTATGAAATTGTTTTAGGATCTAATACGATTTAAGCATAAGTTAAGGAATATCGAGATGATATTACAATGAATGTGAAGTTGATGAGATGTTTATGAATTGTTCTTAGGAACTACAAGGAAAGTGGGAAAGCGCATTTTTAGCACTAACCCTAAAGGACCAAGGTGAGTAACCCTGTGTTTGAAGTGGAGATTTAACTCCATGAATTTAAAAAGGCTTTAAATGCAAAGATATGAAATGTTTGAAATTCCAAATTCAGTATTTACATGATTCAGTTTTTAATTGTTCTGTTTTATAAGTCTATTTTGACATGCTCAGTGATTGGTTTTCCACAACAGTTTTTCCTTCAAATATATTAATGCATGTCTAGTTAAAATGCAATTATTGTTAAATATCCTAAATTTGCTTATTTCAAGTACACGAAGATTTTACGAAGTTATGAAAAGTATCTATGAAAAAAAAGTCACATGATGAATGTTTTTATAAGGTAATGGTGCATAAGCACACAGGCAGTATTTTGAGTTTCTTCGGAACTCATTGACCTGTCCAGAGTCACATAGTCAGCATTTTGGGTTCTCATTGTAACTCATTGACCTGTCATGTGAAATGCCCGGTAGCAGGATCTAATTCCCCAGGCAAATGAGATATCTCTATTTATACGTAACATGGGAGTCTAGTTCGAAACAGATTCCACTAAGAGAAGTGATAAGATGTTATGTTTTAAGAATGGAAACAGGTTTTACCCTCCTTCCACTATGCATATGTTGAGTTTTATATACTCTATTTAAGAAATACATGTTATATTATATGTTTTGAAGTTCACACGTATAAGTATAGCTTGAATATTTTAAATGTTTCAAAGCTATCTGTTTTATGAAATGCATATGTTCGAGTCATATACTCTATTTGACTAAGTACGAATTTAGCTTGAGTACTTTAAATGTTTCAAAGCTATCATTTTAAGAAATGAAAATATTCTATGTTTAAGTATACGAACAATTGGCAGTGAATGTTTTACAAACTTTTATGTACTAAAAACCACTGCTAGTTGAAAACCCCATGACAAATATTGGAATTGCTCACAAGCTTAGATTAGCTTACCCGGACTTTGTTCGGATCCCCCTTTCAGGTGACTGACAGCAGTCGAGTTTTGAAGACGGTGAATCTGCCGGCTTATAGGAGTTATGATTAGATGTTTCCTTTTTGGGAGTTATGTAAAATTATTAGCACTTATGTTTTAGATATAGTACGATAATATGTATAAACCCTACAGGGTAACTAATGTTGATGGATGTATGATATAAGTCTTTAAAATTTTAGTTATACTTTGAATGTGTAACCATGTATGCTATGTATAGAGCGGCAATATCGGACGGATGTGCATAATTTAAAATGAGAAAAAGAAAAGAAAAAG
This sequence comes from Nyssa sinensis, assembly GCA_008638375.1. Lineage (NCBI taxonomy): Eukaryota > Viridiplantae > Streptophyta > Magnoliopsida > Cornales > Nyssaceae > Nyssa > Nyssa sinensis. The sequence continues at coordinate 2,589,442 of CM018042.1, read as the reverse complement.
TTTTTCACACTTCCGCAAAACGCATGTTGCACATCTATTTGATACCGCTGCTTATGTGAGCCTTTGTGTCACGACCCGAAACCCACCCCGTGCGGATTTTCGGATCGCAACCGCCGCCCCGAGACCCGAAGGCCCCGAGACAAGGCTCGCATCTGCAGCGGTATCGAATAGATGTGCTACACATGATTGCGGAAGCGTGAAAAACTTTTTTCTTTTCTTTTCTCATTTTAAATTATGCACATCCGTCTGATACTGCTGTTCCATACATAGCATACATGGTTACACATTTAGAGTATAAAGAAAACTTAAAGACTTCATACATCGACACAATACATATTCAGTTGCCCTGAGGGCTTATTACATATTCTTACTTTGTCTATTAATACAAAATGTACTACTAATGTTCGTAGGTTCTTCAAGAGAAACTACTTAAGCATATCCTTCCAAAAACAGCTAGACTCATCGTCATTGTCCTTAAGACCCTGTCTGCTACATCACCTGAAAGGGGGGGTCCGAACAAAGTCCGGGTAAGCTAATCTAAGCTTGTGAGCAATTCCAGTGTTCGTCATGGGGTTTTCAATTAGCAGTGGTTTTTAGTACATAAGAGTTGTAAAACATTCACTGCCAATTGCTTATACAATTTAGAATACAAAGTACATGCATTCTTAAAACAGATAGCTTTGAAACATTTAAAGTATTCAAGCTAAACTCGTACTTCGATAAATAGAGTGTATAACTCAAAACATATGCAATTCAAATACCTTGGAACATTTAAGATATCCAAGCAGAACTCGTACTTCATCAGATAAAGTATATAAACTTTAAATCACATAAATATGTATTTGAAAATGAGGGTAAAACCTGCTTTCATTTCCAAAATCACTTGTCATCTTTTCTCTTTAATTAGGTGGAATCTGTTTCGAACCAGACTCCCATTTTACTGCCAATACTGTCGATCTCATTTGCCTGGGGGATTAGATCCTGCTACCGGGCATTTACTGTTGAATCCCGAAGGATTTCAACCTTCATAGGGGGTGGTACTTAGTACCGTTTATCTTGTAAAACATTTATCACATAACTTCTTCAATAGATACTTTCATGAGTATTTAAAAACATGAAATGTATAATTTCTACAATAGGACTTCAAATACTTGTAACTATCAAATTCAGGATATTTAACATAATTTGGCATTTAAAACTTTAGACATGCTGAAATATGTTTTAAGAAAACTATGATAAATACCAATCACTGAGCATGTCATATAGAGTTATAAAACAGTACAATTAAAAGCTGAATCATGTAAATACTGAATTTGAACTTCAAATACTTCATATCTTTGAACTTAAAACTTTTTCAAATCCATGGAGTTAAATCTCCAATTCAAACACAGGGTTACTCACCTTGATTCTTTAGGGTTAGTGCTAATAATGCGCTTTCCCACTTTCCTTGTAGTTCCTAAGAACAATTTATAAACATCTCATCAACTTCATATTCATTGTAATATCATTTCGATATTCCTTAACTTATGCTTAAATCGTATTAGATCCTAAAATGATTTCATAATTTCTTAGGTACTTAATTTAACTCGTACTTGTAACCTATGACATAATTTAATGTATTAGAAATTGAATTTATTTCAATTTATACTCTTCTGGGAGTTCCATTAACTTTAATTTAAAGTTATTTATTTGACATGTTTACGTGTCGTGTCTTTTCGCATTTCGTTTCTCGTACTTTGCCTTAGTATTAGTACTTTGGCATTATTTCAGTTCATAGTCATCTAACAGATGCTATTCATCAAATTTTATGTCTTTTTATTTTAGACATTTCTTTTGGTCGAATAGATTCTACCATTGAGTCCGGAGTGTCCAAGAAAGTCGGTTTAGGCTTTCCTAACATTTAATTCGGACTGTTATATGTAAAAGGGCAAAATGGTCATTTATCGTTTTAAGTGTCACATTTTTCTGTACTTCGTTTCGTAATTCGGACTCCATTTTTGAGTCCGGGCTGTCAAGGAAAGTCAATTTAGACCTTCTCTGATCTCATTTCGGCTTTAGGGTACCAGGGGTATTTTGGTCTTTTTACCCCTTTACGTGTCTTTATTTTTCGGGACTCCATTTCGTGTTGTGGACCTCACCATTGGACTCAGAAGGTCCAAGATAGTAAGAATACACTAATAACTTGTTAATTTTGGTCGAGGGGTATTTTGGTCATTTACCCCTTACGTGTATTTATTTTTTTCGGGCCCTGTCTCGTAAAACGGACCCTACCATTGATCTCAGAATGTCCAAAATAGTAAAATTATACTATTCATATGTTTAATTTGGACTTCGTTTGCTCTATTTATGCCACAAGGGCAAAATAGTAATTTAACCTTATTTATTAAATAATTAAATTAATTATTTAATTATTTTTCAGGGGCTTTATTGCATAATATTTCCCTCAGTTGGGCCATAGTAGAGTTTCTCAGAAACTCTGGGGTCAGTTCGTAATAACCAAAAGTCTTGGTTTATTTCATTTTAAATAAAACAGAAAACTAGAGGGTTTAGTTAAATTGGAAGTGAACCGGTCCGGTCTGGTTGTAAACCAACCGGTTCAGTGGGTTTATGACATAATGCTGACGTCATGATGACGTCAGCCCTGATGTTTTAAAGTTTAAACAAAACGTTGCCGTTTTAAATAACCCATAACCGGATGGATCCGGATTTAACCCAGGCCCGATCCGAACCATAGCCCGACCCGACCCGAACAGTGTCGTCTTCCCCACGAGATCGACACTGTTCACACCGAACCCTAATTTTTTTCAGTTTGATTTTCGTGATGTTTTACAATGCCATTTTCTCTGTTTTCTTTTCCAAACTCTTCCTATCATCTTAATACATGTTTTTGCATTAATTTAAAGCTTCGAATATGGTTCAATCGTTGGGTTTAAGTCATGATAACCCGAACTGTAAGTCGGTCATACATGCTTATTTCTAGGCCAAAACCCTTGGGGTTTGTTTCTTTATGATCTATTTTCCATGTAGTTTAAATTTCTATTTTCATATACTCGTTTAGATGGGGTTTCGAAAGGTTGGTCTCCACACCCGTATCCTGCAACTGATTATTTGAGGGTTAGTTTTTGAGCTTTTTGATCTCGGTCATGAGTTTTTATAACCCTCATAACTTCTTCTTGAAGCCTTGATAAGCCAAAACAAGTTTAAAGGAAGTCGATTCAGACCTGCCATGGGCAAGGTCTTCAATGGCTGTCCTAACTGGGTTCCGTGTTTTTAGGTGGTTTGAAGCTCAAAATCCATAGGTAAACAAGTCTAAATATGTTCTACATATCATATATATAAAATGAAAGCTTTAAATCAGTTTATATATAGAGAAATTCTAGAGAGAGAAAATACTGGTTTGTGTTCTCTCATCTTTTTTTCCTTCGGTTTTCTCCCTTTCTTCTTGCTTTGAATCCTTCCTTAGCTTCTCAATTCTTCTTCTTTTGGTTTCTTTTGCAAGAAGAAAGCATAGTTTGCATGCTTGGGATTTTATAGAGAAAGTGACCTGTCTCTCTCTCTCTCTACTGTTCTCTCTCTCCCCTCATGAACTCATGGCCGAAATCCTTCACTTCTCAATAAATTTTCTTACACAAATTAAATTTTGCTTTTCCCATTCAGCTTTCTCTTGGTTTTTTGCAAGATATTTCATATATATATACATATAATATAATACACACACTTATATGGGAAGAAACACACACTAGCCGACACACACATACACACTGTACTGTTCACACACTGTTCACACACTGTTCATATATGTATATAATTTATACATATATATATCCTCCCTTGTATACATGTATTTATATATATATATATATACATATTTTTACACATTTCATAATATACACACACAATACACCATAATGTGTGTATATGTGTGTTTATTTATATTTAATTTTTAACAATTAAATATATTCCAATATTTTACATTAATTAATTATTTAATTAATTAACTTTTCTCTTTAGTGTAAAAACCTTTACACAACTTTTTCATTGTCTCGTAATGCGTGCCCTATGACCCGGTATTCCGGGTCAGGATATTACACTTTGCCCAAGGGTCCTCGGGCCTGAGGGTGGCGGGCACGATCCAGTGATCCGCAGAGGGTGGGCTTCGGGTCGTGACACACACCATCATGCATCATGTTTCCACCCAATATGCGTCAAATTGATGTTAAAACGGGAGTGATACAGTTACTCCCTACATTTCATGGTTTGGAAAATGAAAATCCATATGTGCACATTAGAGAGTTTGAAGAGGTAGTTGCGACTTTCCATAGTCAAAATGCAACAGAGGACATTGTGAGACTTAAGTTTTTTCCTTTCTCTTTGAAGGATAGAGCTAAGAGTTAGCTATACTCACTGAGACCACGGTCGATTGGATCGTGGAATGAGATGACTCAGATTTTCTTTACTAAATACTTTCCCCAACATAAGACTAATGCTTTTAAAAGACAGATCTCCACCTTTGCACAAAAGGATAGTGAGACTTTGTATCAGTCTTGGGAGAGATTTAAGGAATTATTGAGTATGTGCCCTCATCATGGGTATGAGAGTTGGCGTCTAGTGAGTTACTTCTATGAGGGAGTTACAGCTAGAGAGCTTTAATTTGTAGAGATGATGTGTAATGGTGAGTTTTTACAAAAAGATCCCGATGAGGCCATAGAGTACCTTAATAAGCTTGCTGAAAAAGCTCACACTTGGACAGGACCTAGTGCTACTTAGAGCACAAGTAGGTCACGACCTACAGGGAACCAAAATGGTAGTGGAATTTACCATCTTAGGGAGGAAGACAACTTGAAGGCTAAGGTAGAGATACTCACTAGGGAGTTAGAGGTGTTAAAAGCTAGGGACTTAAAGCCAACACACTTGCCTAATCATGCAGAGTCTTTTAGACCATATTCGGTGTGTGACAAGGTAGATCACGTCGCCCAAGATTGTCCTACATTTGCTGAGATGAGAGGGATGTATGAGGAACAATGTAATACCTTAGGTATGTACAAGAAGCCTTTCACACCCTTCTTTGAGACCTAAAATCCGGGGTGGCGCAATCACCCCAATTTTAGCTGGAAGTTTGAAAACCAGCCACCTGTACCACCACTTGCACAACCCCCTAGATCATACCCTGCACCATATCATGCACCATATCATGCATCTTCATCTTCTAGGAATTCTTTAGAAGACACTTTGCATGCTTTTATTGAAGCACAGGGTAAGACTAACCAAAAGTTTGAATCTTTGATTACGCAGGTTGTGGAAGAAAACAAGGAGATAAAGAGTCAAGTGTCCAAATTGATAAGCTTTTTGAGTGTGAATGTGCGAGGTAAATTCCCTTCCCAAGCCCAGTCCACACCCTATGGTCAACACATGGCGCAAGAGAATTTGAAGGAGGTGAACGCCATTGTGACTCGAAGTGGTAAGTCATTACATATCCCAACAATGGACAAATCAGGGGATGTGGAAAAGGATCAAGATGGTAGTAATATCGAGCTGCCCAAGGAACGAGAGGTGACAAAGAGCCCTGTTAAGGAATTTGACATCGCCATCAAAGACAAGAAAGGAGTGGAGAACGTAGTGGCTGACCATCTCTCGAGGCTCACATTTGAGGACACCTCTGACCACCTACCAATCAGGGATGATTTTTTCGATGAGCATTTACTTTCTATTACTTCTCTACCATAGTTTGCTCATATTGTGAATTATTTGGTTGCAGGTGAGATACTGGTGGATTGGAGCGCTCAAGATAAGAGGAAGTTCTTGAATGAGGTACGCAATTTTTATTGGGACCCAGGAAAACTCAGGTCTAGGTGGACATGCCCCTTTATAGTGAAAAATGTTTTGAAAATGAGGTAGTAGAAATAGAGGATCCCAAGGATGGTCGGGTTTTTAAAGTAAATTGTCAGCGCCTTAAAGTTTTAATTGATAGGCAAGTTCCGGAAGTGGAAGACATTCCACTTATGGACCCGGTCTATCAACCTTGATCGTGCCATGTAGGTATGTTCTTCTTTTATTTTGTTTTATTTTATTTTATTTTATTTTATTTATTTTATTTTGTTTTTGTTCTCTTTTATTTTCGTCCTTTTTCTTTTTGTTTGCTGTTGTTTTCTTTATTTTTATTTGCAGGTTAATTTCATTTTGTCAGTTCAGGTTGCCATCTTTGGTGTTTAGCGAGCTGCCCACGTCACACATCAGGTGTATTCTCCCCTTTTTAGTACCCTCTATTCAATTTTGATTGTTAAACATTAAGGACAATGTTTCATTTAAGTTGGGGGGTGGTGGTTGCAAATTCAACATTTAAACTGCTGTAGCACATTTTCATGTGTCAAAATTTTTTTTTTAAAAAAAATTGCATCACACGTGCATCTTTTTCACATGAGTACTCATTCTTATTCATAGCCATTTTTGTGAATTTTCCAAATCCACCATAATCATTCTGCTGAGGCATTCATAGAAATTTTAATGCACTTATCCAAACTTTGTGGTAAGATGGTGGTTTGACACATGTAGCTAGAGAACTCTTTTGCTTAAGTATTTATGTGAGTTTTGGAGGGAATTGAGAACCTACAAATGTAGAAAATTGTGATAAGCGTTCATTGATCTGTTGAATTGGGCACTTCTTTTGAGAATATCATTACATGGTTGGTGGTGTGACGGCGGATATACTTAGGATATGACGAAGGTCAATTTAGGACTAACATTTGAGTCTTTCAAGCTAACCCTTCTCATCATAGACCCTTAGTAGCCAACTTTGAGCCAATAAACACATATAGTTTTTTGCATATGCCCACATCATCCATACCTCTCCACATTGGAGTATAGCCTATACCTTGATTTTCCTACCCTTTTTGCTTCCAAGTGTGTACTAGGTGTGGAATTCGCATTTCTTGTCTTTTGTGTTGAATTGAAAGAAAGCAGAAAAAGAAGAAGGAAATAGTACACGTGCAAAGTGTTCAGTTGGGTGAGCATCAATTCCCAAAAAAGAAAAAAAAAGGAAAATAAAAAAAAATTAAAAAAAAAAAGAGAAAGAAGAGGAAGAAGAAGGGGAAGTATTGTTATTCAGTGATCTGAAAAGTTGAAGAGTACATCAAGTGAGAAGTTTGGTTTTCTATGAGTTTTAATGAAATTCTCTTAGTATGTACTTGGAAGTTTTTGAATCTTTTTTATCATTTTCTTCATATAGCCCTAACCCGAGCCACGTTACAACCTTTTTTATGTTGATCGTTTTGATCCTAAGTAAGTTTGTGGAAAGAGTGTTGGAAGTCTCATTTGTTAGTGTTCCTATCATAAGATCAATGTTTGCTTGCTGTTTGTCCATAATTGCCTAATTTTTCATTGAGCGTGTACACCCCTTGTTAACTCCATAGAGAGAACCCTTACACGAAACACTTTTATGCCTGTGAGATATGGAGTTAAACCTTTTGCTTGAGATGTTCTTGATGTTGCATGTGTCATGGTTTGTGGTTAGATAGATATGGTTTGGAGCACACACACACACTCTGTGGATTGCTATAAGTGGATTGATTGTTATAGGGTTATTAAATTCCTGAGATTGCTTTGATATGCAAATCTGAAAAGTGGGATTAGATACCGTCTGTATGTGAACTACTTTAGTCTCTTTTGCTATTTTTGCATGAAAATTGCTAAGGACTAGCAATGAGCAAGTTGAGGGGTGTGATGAGTGCGCAAAAGTGCACTCTAAATACCCTATTATTAGATTAAAATGCTAGAATGTGACCCTATTATGAGAGCATAATATTTAATATTTTTAATTCATTCATATTTAGTTTTATGATATATTCTCTGTTTAAGTGAGCTAATTAATATATTTATTGAATTAGGGAAGTATTGAAGGAAAAAGAAGAGCTATGGAGAATATTGTGCAATTTTTAGTTTTTAGGTAAATTCGATCTATGGAATTTCAATTGAGATTTGGATAGAGTTAGAGTTTCAGAATGAGAAAGTGGTATTCATGAAGTTTTTAGAGGACGTCTTGGGCTTTTCAGAAAGGTCTGGTTTGCAAAAATCGGAGTTCGTTTGGGCCTCCAAACAGTGTTTCAAAGACGGGCCTAGAAAGCTGCTCCTAACCTGTCCGATCAGCTAACTTCAAGAGGCCATAACTTGAGCTTCCAAAGTCTAAATTAGGTGATTTTTCAGCCTAAATTATCTATTCATCTAGGGCTACAACTTCCGTGAAGAGCCTGAGTCAAGATTCAGTCTTTGTCTGATAGAAAATGGAGCCTAAAGTTGGTAGCTACTGGCTGTGCGCGGGATTGGGTAACTACAAGAAAAGAAAAAGAGAAAAAATGAAAAAGAAAAGTCAAAACAGGTGTGGCACGGCTAGGTCTGAAGCAGAAAACAAAAGCAAGGAAAAGAAGAAAAAATGTCAAAAAGACGAGAAGTGGGGTCCATGTGGTGAAAAGTGAAAAGAAAAGAAAAAAAGAGAAAACAAAAGAACCATGTGGTGGCTGGGATTCGGCTTTTAGGCGGAGACGGCAAGCCAAAGAAAGAACAAAAAAAAAAAAACAAAAAGTGTGGTGGGCACGCTGGAGTTAGAAGCCATCCAAAGCCCAATGATGCAAGGTCCCGGGGCTGTAGGGCTTAATGCTCTAAGAGATTTAAAAGGAGAGAACAAGGGGCGGTGTTGAAAAAAAAAAGACGGGAAAAAAATAACAGGAGGCGGCGCGCAGCAGTTCTGGCACAGGGAAAGAGAGCCGCAGGTCACCTTATTGCACAGTTTTTTCTCCATAAAATTTACGTTGTGAAGTGTATTTATGGGTAACTAAATTTTTAAGTAGGGTTAGGGATGAACTTGCATATTTGATAGTATTTTTAATTTATTTTTGATTCATGTACGTGGTTTTTATTTATTAAAATTCTTTGGTTGTCATTCGTAATTTATTATTGAGTTTTATTTTCTGAATAATTAAAGGGTTCAGTCTGTTTATAGATTCAGTCATGCTTTTTCTATTGAATGGATTAATGCTTTGATTATTTTTGGATCAATTAATTTTTCATATTGATTTAATTCTTTGCTGCAATATTGCTCGTAAGGTATATTGTCGTCGTTGGGTTTTTTCAATGTGGATAACAATTTGAGTGATACAAAAGTGATGAATGATTTTTCAAAGGGTTACATTTGGTTAAATTTTGGGTTATAATTCTATATTTTCTGATTGAGATTTTTAAAATTAAATTCTTAATTGAGTTAGCAGTGAATTAAAAATAATTGAAATACCGGATATGTGCAAGGGATTCCCGAAGCTCTATTGTTCGTTAAATTTGAACACTTTGTCTGTCAATCACTTTATTTAATTTTAATTTGCATTCAAAATCACTTTTTATATTTTTATTTTCTCGTGAAGTGTTTAATATTTCTTTTTAGTTTCAGAAATTCTGTCTATTATTCTTTTAAATTTGTCTCCCTGTGGAATCGACACCCCAAAGCTACACTACAGCGACCGCGTTATTCTTTGGGCGTAATCAAGAACCAACTATCAAACTGGCCAAATAAGCCGTACTACCTACTGGAACTACTTCAATACCCATTTTGTCTAGGCTTTGAATCAATTCCTTTTGTGTGGTAATCATGCAAGCGAGACTCCCAGACCTTCGGCTTAAAGCATCGGCTACCACATTAGCTTTGCCGGGATGGTATTGGATCGTCATGTCGTAATCCTTGATTAATTCAAGCCATCAACGTTGTCTCATATTCATCTATTTTTGGGTGAAAAAATACTTTAGGATTTTATGATCAGTGAAGATCTCACACGTTTCCCTATATAGGTAGTGGCGCCAAATTTTTAAGGCAAACACCACTGCTGCTAACTCCATATCGTGGGTAGGATAATTCTGTTCGTGCGGTCGAAGTTGTCGAGAAGCATAGGCAATAACCTTACCATTTTACATCAAGACAAACCCTAAGCCCTTATAAGAGGCATCACTGTAAATGACAAACTTCCCTTCCTTGGAGGGAATAGTCAAAACGGGTGCTGATGTAAAATTTTCCTTGAGTAATTGAAAACTCTACTCCTGATCATTTGCCCAAACAAAGGGAACATTATTTTTGGTCAGCTGAGTGAGTGGCTTTTGCTATCTTAGCGAAATCCTTAACAAATCGACGATAGTAGCCTGCCAACCCGAGAAAACTTTGAATTTCTGTTACAGTGGTTGGCTGGGGCCAATTTAGGATGGCTTCTATTTTTTGTGGGTCAAAAACAATACCTTCTTTAGAAATAACGTGCCCCAAGAAGGTAATGTTAGATAGCTAGAACTCACAATTCAAAATCTTGGCATATAGCTTATGCTCCCGTAGCATCTGCAGTGCTATCCTTAAGTGGTTCTTATGTTCTTCCTCATTCGGCAAATAAATGAGGATATCATCGATAAAGACAATAACAAAATCATCCAAGTACGGTTTGAAGACCCGGTTCATCAGATCCATAAATGCGGCAGGAGCATTAGTCACGCCAAAAGGCATAACTAAAAACTCATAGTGGCTGTAGCGAGTCCGAAAGGCTGTCTTCGACACATTATCATTTCTAATTTTAAGTTGATGATACCCTAATCTCAGGTCAATCTTAGAAAAGACACTGGCCCCTTATAATTGGTCGAAAAATTCATCAATGCGCGAAAGAGGATACTTATTCTTGATCATCACCTTGTTGAGTTCTCGATAGTCAATACACAGTCTTAGGGAGTTGTCTTTCTTTTTCACAAATAGTACAGGTGCTCCCCAAGGTGATACACTTGGTCGGATGAACCCTTTATCCAACAACTCTTGCAGTTGAGCCTTCAGCTCTCGCAATTTTGATGGAGGCATTCGATATGGAGTTTTAGATATTGTTTGAGTCCCGGGTATGAGATCAATTGTGAATTCAATCTCTCGATCAACCATCACATTTGGTAGATCCTCAAGAAATACATCGGGAAACTCACATGCTATTGGCACTTCTGTCAACGGTGGAGCCTGAGCTTGGGTATCTAGGATACTACATAGATTCCCATGACATCCTTTCTTCAATCATTTCCTCACCTGGATGGCAAAGATAAGATATGGCGGAGGGGTTACGTCATTCCCTTTGAAGGTGAACACCGATCTTTTCAGGTGTTGAAACAACACATTTTTCTTAAAACAGTCGATAGCAACATGATTAAGGGATAACCAATCCATGCCTGAGATTAGGTCGAACCCTCTTATAGCTAAAGGTATTAGGTCTACCAAGAGTTCTTGATCTCCAATCACCCCACTGCAATTCTTAAGTACTGTGGACCCAATCATAGAAGGTCCAGATGAAATTTGTACTGCTAAGAGATCATCTAAGGGTTCAAGTGTTCTAAGCAATATATCAGCAAAATATGGAGATACAAAAGAATGTGTGGATCTATAATCAATCAACACATGTGCAAAGAGTCCACAGATTGGAAGTATACCTACCACCACGATGTCATGACCCGAAATCCACCCTTTGCGGATCTCGAGTCGCGATCGCCGCCCTTCGGCCCAAGGGCCTCAGGACAAGGGTCGCATACGCAGCGGTATCGAATAGATGTGCGACATGTGGTTGCGGAAGCGTGAAAAGTTTTTCATCATTTTTTTTTCTTTTCTCATTTTAAAAATTTGCACATCCGTCCGATACTGCCGCTCTTCACAATGGTACACATGATCATACATTCAGAGCATAACTAAAAACTTAAAGACTTTATAAACAATACATGTTTAACTGACCCGTGGGGCTTATACATAACAGAGTACCACTTTATTAATACAAGATTTCATACTTAAAGTTCGTAGTGCTAGTCAAAAGAGCTACTTGAACATGACTTCCCAAAAATGGCAGATTCATCATCATCGTCCTCAAATCAAAACTACCGCTAATCATTTGAAAGGGGGGTCTGAATAAAATTCGGGTAAGCTAATCTAAGCTTGTGATTAATTCCTGTACTTGTCATGGGGTTTTCAATTGGTAGTGGTTTAGCACATGAGAGTTTATAAAATACACACCACCAATTGCTCGTACGTTTAGAACGCAGAGTATATGCATTCTTAAAACAGATAGCTTTAAAAACATGTAAAATATTCAAGCTAACATACATTTCTTCGAGTAGAGTATATGCACTTCAAGGACATATAAACATGTATAATAAAATGGGGGTAAAAACCTGCTTCCATTTTTAAAATCATTTGTCATCTTTTCTCTTTAGTTAGGTGGAATCAGTTTCGAACCAGACTCCCATTTTACTGTCAATGCTGACGATCTCATTTGCCTGGGGGATTAGATCCTGTTATCGGGCATTTGTTCGTGTCATAGTTGAATCCCGAAGAATATCAACGCCGACTTCGTGTCATAGTTGAATCCCAAAGGATTTCAACTTCACACGCGGTACTTAAGTACCATTTGTCTTGTAAAACATTTATCACATGACTTCTTCAATAGATACTTTTCATGAGTATTTAAAACATGAAATATATAGCTTCTGCAATAGGACTTCAAATACTTGTAATAATCAAATTCAGAATATTTAAAGAGATTTGCATTTTACTCGGACATGCTAAATATTTTCAAGAAAAGAACTGAATATAAAAACATTTCATAAGCATGTCGTAACGGAATATTAAAAACAGGAATCGTATCAAAACTGAATTTGATATTCAAATACTTCACATAACTTGAACTTAAAACTTCATCAAATAGATGGAGTTAAAGCTCCAATTCAAACACAGGGTTACTCACCTTGGTCCTTAGGGTCAGTGCTAATAACGCGCTTTCGCCACTTCTTCTGTAGTTCCTAAGAATAATTCACATACAGTCTCATTAACTTCACATCACTGCAATATCACCTATTGATGTTTCTTAACTTATGCTAGGGTCGTATTAAATCCTAACTTTAATCTTAGGCGTTATACTTTTAAGGTATACTCTTCTGGTAGCTCTATTTACTTTAATTTAAATTTAATTTCTTCACGTGTTTACATGTCATGTCTTTTCGTATCTTATTTTCACGTACGAGCCTTAGTTTAGTACCTCGGTAGTGTTCCAGTTTATGGCCACCTAACTGATGCCATTCATCAAATTTTATATCTTTTGATTTTAGACATCTCTTTTGGTTGAATAGTCTCTATCATTGAGTCTGGAACATCGAAGAAAGTTGGTTTAGGCTTTGTTAGAGTTTAATTCGGACTTTTGTGTTTAAAAGGGCAAAATGGTCATTTACCTATTTGCATGTCATATTTTTTCGTACTTTGTTTTGTAATTTGGACTTCACCATTGAGTCCGGAATGTCGAAGAAAGTCAATTTAGACTTTCGCGGGACTCTGTTTGACTTTTGTAGCAGTAGGGGCATTTTGGTCATTTTGTATTTTTTTCTGGTCTTTATTTTTTTTTGGGACCTCGTCTCATGACGTGGACCTCACCATTGGACTCAGGAGGTTTGAGATAATAAGAATACACTAATAATTTGTCTTATTTGGACATCGGGCACATTAGGGGCAGTGCAGTCATCTACCATTTGAGTGTCTTTATTTTTCGGGGCTTAATTTTCCAAATCGGACCCCACCGTTGAGTCTGAAATGCCCGAAATAGTAAGAATACACTATTTTTTTATTTAATTTGGACTTCATTTGTGTCATTTAATGTCCAAGAGCGATTTAGTAATTTTACTTATTTAATAAAATAACTTAATAAATTATTTTATTATTTTATTATTTTTCCAGGGGCATAATTGCATAAATTTTTCAAAAATTGGGCCACAGTATAAATCTGTAAAACAGTTGGGAGTCAAACTGTAAATATCAAAAGCTTCAATCTGAACGGGTTGGTTCAGTTCAGATTTAAGTGAACTGGTTCGATCTCCATTGAACCAACCGGTCTACACGGTTCAATGCGTAATGCTGATGTTAGCCCTAATGTTTTAAATTTAAAACTAAAACAAAACGTCGTCGTTCCAATAAATGCGGTGGCCCTCCCGTCTCTTTACACGTGTCCCGAGTCAACTCATCCAACTCGGTTTTAAAACGACGAGTTGACTCAGCGTTGTCTTCCCCAACAATTCCACGACTGTTGCCCTAATTTTTTGGGTTTCTTCCTCTTTAATTTCGTGCGGTTTGGAGAGGGGTTTCCCTCTATTTTTCATTTCAAATTGTTCCTGACATCTTAGGGATCATTTTAACATTCGTTTGAAGGTTCAAAATGGGCTCATCAGTTCGGGCAGAAGGTTGATAATCCAACCTGCAACTCGTTCGTATACCCTCATTTCTGAGCCAAAAGTGATGAGGTTTGTTTTGTTGTGATCCCTTGGTCATAAGGTTTCAGTTTTCATTCATAAAAGTGGTTTTAGTTTCACGTTTTTGAGGTTGGTCTTGGGAACCCGTACCTGCTACTCTAATTTTTAGGGCTTATTTGTGAGCCATTTCTCTTAGTTTTTGTTGCAGTGTAAATCTCACATCACCTAGGTCAGGTCTAAGTAATCCAAACTCGGTTTAGTTTGGGCCGAATCAGACCCAGTTTGAAGGTGGTCATCCATGGAGGTAGTGTACTGTTCTTGGTGTTTTAGGGCTGTTTTAGGTTCTGTTTTCATGTATTATTTACGTACTAATATTCTAAACATCATACAAGCATAAATAAAACTCAAACAGCTTATTTACATGCACATATCCTAGAGAGAGAAATTTAAGTGTTTTTGTGGGTTTACCTTTTTAACACTGGTTCCTTTTCCTTCTTCCTTCTGATTATTTCCTTTCTCCTTCTCAGAACTCTCTCTCTCTCTCTCTCTCTCTCTCTCTCTCCCTCTCTCTCTCTGTCTTTTTCAGTATCTGAACTTTCGTGTGGTATGTGTGTATACAATTATGTATATAGGCGTATATAACCATATGTTTGATAATTGCAAAATCTGATTGCCCCACCAACTGGCTTTCCTCTTGCATGTTGCAGCAACTCTAATGAGTGCTTTTTCTACTCCACTGTTTTGGGCAGGCCATGTTTTGGCCGTGTGTGTGTGTTGTGTTTTGTTTGCATATATATATATATATTTATACACATATAATATAACACTCACACTCTAACACACTTGGAGCCACACACCTCTCACCTAACACACTGTACACACTTTAAATACACATATAATGTATATATATATATATATATATTTAATTTTTTTTTTATGCACATGCATGTATGCTTACAACACACACATGCATACATACTTGGTCACCTACACACAACACACCTTTAATATGTGTATGTGTGTGTTTAAATATTTTTCTATTTATTATATCTAACAATTAATTCCTTATATTAAATTAATTAATTATGTTAAATTAATTAATTTTTCTCTTAAGTGTAATAATCTTTGCAATAATTTTTTTCATAACCTCTAAATGCGTGCCCGTAGCTTACACTAGTATCAATGGTCGGCGGTTGTCGTGAAATTCTACAATCACTGTGGAACTAACCAAAATAGGTTGGTGATTGCAACGAAAGTGATGTACAATCGTCCTGAGTTTTTAGAACTATTACTAAAAGTCCACGCGTCGGGGTCGAAACCTACCTCGTTACTTAAGGTGTCGATTACTAATTTAACACCAATGGCATAATAGTCCCTAATTCAAACACACGGTGTTTGCAGTGGATGTATCTCAAGGCACCAAAGCAAACACTCATCTTGATCGTCTTTGCATCTCCTTGCCTTTATTCTGTGCAGAAGTAGTAGTAGCAGGTCCTTGCTTTACATTGTTGGTGACCGAAGTTGAAGCTTTCATGTCTTGTGGTGGTCGAGGGCAGTCTCTGATTAGATGTCCTTTCTCCCCACATCTATAGCAAGCACCCGTAAACCGGGGACATTCCCCTTTTTGAGTCAGGTGACAATGGGGGCATAGGGATCCTTCAGTACCCTTCCATTGGTTTCGGTTGCTATTATTTGTACCTCCAATCTTTTGTCTCTTAGACGGTTGCTCCCATCGGGAATTTCTTCCGTTCTTCTTCCATTCCAAGTCTTTGAACCAATTGAATTCTTTTATATCCTTTTCGATAACCAGTGCCTTATTTAAAACATCCGCGTATGTGCGTAACTTGAAAGCAGAAACTCGTATGCGAATGTTCATGTGAAGGCCTCGTTGGAACTTTCTTGCTTTGTGTTGTTCATCCTTCACGAGGGAAGGTATAAATCGTGATAGTGCTGAAAACTTGGCGGCGTATTGAATCACCGTCATGTCTTATTGAGTTAACTCCATAAACTCCTGGATCTTTTTTTCTCGTATTGTTGGAGGGAAGAACATATTGTAGAACTTTTCTACAAATTTACTCCAAATCATATGTGGATCTTCCTTCTGCATTTCTAGCCACCATTGGTACGCTTCCTTTTGTAACATGTAGGTGGCCAACTGAACTTTTACTCCTCAGTACACAGTAGGAGCTTGAAGGCTTTTTCCATGGCCATGATCCAGGATTCTGCCTCTTCCAGGTCAGTCACAGCATCAAAGGAGGGAGGCTTAAGTTTATGAAACCGATCCAACAATTCATTACTAATGCCTCTAGCTGGTTGCACTAGAGCTGGTACAGGTGGTACATGTGGTACTGTCGGTGTCCCCAATGAACTACCTGTTGATGTGGGCTGATTACTTTGTAAAGCCTTAGTCAACCCTTCAATTGCTTGGCAAACTGGGCCAAGGTTGCTTGTATCGCTCGTAATGACGCATCCTCTGCCGGTGCTTGAGCGTCCGTCTTGTTACTTCTAGTACGTGGCGGCATCTGAGGCAAAATAAGAATTAGTTTAGTAATCTTATTCAAGCGTCAAATCATTTGCCAATTCACGTATCAATGTGACATATGCTAACGACCCTAAGCAACCCTAAGCATTCCTATCCTAAAGTTTTGCTTTCCTAGCACGATAAGATACAACCTAATGCTCTGATACCAAGTTTGTCACATCCCATAACCCACCTTATGCGGATTACAATATGTGACCGGCCAGTTAGGCACCCATCATATTTTGTGCTTATTACAAATACTGATAGTAATCCTAACCTCGGGTCATTCACTTGTAATTTCCAAGTATGATGCATTCATTATATGAATGTTAAATAGCGAAAATTAAAACAAAGAATGTATACTAACTTGGCAGAGCATCTAACTAAATTCTGTATTTATATACATAAGTTAACAAAAGAAGTACATCATTGTACATGTTTGCAAAATATCCAAAAATGAAATGAAATACAAAAATAGGTTTCCATCATCAAGTCTGCCTAGCTAACTTCTAAATTCTTCTTAATCCTCACCACTGATGCTTTACCTGAAAAATGTTAAAATAATAGAATGAGCTTACATAAGCTCAGTGAGTAGCATAGGTTCTTGCCATGGGTTTAAAAACTAGTTCTTATGCATATGATGTCTAAATAAAATGCATGATCAAATGCAACTCAGTAGAACAGATCAGATCAGAACAGAACCAAACAAAATAGATCAAAATAGAGTAGGACAAAATCAATCCAAGACATATCATCAAATGTGCCTGAACCTCCCCCAGCTACCCATAAGTGGACCACTCGTGGGGCCTCTACCTTCTAGGGTCAGATTAGCGCAGAACAAGACAGTATTGAGCGGATGCTAAGTTCACCCCGCCTCTTAGCCAGCCATCCCATCCACTGATATACTCAATCCTGTGGTGGGCCCAGAGTAGACACAACATAACAAAACAAAATCGGACAGACTCTGAATGGCGTATAGTAGAACAAGAAAAACTCAAACAGAATCACAACAAGGGATATCAGAAGCGGGCCAGTATAGGATCATGCCACATGTAATGCAGTACAAAGAGTATGCTAGAAAGCAAATGCACTAAAACAGTACAGTATATAAAACAATTCAGTATATAATCAATGCAGTATAAAAATCTAGATAGTATAATACTTATACACTAAGTCAAGAGTTCGAGTTACTCACAGTTCGTTGAAAGTAGTTCAGAATCCCTTCCAGCTGATCCTAGGTCCAGGAGTCCTAGAAGAGTAATCACAGACATCAGTTATTGATGATAGTGTATTTTACCTATTTCACTAATTTCCTACAGCCACTAAATGGCAAGCTTGATGCTTCAACTAATGGGAATTATATTGGTCTAAGGGTGATGTGTATGAATTCAATGTTATGTATAATGAAACTCAAAAATCAAAACATGAATTTGGGTCAACCCAACTGTCGTAGCTTAGCCCCAACATGAGGTATTGGAGGAAAAATTATCAAAACGTGTGTCTGCTAGGGTTGGAGCTTCTTGAGGAATTTTTAAAAATATCTAGAGCACCACGCAACAAATCAACTCTTTGCAGCACACATGCGGCTAGTAAATTACTGGAAATTATGGTTGTTGTTAATTTGTAGATAGATGGTGTAGATCCCAACCAAAAGAAGTTGGAAAAACAGCAGTCAATTGCTGCTGGGGGTAGCCAATTCAAGGCAGTTGGAACAGCAGTCAATTGCTGTTGAGGTAGCCAATTCAGGATAGTTGCGTGTGGGAAGGTTGGTAGTCAGAGAACTTTAGCTGCTGTAACTTCTACTATTGGATTTGTCAACAAAATGGTGGAAAGGATAGTGCAGGGGCAAAAGCAATTTCTGCCACGGTAAGATAGCTGTTTGGGACAATTTTCCTTGATCAAAGACCTGCAATGAATTTATAACTAGCATATATATATATATATATATAATCTGTAGAAGACAACAAGTATTATATCAGAATTTCCTTTTTATTGGTTATGCATGAGCAGATCATGCATTGGACAGAATATAATTAATTTCCTATTTGCTGCAGAATTAAACACAATTTCCAGTTTTCCCCAGCAGCTGATCACTGTTATGACTAGAATATAATTTCTATTAGAGATTTTCAATTCAGAGAATCAGATTTATACCTACTTTCAGATTGGGTAGATCGTTAGAGAGGAAGGAAGTTAAGAAATCTTGAGCTGCAGTCGCTCAACCGCTGTTCTGCTCCAAACATTAGCAACCCGGAGCTGTTTCTTGCGCCCAAAAATTTGATCTGCACGGCTATATCAATTTACTGGTTTACTATATTGGAGTTAACCAACTCGGCTAGTCCTCAATTAATTTTACAGAGATTTAGATGACCCAGTTGGTGTTGCTAATGCGAAAACAGAACAGGAAATGTAAGAAGAATCAAATATCAGGGGAGGAACAGAAGGTATAGATCAGTCGTGAAGATCTAGAATAAAAAATCCCTTCGCAAGCACTGTTCAGTAGAAATTTATAAACAAATGGAAGGATATGGAAATGGAGTATGTCGATTGTTCAATGTGATTGTCGCCAGAACATTCTACCCATTTCCTGATAATTTCTCGCACGTGATCTAAACTCTACACACACACACATATATATATATATTTATTAGTTTTTATCATATTTCCTTTAAAAAAAGGGGCGACTGCAGCTTTTCTCTTTTTTTTTTTTTTTATTGTGTCATTCACTCATTTTATACATCAGCACAGAGCACAGGATTCTAACCTACTTTTCTTATGCCACTTCTGACTATTTATAAATTATGTATATGCCCTTTTAAATAAAATGGGACATTTTATTTATTTTAAATTTTTGGAGTATTACAAAACACATATCACTTACATACTCCATTACGGAGCTCCCGGGCATTTGGGTGGATTTCTTTTTTGATCAGCCCCACCTTTCTCTACTATGTGGACTGGTTGCTCAGTGTCAGAACTCCGGAACTGAAGTCATTTCCCAGCAAACTGGTTGATGTAGGATGCCCTGTAACATTGCAACTTTTTGGTTGATCGTGCTCTAGCTCCTGCCTTGGGAGCAAAGGCAGTCCTAACTATTGTATCACTGTAGAAGAAGGTAATGGTACTATTGTCAAATTTGTAGTCACCAAAATTAGTTTACAGTCCCCTAAACGGGCCCTTAGTTTCATGGGAATATCACTGATGTCAGAGTCACACTACCGGGTACTAGATAATCTAATCCATAATAACAAAGCAATTTGTACATAGTTTATAATCAAAACAAAAAGTGGTCAAGAGAAAAAATGTGTATCACTCAAAAATTCATTACATGAACTAATTATGGATGTACCACTAATTTCCAAAATAAATTCGTAATTATGGTAATATTCCCTGATGTCACACTTCTGATCTGTGGGTCTGCCGCTCTTCGTTGATTGTCAAAAACTCAAAAAGAGAGATTAGAGGGCCATCGAGTTGGCTCCGATGATAGACGCTCTGATGATAAAGTCAGTAAAAATAGAACGAAAACCAAAATTGAAAGAAATTGAATGATTGTAATTGAAAAGCGGACTTTAGGGTTTAATTTATATGCTACGAATTTCCTAAGTTGATTAGGATTTGGAGTCGTAAAGATAGGGATTTGATGATATCCGAGAATAGCAATTACTATGTTAGACTCTGTTTCCTTACTTCAAGGTCGGTAGATCATGTAAGACGGTGATCAGCTCAGGAGCCCTTTATGTGCGTGCCTCGTATTTCCTACTCTGGAGGGAAGACTAGAGATCTTGCAACATTCCCAACAAAGGAGATCTGAACCCTATGTGCCTGTCTGTTCTGGATAAGAGAACTTTTCTTGGTCTGTATGCGTAGGTGCTCTATATATACACGTGTCATGCTCGGATTGGTCTGTCTTTTTGTGGTATATCAGCTACTCCCCTCTTGAGTCTCAGTTTAACGCATTGCGTAACTGAGGTTGAGGGTTTCTGAAGAGTCACATGTCATAATTGTGAATGTGCTGCTTCGCCTTCTGCGGCAGTCGTTGATGTGACATTTATTGCACCAGCTATCGATTGGACTTTCGAGGCCATCATTTCCTTAACCGTCGCGACGGTTCAGAATCATTGGCCCCTATCACTCCAACCTTTTATAAAAGGAGAAGGAATGTGTGTGCGCCTTTTTTCTTCATTTCCATTATGTTCAAAAAACTTCGTCGCACATTGAGAAAAATAAACTGAGAAGATCTTCATCATAAGAAGCTTTTTCTCCGATCAAGTTTCCGATCAGGTTCGGTCTACTTTTGATCATCTTTCCTTCTTCTACTTTTCTTATTTTCTTCTTCTCCTTTAATTTCACATGTCAGCCTCAGACACCTTATTAGGCATAGGTTATGGCATAAAAAATTCTTCTGAGACGACTGTGCCATCAGAAGTTCAAATCATAGGTAGTAGCTCCTTCAGGGACTTAGAAAATAAGATAGTTGAGCATTCCTCCCTATAGCCCTGAACCTAGGATAGTAGAGGCTTTCATTGAGCCTAGAAATGTAGCGGGGAAAACCTCGGTTAGGCCGTCCCAAAGGGAGGAGGACGAAAGCGCCATCTGTAATATCCCGACCCAGGGATACCGGGTCATATGGCACGCACTACGAGGTAAAAAAAGATTGTGTAAAATCTTGAGACTCGAGAAAATAATTAATTAATTATATGAAATAAATATTTTAAATTTTAATTTAATATATTGAAACACACATTGTATGGAAGGCATGTTATATATATACATATATGTATGTAACCAAGCTTGTATGCATGCATGTATGAAAATAAAATAAAATATAAATAAAGGTATAAAGTGAACAGTAGTGTGAATGTATATATGTGTGTCGGCTGGTGTGTGTGTGTGTGTTGCCAAGTGTATATGTGTGTAGATATATATGTATATATTATATGTAAAATATCAAACAAAAATACAAAATAAATTTAATGCAAAGTGAAATGGGGAAGAGCAAAATTAAATGAAGCTAATGAGCTATGAGGGCTAAGCTAGAGCTATGGAGTCAGGTTGTAAAGAGAGAGAGAGAGAGAGAGAATGGAGAGAGAAAGGTCGGCTGCTTTTCTTTAAAAGGAGACAAGCATGCATTGCATGCTTGTTTTGAAAGAAAAGAAAGCTAAGGAACTGAAGGAGAAGAAGGGGAAGAAAACCAGAAAGAGAAAGACTTGGAACCCACGACCAAAATGAGAGAAATTTGGAAAATTATCATTTTCTCTCTCTAAGATTTAAAGCATGATATGAACTGTTTTTAAGTTGTCAAATATATATGATGTTAAATATATGTTTAAGACATGAATAAGCATGAAAATTTCATGAAAAACACTCAAAAAAATGACAAACCCAAGAGCGACTGCGAAGGATGACCTTCAAAAACAGGTCTGAAATGGGTGAAACTAAATGGGTTCTGACCTACCAAGACCTCAAGCTGAGGTCAAGAGGGTTTCAAATATACCACTACGCAATTCCAGAACCTAAGAACAACTGTAATACCCCGACCCAAAATATCGAGTCATAGGGCACGTATTTCGAAGTTATAAAAAAATAAGTGTAAAGATGTTTACACTTAAGGAAAATAATTAATTAATTTAAAATAATTAATTAATTAAGTTTATGAAATTGATTATTAATTAAAATAAATAGAAAATACACACATAAAAGTGTATTATGTGACCAAGCATGTGTAAGTATTTATATATGTATAATTATATATATATATATACATGTAATACTTGAATATAGGAAAAATAAAATAAAATAAATATAATATAAATATATATGCATGGTATGGCTGTGTGTATAATATACATTTATATATATATACATGGAGACATGGAGGTAAGGTGGGAGTTACCTATATATGTATATTATAATCAAGTAGGTGGGGAAGTATGGTAGGAAGTAAGGGAAGGTAAGGCCTGATTTGAAAAGGAGTATGGGAGTAAAATGAAAGGTGAATCAGAGGTAGTTATGAAGGGGCAAATCAGAATTGAGTGAGAGAATTATACATATACACTTAAATACATTTTATATACACACCTCATTTGCAACACACGAAAAGGAGAGAAAGAGAGAGAGGAAGAGTTCTGGGGTACTCAGTGGTGGAAAGCAAAGGGAAAAAGAAGAGAGAAACCAAAGGAGAAAAGTGAGAATACATGAAACTACCATTTTTCTCTCTCTAGATTTTCTCTATGTATAAACTGTTTTAAGCCTTCATTTTGTATATGTGATATGTAGAACATGTTTAGACTCGTATAAGCATGAAAACAAGCTATGAAAGCATAAAAAACCCTCAACCGTACACAAGGCAGCCATTGAAGACCTTGCTTGAAGCAGGTCTGAACCGACTGCCACCAAACTAGTTTTAGCTTACCGAGGCTTCAAACAGAGACCAAGAGGGTTCTAAAAACCCTACTACGCGATCACAAACCCAAGAAATGGACCTCCCATGGTGAGTTGCAGGTTTCGAGTTTTAAACCCAACACCTCAACTATACCTCAAAATTTGTTTTAAAGGCCAAAATGTGAAACCCCATGAAGAGGGGATCAAAACAAGACCAACCCTATGAAAATTAATTGAGAAATGAGTGTGAACCGTTGAGTTGCAGTTCTGGTTATCGAAACTTGAACCAAGCAACTGAGCCTAATTCGAGCCTCTAAATCAATGCAAAACAATGCCTTTACGACTTTAGGAGTTTATTAGAAAACAAAACAGAGAAAATGTGTCACGACCCGAAATCCACCCTGTGCGGATCCCCGGATCGTGACCCGCCACCCTCAGACTCGGGGGCCATTGGGTGGAACGGTCCTGTGAGCAGCGGTATCGGACGGCGGTGCAACTCGTGTTTTGCGGAAGCGTGAAAACTTTTTCTTTTCTCATTTAAAATTTAAGCACACCGCCCAGTACTGCCCCTATACTCATATGTACACACATGGTTATATAATCAAAGCATAACTAAAATTTTAAAGACTTAAATCATACAACCATCAACATTAATTACCCCTGTAGGGTTTATACATATTGTCGTATTGAATCTTAAACATAAGTGCTAATGAACTTTACATAACTCTAAAAAGGAACCATCTAATCATATCTCCATAAGTCGGCAGATTCACCGTCTTCAAAACTCGACTGCTGTCAGTCACCTGAAAGGGGGATCCGAACAAAGTCCGGGTAAGCTAATCTAAGCTTGTGAGCAATTCCAACATTCGTTATGGGGTTTTCAATCAACAGTGGTTTTAGCTCATAAAGGTTTATAAATCAATCACTGTCAATTGTTCGTATCTTTTGAACACAGAATATATGTATTCATAAAACTCATAGCTTGGCAACATGTAAAGTATTCAAGCTAACATATGCTTTTTTCATATAAAACTTGTAACTCTGAATACAAAGTATATGCATTCCATAAAACTCATAACTCTGAAACATGTAAAGTATTCAAGCTAGAAATGTGTTCTTCTTTAAATAGAGTATATGTGAACTCAAACATGTAAATATGAAAATGAGGATTAAAATCTGCTTTCATTGTCAAATATCTTTTCTTCTCACTTTTGCTCTTGGAATCTGTTTCGAACCAGACTCCCGTTTTACTCTTGTCGAGATATCTCTTTGCCTGTGGGATTAGATCTTGCTACCAGGCATTTGACAATCCATTGAATTCTGTAGAACCCAAAAGCTTGTCGACTCCACAGGATAATAGAGTCCCTTGCGAACCCCAATACCCTGTCTCGTGCTTATGCACAGTTATCTTGTATTTCAAGAAACTACTTTTATGTCATGGCTTCTTCTCATAAATACTATTTAAAAGTATTCAACACAAAGTATATAACTTTTATAATAGAACTTTCAATTCTCAGAATATACGAATTCAGAATATATCTCAGAGATTTTTGCAATTTAATAAAAGAAAACTCAAACATGCTAAGGCATATTTAAAGGAAACTGTAAGTAAGCCTGTTATCTGAGCAGAGTAATTTAAAATAGAAGGCGTATGAAAACTAAATTCGATAGTCAAATACTTTTCATGACTTGAACTCAAAACTTCTTTGAAATCCGTGAAGTTAAATCTCCACTTCGAATGTAGGGTTACTCACCTCGGTCCTTTAAGGTTAGTGCTAATAATACGCTTTCCCACTTTCCTGGTAGTTCCTAAGAACAATTCATAAACATCTCATCAACTTCACATTCATCGTAATATCATCTCGATATTCCTTAACTTATGCTTAAACCGTATTAGAGTCTAAAACGATTTCATAATTTCATATGTACTTAACTTAACTTGTACTCTTTACCTATGACACAATTAATGTGTTAGGAATTGAATTATTTCAATTTATACTCTTCTGGTAGCTCCTTTAACTTTAATTTAAATTTATTTACTTCACATATTTACGTGTCGTGTCTTTTCATAATTCATTTCCTCGTATACGCCTTAGATTGGTACTTTGGCATTACTTTAATTCATAGTCATCTGACAGATGCTATTCAACAAATTTTATGTCTTTTTATTTTAGACATTTCTTTTGATCGAATAGACTCTACCATTGAGTCCATAGCGTCGAAGAACGTCGGCTTAGGCTTTCCAAGAATTCAATTTGGACTTTTATATGTAAAAGGAGAAAATGGTCCTTTATCGTTTTATGTGTCATATTTTTTCGTACTTCGTTTCAAAATTTGGACTCCATTATTGAGTCTGGGAAGTCGAAGAAAGTCAATTTAGACCTTCTCTGGTTTCATTTTGGCTTTAGGGGTACCAGGGGTATTTTGGTCATTTTACCCCTTTACGTGTCTTTATTTTTCAGGGACCCCGTCTCGTGTCGTGGACCTCACCATTGGACTCAGAAGGTCCGAGATAGTAAGAATATACTAATAATTTGTTTATTTTGAACAAGGGATATTTTGGTCATTTACCCCCTTACGTGTCTTTATTTTTTGGGGCCTCGTCTCGCAAAACGGACCTTAACATTAGTCTCAGAATATCCAAAATAGTAAAGATACACTATTCATATGTTTAATTTGGACTTCATTTGCTTCATATATGACTCAGGGGCGAAATAGTAATTTTGCTTTATTTATTAAATAATTAAATTAATTATTTAATTATTTTTCTAGGGGTTTAATTGCATAGAATTTCCCTCAGTTGGGCCACAGTACAATTTTTCCTGAAGTTCAGGGGTCAATCCGTAAATAACCAAAGGTTTAGTTTATTTAGTTTTATATAATTTAGAAAACCAAGGGGTTCAGTCTAATTGAAAGTGAACCGGTCCGGTCCATTCATAAGCCAACCGGTTTATCCAGGTTTGCCACGTGATGCTGACGTCATGATGACGTCAGCCCTAATGGTTTATAAATTTAAATAAACATAATACCAAAACGACGCCGTCCAAATAACCTGTAACCCATTGGATCCGGATTTAACCCAGACCCGTATCCGACCTGTTCGCCCGACTAGAACAGTGTCATCTTCCCCACGGGATCGATACTGTTCCTCTCGAAACCCTAATTCTTACAGTTTGATTTCGTGACGTTTTGAGAACCTATTTTCTCTGTTTTCTTTTCCAATCATTTCCTAAAATCTTAAGGCATTGTTTCTCATTAGTTTTAAGCTTCGAATCATTCTCTAAGTCACAGTTTGAGGGTTAATAAGCTGAACCTGTAACTAGCTTGTTCTTGCTCATTTTTGAACCAAATCTCGTGGGACTTGTTCTATCATGATCCCCTTATTATGGGGATTCAGTTTCCGTTCGTAAAGGTGGGTTTAGAAGCGAGTTGGTAAGGTTTGTTTTGAGAACCCGTACCTGCAACTCACCATATAGGGTTCGTTTCTTTTGATTTTTGATCGCGTATAAGTGTTTTTAGAGCACCCTTAGGGTCTTCTTGTAGCCTCATTATACCAAACTCAGTTTGGTTGAAATCGATTCAGACTTGCCATGGGCAAGGTCTTCAATGGAGGTTTTTCGTGGGTTTCATATTTTTTTGGTCATTACAAGACTTAAAATCATACTTAACAATCTTGTTAACATATATCTAGCATCCTATAAACGTATACAACTCAAAAACAGTTCCTAATACTTCAAACTTTTTAGAGAGAGAAACATGGAAATTTTTGAATATCTCTTACCTTTTTCACTGTTATTCTCCTTCTTCTACTTCTGAATCTCTTCTATTCTCCTCAGTTTCTCCCTCTTTTGGTTTCTTTCGTAAGAGAACAAATATGCTTGCATGTTTTGGTTTTTAAAGAAAAAGTAGCCGACCTCTCTCTCTCTCTCTCTCTCTCTCTCTCTCCTCCATTCTCTCTCTTTCTCTACATGACTCACCCCAATTTCAGTCCCCCATTTCGGCTGCCATCCCATCTCATAAATTTCTCTTTTCCTCTTGTTGCTTTACATTTATTGTTTACTTGATATTTTGTATAATATATTATATATTATATATATATATATATATTCACACACCAATACACACGAAAACACACACACACACACACACACACCTCAACCGACACACACACACACACACACACACTTTTAGATATTTTGTGTTCTCCTTACTTTATGTCCATTTATACATATAAATATTTTTATTTCATTTATGCATATATACATGCATGCATACATGGTTACATATATATATACACATTACACCTTCCATGTAGTCTAATGTGTGTTTAAATTATTTAATTATAATTAAAACTAATTATTTCATATAAATAATTAATTAATTAATTAATTAATTAATTACTCTCTTTGAGTGTAAATATTTTTTTACACTAATTTTTTTTAATCTCGTAATACGTGTTATATGACCCGGTATTCTGGGTCGGGATATTACAAAATGGAGTTGTAAAATGCCATGAAATTCAAACTAAAAAACTTAGGGTTTTGCAGTCAACAGTGTCGACTTCGTGAGGAAGATGACACTGTTCGGGTCGGACGGGTACGGGTCTGGGTAATATCCGGATCCAAATGAGTTACGGGTTATTTGAAACGGCAATGTTTTAATGTTGAATTTAAAACTTTAGGGCTGACGTCATCCTGACGTCAGCATTACGTATAAAACCGGCTAAACCAGTTGGCTTATGAATGGACCAGACCGGTTCACTTGGATTTGAACCGAACCCATTAGTTTTCTGGTTTTAATTTAATTAACCAAACCAAACCTTTTATTAATTACGGATTGACCCCAAAACTATGAGAAATTTTACTGTGGCCTAACTAAAGGAAATTCTATGCAATTAAACCCCTGAAAAAATAATTAATTTAATTATTTAATAAATAAAGTAAAATTACTATTTTGCCCCTAGGTCATAAATGGAGCAAATAAAGTTCAAATTAAACATATGAATAGTGTATCCTTACTATTTTGGATATTCTGAGACTAATGGTAGGGTCCGTTTTATGAGACGGGACCCCGAAAAATAAAGACATATAAAAGGGTGAAATGACCAAAATACCCCTTGTCCAAAATTAACAAGTTATTAATGTATTTTACTATCTCGGACCTTCTGAGTCCAATGGTGGGGTCCACGACATGAGACGAGGCCCTGAAAATTTAAAACACATAAGGGGAAAAATGACCAAATTACCCTTAGTGCCCCTAAAGCCAAATTAAAACCGGGGAAGGTCTAAACTGACTTTCTTCGACCTTCCGGACTCAATAATACAGTCCAAATTACGAAACGAAGTACAAAAAATAATGACACGTAAATAGGTAAAATGACCATTTTACCCTTTTACATACAAAAGTCCAAATTAACTTTTAAGAAAGCCTAAACTGACTTTCTTCGACGCTCTGGACTCAATGGTAGAGTCTATTCGACCAAAAGAAATGTCTAAAATAAAAAGACATAAAATTTGTTGAATAGCATCTGTCAGATGACTATAAATTAAAGTAATGCCAAAGTGCTAATCTAAGGCATATACGAGGAAATGAAATACGAAAGACACGACACGTGAACATGTGAAGTAAAGTAAGAGAAGACGCGACGCGTTAACATGTCAAGTAAATAACTTTAATTTAAAGTTAATGGAGCTTCCAGAAGAGTATAAATTGAAATGAATTAAATTCCTAACACATTAAATTGTGTCATAGGATGAGAGTACGAGTTAAGGTAAGTACATATGAATTTATGAAATCGTTTTAGGATCTAATACGATTTAAGCGTAAGTTAAGAAATATCGAGATGATATTACAATGAATGTGAAGTTGATGAGATGTTTATGGATTGTTCTTAGGATCTACAAGGAAAGTGGGAAAGCGCATTTTTAGCACTAACCCTAAAGAACCAAGGTGAGTAACCCTGCATTCGAAGTGGAGATTTAACTCCATGGATTTCAAAGAAGTTTTGAGTTCAAGTCATGAAAAATATTGAATATCGAATTCAGTTTTCATACGCCTTCTGTTTTAAATTTACTCTATTCAGGTAACAGATTTACTTACAGTTTCCTTTAAATATGCCTTAGTATGTTTGAGTTTTTATATTGCAAAATCTCTGAGATATATTCTGAATTCGTATATTCTGAGAATTGAAAGTTCTATTATAAAGTTATATGCTTTGTGTTTGAATACTCTTAAATAGTATTTATGAGAAGAAGTCATGAGATAAATGTAGTTTCTTGAAATACAAGATAACTGTGCATAAGCACGAGATAGGGTATTGGGGTTCGCAAGGGACTCCATTATCCTGTGGAGCTGACAAGCTTTTGGGTTCTATGGAATTCAATGGATTGTCAAATGCTTGGTAGCAGGATCTAATCCCACAGGTAAAGAGATATCTCGACGGGAGTAAGACGGGAGTTTGGTTCGAAACAGATTCCAAGAGTTAAAGTGAGAAGAAGAGATATTTGAAAATGAAAGCAGATTTTAAATCCTCATTTTCATATTTACATGTTTGAATTTATATATACTCTATTTAAAGAAGAACACATTTTTAGCTTAAGCATTTTACATGTTTTAGAGCTACGAGTTTTATGGAATGCATATATTATGTATTCAGAGTTACAAGTTTTATATGAAAAAGCATGTGTTAGCTTGAATATTTTAAATGTTTCAAAGCTATGAGTTTTATGAATGCATATATTCTGTGTTCAAAAGATACGAACAATTGATAGTGATGATTTATAAACCTTTATGAGCTAAAACCACTGTTGATTAAAACCCTATGACGAATGTTGGAATTGCTCACAAGCTTAGATTAGCTTACCCGGACTTTGTTCGGATCCCCCTTTCAGGTGATTGACAATAGGGCTGATTTGAAGACGATGAGGATGACCTTAGCTGTTTTTGGAAGGGACATCTAAGTAGTTCTTTTGTTAAGTATCATGAACTTAAGATGTAACCCTTGTTTTAGTAAGGTAGTGAACTGTTATGTATTAAGCCCCAAGGGGCAGCTGAACATGTATCTATTATAAAAGCCTTTAAATTTTTAGTTATGCTCTGGATGTATGATCATGTGTACCATTGTGAATAGCGGCAGTATCAGACGGATGTGCAGATTTTAAAATGAGAAAATAAAGAAAAAGTTTTTCACGCTTCGGCAACCACATGAAGCACATCTATTCGATACCGTCACTCATGTACGAGCCTTGCCCCAAGGCCTCCGGGCCGAAGGGTGGCGGTCCCGACTCAAGATCCGCACAGGGTGGGTTTCGGGTCGTGACAACAACCCTCTAAATATTGAGTTGCAGGCTACGGGTTTGAAACCCAAAGCTTTAAACTCAAAGTTAAAATGATATTTAGGAATGAAAACTAAAACTACATGTAATATGGATCATAAAGAATCAAACCCCAAGAGTTTTAGCTCAAAAATGAGCATTTACAGTCGGATTATTGTTCTAGGTTATCAAAGCTAAAACCGAAACAAGGAGTTCAATTTGAACTCCCAATTGAATGCCAAGCTGATCGTTTATGTCTTAGGAATGATTTGGGACCAAAATAGGGGGATTTGGTTGAGTGGGAAGTCACGAAAATGGAAGAAAAGGGAAACGGGATTAGGGTTTTCAGTCGTGGTTGATATGGGGAAGAAGAAGATGGGTCAACTCGGTTTTAAATGAGGCTGAGTCGACTCGGATACGTGGCAGCCTCTAGGCTTGCCACCGAATTAATTGGACGACGGCGTTTTGCATTTGGTTTAATTAAATGAACGCTAGGGCTGACGTCATCACATGTAAATAAAACCACTGAACCGGTTGGTTTACAACCAGACCAGACCGGTTCACTTGGATTTGGACCGAAGCCATTGGTTTTATAATTTAATTAAAAATTAAATAAACCAATACTTTTAGTATTTGCGGATTGACCCCAAAAATTCTGAAAAATCCTACTGTGGCCCAACTGATGAGAATTTTATGCAATTAAGCCCCTGGAAAAAATAATTAAATAATTAAATATTTAAATAATTAATTTAATTATTTAATAAATAAAGCAAAATTACTATTTTGCCCCTGGGTCTTATAGGGAGCAATAAAGTCCAAATGAAACATATGAATAGTGTATCCTTACTATTTTGGATATTCTGAGACTAATGGTAGGGTCCGTTTTGCGAGACGGGGCCTGAAAAATAAAGACACGTAAAGGGGTAAATGACCAAAATACCCCTTATTCAAAATTAACAAGTTATTAGTGTATTCTTACTATCTCGGACCTTCTGAGTCCAATGGTGAGGTCCACGACTCGAGATGAGGTCCCGAACATAAAGACACGTAAGGGGGTAAAATGACCAAATTACCCCGATTACCTCAAAAGCCAAATTAAAACTAGGGAAGGTCTAAATTGACTTTCTTTGACATCCCAGACTCAATAATGGAGTCCAAATTTTGAAACAAAGTACAGAAAAATGAGACACGTAAAACGGTAAATGACCATTTTGTCCTTTTGCATATAACAGTTCGAATTAAATGTTAGGAAAGCCTAAACCGACTTTCTTCGGCGCTTCGGACTCAATAGTAGAGTCTATTCGACCAAAAGAAATGTCTAAAATAAAAAGACATAAAATTTGATGAATAACATCTGCCAGATGACTATAAATTAAAGTAATGCCAAAGTACTAATCTAAGGCGTATACGAGGAAATGAATTACGAAAAGACACGACACGCAAATATGTGAAGTAAATAAATTTAAATTAAAGTTAATGGAGCTGCCAGAAGAGTATAAATTGAAATGAATTTAATTTCTAACACATTAAATTGTGTCATAGGTTAAGAGTACGAGTTAAGATAAGTACATATGAAATTATGAAATCGTTTTAGGATCTAATACGATTTAAGCATAAGTTAAAGAATATCGAGATGATATTACAATGAATGTGACGTTGATGAGATGTTTATGAATTGTTCTTAGGAACTACAAGGAAAGTGGGAAAGCGCATTATTAGCACTAACCCTAAAGGACCAAGGTGAGTAACCCTGCATTCGAAGTGGAGATTTAACTCCATGGATTTCAAAGATGTTTTGAGTTCAAGTCATGAAAAGTATTTGAATATTGAATTCAGTTTTCATACGCCTTCTGTTTTAAATTACTCTGTTCAGATAACAGATTTACTTACAGTTTCCTTTAAATATGCCTTAGCATGTTTGAGTTTTTTTTTTTAAATTGCAAAATCTCTGAGATATATTCTAAATTCGTATATTCTGAGAATTGAAAGTTCTATTATAAAG
This sequence comes from Nyssa sinensis, assembly GCA_008638375.1. NCBI lineage: Eukaryota > Viridiplantae > Streptophyta > Magnoliopsida > Cornales > Nyssaceae > Nyssa > Nyssa sinensis. The sequence continues at coordinate 2,556,960 of CM018042.1, read as the reverse complement.
TTATATACTTTGTGTTTGAATACTCTTAAATAGTATTTATGAAAAGAAGTCATGAGATAAAAGTAGTTTCTTGAAATACAAGATAACTGTGCATAAGCACGAGACAGGGTATTGGGGTTCGCAAGGGACTCCATTATCCTATGGAGCCGACAAGCTTTTGGGTTCTACGAAATTCAATGGATTGTCAAATACCTGGTAGCAGGATTTAATCCCACAGGCAAAGAGATATCTCGACGGGAGTAAAACGGGAGTCTGGTTCGAAACAGATTCCAAGAGTTAAAGTGAGAAGAAGAGATATTTGAAAATGAAAGCAGATTTTAAATCCTCATTTTCATATTTACATGTTTGAGTTTATATATACTCTATTTAAAGAAGAACACATTTTTAGCTTGAACACTTTAAATGTTTCAAAGTTATGAGTTTTATGGAATGCATATATTATGTATGCAGAGTTACAAGTTTTATATGAAAAAGCATATGTTAGCTTGAATATTTTAAATGTTTCAAAGCTATGAGTTTTATGAATGCATATATTCTGTGTTCAAAAGATACGAGCAATTGACAGTGATTGATTTATAAACCTTTATGAGCTAAACCACTGTTAATTGAAAACCCCATGACGAATACTGGAATTGCTCACAAGCTTAGATTAGCTTACCCGGACTTTGTTCGAATCCCCCTTTCAGGTGACTGACAGTAGTCTTGATGTGAATAGGTTGATGTTAGAGCTTATCCATTTTGTGAAGAGTGTAAGTAGCTATTGCAGGACTGGCAGTCTTTTTGGAAAGACTTATAAAGTTTTAAGTTAATCACTTTTATATTAGTGAGATGGTACACTATTATGTATAAGCCCCACGGGGCAACTAAACATGTATTGTTTATAAGTCTTTAAGTTTTTAGTTATACTCTGAATGTTAAATCATGTATGCTATGTATAGAGTGGCAGTACCGGACGGATGTGCGTAATTTAAAAATAAGAAAAGAAAAGAAAAAAGTTTTTCACGCTTCTGCAATCATGTGTCGCACATCTATTTGATACCGCTGTTTATGTGAGCCTTCGCCCAACGGTCCTCGGGCCTGAGGGTGGCGGTCGCGATGCGAGATCCGCACAGGGTGGGTTTCGGGTCGTGACACCATCACTCAAGGTATGTTAAGTGCTTTAAGGGTTACTTTCGACTTCCCCACAAATGTGTGTAACACCCCGATCTCGTGAAATTAATAATTAATTAATAACTATTAATTAATACCGACTTACAGAATGATCTAGGGAATTAATCATAATCCCGGCGGTCATGATAGATCGATAAAATAATTAAATATGTCTGAAGGAAAAAGGGTAAAATACCCGAACCCAATTACTGATTAATTCGGCGAAATAACACCGCTTTAACACTAACGAAATCCGAATTAGCTAACCCGAAAAATCCCGAATGTTTAATAAATGACACGGAACCTCTGACACTGAAGCGAACTGAATTATGAAGCTCTCGGAAGAAACCGCATCGAAAAAGGAGCTACGGAATGAAAGTTATGTAGCAAACATTGAAAATTGAATTATTGTGCAACCAAACGTGGCCTTAACCGAAAATATGGAAAAAATGGCCAAATGGGAGGCCAAGGGAATTGAACCCTTGACCTTTGAGTAAAAAGAAACCTCATCCAAAAAATTACCAACTGGGCTACTATTATCTTTGTGTCCATATATACAACAGAAATGTATATAACACTAAATTATCCTAATCTGCCACCAAAACTGGCCAATGGCCATCCATGCAACACCACACTCTTGCATCACCCCTATGCTCCCTAGCTCATCATCACCCTACTTCAGCCATGATGACCTCTCCTCCAACAAAAATACATGCAAACTAATCATGAGGTTGGGAGGTGTATTGAACAAGGAAAATCTGATTTTATTTTCATATCTCCATATAGGCATTGGAGGGAAAAGAACAGACCTGTAAAAGAAATCCTGTAAACTGATATCTTTAGAGAGAGAACCTTAGAGTGAGTGCATGTTGGTTTGGCCATTTGAGGGAGCAAAGGAAGGGAGCTAAGGTCTGGAAGTGCACAAGATGGGAGATGACTGCATTTTGAAAGGCCAAGGGAACTGGACTACACCTGTGGGTGCCTGAACCAAGCCATGAGGAAGGCCACTGCTTGAGAGGTAAATACCTCAAAACTGCTAAATTGCTAAATTTTTCTATTTGGGTTATTGGTATTTCTCTGATGGTTTTTTAAATCATATAGATTGTGTAAATAAGCTACTGTGAGACCTTAGAACTGTTCTAAATTAATTAGGAGGGTCGAATAGGGTAGAAACACCCAGAACCCGTAAACAGCCACCATGGATGGACCTCGAATAGCAGGTCTGAAACAGCTGCAATCAAACTGATTTCTGACACTCTGAACCTGATCTAGACACTGATAGGGTCCCAAATACACCAACCCGCGACCCTAGAACACTGATTTGGACCCTCAAAACCGAACCTGTGAGTCTCGGCCATGGAACCCAAATTCTGTAACGGGCTTTTAAACTGAAATTTTAGAATGGAGAGTTGAAGCTCCTGTCCTAAGGGTCACAAAGAAACAAACCGTGTTGAAAACGGTTGAGAAATAAGGGCATACGGTGGAGTTGCAGGTCGCGTGATAATGGTGATGAACCGAGCACCATGCGCGGTTTTGAGCCACCAAGTGAATGTCAAATTATTGGCTTGGCATTCAAAAGAGTTTTGGAATGGAAAACAGTGAAGATCCATGCCCAAAAACTCACGAAATTGAGTTTAAAAAACCTGCAGCTTTACGGTTACTGTTCATCGCTCGTGGGGAAGACGATGAACAGTGACGGGCACGGGTCATGGACCTGGATCGGGTTCGGGTCAAATCCGACCCACCCGTAAATCTGAATAACCCCAAACGGCAGCGTATTGTGGTGATTAAATTGAAATCAGGCTTGTTTGGTTACGGGCTTAACAAATTGAAATTGATTTGGGGAGATAACCTAACCGTGGATAGGGGCCAAATTGGGGATAGAGGGGACATGTAATTCCGGTTCTCTGGCCTAACTGAACCGGTCGGTTTTTGGAGGTTTTGGACTGGTTCAATTTTTGAACCCAAAAACCAAAGGGTTTGAACCCCTAATTTATAAAATTATGTTTTGACCCCTATATGATTTCTGAAATTACGGATTTGTCCCCAACTGTTTTAAAGAATTATACAGTGGCCCAAATTTCTGAGAAACTGTTCAATTAAGCCCCTGACAAATTAATTTAATAATAAAATAATTATTTTAATATTTTATTAATTAGGTAAAATTACGATTTTACCCCTGGACATTTAATATGTCAAACGGAGTCCAAATAAATTAAATAAATAGTGTATTTTCACTATTTCAAACATTCCGGACTCAATGGTACAGTCCGATTTTGGAAATACAGTACCGAAAAATACAGACCTGTAAGTGATAAATTACTGTACTGCCCCTGATGGCACCAGACCCAAATAAAAATAAAAGACAGTCTATTTTGACTATATCGGGCGTTCTGAACTCAACGGTGAGGTCCGTTTAACGAACTGAAGTCCCGAAAAATACAGACACATAAAGTGTAAATGACCATACTGCCCCTGATGCTTCCCAGGGTCAATTGAATATAACAGATAGTCCAACTTAATTATGTCGAACACTCTGGACCCAATGGTGAGGTCCATTTTATGAACTGACGTGCCGAAAAATATGACACGTGAAATTACCAAATTACCCCTGATATTGTACGAAGCCCAAATGAAGCCCGATAGGAACGAAACTGATACCGATAGAAACTCGAACACTGGTGAAACTGTATATCCGAATAAATGACGAACCGGGGTCAGAATCTTACGAAACGTAAAATGACCAAAATGCCCTGAGCACATGAAGTGCAAAGTAGAGGTGGAATAAAGGTCAAACTGATCTGATAAAATTGTCATAGGGATAATTATGAACACTGAAGGGCTAAATAAGACTCCGAGACAGTCAACGCGTAAAATGAGAAATGACCGATGTGTCCCGACGATCTAAAGCAGATACCAAATGAAGTCCAAAGGGCTTAGAAAATCATATCTAAGATATGTGGACTATTCTGAGGACCACGATAGGGTCCGGGACAAGAACGGACAAATTACCATTTTGCCCCTAAGGCTAAATAAGCACTTAACTGATAGCGATTCAAGTCTAAAAGAGTTAGAACTTCAGGTATACGATATATGGGATATTCTGAGAACCACGATTGGGTCCGGGGCAAGAATAACAAAATTACCATTTTGCCCCTATGGTTAAAAATAAGAACCTAACTGATACCTATTGGAGTCTAAAAGACGTAGAACTTTATATTTAAGATATAAAGACTATTCGGAGGGCCTTGACATGGCCCGGGGCAAGAGTGATAAAATGACCGTTTTGCCCCTAAGGTTGAATAAGTGATTGACTGATAACGATTGAAGTCTAAATGACTTGGGTTATAATCTTGATGACTGCTAAGCCTAATTTAAGAATAAAATAGCCCCGGATGAAACCCGATGAGAGGGCGATAGGCTACTAGGCTATCTTAGGTAAACCGATAGATACCTAAGATGACAAATGAGACCTGAATGGATGAGTTCTGATCTGTATACGATTGATGATTATTGTTCAGGATATACATGGAGATGCCTGACGTATCTGGAGGTTATCGGATTTTTTGCGCAAGGAGATAACCGTAACAGTTTGTGAGTAACCTGGAACTTCTGACTTGGTGTATAAGTACACCGTCTAGTTACTGTATTTTGATTTACTGTACTGTTTTGTATACTGTACTGTCTGAATGCATACTTTTTATACTGCATTACACGTAACCTGATTTTGTACTGTCCTGTTCTCCTGTTCAGTTCGGGTTTGTCTTGTTCTGTTGTATGGTCTGTCATGGTTTTATTCTGTACTGTTGCGTCTTGTGAGTAAACCTGACTCCTGAATTGGTGTATAAGTTCTGTCTAGATACTGTACTTTGAAGCACTGTACTATTTTGAACGTTATACTGTTTAAAAGAAAACATATATTTAAAGTAGCATATGCCTTGTCCTCATTGATATTGTACCAGTTTGTTCCGTCCTGTTCAATTCCGATATGTCTTGTTCTGATAGATGTATCGTTCCGTTTTGTTCCGACATGTTTAGTTTCGATATGTCTTGATCTGATTGATGTATTGTTTCGTTTTGTTCCGTCCTGTTCAATTCCGATATGTCTTGTTCTAATAGATGTATTGTTCCGTTTTGTTCCGACATGTTCAGTTTCGATATGTCTTGATCTGATTGATGTATTGTTTCGTTTTGTTCCGTCCTGTTCAGTTCCAATATGTCTTGTTCTGATAGATGTATTGTTCCGTTTCCGACATGTTCAGTTCCGATATGTCTTCATCCGATTGATATATTGTTTCGTTTTGTTCCGTCCTGTTCAGTTCCGATATGTCTTGTTCTGATAGATGTATTGTTCCGTTTGTTCCGACATGTTCAGTTCCGATATGTCTTCATCCGATTGATATATTGTTTCGTTTTGTTCCGTCCTGTTCAGTTCCGATATGTCTTGTTCTGATAGATGTATTGTTCCGTTTGTTCCGACATGTTCAGTTCCGATATGTCTTCATCCGATTGATATATTGTTTCGTTTTGTTCCGTCATGTCCAGTTTCGATATGACTTGTCCTGATTGAAATTGTTTCGTTTGTCTCCGTCATGTTCAGTTCCGATATGACTTGTCCTGATTGATATTGTTTCGTTTTGTTCCGTCATGTTCAGTTCCGATATGACTTGTTCTGATTGATATCATTTCGTTTTGTTCCGTCATATTCAGTTCCGATATGACTTGTCCTGATTGATATTGTTTCGTTTGTTTCCGTCATATTCAGTTCCGATATGACTTGTCCTGATTGATATTGTTTCGTTTGTTTCCGTCATATTCAGTTCCGATATGACTTGTCCTGATTGATATTGTTTCATTTTGTTCTGTCATGTTCAGTTCCGATATGACTTGTCCTGATTGATATTGTTTCGTTTTGTTCCGTCATGTTCAGTTCCGATATGACTTGTTCTGATTGATATCATTTCGTTTTGTTCCGTCATATTCAGTTCCGATATGACTTGTCCTGATTGATATTGTTTCGTTTGTTTCCGTCATATTCAGTTCCGATATGACTTGTCCTGATTGATATTGTTTCGTTTGTTTCCGTCATATTCAGTTCCGATATGACTTGTCCTGATTGATATTGTTTCGTTTTGTTCCGTCATGTTCAGTTTCGATATGACTTGACCTGATTGATATTGTACCGTTTTGATCCGCCATGTTCAGTTTCGATATGTCTTGTTCTGATTGATGTATTGCTCTATTTTATCCCGTTATGTACCGTCCGTCAATAATCTGTCTGTCTTGATTGATATATGGTCCAGTTCCGTTATGATCTGTCCGAATTCTTGACTTGGTATATAAGTTACTGCATAGATACTGTATTTTGATGCACTGTACGGTTTTAAAAGTTAAACTGTCTGAATGCATGTTTTTAAATGCAAACTTTTATACTGTATTGTACGCGGCATGATTTTGTCCCGTCCTACTATTATTTTGTTCGGTCTGTCTTGTTCCATTTTATGGTCTATCTGATTTTGTTCTGCTATGATGTGTCTGACTTTGGGTACCATTCTGATTATGAGCGGTCTGGCATAAGTAGGCTTGATTACTCGCCTAACTGATATATTATTGTTATGCCCTGTTATGTTCCGCCCAGTACTGATCTGTTCTGATATTTGAATTAATTGCCTATACTCTCATTGATATTGGCATCATGCACTGTTCCGTCTGTTTTGATTTGTTGTTCCGTTTAGTTCAGTCCTGTTTTATTCTACTGAAACTGCATTTAAAGTAGATTTATAAAAATGTTATTTCAGAAACAACTGAACTACCCTTGTGCTTTGTAAACAAGAAATGGTTTTGAAACCCATGACAGGGAACCTGTGTTACTCATTGGGCTTTTCGAAGCTCACCCCATTCCCTAACATTTTTCAGGAATGATATCTGTTGGATCTGATGGCACTGGTCTGTGGAGACTAGATTACTGAGGATTGAATCTGTTTAATCAGGTGAGTGATGTAATACGACTGACTTGACTGATATGTACTAGATATAGACATGGCTCATGGATTTAAACGGTACTTTAGAGATTATAGTTCTGCTCTGTTGTTATATGTCGGATTATAGATATGCTCTGAGGTTAGAATTGTTAGCTGTTGGATTTTAGACTTGCTCTGTGTGATACATATCCTACGGTGGATACATGAGTTGCATTCCCTTGACCAAAAAAAAAAAAGTTTTAAATTCTGCTGCATCTGACCCTACAGTCGGAGTGCAATTCACTGGAAAGTTCAGCAATTGCCTTCGGTTGGTCGCGTGGCGGCTGACTGGCATCACGTCCTCGACATCCGCGTAGGGTGGGGTTCGGGATGTGACAATGTGACTTGTAGGGCGCCTGAACCAATGAAAAGCCCCTCCGATATTGGTCAGGGTGAGATTTGTGTCTATCTCGAGTGGTTTGAGATTGGGCTTAAGTTTCCTCTCCACCCCCTAATTAGGGATTTTTTCAAATGGTTCAACATATGCCCTGCCGACCTTAACATCAATTGTTGGAAGCACCTGTTAGGGTTCATAGTTTTAGGTCATATGAATGGTATCAAAGTGGATCTTCAATTGATCCGAAGCAACATGGATCTGAAGTTTCTGAGGTCGGAGGGCATGTTTTACATGTCTTTTGACAAGGGGTTTAGACCCCTTTCCTCAGTGCCCACTCCAAATAAAACTTGGAAGAAGTAGTACTTCTTCGTAGGAGGAGGATGAGAGTTTGAAGATTGTAACACCCCAAAAATTTGACATGACTTAGATTACATCCTGAGCTAATAAAAATAGGTTATGTGACGTTAATGATTTGAAATAGCTCAGAATACGGTAAGTCATAACGGTATTTGATTATCCGAAAATATGAAATAAATCTAAAACACCAAAGATAATGCATGCTCGGGAAATAGACGACCCGGTTAACTGAGTGCTAACATGGATAAATGGGATCGATACGAAAAATTAATTATGCAGATAATATGAACATAATATGAGACACGAACGGGATCCAAAATCGATAAAATAAATAATCCTGATACTAAGCCTCGGCTTTATGCCAAACTTGTCGAATATTCTATTAAATAATCTATTATGGACTACAAATATCATAAGCCAGAATAGATACCAAAAAACTACATGATGGATACATGTATATTCCATTAAATATAATATATATATATATATATATGTATGTATATATATGTAATACCCCGACCTGATAATGTCGGGTAATGAGGCACGTTTTACGAGGTTATGAAAAACGAGTGCAAATATTATGCCCTTAAGAATATGATAAATTAATTTAATAAAATTAATTTATTAATATGAGAAATTAAGTATTAGTTATAATTAATATAAAATGTGATGATTAATTCATAAAATATAATTAATTGAATAACTAGTTGTTAATTAATTAAACATAAGAAATTAATTAAATATATATATATGTATGTGTGTGTGTGTGGTATGTAATGTGTATAAAATATTATATATATATATATAGGAGAAGAAACATGAAATTAAGAGGGGTAAGGTAGCTATGTACTATATGTATATATTATATGTCATTAGGTGAAGATGAATAGGAGGAGGTATGGCTACTGATCTGATGGAGTAAGGGGGTGAAGTGAAGGGCAATTAATTAAGAAGAGATGGCCATTTATTGTTGGTGTGTACATATATGATATACAGACCCCATTGTATACACACCACCGTTAGAAAATACAGAGAGAGAGAGAGAGAGAGTTCTGGGCATTTAGAAGAAGAGAAGGGAGATCTCGGAGGAAGGAGGAAGAAGAGGGAGTCACTGTTAGAGGTAAAACACAAAAAACCATCACTTTCTCTCTCTAGAAAATTTTCCTATGCATGAACTGTTTTAGCTTCTGGTTTTTGTATATATGATGTTTAAAGTAAATAAACATGATTAAGCATGAAATCTAAGCTTGAAAACGGTTGAAAACATCCAACCCAGAAGTGGCAGCCATGGATGGACCTTGCTCAAGCAGGTCTGAACCGACGTTTACCAAATTCATTTTGGCTTATCAAGACTTCAAACTGAGGCCATGAGGGTTCTAAGAACCCTACTACGCGATCACAAAACTCAAAAATTGACCTTCATAATACGAGTTGCAGGTACGGGTTTCAAAACCCAACCTCACACCCTTACCATTAAACCTTCTTTTATGAATGAAAACTAAATCCCCATGAAGAGGGGATCACAATGAAACAAATCCCAAGGATTTTGGCTCAGAAATGAACATTTGCGACCAACCCACAATTCGGATTATCAAACCTTGAAACGAGCTAAAAAGATCAACTTGATCTTCCAAATGAATGTCAAACTCTTAAGTGATGACCCAGAAATGATTTCCCATCAAAACAGTGAGAAAACAGTGAGCCAAAATTCACGAAATTAAAGAAAAAGGAAAACTGAAATTAGGGCAATAGTAGGGGTCGGATGAAAAAGGTGACAGTGAGTCAACTCGGTTTTAAAACCAGGTTGAGTCGACTTGGACACGTGGCAGCATCTGGGCTTGCCACCGAATAATTAGAACGACGTCGTTTGGGGGCCTGATGTGTATATAAATAAGAACTGTGTAAGTTTTAAAAGAGAAGAAAGGAAAATTTGCGGTCAGTAGGGTTCGAACCCCTGACCTCACGTGCCCACGCACCCCTTCTTTCCACTCGGCCATGCACTCGCGTGTGCCATATATGGGACCAAAATATATATATATATATATATATATATATATTATATTAAATAAAAATCAGAAAATAAAAAGGTGCGATTGCACCTATTGAGATTCGAACGTGGTATCTTTTGGAGAGGGAGGTGGCACGCTGGCCAGCGTGCCACCCTATTCGACCGTTAATTAAGTACACACTAAATATATATATACCAGACTTTATAAATTTAATTTAATTAAATCTATTTAATTAAATTAAATACTCCAAATTAGTCCGGTGTCCAAATGAGATGAGTTATATATCTATTCCTACTATCTCAGACCTCCTGAGTCCATTGGTGAGGTTCGCGACATGAGATGAGGTCCCAAAAAATTAAAGACCCCTAAAAATGTCAAAATGACCAAAATGCCCCTACTCCATAAACGAGTCAATCGAGGACCAACTTAAACAAATAAATAGTGGATTTTAACTATTTCAAACATTCTGAATCTAATGGTGGGGTCCGTTTCACGAGATAGGACTCTGAAAAATTTAGACACGTTAAGGTATAAATTACCAAAATGCCCTAACATGTCCTAAGCCGAATTAAATTCTAAGAAAGTCTAAACCAACTTTCTTCGACACTCCGGACTCAATGGTAGAGTCTATTTGACCAAAAAGAAATGTCTAAAATAAAAGAACATAAAATTTGTTGAATAGCATCTGTTAGATGATTAAAGACTAAAGTATTGCCGAAATACTAAACTAAGACAAGTACAAGGAAATACGATACTAGAAGATACGACACGTAAACATGTGAAGTAAATAAATTAAATTAAAGTAATGGAGCTACCAGAAGAGTATAGTTTAAAACGATGTAAGGTCCTAATACATTAATTTGTGTAGGTCAGGTTCAGCTAATTCAGATTGATTAAGCCGCAAACCATAATTAAGGGTCAGAAACAACAAGATTTTCTGGATGAATTAGATCGAAAAAACTGGGTAATCCATAAGAAATTGAGGATTTCCAAATACTATGAGATTAAGTCCCTCACACCTTTCATCCATTGGGAACCAATTGTTCCAATTGGTCGACACGCCTAGGAAGCAGCAGTAAGGAGACTTGCTGAGGCGCAGCTTAAAGAAGAAGAGGAAAGAGAGAACACTGAAACCTTAGCTGAAATGCGTCGCAGGTAATATTATTATCATTAAGTACATAAGTTGCTAGATTATAATACAGCTATAAGTTAGACCAGTATAAGAATTTAGGCTTTTCACAGTCTACAATTGGTGAGTCATGAAGCTGAATAAGTGCATATGGAATTTATGGAATCTTCATAAATCTTGATAGACTAAGAAAAGAAAAGGGTAAAGGGAAGGCGCCTCAATAGAGCCGGCCCAAACACGTAAGGTGAGTAATCTTGCATTTGAAGTGGAGGCTTTAACTCCACGGATTTCAACAGATTTTTTTTTTTAGTTCAAGATATTTACAGCATTGATATATCAAATTCAGTATTCATGATTTCTGTTTTTCTTAAATATTCCGCTATGACATGCTCCACGATTATTTATATATTTATATCGTAAATGTTTCCTTTTCAAAATAGTTAGCATGTCTGATTTCCTCTAATATTCTGAATTTGATTATTGCAACTATTGAAGCATCACTACAAAAGTTATATGTCACATGTTTTAAATACTCATAAAAGGCTTTTATATAAAAGTCATATGACAAACGTTTTGCAAGATAAATAATAAGCACATAGGTAGTGTTGTGGGTTATACGGAACTGAACGGACCTATCATGTGCAATAAGCACATAGGTAGTGTTGTGGGTTGTACGAAACTCAACGGACCTATCATGTGCATCATCACATAGGTAGTGAGTAGGGTTGTACGGAACCCCGCGGATCTATCATGTGAAATGCCCGGTAGCAGGATCTAATCCCCCAGGCAAATGAGATATCTCCACGTATATGACAAACGATTTTGGAAATGGAAGCAGGTTTTACCCCCATTTTCACTATGCATGTTTATGTGATTTTAAGTTACATGTTCTGAAATACACATGCTCTTTTACGGAAATATATGTTTTAGCTTGAATACCTTGAATGTTTCAAAGCTACATATTTTAAGAATGTATATCCTCTATGTTCAAGTTTACGACCAATTGGTAGTTGAGTATTTTATAAACTCTCGTGTACGAAACCTCTACCAATTGAAAACCCATGACAGATGTAGGAATTACTCATTGGGCTTCTCGAAGCTCACCCCAATCCCCAACATTTTTCAGGTGATGATGATGGGTGGACCCTTGCTCAATTTGGGGAGCAATGATTGGCAGCTCCATTAGGATCTGGAGATATTTTGGACGTAATAGGACCCATCGTTGGTCAAACTTTTGTAGTTGTAATTTTGGGACAATTATGTACTTAAGCCCGAGGGGCACATGGATATGTATGATATGGATATGTATGATATAAAATCTTTAGTTATTATTATTATGTTCTGATTATTATATTTATGTGTACCGCTATGAAGAGCGGCAGTATCAGGCGGATATGCGACAGATGTTTTTTTTAAAAGAAAAGAAAAAAAAGTTTTTCACGCTTCCGCAACCACAGGTCGCATCACTGTCCGATACTGTTGCTTATGTACGAGCCTTGCCCCAAGGCCTCCGGGCCGGGCTCTATGCTCATCTACGTATTGGGCCTTATGTTTGTGCGGAGTGGAATTTTGGAGGATTTCCTGTGTGGCTGGTTTACAGAATTTGGGGGGGACCAATTCGCCAGAGGCTAGTTCAAGATTTGGCATTTGTCATCGCGTGATTCATACAAAAAGGAGGATCATTTGTTAATTGCTACATGTACCATGGTAGGACCAATTTTGGACGCTCTGTAGGAGGCCCTTTCCTTACTACCAGCTATGACTATGATGCCCCACTTGATGAATATGGTTTGATTAGACAACCAGAGTACGATCATTTGAAGGAGCTTCATAGAGCTATTAAGCTATGTGAGCGAGCTCTGGTTTCAATATTAAGCTATGTAACTTCTTTAGGGGGATTTCAACAGGCTCTTGTATTTTCTTCAGAAATGGAGATTGTGCAGCTTTTCTCTCAAAGTATGATACTAAGTCTTCTACACTAGTGATGTTCAATAATATGCATTATAACCTGCCTCCTTGGTCCATCGGCATCCTTTCTGATTGTAGAAATGTGGTTTTTAATATTGCCAAAGTTGGAGTTCAAACATCACATATGGAAATGCTGCCAAGCAATGCTGAGATGTTCTCGTGGGAGACTTATAATGAAGATATATCTTCTCTAAATGACAGCTCGACATTCACTTCTCTTAGTCTCTTGGAGTAGATAAATGTCACTAGGGATACTAGTGATTATCTTTGGTACATAACTTGACACGACCCGAAACCCACCCTATGCGGATCTCGTATCGTGCACCCGATCCGACATTGGTTGCCGAACTAAGGGTTCTTAACTTGCTACACCATCAGTGTTACTAACATGCAACAACTAAATATGCGGAATAATAGATAAAAGTTGCATGTCATAGATATATAATGTTTACAAGGTGCGGAATACAAAATTTCTTAATACAACTAGTCTTCCCCAAGACGTGGAATACATGGGAGAGCTACAAGACTGTCTGTACTAAGTATTACCCTGCAACTTCAAAATATGTCCATTGCTATTGCTACTGTTTGCTTACCGCGTCCTTTCCTGAAAAAAAGTTGGGAAATAAGGGGTGAGCTAACTAAAGCTCCGTAAGTAATTCTCCTTTGCTCTGTCATGTGTATAAAAATATAGAAGCACTATCCATGAAAGGACTAGGATAAATGCAGATGTAATAGCCAGTCATAAATACAAAACTTATCAAGGAATCATCAAATGATAAGGAGCTCAATAAAGTAAAGGAAACTGTCTGATATTACAATCATATGTGCTGAATAAAATCACTGAATCAAAGCTTTGAATAACACTAGGAAAGTCTCAAGATCAATCATAGTGAAGTAATAGACTCAAGCTATGAATAACAACAACAGTAACAATAAGATAATGATATCAATAAATTGGAGATGCTCTGGTACTGGTGGGGCCCGGATACCCCTGTGGCTCACATTCGGTGCCCTAGGCCTCGCCGAATAATCTTTCCCTGAGCTCGTATTCAGTTCCTCTATGGGCTGTTTGAATACTACTGCTCTGAGCTCATATCCAGTTCCACTTACGGGTTGTTTGAATACGGCTCTGTGCACTGTATAATAAAAATATAAATAAATTCCCCAGAATCTAGACCCGAAGGTCATAGCTAGCATCAGATGGAAATGTGACTAATCACAAATCCGACACTTAAGAATATATCAAGATCATGGTATTTTCTACAAACAAATAAATGAAAGTATAACTGAATACAACTATCTGGCCTTCACAGCCCTGGGTACAAGTGTACAATAAGAACTCAAAGCACAAATGTACAATCATGATCAAGATATATATGACAATCATCAAATGCTTCCCACATGATAGGACAATATCGATGTGGCTCAATAAATACTGATAGCTGTGTAATGAGTACAACAGGTAGTGTATATCGAAAGAACTATGACTTGGATTGGAATGTAGCATATACAAAGATCAGAGATCAGAGATTACTTACCCTTTTTATAGATCCTTAGAACTCAAGCTATTCCCTCTCCTTTATCTTTTGACGTGTCTGTTATTGGAAATGTACTCAGTCTATAATCATAACTAATCTATGCTATATATTCAAATTTGCTTATCTTGGCTATCGATATCTTAATTACTAATTTAGACTTCGTTATTGTGTCTGGAACGTCAAATAAAAGTGGTTTAGGCTTTTACGGATCTTAAATCGAATTCCTGGATTAAAAGGGCAAAACAGTCATTTTGTACTTTACGTGTCTTTTATTCCCGGAACCCTTTTTCATAATTTTGACGCTGTCATTGGGTTTGAAAGGCTCGAGATAATAAAAATTGACTATTTATTTGCCTCGTTCGGACTTCATTTGGCCTAGTTTAGAACTCGGGCATTTTCGTAATTTCTTAAAATAATATTTAATGAATTTTTACTGTTTGGGGTTCTAATGCAATTCTTCAAACCTTCTGGGCCGGTTTGTTATTTCCAAGAGTTCCGGTCTGAACCAGTGGGTTCAGGGTTAGAAACCCTAAACCGGTTTAAACCCCCACTGAACCGACCGGTTCAAGTGAACCCAATCAACAAAATGGCCCACGATTTTTCGGCCATTACTCCGGTGCCAGTTCCGACGCCGGTCGCCGGAACTGCCACCTTTCCCCACTGTTTTCCACCTCATTTGACGTCCATTTCCTCCGATTTTCATATCAAATTACCTCTAACAATCTCAACAACTCGTTTAAACTAGATTTGACCTGATTTCTTACCGTTTCCGGCATCCATAATCGGTTTTTCGGCCACTGCTTTACCTCCGGCCAACTCAGTTTTCTTACACTTTTCGTTGTCTATTCTTACTGCTTTTCGTATCAAATGATCCTAAATCTTTAGGCATTCAGTTTAGACTTGGTTTAGACCACTACAATATACAATTTTCAATACCCGGTTAGCTATTCCGGCCATGCACCAGTGACGAATATTTTGACTAAACTTGGTCATTCCGAGACCATTTTACACCGTTCTTCTTGCGTTGAGTTCTTGAAACTATTTCTTACTTATTTCCAACCCCAAAATTGAGATTAATCTATCGTACAAAAACCCACCATTGTTGACCGAAGCTAAATCCTGGTTTATTTAATTATTTTCTTCAGGTCTTTGGTTCGATTGAAACTATGATGAGCTACAAAATTTAAGGACAATTTAAAGCAATTTAAATGTCTTTCATACCTGTTTTCGATTCCAGTTTTCCAATTTCTTTTTCTTCTTCCTGGTTTTCTCTTGCTCACTGGTCTGCACTTCAGTTCCTCTTCACGCCACAATTTCTTTCCTTCTTACACTTCCTTTTTCTCCCTTTTATTTCTTTAATCCTCTCCTCCACCGATTCTATAGTTGGTAGCTTTGCCACTTGTAGCTACGGATGACACACATGCACACCTGTACATACACGGCTGCCATGCAGCCCTCAATCTTCTAGCTCTCAACAAGTCACCCTCCACTTATTCTCTCTCTCAACGTCCCAATGTGCCCACTGATTTCAATTCTGCCCATCGATTTCCTTTGGCTTTTCAGATCACTTATAATATATATATATATATATCTTTTACATCATAATATATTACATTACCTTTATATATTATCAAATCCAACTGTATGTATATACCCATATTTATGTATGTACAATATACTTAAATAATCACATATGTATGTATTTCCACTTAAATATACGTATACTTAATTGCACATTTTTCAAAAAATTGACTTCTGGTGCGACGGTACCCGGTTACTTATGGCTGTCTGCCATTTACACCCATGCAACGTAGGTTATTAAATTGAGCGTCAATTTTACTTACGTAGTCAAATTTTGGTACAGCTCGGGATTATACGTTATGATTCGGTTCACCCGGGTCGGGTACTGACTACTTCGGGTCGGATACCAGCTAACTCGGGTCGGGGTATTACATAACTAGTGTTGATATTGGTTCATCCGAATCCTTCTTGCGTGGTGGTGAACTCCCAACTTTCATAGTGCAGTCAACGGGCCATGCTCTACATGTGTTCATAAATGGACAGCTTTCTAGTTCTGCCTTTGGTACAAGGGAGAATAAGAGATTCACATATGCAGGGAAGGTGAACTTGCATGTTGGAACAAACAGAATTGCACTGCTCAGTGTTGTTGTTGGATTGCCAGATATGCAATGAATGAATTCTGATTTTTTGTGATTGATGATGATTATTCAGGATATGCGAGGATATGCCTGACCTATCTAGAGAATATCAGAGTAACTGTACATGGAGATAAACATAAAGTTTGTGAGTAACTTGGACTCTTGACTTGGTGTATATTTATTGTACTTTCTAGATTCATATACTATACTATTTTATACACTGTACTGTTTTAATGCATATGCTTTCATGCATAATTTTTGTACTGCATTATGCATGGCATGATTCGATTTTGTCCTGCTTCTGATATATTATGTTCTGATTCTCTTCGGGTCTACTTTATTCTGTTATGCGCTATTCGGAGTCTGTTCCGATTTTGTTTTATTATGTTGTGTCTTACTCCTAGGCCCACTACAGGATTGAGCGGTTTGATTTATGCTAGAGCACGACCCAGAGGGTAGAGGCCCCACGAGTAGTCCGTTTATGGGCAGCTGGGAAAGGTTTATATGTATGATTGGCATTCTGTTCTGTTTCTGTTCCGCTCAATTATGTCTTGTTCTGTTCTGATCTAATCCCAGAGGGTAGAGGCCCCAGAAGTAGTTCATTTATGGGTAGCTGGGAGAGGTTTAGACACATTTTATGAGGGAAGGGGTGAGTATAAGTCCTACCCCGTTGAGGGACCAGGCAGCTACTGTAATACCCCGAAAATCTGACATAGCCCAAACTACACCCCGACCTGGTGAAAGTAGGTTATGTGACGTTAATAAATTGAAATAGTGCAAAATACGGTAAGCCGTAACAGAATTTAGTATCCTCAGATATAGAATGACATATGCTCGAGAAATTAATTAACTGGGCTAATTGAGTGCCGAGATGGATGAATGAGGCCAATACGAATAATTAATTATGAAAATTATGTGAAAATAAATAAGTCATCAACAGGGACCCAATGTTGGCAAAATTAATTTCTGGCTTTATCGGAATGTTATAATTTAATATTTTATAGAATAAAATATTAAACCGATACAGCAAAATAACTATATAGATAAAATAAATATAAAATAAATTATTGGAGACCCAAAGATAGTAAAATATAATATTGCTACCGAGTCCTGGCTTTATGCCAAATGTACCGGTATTCCATAAATTAATATTTTATGGAATAAAAAGATTAAATATTACCGTATTATATAACAAAACCTATGCTTAGACGCATACATAAGAAAATATATTGGTGTAAGTATAAAATAAATTATATTTATATTCTTCTAGAATTTGAAGAAGTTGATGGAAGGAGGAGCTAAAATAAGATATATATATATATATATTTATATTATATATTATGTAGAAGCTTGAAAGAAGTGGTTAGAAGAAGGGAAAGTCGGTGGAGAAAAGTAAAGTAAAGAAAAGGGTGAAGGGCGGTGCAGCAAGAAGCTGCTAGAAGGCTGGAAGCACGTGAGAAAAGGGGCAGATATATTAAATAGATATATGTATATATGTATAAAAAAAAAAAATACTTGAGAAGCTTCTTGAAGAAGCTGGAGAAACCGACCAAGAAAAGCAGCCGTGATCCAATGGAAGCTGTTGGAAGAGAGTATGGCGGTGTAGCAGATCAGTGTGTGATATATATATGTATGTAGCGGTGTAGGAGGAGGTTGATGTTGGTCTCATACAGTGCGAGCAGCTTGCTGATGGAAGGGAAATGAAGGAAAAATGGTGCGGTGCGGCAGTTTTGATCAGGTCCTGTCCCAAAGGTAAACTAATATGTATATTAGTTTTTAAAATAATATGTTATTCTATATTGGGATATTATAGATGATTGATGATCAGAGCTTGAGGTTCTCTGTCACATCCCGAACCCCACCCTACGCGGATGTCGAGGACGTGACTGCCAGTTGGTCGCGACGCGACCAACCAAAGGCAAATTCTGAACTTTCCGACGAATTGCACTCCGACTGTAGGGTCAGATGCAGCGGAATTTTAAACTTTTTCTTTGTGTCACGGGAATGCAACTCACTTATCCATCATAAGTATATGTATCACAGAGCAAGACTAATTCCAATCAGTCAACAATTCTAATCTCAGAGCATATCTAAAATCAAGCATATAACAACATAGCAGATCTAATATCTCTAGAGTACCATTTAGTTCCATGAGCCATGTTCCAATATCTAGTGCATGTCAATCAAGTCAGTCGTATCATATCACTTACCTGGATATACGGATTCGATTCACAAGAATGTAAGTCTCTACAAATCAGTGCCATCTGATCCTTATTTGCAATGCCACTTGGCCTATTCACGTCATGTCATAGTACCTTCTAATCCAATGGAGGTAATTCCTGAAAAATGTCAGAATAATGGGGTGAGCTTAAATAAGCCCAGTGAGTAACACAGATTCCCTATCATGGGTTTCAAAACCAGTTTTGTGCTTCCAAGGCACGTGGATAATTTAATCATTTCAAAATAACAATTTTCTAAGTCCATTTCATAAGCAGTCTAGTACAATGGAACAAGATTGCACAAACAATACAAACGAATCGGAACATAACATAACCAATCGGACCAAAACAATAACCATTGTCAATATATCGATCAAGACACAGACTCTTCATTAACGGAACGAATCACAGCTGAGACTGAGTGGGAACAATAAGTCAATCAAGACAGAGGCATATCCTCGACGGCTAAAATTATAACGGAACTAAACGGAAACAATACACTAATCAAGACACAGGCAAATCATGAACAGGACACAACATAACGGAACTGGGTAGAAACAATATAACAATCAAGTCAGGGACACATCACTGTCGGAACTAATCATAACTGGACTGAACAATGTTTCAATCAAGACGAAGGTATACTTTCAATAGCTAGAACATAACGGAACTGAACAAAAACAATATACTAATCAAGACACAAGCACATCATGAACGGAACGAAACATAACGGAGCTGAGTAGAAACGATATAACAATCAAGTCGGAGACATATCACTATCGGAACGAATCATGACCGAACTGAACAACATTTTAATCAAGACAGGGGCATGTCATTACGGGTAGAACATAACGGAACTGAACAATACATCAATCCAAACAGACCTATTATTGACCGGCGGTACACAATGGAATCGAACGTATCAATCAGGGACATAGACATAGCATTAACGGATAACACATAACCGAACTGAACGGAATTCCTAATTCAAAGGACACAATCACATCGTGTGAAATGTAGTGCAAGGGGCCTACATTAAGTACGTACATTTAAACAATATAGTATTTAGACGGTATACTATACAAGTAGTACGGTACGACAAAATATCGTTCTTTGCCTATATCACATGGTTAGTTTAATCATTTCGGGAATAATGGTTCAATACATCCATTTATCTCAACAGTTCAAAACAGGCAAAACAGTACGGGATGCTAGCACAGGGATCAGGAATATAGTCAATTATTTAAAAAGACTAAAACCAAGTCATAAGTGATATAGTACGAAAAGGCATGCATTTAAATAATTGCACTTAAATAATTGCATTCAAAACAGATCAATAAATCAAGGGACAGAATCAAAACAGTGTCAGAAGTTACTCACAAACTTTACGCTTATTTCCTTGCATAAATAATCCGATAACCTCCAGGTACGTCAGGCATCTCCATGTATATCCTGAATAATAATCATTAATCATAGATAGATCAGAATTCATCCATTCAGGTCTCATTCGTCATCTTAGGTATCTATCGGATTACCTAAGATAGCCTAGTAGCCTATCGCCCTTCCATTGGGTCTCACCCGAGGCTATTTCATTCTTTAATTAGGCTTAGCAATTATTAGGATTATATCCTAAGTCATTTAGACTTCAATTGTTATCAGTCAGGCGCTCATTCAACCTTAGGGGCAAAATGGTAATTTTATCATTTTTGTCTCGGACCCTGTCATGGTCCTCGAAATAGTCTTTATATCTTAAGTATAAAGTTCTACGTCCTTTGGACTCCAATCAGTATTAGTTAGGTTCTCATTTTAACCATAGGGGCAAAATGGTAATTTTGCCATTCTTATCCCGGACCCTGTTATGGTCCTCAGAATATCCCATATATCGTATATATGAAGTTTTAAGTCTTTTAGACTTTAATCGGTATCAGCTGGGTACTTATTTAGTCTTGGGGGCAAAATGGTAATTTTGTCATTTTTGCCCCGGACCCTATCATGGTCCTCAGAACGTCCCATATATCTCATGTATAAATTTGTAAGTCCCTTGGACTTCATTTGGTATCTGCTTTAGATCGTCGGGACACATCGGTCATTTCTCGTTTTACGCGTTGACTGTCTCGGAGTCTTATTTAGCCTTTCAGTGTTCATAATTATCCCTATGATAATTTATCATATCAGTTTGACCTTTATTCGACCTCTACTTTGCACTTACAGTGCTCAGGGGTATTTTGGTCATTTTACGTTTTGTGTAATTCTGACCCCGATTCGTCATCTAATCAACTATACAGTCTCACCAGTGTCTGGGCTCCTACCGGTATCAATTTCGTCCCAATCGGACTTTGTTTAGGTCTCGTACGGTATCAGGGGTAATTTGGTAATTTCATGTGTCGTATTTTTCGGCATGTCAGTTCATAAAATGGACCTCACCATTGAGTCCAGAGTGTCCAACATAGTGAAATTGGACTATCTGTTATGTTTAATCGGCCTTGGGTATCATTAAGGGCAATTCGGTCATTTATACCTACATGTCTGTATTTTTCGGGACCTCGGTTCATTAAACGGACCTCACCGTTGAGTTCAGAATGCCCGAGATAGTCAAAATAGACTGTCTGACATTTTTATTTGGGTCTGGGTACCATCAGGGGCAGTTCGGTCATTTATCACTTACGGGTCTGTATTTTTCGGGACTGTATTTCCAAAATCGGACTGTACCATTGAGTCCAGAATGCTTGAAATAGTGAAAATACACTATTTAATCATTAAATTCGGACTTGGTTTGACTTGTTTAAGGTCCAGGGGCATTATAGTAATTATTCCCTTTTAATAAAATAATTAAATAATTATTTTATTATTTTAATTAATTTTTCAGGGGTATAATTGCATAAGATTTTCAAAATCTGGGCCTTAGTGTAATTCTGTCAAACAGTGGGGGTCAGTTTGCAAATCTTTAAAAGTTCAAAACTGAACCAAAGGGTTCAGTCTCCTTGCAACTGAACCGGTCCGGTTCAGTCCGGTTCTGACCGGTCCGGTTACATTGCTGACGTCATGATGACGTCAGCCCTATAATAATTTAAAAACCAGTTATCCAAAACGACGCAGTTTAATTAATGTGGTGGCCGTCTCTTGGACAGACACGTGTCCTAGTCGACTGGGCCAACTCGACTTGACTCGGTCAACTCGGTCGAGTCAACTCTGTCTTCCCCATCGAATGACTCGGAGTTGCCCTAATTTCTGCAGATTTTCACTTCCATTTTCGTGATGATTTGGACATGGTTTCTTGCTGTTTTCGACTCCATTCGGTTTCTGTATTTTATACCAACCATTTAACATTGATCTCAAGCATCGAATCACTCTAACAGGTTCTGTTTTCAAGAGGATAACCGTGACCTGCAACTCGCTCTAGCACCCTCATTGCTCAACCATTTTACACCGAATTTGTTGCTGCATGACCTACGGATCATAAGGTTCAAGTTCTCGTTTTTATATTTCGGTTTGGTTGCATGTTTTGGCAGATTGTATTTTTGACCCGTGGCTTTATTTTTAAATTCGATGGGCTGTGGTGAGTTCTAGGGTCGCGGATCATGGTGTTTAAGGTCCCCTTGGGGTCTATTCTGAGTTCCAATATGCCAAATCTAAAACTGTTTCGGTCAAATCAGACTTGGTGTTTCAAGGTCCTTTAATGGAGGTTGGTTTCGGGTTTCATGGTTTTTTGGCCAACCCGACACTTATGACTCTCACAGTATGCATAATATACATCCTAGAATCGATATACATGCATGCATGCAGCCTATACCCTCAATAACCCATCAAAACAGTTCCAAAAATCAAAATAAGAAATGAGGCAAATTTTGGAAATTTACCTTCAACAGTGACCCTCTCTCTCTCAGTGGCTCGGTCCAGAATCCTCACAGTGCTCCTCAAGCTTCCTCGGGTCATGCACTTCAACTTCAAGCCCCCCTCTCCTTGCACCTTCAATGGCCAATTTCTCTCAACCACTTGCATGCACAAGGTTGCCTCTCTTTTCTCTCTATACTCTCACTCTCACAGCCACCTCACGTACACATACACACTCTCTCTCAGTTTGGATATTATCAGATTCTCTAAAGAGAGAATTTAGTGCAAGGTTGCATATTTATACCATAGTGCATTGTACATATGGCTATACATATACATATATATATATATATATGTGTGAGTGTATCTCAATCCTTAGTGGGCTGGTGGCTGATTGAGGTGATAGGGATGATGTATGGCAATGATGTGGGGAATGCATGCTAGGCCATTGGCCAGTTTGGGTGGTGGTTTGGGCAAGACTTGAGGTTATATACAAATCTTGGTGTATATACACACAAAGTGGTCTGCAGCCTAGTTGGTAAGTTTTTTGAGAAAATCTCTTTCCACCAGAGGTCAAGGGTTCAATTCCCCTTGACCACCAATTTGGCCATTTTTCACCATTTTGGGCTAAGGCCTTGTTTGGCTGCGCATTAATTCAGTTTCTGATGTTTGCCTCATAACTTTCATTCCGTAACTCCTTTTTCGGTGCGGTTTCTTCCGGTCAGTTTCTATTTCCGTTATCTTCAATGTCAGAGGTTCCGTGTCATTTATTAGTCATTCGGGATTTCCGTAGTTAATTAATTCGAATTCCGTCAGTGTTAAATTGACACTATTTCACCTAATTAATTGGTAATTAGGTTCGGGTATTATACCCTATTCCCGAACATGTTTTAATTGTTCTATTGGTCTAGTGTGACCACCGGGAGATTAAGGTTAATTTCCTTAATTATTCCCTAAGCCGGTACTAATTAATAATTAATTATTTAATTATTAATTATACAAAGTCGGGGTGTTACATCCTACCCCTCTTCAGAAAAGTTTTGTCCTCAAAACTTGGTTGGTCATATCTAGGAGATTCTGTCATCATAACCTCCCCTTTTCATTTGTCTCTCGGACCGCCGTATCATTCGGGATACTATTTTCCTATCAAAAAGATATTTTGTATCAGTTCCATACAGACTCCATATCAAATACAGATATTCCCATTCGGTCAGACCTTACAGTCACAATCGTATAATCTCTTCAAGATTCAATTATCAGACCTATCTCCTATCAGATCAATCGGGTAGTCATCCTCAAATAAGTGGAAATCCTCCACTAGGATCATTTAATCACATGTGATCCCTCAAGTGATTCACTTGCTATCCATAATTACAAGTGTCAATGTCGGAGTCAACAGACCTACCGTCATTTCCTTTCGGTTGCTATGTCCCTAATTTTTCGTATGGACATGTCTCTTAAATATCACGAGTCTACAACCTCAAATCGCACCAGTTCCTATCAGATCCATAAAAATCCCCAGTCCTCAGATGCCTTAGAATTACAGGCCTATCATCTCCTATCAAGACTTCCACAATTTCACGTCAGGTCTTCAAAAGTGGAACTTAATATCTATGGCTCAGGTACTCTATAGTCCTCAATCCATAACCTAATGCTCTGATATTGCTCTGTGATACTAGTTGATTTCAAAACTTTACCAACCTCAGTTATGATAATCTTAATTATCTCTCAACCTTTGCTCTGATACCACTCTTGTCACATCCCGAACCCCACCCTACGCGGATGTCGAGGACGTGACTGCCAGTTGGTCGCGACGCGACCAACCAAAGGCAAATTCTGAACTTTCCGACGAATTGCACTCCGACTGTAGGGTCAGATGCAGCGGAATTTTAAACTTTTTCTTTGTGTCACGGGAATGCAACTCACTTATCCATCATAAGTATATGTATCACAGAGCAAGACTAATTCCAATCAGTCAACAATTCTAATCTCAGAGCATATCTAAAATCAAGCATATAACAACATAGCAGATCTAATATCTCTAGAGTACCATTTAGTTCCATGAGCCATGTTCCAATATCTAGTGCATGTCAATCAAGTCAGTCGTATCATATCACTTACCTGGATATACGGATTCGATTCACAAGAATGTAAGTCTCTACAAATCAGTGCCATCTGATCCTTATTTGCAATGCCACTTGGCCTATTCACGTCATGTCATAGTACCTTCTAATCCAATGGAGGTAATTCCTGAAAAATGTCAGAATAATGGGGTGAGCTTAAATAAGCCCAGTGAGTAACACAGATTCCCTATCATGGGTTTCAAAACCAGTTTTGTGCTTCCAAGGCACGTGGATAATTTAATCATTTCAAAATAACAATTTTCTAAGTCCATTTCATAAGCAGTCTAGTACAATGGAACAAGATTGCACAAACAATACAAACGAATCGGAACATAACATAACCAATCGGACCAAAACAATAACCATTGTCAATATATCGATCAAGACACAGACTCTTCATTAACGGAACGAATCACAGCTGAGACTGAGTGGGAACAATAAGTCAATCAAGACAGAGGCATATCCTCGACGGCTAAAATTATAACGGAACTAAACGGAAACAATACACTAATCAAGACACAGGCAAATCATGAACAGGACACAACATAACGGAACTGGGTAGAAACAATATAACAATCAAGTCAGGGACACATCACTGTCGGAACTAATCATAACTGGACTGAACAATGTTTCAATCAAGACGAAGGTATACTTTCAATAGCTAGAACATAACGGAACTGAACAAAAACAATATACTAATCAAGACACAAGCACATCATGAACGGAACGAAACATAACGGAGCTGAGTAGAAACGATATAACAATCAAGTCGGAGACATATCACTATCGGAACGAATCATGACCGAACTGAACAACATTTTAATCAAGACAGGGGCATGTCATTACGGGTAGAACATAACGGAACTGAACAATACATCAATCCAAACAGACCTATTATTGACCGGCGGTACACAATGGAATCGAACGTATCAATCAGGGACATAGACATAGCATTAACGGATAACACATAACCGAACTGAACGGAATTCCTAATTCAAAGGACACAATCACATCGTGTGAAATGTAGTGCAAGGGGCCTACATTAAGTACGTACATTTAAACAATATAGTATTTAGACGGTATACTATACAAGTAGTACGGTACGACAAAATATCGTTCTTTGCCTATATCACATGGTTAGTTTAATCATTTCGGGAATAATGGTTCAATACATCCATTTATCTCAACAGTTCAAAACAGGCAAAACAGTACGGGATGCTAGCACAGGGATCAGGAATATAGTCAATTATTTAAAAAGACTAAAACCAAGTCATAAGTGATATAGTACGAAAAGGCATGCATTTAAATAATTGCACTTAAATAATTGCATTCAAAACAGATCAATAAATCAAGGGACAGAATCAAAACAGTGTCAGAAGTTACTCACAAACTTTACGCTTATTTCCTTGCATAAATAATCCGATAACCTCCAGGTACGTCAGGCATCTCCATGTATATCCTGAATAATAATCATTAATCATAGATAGATCAGAATTCATCCATTCAGGTCTCATTCGTCATCTTAGGTATCTATCGGATTACCTAAGATAGCCTAGTAGCCTATCGCCCTTCCATTGGGTCTCACCCGAGGCTATTTCATTCTTTAATTAGGCTTAGCAATTATTAGGATTATATCCTAAGTCATTTAGACTTCAATTGTTATCAGTCAGGCGCTCATTCAACCTTAGGGGCAAAATGGTAATTTTATCATTTTTGTCTCGGACCCTGTCATGGTCCTCGAAATAGTCTTTATATCTTAAGTATAAAGTTCTACGTCCTTTGGACTCCAATCAGTATTAGTTAGGTTCTCATTTTAACCATAGGGGCAAAATGGTAATTTTGCCATTCTTATCCCGGACCCTGTTATGGTCCTCAGAATATCCCATATATCGTATATATGAAGTTTTAAGTCTTTTAGACTTTAATCGGTATCAGCTGGGTACTTATTTAGTCTTGGGGGCAAAATGGTAATTTTGTCATTTTTGCCCCGGACCCTATCATGGTCCTCAGAACGTCCCATATATCTCATGTATAAATTTGTAAGTCCCTTGGACTTCATTTGGTATCTGCTTTAGATCGTCGGGACACATCGGTCATTTCTCGTTTTACGCGTTGACTGTCTCGGAGTCTTATTTAGCCTTTCAGTGTTCATAATTATCCCTATGATAATTTATCATATCAGTTTGACCTTTATTCGACCTCTACTTTGCACTTACAGTGCTCAGGGGTATTTTGGTCATTTTACGTTTTGTGTAATTCTGACCCCGATTCGTCATCTAATCAACTATACAGTCTCACCAGTGTCTGGGCTCCTACCGGTATCAATTTCGTCCCAATCGGACTTTGTTTAGGTCTCGTACGGTATCAGGGGTAATTTGGTAATTTCATGTGTCGTATTTTTCGGCATGTCAGTTCATAAAATGGACCTCACCATTGAGTCCAGAGTGTCCAACATAGTGAAATTGGACTATCTGTTATGTTTAATCGGCCTTGGGTATCATTAAGGGCAATTCGGTCATTTATACCTACATGTCTGTATTTTTCGGGACCTCGGTTCATTAAACGGACCTCACCGTTGAGTTCAGAATGCCCGAGATAGTCAAAATAGACTGTCTGACATTTTTATTTGGGTCTGGGTACCATCAGGGGCAGTTCGGTCATTTATCACTTACGGGTCTGTATTTTTCGGGACTGTATTTCCAAAATCGGACTGTACCATTGAGTCCAGAATGCTTGAAATAGTGAAAATACACTATTTAATCATTAAATTCGGACTTGGTTTGACTTGTTTAAGGTCCAGGGGCATTATAGTAATTATTCCCTTTTAATAAAATAATTAAATAATTATTTTATTATTTTAATTAATTTTTCAGGGGTATAATTGCATAAGATTTTCAAAATCTGGGCCTTAGTGTAATTCTGTCAAACAGTGGGGGTCAGTTTGCAAATCTTTAAAAGTTCAAAACTGAACCAAAGGGTTCAGCCTCCTTGCAACTGAACCGGTCCGGTTCAGTCCGGTTCTGACCGGTCCGGTTACATTGCTGACGTCATGATGACGTCAGCCCTATAATAATTTAAAAACCAGTTATCCAAAACGACGCAGTTTAATTAATGTGGTGGCCGTCTCTTGGACAGACACGTGTCCTAGTCGACTGGGCCAACTCGACTTGACTCGGTCAACTCGGTCGAGTCAACTCTGTCTTCCCCATCGAATGACTCGGAGTTGCCCTAATTTCTGCAGATTTTCACTTCCATTTTCGTGATGATTTGGACATGGTTTCTTGCTGTTTTCGACTCCATTCGGTTTCTGTATTTTATACCAACCATTTAACATTGATCTCAAGCATCGAATCACTCTAACAGGTTCTGTTTTCAAGAGGATAACCGTGACCTGCAACTCGCTCTAGCACCCTCATTGCTCAACCATTTTACACCGAATTTGTTGCTGCATGACCTACGGATCATAAGGTTCAAGTTCTCGTTTTTATATTTCGGTTTGGTTGCATGTTTTGGCAGATTGTATTTTTGACCCGTGGCTTTATTTTTAAATTCGATGGGCTGTGGTGAGTTCTAGGGTCGCGGATCATGGTGTTTAAGGTCCCCTTGGGGTCTATTCTGAGTTCCAATATGCCAAATCTAAAACTGTTTCGGTCAAATCAGACTTGGTGTTTCAAGGTCCTTTAATGGAGGTTGGTTTCGGGTTTCATGGTTTTTTGGCCAACCCGACACTTATGACTCTCACAGTATGCATAATATACATCCTAGAATCGATATACATGCATGCATGCAGCCTATACCCTCAATAACCCATCAAAACAGTTCCAAAAATCAAAATAAGAAATGAGGCAAATTTTGGAAATTTACCTTCAACAGTGACCCTCTCTCTCTCAGTGGCTCGGTCCAGAATCCTCACAGTGCTCCTCAAGCTTCCTCGGGTCATGCACTTCAACTTCAAGCCCCCCTCTCCTTGCACCTTCAATGGCCAATTTCTCTCAACCACTTGCATGCACAAGGTTGCCTCTCTTTTCTCTCTATACTCTCACTCTCACAGCCACCTCACGTACACATACACACTCTCTCTCAGTTTGGATATTATCAGATTCTCTAAAGAGAGAATTTAGTGCAAGGTTGCATATTTATACCATAGTGCATTGTACATATGGCTATACATATACATATATATATATATATATGTGTGAGTGTATCTCAATCCTTAGTGGGCTGGTGGCTGATTGAGGTGATAGGGATGATGTATGGCAATGATGTGGGGAATGCATGCTAGGCCATTGGCCAGTTTGGGTGGTGGTTTGGGCAAGACTTGAGGTTATATACAAATCTTGGTGTATATACACACAAAGTGGTCTGCAGCCTAGTTGGTAAGTTTTTTGAGAAAATCTCTTTCCACCAGAGGTCAAGGGTTCAATTCCCCTTGACCACCAATTTGGCCATTTTTCACCATTTTGGGCTAAGGCCTTGTTTGGCTGCGCATTAATTCAGTTTCTGATGTTTGCCTCATAACTTTCATTCCGTAACTCCTTTTTCGGTGCGGTTTCTTCCGGTCAGTTTCTATTTCCGTTATCTTCAATGTCAGAGGTTCCGTGTCATTTATTAGTCATTCGGGATTTCCGTAGTTAATTAATTCGAATTCCGTCAGTGTTAAATTGACACTATTTCACCTAATTAATTGGTAATTAGGTTCGGGTATTATACCCTATTCCCGAACATGTTTTAATTGTTCTATTGGTCTAGTGTGACCACCGGGAGATTAAGGTTAATTTCCTTAATTATTCCCTAAGCCGGTACTAATTAATAATTAATTATTTAATTATTAATTATACAAAGTCGGGGTGTTACATCCTACCCCTCTTCAGAAAAGTTTTGTCCTCAAAACTTGGTTGGTCATATCTAGGAGATTCTGTCATCATAACCTCCCCTTTTCATTTGTCTCTCGGACCGCCGTATCATTCGGGATACTATTTTCCTATCAAAAAGATATTTTGTATCAGTTCCATACAGACTCCATATCAAATACAGATATTCCCATTCGGTCAGACCTTACAGTCACAATCGTATAATCTCTTCAAGATTCAATTATCAGACCTATCTCCTATCAGATCAATCGGGTAGTCATCCTCAAATAAGTGGAAATCCTCCACTAGGATCATTTAATCACATGTGATCCCTCAAGTGATTCACTTGCTATCCATAATTACAAGTGTCAATGTCGGAGTCAACAGACCTACCGTCATTTCCTTTCGGTTGCTATGTCCCTAATTTTTCGTATGGACATGTCTCTTAAATATCACGAGTCTACAACCTCAAATCGCACCAGTTCCTATCAGATCCATAAAAATCCCCAGTCCTCAGATGCCTTAGAATTACAGGCCTATCATCTCCTATCAAGACTTCCACAATTTCACGTCAGGTCTTCAAAAGTGGAACTTAATATCTATGGCTCAGGTACTCTATAGTCCTCAATCCATAACCTAATGCTCTGATATTGCTCTGTGATACTAGTTGATTTCAAAACTTTACCAACCTCAGTTATGATAATCTTAATTATCTCTCAACCTTTGCTCTGATACCACTCTTGTCACATCCCGAACCCCACCCTACGCGGATGTCGAGGACGTGACTGCCAGTTGGTCGCGACGCGACCAACCAAAGGCAAATTCTGAACTTTCCGACGAATTGCACTCCGACTGTAGGGTCAGATGCAGCGGAATTTTAAACTTTTTCTTTGTGTCACGGGAATGCAACTCACTTATCCATCATAAGTATATGTATCACAGAGCAAGACTAATTCCAATCAGTCAACAATTCTAATCTCAGAGCATATCTAAAATCAAGCATATAACAACATAGCAGATCTAATATCTCTAGAGTACCATTTAGTTCCATGAGCCATGTTCCAATATCTAGTGCATGTCAATCAAGTCAGTCGTATCATATCACTTACCTGGATATACGGATTCGATTCACAAGAATGTAAGTCTCTACAAATCAGTGCCATCTGATCCTTATTTGCAATGCCACTTGGCCTATTCACGTCATGTCATAGTACCTTCTAATCCAATGGAGGTAATTCCTGAAAAATGTCAGAATAATGGGGTGAGCTTAAATAAGCCCAGTGAGTAACACAGATTCCCTATCATGGGTTTCAAAACCAGTTTTGTGCTTCCAAGGCACGTGGATAATTTAATCATTTCAAAATAACAATTTTCTAAGTCCATTTCATAAGCAGTCTAGTACAATGGAACAAGATTGCACAAACAATACAAACGAATCGGAACATAACATAACCAATCGGACCAAAACAATAACCATTGTCAATATATCGATCAAGACACAGACTCTTCATTAACGGAACGAATCACAGCTGAGACTGAGTGGGAACAATAAGTCAATCAAGACAGAGGCATATCCTCGACGGCTAAAATTATAACGGAACTAAACGGAAACAATACACTAATCAAGACACAGGCAAATCATGAACAGGACACAACATAACGGAACTGGGTAGAAACAATATAACAATCAAGTCAGGGACACATCACTGTCGGAACTAATCATAACTGGACTGAACAATGTTTCAATCAAGACGAAGGTATACTTTCAATAGCTAGAACATAACGGAACTGAACAAAAACAATATACTAATCAAGACACAAGCACATCATGAACGGAACGAAACATAACGGAGCTGAGTAGAAACGATATAACAATCAAGTCGGAGACATATCACTATCGGAACGAATCATGACCGAACTGAACAACATTTTAATCAAGACAGGGGCATGTCATTACGGGTAGAACATAACGGAACTGAACAATACATCAATCCAAACAGACCTATTATTGACCGGCGGTACACAATGGAATCGAACGTATCAATCAGGGACATAGACATAGCATTAACGGATAACACATAACCGAACTGAACGGAATTCCTAATTCAAAGGACACAATCACATCGTGTGAAATGTAGTGCAAGGGGCCTACATTAAGTACGTACATTTAAACAATATAGTATTTAGACGGTATACTATACAAGTAGTACGGTACGACAAAATATCGTTCTTTGCCTATATCACATGGTTAGTTTAATCATTTCGGGAATAATGGTTCAATACATCCATTTATCTCAACAGTTCAAAACAGGCAAAACAGTACGGGATGCTAGCACAGGGATCAGGAATATAGTCAATTATTTAAAAAGACTAAAACCAAGTCATAAGTGATATAGTACGAAAAGGCATGCATTTAAATAATTGCACTTAAATAATTGCATTCAAAACAGATCAATAAATCAAGGGACAGAATCAAAACAGTGTCAGAAGTTACTCACAAACTTTACGCTTATTTCCTTGCATAAATAATCCGATAACCTCCAGGTACGTCAGGCATCTCCATGTATATCCTGAATAATAATCATTAATCATAGATAGATCAGAATTCATCCATTCAGGTCTCATTCGTCATCTTAGGTATCTATCGGATTACCTAAGATAGCCTAGTAGCCTATCGCCCTTCCATTGGGTCTCACCCGAGGCTATTTCATTCTTTAATTAGGCTTAGCAATTATTAGGATTATATCCTAAGTCATTTAGACTTCAATTGTTATCAGTCAGGCGCTCATTCAACCTTAGGGGCAAAATGGTAATTTTATCATTTTTGTCTCGGACCCTGTCATGGTCCTCGAAATAGTCTTTATATCTTAAGTATAAAGTTCTACGTCCTTTGGACTCCAATCAGTATTAGTTAGGTTCTCATTTTAACCATAGGGGCAAAATGGTAATTTTGCCATTCTTATCCCGGACCCTGTTATGGTCCTCAGAATATCCCATATATCGTATATATGAAGTTTTAAGTCTTTTAGACTTTAATCGGTATCAGCTGGGTACTTATTTAGTCTTGGGGGCAAAATGGTAATTTTGTCATTTTTGCCCCGGACCCTATCATGGTCCTCAGAACGTCCCATATATCTCATGTATAAATTTGTAAGTCCCTTGGACTTCATTTGGTATCTGCTTTAGATCGTCGGGACACATCGGTCATTTCTCGTTTTACGCGTTGACTGTCTCGGAGTCTTATTTAGCCTTTCAGTGTTCATAATTATCCCTATGATAATTTATCATATCAGTTTGACCTTTATTCGACCTCTACTTTGCACTTACAGTGCTCAGGGGTATTTTGGTCATTTTACGTTTTGTGTAATTCTGACCCCGATTCGTCATCTAATCAACTATACAGTCTCACCAGTGTCTGGGCTCCTACCGGTATCAATTTCGTCCCAATCGGACTTTGTTTAGGTCTCGTACGGTATCAGGGGTAATTTGGTAATTTCATGTGTCGTATTTTTCGGCATGTCAGTTCATAAAATGGACCTCACCATTGAGTCCAGAGTGTCCAACATAGTGAAATTGGACTATCTGTTATGTTTAATCGGCCTTGGGTATCATTAAGGGCAATTCGGTCATTTATACCTACATGTCTGTATTTTTCGGGACCTCGGTTCATTAAACGGACCTCACCGTTGAGTTCAGAATGCCCGAGATAGTCAAAATAGACTGTCTGACATTTTTATTTGGGTCTGGGTACCATCAGGGGCAGTTCGGTCATTTATCACTTACGGGTCTGTATTTTTCGGGACTGTATTTCCAAAATCGGACTGTACCATTGAGTCCAGAATGCTTGAAATAGTGAAAATACACTATTTAATCATTAAATTCGGACTTGGTTTGACTTGTTTAAGGTCCAGGGGCATTATAGTAATTATTCCCTTTTAATAAAATAATTAAATAATTATTTTATTATTTTAATTAATTTTTCAGGGGTATAATTGCATAAGATTTTCAAAATCTGGGCCTTAGTGTAATTCTGTCAAACAGTGGGGGTCAGTTTGCAAATCTTTAAAAGTTCAAAACTGAACCAAAGGGTTCAGCCTCCTTGCAACTGAACCGGTCCGGTTCAGTCCGGTTCTGACCGGTCCGGTTACATTGCTGACGTCATGATGACGTCAGCCCTATAATAATTTAAAAACCAGTTATCCAAAACGACGCAGTTTAATTAATGTGGTGGCCGTCTCTTGGACAGACACGTGTCCTAGTCGACTGGGCCAACTCGACTTGACTCGGTCAACTCGGTCGAGTCAACTCTGTCTTCCCCATCGAATGACTCGGAGTTGCCCTAATTTCTGCAGATTTTCACTTCCATTTTCGTGATGATTTGGACATGGTTTCTTGCTGTTTTCGACTCCATTCGGTTTCTGTATTTTATACCAACCATTTAACATTGATCTCAAGCATCGAATCACTCTAACAGGTTCTGTTTTCAAGAGGATAACCGTGACCTGCAACTCGCTCTAGCACCCTCATTGCTCAACCATTTTACACCGAATTTGTTGCTGCATGACCTACGGATCATAAGGTTCAAGTTCTCGTTTTTATATTTCGGTTTGGTTGCATGTTTTGGCAGATTGTATTTTTGACCCGTGGCTTTATTTTTAAATTCGATGGGCTGTGGTGAGTTCTAGGGTCGCGGATCATGGTGTTTAAGGTCCCCTTGGGGTCTATTCTGAGTTCCAATATGCCAAATCTAAAACTGTTTCGGTCAAATCAGACTTGGTGTTTCAAGGTCCTTTAATGGAGGTTGGTTTCGGGTTTCATGGTTTTTTGGCCAACCCGACACTTATGACTCTCACAGTATGCATAATATACATCCTAGAATCGATATACATGCATGCATGCAGCCTATACCCTCAATAACCCATCAAAACAGTTCCAAAAATCAAAATAAGAAATGAGGCAAATTTTGGAAATTTACCTTCAACAGTGACCCTCTCTCTCTCAGTGGCTCGGTCCAGAATCCTCACAGTGCTCCTCAAGCTTCCTCGGGTCATGCACTTCAACTTCAAGCCCCCCTCTCCTTGCACCTTCAATGGCCAATTTCTCTCAACCACTTGCATGCACAAGGTTGCCTCTCTTTTCTCTCTATACTCTCACTCTCACAGCCACCTCACGTACACATACACACTCTCTCTCAGTTTGGATATTATCAGATTCTCTAAAGAGAGAATTTAGTGCAAGGTTGCATATTTATACCATAGTGCATTGTACATATGGCTATACATATACATATATATATATATATATGTGTGAGTGTATCTCAATCCTTAGTGGGCTGGTGGCTGATTGAGGTGATAGGGATGATGTATGGCAATGATGTGGGGAATGCATGCTAGGCCATTGGCCAGTTTGGGTGGTGGTTTGGGCAAGACTTGAGGTTATATACAAATCTTGGTGTATATACACACAAAGTGGTCTGCAGCCTAGTTGGTAAGTTTTTTGAGAAAATCTCTTTCCACCAGAGGTCAAGGGTTCAATTCCCCTTGACCACCAATTTGGCCATTTTTCACCATTTTGGGCTAAGGCCTTGTTTGGCTGCGCATTAATTCAGTTTCTGATGTTTGCCTCATAACTTTCATTCCGTAACTCCTTTTTCGGTGCGGTTTCTTCCGGTCAGTTTCTATTTCCGTTATCTTCAATGTCAGAGGTTCCGTGTCATTTATTAGTCATTCGGGATTTCCGTAGTTAATTAATTCGAATTCCGTCAGTGTTAAATTGACACTATTTCACCTAATTAATTGGTAATTAGGTTCGGGTATTATACCCTATTCCCGAACATGTTTTAATTGTTCTATTGGTCTAGTGTGACCACCGGGAGATTAAGGTTAATTTCCTTAATTATTCCCTAAGCCGGTACTAATTAATAATTAATTATTTAATTATTAATTATACAAAGTCGGGGTGTTACATTCTCTGCCAATTTATTTGGCATTTTATAGTGTGCTGGCCATTGCCAGTCACGGCTGAACCAAATTGAAATAAAAGGGGAATGAATTTTTGATAAAATATTGATTAATTGATATTTGATTTCAAGGCTGAACTGATCTGATTCCAAGCAGGTACATGTTTATAGAATTTAATAAAAACTGGAGG
Organism: Nyssa sinensis; assembly: GCA_008638375.1. Classification (NCBI taxonomy): domain Eukaryota; kingdom Viridiplantae; phylum Streptophyta; class Magnoliopsida; order Cornales; family Nyssaceae; genus Nyssa; species Nyssa sinensis. Next base: position 2,521,121 of record CM018042.1, on the reverse strand, counting down.
AAGAAAAACATAATATACAAGTGATACTCTATGTGATGTTCATGTTCTTGAATTTGATAATATATATATACTAAAGTTGTTCATTATGTTGAGGGATTTACTATTATATTTTTGACCTGTTGAGCCCCTTATATAGCGTGAGGCTATTGTTATCACTTAAGTAGTATCTGATATATGCTTGTAAATTATGAAATTCTAGAGAAATTTAATAAAGGCCTCTGTTGTTGAACTTGAAGACTGTTGGCATTGAATTTATATACATCTTACTTGGACCAAAATTGTAACACCCCGATCCTGTATAATTAATAATTAAATATTAATTATTAATTAATACCGGCTCAGAGAATAATCAAGGGAATTAACCCTAATCTCCCGACGGTCATAATAGGCCGATAAAATAATTAGAACATGTCCGAGAATAGGGTACAATACCCGAACCTAATTATCATTTAATTAGGTGAAAAAATGTCAATTTAACACTGACGGAACTCGAATTAATTAACCACGGAAATCCCGAATAATTAATTAATGACACGGAACCTCTGACACTGTAGATAACTGAAATATGAAACTCTCGGAACAAACCGCATCGAAAAAGGAGTTACAGAATGAAAGTTATGAGGCAAACATCAGAAACTGAATTAATGCGCAGCCAAACAGGGCCTTAACCAAAAATGGTGAAAAATGGCCAAAATGGTGGTTAAGGGAATTGAACCCTTCACCTTTGAGGGAATGACTTTTTCTCAAAAAATTTACCAACTGGGCTGCCATTACTTTGTGCATATATATACAACTAAATTGTATATATATTCAAAGTTGCCCTAAGCTACCACCCAAATGGACCAATGGGGTTTCATGCAGCCATATATGATATATAAAATATGTAATATATATATATATAGGCAGACTAAATCTGATTGGACCACCATTCCACCCAATGAGAGACCATGCAACAACATAATTTATAAAATATATACATATACTTGTATATGTTGTGATGGTGTGTCTCAGAATTGGAGAACAAATTCTCTATATGTGTGGGCTCGGTTAGATAGGGCGGCCATGGTGAGCTTGCCATGCAAGTGTGTGTGTGTACCCATGGTATATGTGTGTGTATCTTCATGGAGATACACCAATGGAGGGTGGAGCTGTGCATTATGTGGCTGCACTGAGGGGCACGACTGCACTGGAGCAGCATGCATGAAGCCACAGACGAGCCAAAAGAGAGCAGCCACTGTCCGGAGGTAAGACACCTCTAACTGCCAATTTTCTGTTTTGATTGTTGGTGCTGTTCTAATAGTTTTGGCCATATAAATTATACACATAAGTTCCTGTGAGGGTTAGAACTGTTCTAGAACAACTGAGAGGGTCGAATAGCCATGAAAACCATTGAACTGTAACACGGCCACCATGGATGACCTTGCATGCAACCAATCTGAAATGACCAAAACCAAACCATGTTTGGATGGTTGAGACTTGATCTATAGGTCACGAGAGTTTCCAAAACACCAACCCGCGACCCTAGAGCACTGATTTGGACCCTCGAAACCGAACCTATAGCTTTCGGCCATGGAACCCAAATCCTGTAATCGGCTTCTAGATTGAAATTTATAAATGGGGAATTGAAGCCCCTGTTCTAAGGGTCACAAAGAACCAAACCGTGTGCGATTTGGTTGAGGAACAAGGCCACACGGCCGAACTGAAATAATGCACAATAATCGGTTCTACCGAGCTTAATCCTTGGATTCAAGGCACCAAATCGATGCCAAGTTGTTGGAATCACTCCTAGGGACAATTTGGGACCAAGACATGTGGAAATCCGTGCTTGAAATGGCACGAAAATGGAGCAAAACCAGACCTGCACTTACGGCAACAGCGCCTTGCGCGTTGGAGAAGATGGAGTTGACTCGCCAACTCGTTCGAGTTGGGCCGAGTCGACTCATACACATGTCGCCTGAAGACCGTGCCACTGTTTTAACAAAACTGCACCGTTTTGGTGTTGGGGTGTTAAATTTAAAATCTGATCCTACCTGTTTGGTTACGGGTTCTAAAAATTGAAATAGGGGAAATTGGAATAAGCTATCCATGAATTAAGGGCCAATTAGGGGATAACAGGAATATTTAATTCCGGTTCAATGAGGGTTAGTGAACCGGTTGGTTCACTGGAGTTCTGGACCGGTTCAAATTTTGAACCTAAAACCCAATAGGTTTGAACCCCTAATTTATGTAATTACATTTTGACCCCTGAAGTTTCCTGAAATTTCAGAATTAACCCCAACTGTTTTGGGGAATTACACAGTGGCCCAGATTTTGGGAAATTCCTTCATTTAAGCCCCTGGTAATTAATTAAATAATAAAATAATTATTTAATTAAATAGGTAAAATTACAATTTTACCCCTGGACATTAAATATGTCAAACGAAGTCCAAATAAATTAAATAAATAGTGTATTTTCACTATTTCAAGCATTCTGGACTCAATGGTACAGTCCGATTTTGGAAATACAGCCCCGAAAAATACAGACCCGTAAGTGATAAATCATCGAACTACCCCTGATGGTACCCAGACCCAAATAAAAATATCAGATAGCCTATTTTGACTATCTCGGGCATTCTGGACTCAACGGTGAGGTCCGTTTAATGAACTGAAGTCCCGAAAAATACAGACACATAAATGGTAAATGACCGAATTGCCCTTAATGATACTCAGGGCTGATTAAACATAACAGACAGTCCAATTTCACTATGTTGGGCGCTCTGGACCCAATGGTGAGGTCCATTTTATGAACTGACATGCCGAAAAATACGACACATGAAATTACCAAATTACCCCTGATACCGTACGAGACCTAAACAAAGTCCGATTGGGACGAAACTGATACCGGTAGGAGCCCAGACACTGGTGAGACTGTATACTTGATAAGATGACGAATCGGGGTCAGAATGACACAAAACGTAAAATGACCAAAATACCCCTGAGCACTGTAAGTGCAAAGTAGAGGTCGAATAAAGGTCAAACTGATCTGATAAATTATCATAGAGATAATTATGAACACTAAAGGGCTAAATAAGACTCCGAAACAGTCAACGCGTAAAATGAGAAATGACCGATGTGTCCCGACGATCTAAAGCAGATACCAAATGAAGTCCAAGGGACTTACAAATTTATACATGAGATATATGGGACGTTCTGAGGACCATGATAGGGTCCGGGGCAAAAATGACAAAATTACCATTTTGCCCCTAAGACTAAATAAGTACTCAACTGATACCGATTAAAGTCTAAAAGACTTAAAACTTCATATATACGATATATGGGATATTCTGAGGACCATAATAAGGTCCGGGATAAGAATGGCAAAATTACCATTTTGCCCCTATGGCTAAAATGAGAACCTAACTGATACCGATTGGAGTCCAAAGGACGTAAAACTTTGTACTTAAGATATAAAGACTATCCCGAAGACCACGACAGGGTCCGGGACAAAAATGGTAAAATTACCATTTTGCCCCTAAGGTTGAATGAGTGCCTGACTGATAACAATTGAAGTCTAAATGACTTAGGATATAATCCTAATAATTGCTAAGCCTAATTAAAGAATGAAATAGCCTCGGGTGAGACCCAATGGAAGGGCGATAGGCTACTAGGCTATCTTAGGTAATCCGATAGATACCTAAGATGACGAATGAGACCTGAATGGATGAGTTCTGATCTGTCTGTGATTGATGATTATTATTCAGGATATACATGGAGATGCCTGACGTACCTGGAGGTTATTGGATTATTTATGCAAGGAAATAAGCGTAAAGTTTGTGAGTAACTTCTAACATTGTTTTGATACTGTCCCTTGATTTACTGATCTGTTTTGAATGCAATTATTTACGTGCAATTATTTAAATGCATGCCTTTTCATACTATATCACTTATGACATGGTTTTAGTCTTTTTAAATAATTGACTATATTCCTGATCCTTGTGCTAGCATCCCGTACTGTTTTGCCCGTTTTGAACTGTTGAGATAAAATGGATATATTGAACCATTATTTCCGAAACGATTAAATAAACCATGTGATATAGGCAAAGAACAACATTTTGTTGTATCGTACCGCTTTGTATAGTATACTGTCTAAATGCTATATTGTTTAAATGTATGTACTTAATGTACGCCCTTTGTACCACATTCCACGTGATGTGCTTGTGTCCTTCGAATTAGGAATTCCGTTCAGTTCGGTTATGTGCTATCCGTTAATGATATGTCTTTGTTTTGACTAATGTATTGTTCCGTTCGATTTCGTTATGTTCCATCTGTTGATGATCTGTCTGTCTTGATTGATATATGGTCCAGTTCCGTTATGATCTGTCCGTTGGTGATATGTCTTTGCTTTGACTAATGTTTTGTTCCGTTCGATTCTGCTATATTCCGTTCATTGATAGTGTGTCTGCCTTGATTGATATATGGTCCAGTTCTGTTGTGTACTGTCCGTGGATGATACGTCTGTCTTGATTGAAACATTGTTCAGTCCAGTTATGATTAGTTCTGACAGTGATGTGTCCCTGACTTGATTGTTATATTGTTTCTACCCAGTTCTGTTATGTTGTGTCCTGTTCATGATTGCCTATGTCTTGATTAGTGTATTGTTTCCGTTTAGTTCCGTTATAATTTTATCCGTTCGCGATATGCCTTTGCTTGACTGATGTATTGTTACCGTTCGATTCTGTTATATTCTGTCCGTTAATGTTATGTCTGCCTCGATTGATATGTTCCGTCCGGTTCCAACATGTTCCGTCCGTTGATGATCTGTCTGTCTTAATTGATATATGGTCCAGTTCCGTTATGATTCGTTCCGTTAATGAAGAGTCTGTGTCGTGACCGATATATTAGCAATAGTTATTGTTCTAACCGATTGGTTATGTCATGTTCCGATCCGTTTGTATTGTTTGTTCGATTCTGTTTTATTGTACTAGACTGCTTATGAAATGGATTTATAAAAATAGTTATTTTTGTAATGACTAAATTATCCATGTGCCTTGGGAGCACAAAACTGGTTTTAAAACCCATGATAGGGAATCTGTGTTACTCACTGGGCTTATTTAAGCTCACCCCATTCTTCTGACATTTTTCAGGAATTACCTCCATTGGATTAGAAGGTACTATGACATGACGTGAATAGGCCAAGTGGCATTGCAAGTAAGGATCTGACGGCACTGAATTGTAGAGACTGGTTTATTGTAGATCGAACCTGGTTATTCCGGTGAGTGGTATGTTATGACTGACTTGACTGATATATACTGGATAGACATGGCTCATGGAACTAATAGTACTCTAGAGATATTAGATCTGCTCTGTTGTTATATGCTTGATTTTAGATATGCTCTGAAATTAGAATTGTTGACTGACTGGACTTAGTCTTGCTCTGTGATACATATTCTTATGATGGATAAGTGAGTTGCATTCCCGTGACACAAAGAAAAGTTTTAAATTCCGCTGCATCTGACCCTACAATTGGAGTGCAATTCGTCAGGAAAGTTTAGAATTTTCCTTTGGTTGGTCGCGTCGCGATTGACTGGCAGTCACGTCCTCGACATCCGCGTAGGGTGGGGTTCGGGATGTGACAAAAATAACTTCTAATTGACTAAGCAGCAAGCCTGCTATTTAGTGGCTGCTAGCTATTGATTGAATATAGATTTAGCTATTGATTTGAATATAATTCAGCTATTAATCTGAATATAATTCAGCCATTAAATTGGATGTAATTCAGCTATAAATCTGAATATAATTCAGCTATGAAATTAAATATAATTTAGCCATTAAATTGGATATAATTCAGCTATTAATTTGAATATAGTTTCAACTATTGGGTAAAATCATGGGTGGAAATGCAAATCTGTATAGTGGACTGATTAAATCACGTTTTAATGGCAAACTAGTATAAATAGTGGTTTCAAAGAAATTGATTCATATATGGATATAATATATATTACATTGATTGAGCCAATCTACTCCTACCTTCTTCATATGAATTTGTACCTTTTCTAGTTTCTGTTGCATTAGTGAACTTCAATGGCAAATAAACCTTTACAAAAAATCATCATAACTGTAATTCAATGGCAATACTATGTACGTTGTTTACAAGCCGGAGCATTGGTGTAGGTTTCAGTTCAAAGAGGCAAACTAAGGGCCATGGACATTGATGCTAAAATCCAACACTAATAAAGCAGCCAACAAATATGTTAGTGAGGTCAAGGAATACATAATTTATATTAAATCTGAGGTCTAAATGCAATGATAAATTTAGTTTTGGGCTTAACAAAATTATAATGCTTTGTTTAAAGATTTAATAATTGCTTGATAGATAACGATAGAGTCTAAATGACTTGATTTATAATCCTGATAGTTAATAAGCTTAATTAAAGAATATAATAGTCTCAGTTGAAACCCAATGAGAGGGCAATATGCCATTAGACTATCTTAGGTGATCCGATAGACTCCTAAGATGATAGATAAGTCATGAATAAATAAATTCTGATGTATCAGTGATTAATGATGATTATTCAGGATGATGATTATTGAGGATATGTATGGACGTGCCTAAAGACGTATCTGGAGACTATCAGGATATCTATGACAAGGAGATAAGCATTAAGTTTGTGAGTAACTCGGACTCCTGACTTGGTGTATATTTTTGTATACTGTACTACTTTATATGCTAGACTGTTTTATACACCGTATTGTTTTAATGCATATGCTTTCACGCATACTCTTTGTACTGCATTGCGCATGGCATGATTCCATTCTGTTTTGCCTTTTGATGTATCCTGTTCTGATTCTGTTCGGGTTTGTCCTGTTCTGTTATACGCCATTTGGAATCTATTCTGTTTTGGCTCAGTTTTGATCTGATCTGTTCTGTTAAAGGGTGAGTATAAGTCCTACCCCAGAGGGACCAGGCGGCTGCTCCTGACGAGGAGTGAGTATAAGTCCTACCCTAGAGGGACCAGGCGGCTGCTCTTGATTTGTTCTATTAGGGGTTGAGTATAAGTCCTACCTCAGAGGGACCAGACGGCTGCTCTTGATGAGGAGTGAGTATAAGTCCTACCCTAGAGGGACCAGACGGCTGCTCCTGCTGAGGAGTGAGTATAAGTCCTACCCCAGAGGGACCAGACGGCTGCTCTTGATGAGGAGTGAGTATAAGTCCTACCCTAGAGGGACCAGGCGGCTGCTCTTGATTTGTTCTATTAGGGGGTGAGTATAAGTCCTACCTCAGAGGGACCAGACGGCTGCTCTTGATGAGGAGTGAGTATAAGTCCTACCCTAGAGGGACCAGACGGCTGCTCTTGATGAGGAGTGAGTATAAGTCCTACCCCAGAGGGACCAAGCGGCTGCTCCTAATCTGTTTAGTTTTGATATGTTGTGTTCTGACCTATTCTGTCCTGATCTGTTCTGTTTGATTTGTCTGATCTGGTCAGTTCTGATATGTTTTGTTCTGTTATGATCTGATTTGTTCTGTCTTGGCTCTGTTCTGATTTGTCCGATCAGTCTGTTCTGATATGATATGTTTGAGCTGCATTTGTTCTACATGAGTTGCATTATTCTATTTGAGCTGCATTTGAGCATACATGTATATATGAACTGGATTTGAAACCTATGGCAGGAACCTATGTTACTCATTGAGCTTGTTTAAGCTCATTCCATTTATCTAACATTTTTCAGGGATTATCTCCACGGGATTAGAAGGTACAAGGAGATGATACTAGTAAGCTATGAGGCATCTCAAATAAGGTTCTGATGGCAATAAAATGTGGAGACTTGAGTCCTAATGGATTGACTCTGGTTATTCAGGTGAGTGACATGTTTATGATTGACTTCATTGATATGTATTAGATGTATCCGGACATGGCTCATGGTAATGGTACTCTTGAGAGATTAGATATGTTCTGTGCTTTCTGACTGGTGATAGATGTGCTCTGTGGCTTAGAGTTATTAATTATTTGGTTATAGACTTGCTCTGTGGTACATACCTCTAATTGTGGTATATTGATGAGTTGCGTTCCCGAGATAAAAAGGTTTTAATTTTCGTTGTTCTGACCCTACATTTAGAACGTAATTCATCGTAAGGTTCAGAAGTTTGCCTTTGGTTGGTCGCATTGTCGGTCGGGAAATCGGCAAGGCGGCTAACTGGCATCACATCTTCGACATCCGTGTAGGGTGGGGTGCAGGATGTGACAGCTACTCCTGATCTCTTCTGTCTTGATCTGTTCTATTCTGATCTATCTTGTCCTGATCTGTTCTATTCAGATCTGTTTTGTTCTGACCTGTTCTGTTTTGACCTGTTTTGTTTTGTTCTATTCTATTCTGATTTGTTCTGTTCTGATCTGTTTTGTCTTGATCTGTTCTATCCTGATCTGTTCTGTTAGGGAGTGAGTATAAGTCTTAGCCCATTGAGGGACTAGACAGCTACTCTTGATCTATTTTGTTAGAGAGTGAGTATAAGTCCTACCCTATTGAGGGACCAGGCAACTACTTCTGATCTGTTCTGTTAGGGAGTGAGTATAAGTCTTACCCCATCGAGGGACCAGGCAGCTGCTCCTTAATTCGTTCAATATTGATCTGTTCTAGAATGAGTATAAGTCCTACCCCATCGAGGGACCAGGCAACTGCTCCTGTTCTATTATGTTTTGATCTGTTCTATCCTGATCTATTATGTTTTGATCTGCTCTATCCTGATTTGTTCAGTTCTGATCTGTTCTGTTCTGTTCAGTTCAGTTCAGTTCAGATCTATTTTGTTCTGATCTATTCTGTTCTGGTCTGATTTGTTTGTTCTACTTGAGCTACATTTGATCATGCATTTTATTTGATATCATGTATATATGAATTAGTTTTGAAACCCATGGCAGGAACCTATGTTACTCACTGAGCTTGTTTAAGCTCATTCTATTTATCTAACATTTTTTCAGGACTTATCTCCATTGGATTAGAAGGCACAATGATATAACACCAGTAGGTCGGGAGGCATTCCAAGTAAGGATCTGATGGCACTGATTTGTGGAGACTTAGATTCTTGTGGACTGAATCTGGTTATTCAAGTGAGTGACATGATATGATTAAATTCATTGATATGCACTACATATGTTGAGACATGGCTCATGGTAATGGTACTCTAGAGAAATTAGATATGCACTGTGTTATATGTCTGGTTATAGACGTGCTCTGTGGTACATACCTTTGTGGTATATAGATGAGATGCATTCCCAAGATGAAAAGATTTTAAATTCCGTTGCTTTGACCCTATATTTGGAATGCAATTCATCGTAAAGTTCAAAAGTTTGCCTTTGGTTGGTCGCATTGTCGGTCGAAAAACTGGCAAGGCGGCTAACTAGCATCACATCTTCGGCATCCGCGTAGGGTGGGGTACGGGATGTGACAAAGACTATGAGGGGCCAGACCTCGACTTTCCCCCGGAGTACCGGGATCAAGGGTGAGATTCCCTTTTTAAGTACTTTTGCCTCTGCTTTTGTTTCATTTCATTTATTCATTGCCTGATTTGAATCTTGTGTTTTCTGTACATACAAGAGGGCTTGGAAGAGGTCCATCTTCTCTGTTGACCATCAAGAGAAGTACCAAAGACTACTCCAGACCAGCAACCGCGCGCATAACACCATCATTTCTTCCCAAAACTTGATAGAGGCCAGGCTGGTAAAAGGTAGGGCCAAAAATTGGAAGAATTCCCTAATGTCAGGATGGGCACCAGGAAAGAAGAAGAAAACGGTGAGGGAAAGCTCTTCCTCTATCGAGCCTCCCCTCCAAGTGAAGAGGAGGAGGTTGCTCTCCAACTCCCTAGACCAGATGGTGTTTGAGGACATGAGGGAGTTGCCTGCTCTTCCCCTTGCCCTTTCAGTCGCCACGAAGAAGAGGGGGAAGGGGAAATTTGCTGCTGCTACTCTGCATGATGACTTCGAACTATTTAGCCGCGAAGAAGGCTTTTGACGAGTCTTGGGCTACAGGTCCAAGTAAATTTAAAGGTATGAAGGCGCAGAAGATCGCCAAAGACTTGCTATCTTTCAGCTAAAGGTAAGCTCTGATGAGCTCATTTTGTTTCTTTCTTTTTTGCTATTTTTTTTTTTTTGCTCTATCATTTGTTCTAACTGTTTGCTTGTTTCTTGTTCTCAGACCATGCATGGCCTTGCTTGCCATCATGAATTCTTCAACAGACTCGAAGCAGATTGACAACCTTCAATCTGAGCTCGATGAGGCCAGGCTATTATTGGGGACGGCCCAGTCCATTGCCTCTGCAGGTGAGGAGAAGCTGAAGGAAGCCGCTAACTCCTACTCCATCTTGGAGTCTAAAAGGGACGCTTTTGCTCTGGAGTTGGAAGACCTCAAAAAGAGGTTCGAAAACTTCCAATCTGCCTCCCTCAAGAAAGTCTAAGACACTACCGACTTTATTAGAGTTCAAACCGAGGCTGATATGAAGGCTGAGGTCGAGGACATGGATGGAGAGTTGATCGAGCATGGGTACCGCACCTTCAGAGCCAAGCTTCTCAAGAAGTACCCTGACTTTGATCTGGCTGGGATTGACGACATTGAAGTCTCTCTTGGTGAGATCGGGGTACAGGAGGATGAGGAGGAGGAAGCGGCTCGCAATACTTCTTCCAACTGACGCACCTGAGCAAAGAGAGTGATCTTGACATAGTGCGTTGAGTTTGAAAAGAATGAAGAAAAGCAAGAAGAAAGTGATTTTGATATGAAGAAGAAGAAGATAGTGATCTTGATATTGTGCATGACAATGAAGATTTAGAGCTCTTCTTAACGTTGATACTCCAGGGGGTGCCAAACTAGCAGTAGACTAGGAAACTTTTGTATCTTTTTGTTTTTTCCTTGTGATCTTCCCAAATTTGGGCTAATTATAAATAAACTTGACTTCTTTAAAACTCTGTGTGTTGCTTTTTTAATTTCAAAACATTTATGTAGTTTGTCAACAAAATACCCAAAGTAGCCATACTTGTGGGATTTTGATATGGTGACATATTGTAAGTCATGATGTATCAAGCTTTAACTCTTATAATAAAGATTTACCTTCAGCTCTTTAATCAAGTCTCAAATTCAGATCTTTAGGACTTTGCAACTTAATCAAGATCTCCACAACTTGTAATTAAATCAAGCATGGATCTTCAGAGCTTACAATTGAATCCAGAGCTTCATAACTTGTAATTGGATCAAGCATAGATCTTCAGGACTCGCAATTGAATCAAGAGCTTCACAACTTGTAATTAAATCAAGTGTAGATCTTTAGAACATGAATTTGAACTAAAGCTTTAGGCTTTAGATCTCCCCAACTTGTAATTAAATCAAGCACAGATCTTCAAAATTTGTAATTGAATGAAGATCTTCACCACTTGTAATTAAATCAACAATAGATCTTTAAAATTTGTAACTAAATCAAGATCTTCACCACTTGTAATTAAATCAAGCATAGATCTTCGAAATTTGTAATTGAATCAAGATCTTTACCACTTGTAATTAAATCAAGCATAGATCTTCAAGACTTGAAATTAAACCAAAGTCTTCATAACTTGTAATCAAATCAAGCTTTTATAAAAGATTGGGGACCTTGGTAGAAATAGATTGGATGATAAAGGCTTCTGATACTTTCATTGAACTTTTCGCTTAGATGGAATAGACCTATAACACTTGCAATGACTGCAAGGCTTTTAGGAGGCTGTTCGTTGAGATGGACCAGGCCTATAGCACTTGCAATGGATACAAGGATTTTAGGGTCTATACATTGAGATGGACCAGACCTATAGCACTTACAATGGCTGCAAGGCTTTTAGGATTTGTACATTGAGATAGACTAGACCAGTAGCACTTGCAATGGCTACAAGGCTTTTAGGGGTCTGTATATTGAGATGGACTAGACATGTAGCACTTGCAACAGATGTAAGGCTTTTATTGGTCTGTACATTGAGATGCACCAAACATATAACACTTGTAATGGTTGCAAGGCTTTTAGGTACATTGAGATGGACTAGACCTGTAGAACTTGCAACGGCTGCAAGGCTTTTAGGGGTCTGTACATTGAGATGGACTAGCCTTATAGCACTTGGAATGGCTGTAACGCTTTTAGGGGTTTGTACATTGAGATGAGAGCACTTAGAAATGAAAAAGAAATTTTTTTTATTAATATTATTTTTGTAAGTACTCAATGTTTCCAGGGCCTAGGCACAGGCTTCCCAATTACATCCTCCAACCATTAAGTCGTGAACTTGATGATCTTGGTTATTTTGTAGGGCCCTTCCCAATTAGGGGAGAGCTTTTCCCATTGTGGGATCTTTGGTGTTTGGGAATACTCTCCTTAAGATGAGGTCCCCGACCTGGAAGTAGACAGGTCTTAGCCCTTGTCTGAAGCTCTTGGCCATTCTCTACTGGTATGCTTCAGTCTTGGTCCGGGCATGCTCGCGCCTCTCTTCAAGCAGTTCTAGATTTTCTGCAAGCTGATGGTTGTTGGTTTCTTGGTCAAAGGCATCCGGCCTTAGGGTTGGCATGCCAATTTCGACAATAATAACCGCCTCAGTACCGTATGCAAGTGAGAACGGTGTCTCCGCAGTTGGTGTTCTTTTAGTGGTTCGGTAGGCCCAGAGCACTTTGGGGAGCTCTTCGATCCATCTTCCTTTGGATTCTTCCAACCTCTTCTTAATGGCATCAAGAATTGTACAGTTGCTGACCTCGACTTGCCCATTAGCTTGGGGATGCCCTAGTGAGGAAAAGTGGCAGCTGATATGTAGGTCTTCACAAAACTTTCCGAACACCTTTCCAGCAAACTGCGTACCATTGTCTGAAATGATGATGCGAGGTATGCTGAACTTGCAAACTATGTTCCTCCGTGTGAAGTTCTTTACCTCTACTTCCGTGATGTGATTTAGAGGTTCAGCTTTTGCCCATTTGGTGAAGTAATTGATGGCAACCAATAGGTATCTTCTGTTTTAAGGAGCTTTTGGCAGTGGTCCTACGATGTCGATCCCCCACTAAACGAAGGGCCAAGGACTGGCTATAGGAATGAGCTCATGATGGAGTTGGTGCTGATATGAGGCAAATCGTTGGCACTTGTCGCACTTTTGGACATACTGCTTGGCTTGTTTCAGCATGCTAGGCCAATAGTAACCCTGAGTCAGAGCTCGGTGGGCTATGGTTCTGCCACTATTATGGTTGCCGCAGATCCCGTCACGTATCTCAACTAGGACATATTAAGATTCCTCTAGAGATAGACATCGCAAGAGGGGTTTCATGTAAGATCTTTGGTATAGTTTCCCATTTAGGATCAACTACAAAGCTGCCGTGATCCGAATCCTTCGGGCCTGGTTTTTGTCTTATGGAAACAATCCTTCTTTTATGTACTAGATGATAGGAGTCATCTAGTTCTGAGTTTTTTCTGAGATTTGGAAGGACTGTACTTCTTCAATGCTTGGCTTTGGTTGGTAAGAGACTCTCATCATTGAATCCCTTTTTGACTTGAGATGGGAAGCTATATTCGTTTAAGCTCCTTTCAATTTTTTAAATGTAAACTTATGGAAAGAGAGCTTCAACGATCTGACCAGCTCTGAATATTGGATCATTCTGTCATCCTTGGTGGAGAATTCTTTCGAGACTTGGCTTACCACAAGTTGGGAGTTAGAGAATGCTTCGAGACTCTGGGTTTCGCATTCTAGGGATAGCTTCATCCCAAGGATGAGTGCGTTGTACTTAGCTTCGTTATTAGAAGCTCTGAACCCCAAACTAACCGCTTTCTCACTTATGGTTCCGTCGGAGGACTAAAGTACTATGCCAACACCCAAACATCTGTCGATGGATGACCCATCAGTGTAAAGCTGCCATACCGCGGTGTCCATGTTGTCTTGTGCTTTAACATGTAGCGCTAGAGTGAATTCTGCAACAAAGTCCGCCAGTGCTTGCCCTTTGATAAAGGTCCGTGGTAAGTAAAATATATCAAATTCTCTTAACTCCATAAACCACTTGACCAGTCATCTAGAGACTTCAGGCTTGTGCAGGACTAATTTCAAAGGGTAGGACATGGGGATTTCAATGGGATGCACCTGAAAGTAAGGCCTGAGTTTTTGAGCGGATATCACTAGAGCGAAGGCTAATTTCTCAATTTCAGAGTATCTCATCTCGGTGTCCAAGAGTGCCTTGCTTACGTAAAAATAGGCCTTTGAATCCCTTTGCCATGTTTAACTAGTACAGAATTGATGGCTTTCTCTGATACTACGAGGTACAGGAGTAGCTTTTCCCCTTGCATTGGCTTTGAAAGGAGCTCAAAGGAGGCTAAGTACTGCTTTAACTCCTAGAAGGCTTTTTTGCACTCAAGGGTCCATTCTAGGGCCTTATTCCCCCTCAAGGCTCTGAGGAACGAGAGACATCGGTTGGTAGACTTGGAGATGAATCGGTTCAGAGCTGCTATCCTCCAGTTCAGGCTTGAATATATTTCTTGGTTTTTGATGACTCTAATTCGATTAGAGCTTTTATCTGCGAGGGGTCTACCTCAATTCCCCTTTGAGAGACCAGAAAACCCAAGAACTTCCTTTTAGTGATCCCGAAGGTACACTTTAAGGGATTCAGGTTTATCTTGTGTTGCCTTAGGATGTCAAATGTTCGACTCAAATGCTGGATGTGGTCATTCTTCCGTATGCTCTTAACTAGCATGTCATCAATGTAGACCTCCATCGTGTCACCAATTAGGGAGCCAAACATTTTGTTCACTAGATGTTGGTATGTGGTTCCAGCGTTCTTCAGACCGAATGGCATCACTTTATAACAATGGAGACCTCGTTCGGATATGAAAGCTTGTCTTCTCTTGGTCTGGAGGGTACATCTGAATCTGATTGTACCCTAGAGTACGCATCTATGAAGCTCATGAGCTCATGCCTTACTGTTGCGTCAACTAGCTGATCGATCTTAGGGAGGGTGAAGCTGTCTTTAGGACAGGCTTTGTTGAGGTCTGTGTAGTCAACGCAAACCTTCCATTTGCCATTCTTCTTCTTGGCAAGGACTGTGTTGGCGAGCCACTCTGGGTAGGAATACCTCTTTTATCATTCTAGCATCTAGCAGCCTCTGGACCTCTTCATTGATAATCTTGTGGCGCTCGGGGCCAAACATCCTCATCTTTTATCTCACTGGAGGATGATCTGGGTCTGTCATTAGCTTGTGGGAGATGAGGTCAAGATCTATCCCTTCCATATCCTTGGTCTCCCAAGTGAATACCGATAGGTTAGTTTTTAGGAATTCAACAATGTCCTGTTGCTCGGAGGGGGACAAATCTGAGCTAATTTGTAAGTATTGTTCTCCTTCCTTAGAGCTGACGAGTACCTTAATAGGTTTTTGCATTGGTTTGGCCATGCTGTCCCTCCCTCTAGGGCTTAATGGCTCGTTGATTTTAGAGGGGTACTCCTCCGTCTCATGAAGGTCGAAAGGTGCAGGACTTAGTTCTTCACAAGGATGTTGTCATTATTATTTGGGGGCCTTTTCCTTCAACACGAGAGCATAACATTCTTGGGCAGTTGGCTAACAGCCCCTGATGGAATAGACCTTGTTGTTCTGTACGTATTTCAGGCACTAATGGAGCCAAGGTCTTCCGATGATGACGTTGTAGGGGGACTTAGAGTCCAAGACTGTAATACCTTGACCCAGAATAATACGTAAATTGAGACAGACCGAGTCGAGTAGTGTACTATCAGTTGTAACCCGAGTTGTTAAAGCTCTATATCATGATATCATATGGATTGAACTATTTTGGAATGTGAATGGTGTCAATTATACAGACAGTGCTGGGCGACGTTCGAGCAACCCAGAACTGAGCCTCGTAATACGTGCATGCATGCATTCCCATGCATGTGTACGTTATATATATGTGTAGCCCGTTAACAATAAGTGTATGTATACACTTATAGAAATTAGTATATATGTATTTATATGGATATATATAAATGTATAAGCAATGTATAAATATACGTGTATATATATATATATATGTACAAGTATTAAAATACAAATACAAAAAGAAAAAAAAGGGCTGCATGTGCAACAAGTGAAATCAGTGTGGGATTGGTGAGTGTTTGTGTGTGTCGGCAAGTGTGTGTTTAGTGTATGTATTATATATATATATATATGTAAATATCTAGATCTAAAGAAAATAAAAATAAAATAGAAAAAGAATAAAAAGAAAAGATCAGAAAAAGAAGTCAAAGAAGGCTGCAGCAAGTGGGAGGAAGAGAGAGAGAGAGTGTGTCCAAGGTAGTTTGTGTTTGTATATATATATATATGTGTGTGTGTGTGTGTGTGTGTGTCTACGTTGGTTAGAAAATAGAAAAGAAAGGCTAAGTTAGAGAAGTTGTGAAACATTGGAGAGGATTCAGAAGCTTGAACCAAGAAGGGAGGAAGAAGAAAAGAGGTACTGCACCAAGAAAATTCAGAAAAGGTATGTAAAATTAGAGTTCTGTTTTAGAATTTTAAAGCATGAATTACGAATTTGATTATTGGGTCTTATAGAGCTAGTAATATAGAACAAAATGCAAAAGAAATGAAGTGAAATGGTGAAAAAACAAGCATGAAAAATGGAGTTGCAGGTTTAAGGGATAATTCGGGTTTAGGTAATTTTATGCTCTAAACTTAGTTTGAACTATGGGGAATTAATCCCCTTAAGTGTAGGAAACGATTTGAAAAAAGGAAGAAATGAAAACATTAAAAGAATGATCACGAAATGAAAGAAATCTAGTTGGCCAGAGCCACTGTTTTCTCTTATTTCGTGAGGATTTGATGAACTAAATGAAAAACTAAACCTAGAAATGAAACCTTCATGAAAAATGGAAGAGGACTGCATTTAGAAAAAGGGTGAAAATCGACCGGAAAAATGGTCGCCATCACTAGAGATGGTGATGGAACCCTACCGGAGTTCCATTAGAATAACGAGGGGGATGATGAATATGAGGGTTTTGATACGGCACCTGTAATATCCCGACCCGGGATATAGCATGTACACCGGGTTGGACCGGGTTATAAAATATAATCCCAAATTATAAGCCGTTGTATGACATAAATAAAACTGGATGTGTAATAGACTGTATTGTTTAATTACGATGCATAGGTGCGAGAGGCAAACAGTCACGGGTGTCCGGGTGCCGTTGCACCGGAAGCCGAGTTTACTGGAAAATGTGCAAGTGAATATAGATGTATAAATATTTAAGGTAAATCAAAATGATTATGAATATTATATATACATATATATACATGCGGTTGGATGATATATATATTATAATGCAATATAATTAAATGAAAGGAAATAAAATGGAAAGAAAGGAAATCAAATTGGAAGTAGTGAACTGCATGTGGGTCATGCGTAGTGGCAACATGCGGTGCAGGTGTGTGTTAGGTGGCAAGGCCACCGACTGAAAATCAGTCAAGAGAAGGCCATGTGTGCAGGTGTGCATGTGTCACCGCGGCTACAGGTGGCAAAAGCCACCGACTAGGGATCGGTTAAAGGGAATGAAGAAAGAGATTAGAAGAGTGAGAAAACTGAATCGCAAGAGTAGGAGGGAGAAGAGGATAATACAGAAAGGAAGGACTGAAATTAAAGTTCAGGAAATCGGCTAAGGATAGGTAACCTATTTCATCTTCATCTCTTTAGTTTACTCCCTGTTATCATAGAATTGATTACTGAATTGGTAGGACTCGAAATAGGAAAGAAAAACAAGAAAACTAGAACTGGGTTTACGGTTGGAAATGGTGATTAAACATAGGTGAAACCAAATGAAAATTTAAACCACAATATGAGTAATACACTGCCCCAGGATTCCAAAACTCTTTGAATCAGTTTAAATGGTCAAGAAATGGCCATTCTGTGGCCAGTTATTCCCTCACCGGTGCTGTCACATCCCGAACCCCACCCTACGGGGATGTCGAGGACGTGACTGCCAGTCGGTCGCGACGTGACTGCCAATCGGTCGCGACGCGACCAACCAAAGGCAAATTCTGAACTTTTCGACGAATTGCACTCCAACTGTAGGGTCAGATGCAGCGGAATTTAAAACTTTTTCTTTGTGTCACGGGAATGCAACTCACTTATCCATCATAAGAATATGTATCACAGAGCAAGACTAAATCCAGTCAGTCAACAATTCTAATCTCAGAGCATATCTAAAATCAAGCATATAACAACATAGCAGATCTAATATCTCTAGAGTACCATTAGTTCCATGAGCCATGTCTATCTAGTATATATCAGTCAAGTCAGTCATAACATACCACTCACCGGAATAACCAGGTTCAATCCATAATAAACCAGTCTCTACAATTCAGTGCCGTCAGATCCTTACTTGCGATGCCACTTGGCCTATTCACGTCATGTCATAGTACCTTCTAATCCAATGGAGGTAATTCCTGAAAAATGTCAGAATAATGGGGTGAGCTTAAATAAGCCCAGTGAGTAACACAGGTTCCCTATCATGGGTTTCAAAACCAGTTTTGTGCTTCCAAGGCACATGGATAATTTAGTCATTTCAAAAATAACTATTTTTATAAATCAATTTCATAAGCAGTCTAGTACAATAAAACAGAATCGAACAAACAATACAAACGGATCGGAACATGACATAACCAATCGGTCAAAACAATAACTATTGCTAATATATCGGTCAAGACACAGACTTTTCATTAACGGAACGAATCACAATCGGGACTGCGTGGGAACAATAAGTCAGTCAAGACATGGGCATATTATCAATGGCTAGAACATAACGGAGTTGAATAAGATCAATCAAGACAAGGCATACCAATAACAGAACGGAAACATAACGGAACTAGATCATCTATCAATCAGGCCAGACATATCATCAACGGACAGAATATAACGGAATCAAACGGAAACAATACATCAGTCAAACAAAGGCATATCGCAAACGGATAAAATTAAAACGGAACTAAACGGAAACAATACACTAATCAAGACACAGGCAAATCATGAACAGGACACAACATAACGGAACTGGGTAGAAACAATATAACAATCAAGTCAGGGACACATCACTGTCGGAACTAATCATAACTGGACTGAACAATGTTTCAATCAAGACAGACGTATCATCAACGGACAGTACACAACGGAACTGGACCATATATCAATCAAGGCGGACTTAACATCATTAACGGACGGAACATGTCAGAACCGTACGGAACATATCAATCGAGGCAGACATATCATTAACGGACAGCACATAACCGAACTGAACGGAATTCCTAATTCGAAGGACACAAGCACATCACGTGGAATGTGGTACAAAGGGCGTACATTAAGTACATACATTTAAACAATATAGCATTCAGACAGTATACTATACAAAGCGGTACGATACAACAAAATGTTGTTCTTTGCCTATATCACATGGTTTATTTAATAGTTTCGGAAATAATGGTTCAATATATCCATTTTATCTCAACAGTTCAAAACGGGCAAAACAGTACGGGATGCTAGCACAGGGATCAGGAATATAGTCAATTATTTAAAAAGACTAAAACCATGTCATAAGTGATATAGTACGAAAAGCATGCATTTAAATAATTGCACTTAAATAATTGCATTCAAAACAGATCAGTAAATCAAGGGACAGTATCAAAACAGTGTCAGAAGTTACTCACAAACTTTACGCTTATTTCCTTGCATAAATAATCCGATAACCTCCAGGTACGTCAGGCATCTCCATGTATATCCTGAATAATAATCATCAATCACAGACAGATCAGAACTCATCCATTCAGGTCTCATTCGTCATCTTAGGTATCTATCGGATTACCTAAGATAGCCTAGTAGCCTATCGCCCTTCCATTGGGTCTCACCCGAGGCTATTTCATTCTTTAATTAGGCTTAGCAGTTATTAGGATTATATCCTAAGTCATTTAGGCTTCAATTGTTATCAGTCAGGCACTCATTCAACCTTAGGGGCAAAAAAATGGTAATTTTACCATTCTTGTCTCGGACCCTGTCGTGGTCTTCGGAATAGTCTTTATATCTTAAGTACAAAGTTTTACGTCCTTTGGACTCCAATCGGTATCAGTTAGGTTCTCATTTTAACCATAGGGGCAAAATGGTAATTTTGCCATTCTTATCCCGGATCCTGTTATGGTCCTCAGAATATCCCATATATCGTATATATGAAGTTTTAAGTCTTTTAGACTTTAATTCGGTATCAGTTGGGTACTTATTTAGTCTTAGGGGCAAAATGATAATTTTGTCATTTTTGCCCCGGGCCCTATCATGGTCCTCAGAACGTCCCATATATCTCATGTATAAATTTGTAAATCCCTTGGACTTCATTTGGTATCTGCTTTACATCGTCGGGACACATCGGTCATTTCTCGTTCTACGGGTTGATTGTCTCGGAGTCTTATTTAGCCCTTCAGTGTTCATAATTATCCCTATGATAATTTATCAGATCAGTTTGACCTTTATTCGACCTCTACTTTGCACTTACAGTGCTCAGGGGTATTTTGGTCATTTTACGTTTTGTGTAATTCTGACCCCGATTCGTCATCTAATCAAGTATACAGTCTCACCAGTGTCTGGGCTCCTACCGGTATCAGTTTCGTCCCAATCGGACTTTGTTTAGGTCTCGTACGGCATTCAGGGGTAATTTGGTAATTTCATGTGTCATATTTTTCGGTACGTCAGTTCATAAAATGGACCTCACCATTGGGTCCAGAGCGTCCAACATAGTGAAATTGGACTGTCTGTTATGTTTAATCGGCCCTGGGTATCATTAAGGGCAATTCGGTCATTTACACTTTATGTGTCTGTATTTTTTTTTTTTTTTTTGGGACCTCAGTTCATTAAACGGACATCACCGTTGAGTTCAGAATGCCCGAGGTAGTCAAAATAGGCTATCTGATATTTTTATTTGGGTCTGGGTACCGTTAGGGGCAGTTCGGTCATTTATCACTTATGGGTCTGTATTTTTCGGGACTGTATTTCAAAATCGGACTGTACCATTGAGTCCAAAATGCTTGAAATAGTGAAAATACACTATTTATTTAATTTATTTGGACTCCGTTTGACATATTTAATGTCCAGGGGTAAAATTGTAATTTTACCTATTTAATAAATAATAAATAATTATTTTATTATTTAATTAATTTGGCAGGGCTTAAATGTATAATTTTTCCAAAATCTGGGCCACTGTGCAATATTTAAAACTGTCAAGGGTTAAATCGTAATTTTAGGAAACTTCAGGGGTCAAAATGTAATTACATAAAAATTAGGGTTCAGACCCTTTGGTTTTAAGTTCAAACTGTTGAACCGGTCCAGATTCCTCAAAACCAATCGGTTCACTGGTCCCTCAGAAAACCTGGGATAACATATCCCTGGTAACCCCAATTTCTTTCTTATTCTTGGTTTGGATAGGCCCAGTTCAGATTTCAATTTATTATTTGGATTGCCAAACAGATCGAATTCAGGTTTTAAACTTAAAACCTTTAACCTCAAACGGCGCCGTTCCACTAAAGCAGTGGCACGCCCGTAGACCGACACGTGTCTAGGTCGACACGTGAGTCGACCGAGTTGACTCTGTCTTCCCCATCGTGCAGGGCATTGTTGCCCTAGTTGTGTCACCAAGTTTTTCCAATTTCGTGGGTTTTCGAAGGCTGTTTTCAACTGATTTTGGTTCCAAACTGTTCCTAGAGTCTAGACCAACAACTTGGCATCGATTTTGAGCTTCGAATCCATACATGGAGCTCTGTATAACCGATTATCATGCAGGTTTTCAGTTCAGTCGTGGGGCCTTATTTCTCGCCCAAATCTCACAAGGTTTGGTTCTTTGTGACCCTTAGAACCGGGGCTTCAATTCCCCATTTACAAATTTCAGTTTAAGTGTTCATTTCAGGTTTTGGGTTCCATGGCCGAGACTCACAGGTTCGGTTTTGAGGGTCCAAATCAGTGTTCTAGGGTCGCGGGTTGGTGTATTTAAACACCTACTAGGGTCTAGTGTAAGGCTCGCTTGGCCAAACTTGGTTTGGTCTCGGTCGTTTCAGACCTGCTACAGGGAAGCTTCATCCATGGCGGTTGGGTCTCGGTTTTATGTTTTCTATGCCTATTCGACCCTCTCAGTGGTTCTATAACCATCCCAAGCCTTACAGTAACATCTATATACAGTTTTTATGGTCTAAAAATTATCGGAACAACACCAATAAATCAAAACAGAAAATTTGGTAACTTTAGTGTTTACCTTTTTAGACAGTGGCTTCCTCCTTAATGGCTCGGTTCAGGCTTGGTGGGGGTGTTTGCTCAGATCCAGTAGTGCCCCTCAGTTCCTTTTCTTTGGTGCATCTCCTTGAAGACACACACACATTGCATGCACATACACTTGCATGGCAAGCTCACTTTGGCAGCCCTCACTAACCTCCACCGAGCACACACACACAGGCAGTTGGCTTCTCATTTCTTTCCTCCCCATCCGAGACACACAAGGCCTCCTTGTAACCCACTTATTATGTATGATATATATATATATATACACACACACTTATACAAATATATCTCTAGGTATATATATATATATATATATATATCAGAGATTCAGTGGGTTTAGGGCTGATGTGGGCTGAGGGAAACCATCATGTGGGGTTTGCATGTAACCTCATTGGTGCAATTTGAGGTGGGGCTTGGTTAACTTAGAGATATATATAATTGAGTTGTATATATATGCACAAAGTAATGGCAGCCCAGTTGGTAAGTTTTTGAGAAAAATTCATTCCCTCTCAAAGGTCAAGGGTTCAATTCCCTTGGCCTCCCATTTGCGCCTTTTTTCACCATTTTGGGCTAAAGCCCTGTTTGGCTGCACATTAATTCAGTTTTTGATGTTTGCCTCATAACTTTCATTCCGAAATTCCTTTTTCGATGCGATTTGTTCCGAGAGTTTCATATTTCAGTTATCTACAGTGTCAAAGGTTCCGTGTCATTAATTAATTATTCGGGATTTCCGTGGTTAATTAATTCGAATTCCGTCAGTGTTAAATTGACATTATTTCACCTAATTAATTGGTAATTGGGTTCGGGTATTGTACCCTATTCTCGAACATGTTTTAATTGTTTTATCGGTCTATCTTGACCGTCAGGAGATTAGGGTTAATTCCCTTGATTATTCTTTGAGCCGGTATTAATTAATAACTTAATATTTAATTATTAATTATACAGGATCGGGGTGTTACAGGTGCAACGCCGGAAACTGGGAATGGGTGTTGGAAAACCGATGACATGGAGAGCCAAAATTAGTCCTAAAACGTTTCTTTAAATCCTAGATTTCATTTGGAACAAAAACAGTAAGAAATGGACGTGAAATCATTAAGGTCCGTAGGGAATTTCACTGTTCCGGCGAGTGTGGCCGGAAAAATCCACCGGAGAAGAAGACCGGATTATCGGGGGTTCTTCGGGTTAAAACGGAACTGGGTTTGGGTTGGACCGGGTCCGAACCCGACCGGAATTAAATGGGTTAGCTCATCCGGTTCTCAAGATCAGACTGAACCGGTTGGTTCAGTGTGGAATTAAACCGGTTTAGGGTTTCTGGTTGTGAACCAACTGGTTCAGACCGCAACTCTGGGTATTTACACTTTGACCCCGGAAGTTATGGATAATGCCATTAAGGCCCAAACAGAAAAAGTAATAAAATATTAATGTTTACAAATATACTCCTAGTTCAAATATGGGTCAAACGAAGTCCAAACGGGGCAAATGAATAGTCAATTTTTATTATCTCGGACATTCTAAGATCAATGGTGAGATCCGTCTCATGAGACGGAGTCCCAAGAAATAAAATACCCGTAAAAGTGTAAAATGACCATTTTGCCCTTTTAAGTACAAATGTCCAAATGGAATTCCGCGAAAGCCTAAATCGACTTTCTTCGGTGTTCTGGAATCAATGGTAAAGTCTAAATAAGTATTAGAAATACTTATCAAAGCAAGGCATAGAATTTGATGAGTAGCATTTAATTTGAAACGCATTTACTGATATATAGGGAACGCGACAGGAAAGAAGCAAACTCGCAGGAGACTGATTTAGGAATGCATGATTAGAGGTGAGTAAATTCACCTTCTCTTCCATATGGTGTGTCCAAGCCAACTTTATTCTCGTACTGCCAAACTTGTACTCTTGAACGTACCTGATGTTATTGTTTCCACAATGTGATATTGTTCTATCTTGTGGGCTTTGATTGACTACTGTATCATTAGTATCATGTTGAACCATGCTTTGAAAAGCCTATTGTTATGTTCCATTGTATATAGGATATTCCATTTTATACTTCTATGGAATTACTTATGATCATGATATGTTTATACACACCGGATTTGTGCTCAGTCACAATATCCATCCGATGCTTTCTGTTTGACTGGAGACCTAAGGGTCGAGTCTGTGAACGGACAGGTGGCAGGAATGAATTCCTCGTAGGCTTCCACCGGCAATTTTACTGGCATGTTTATTGGCATTTCCATTGACATTTCACTAGCATTCCATTTGCATTTTTACTGGCATTGTACAGAATAAAAGCATCTCGTATATGATTGTTTGATTGCAATTGCTGAGCTATGTTATTCCTTATCATTACCTTGTATTGAGAGATATTTCCTTATTGATTCGATTGTGATTGGTTTATTGTGGCAGTACCTTCATATTGATCTATTGTTGTTGAGAGTTTCATGTTGATGTTATGTCCATTACTCCTGATTATACATTGTGTCCATCGTTTATTGACCTCTTATGGCAACTGTTCCCATTGGCTATCACAGCATCTCTTTTATCATATTCTTATACCAGTGTCGGAGATCTGTTTTTACTTGCTGAGCTCTTGTAGCTCATTCCACCCTCCTCACCCCCATTTCAGGTACTGACGCCGTGAGACCCCGATAGGAGTCTGAGAGCGTAGGAGGACATTTAGAAGAACTGTACCAGTCTATGTTTAGTTCTCCCATGTACTCACCACCCACAGGTGCTGGTTACGTATGGTTCTTATTTTGTTTAACTGTAAAACCATATTATGTATTGTAAAGACTTCCGCTGACATTGTGTATTGAAGGACTTCTGTTGTTATTGTTTAAGATTTTAGTATTATGCAGATTAGTACTATGATACAGGAATGGAAAAAGTAGGGACGGCCTTAGGGTCGGCCCCCCGACACGAGATCCGCATAGGGTGGGTTTCGGGTTGTGATAGCACCTGTTTGGTGTTATTTAGGAGCTATACTGCGTCGTTTAAGTGCGGCTGTTTTAAAATTAAAATTGCATTAGCAGTGTTTGGTTATACGTTTAAGAAATTCAATTGGGAATTAAATTGGGGATGGGGATATCTTATCCTAGTTCTATATGATATTCATTGTTTGGCTTCAACAGTTTAAGAAAAAAAAAGGGCGTAGGGGTGCTGCCCCCACGATTCAAACTTGCGACCGAAATGAAGAGGAGCCCAACCCAAGCCACTAAGCCATTGAGGCCCATGTGGCTATATGTTACAGTTATATATATTTATTATTTAATTATTTAATTTATTAAATAAATTAACTTAATTAAGGAAATTAATGAAAATTAAGACGTAGTCCAAAAATAGTAAATGAATAGTGTTTTTTTTATGTGTCAAGCATTCTAAAGCCAATGAAGAGGTCCATTTTACGAGACGGGGTCCCAAAAAATAAAGACACGTAAAAGTGTAAAATAACCATTTTGCCCTTTTTAGTACAGATGTCCGAATTGAGTTCCGCGAAAGCCTAAACTGACTTTCTTCAACGTTCTGGATTTAATGGTAGAGTCTATTTTAGTAAAAGAGAAACTTATAGCATAGTGGCATAAAATTTGATGAATAGCATAATTCATGTAGCGATAAACTGAGACGTATTTTATGAATCTTAGGAACACCAAAGGGTAAGGAGAAGGCAGTCTAGACCTTCTATTTTAGAGACAGTAAATGGTAAGTAAAATCTGATCTCTGAATGAGTTACTTTCCAAGCCATGTCAATAGTTCCTTGTATATTGCCTATTGTATTCCATACTTACCAGTATTTATTTAGCCGCATTGATATTGCCCTATCATGTGGGAAGCATTTATTGATCTCTATATATATCTCGATTATGATTGTACACTTGTGCATAGATTCTTTTTTGTACACTTGTACCTAGGGCCGTAAGGGCCAGACAGTTATATTCGAAGCAGTTTAGTAACCATAGCCTCGAAAACTATCGTTATGTCAGATTGTCTAGAACCAGTTATGATTCCCCTATACTCTTCGTGGAAGATAGCATGATCCCGATATATTATTAGTGCCATATTTTTGCTCAATCACAACTCCATCTGATGCTATTTATGACCTTTGGGTCAAGGTTTCGAGTGGAACATTTTCTACGTTGCTATGTGAAGCATGGGACGTAGAGTCACATTGTATATATAGAGCAGTATTTCAAAGAGCCTGTGTGGAACTGAATACGAGGTCAGGGAGATTTTCGGGCCCCACGAGTGCATCTCTTTTTGTTGATATCACTATCCTTTATTGTTGATTTCATAGCTTGATCATGTTATATTGTTATGAATGATCACGAGACTTTACAACTTTTATTTGAGTGCTTACATTTCATACTTGATATAACTTATGATTGTAGTAGTATGACATTGTTAGCAGAGCAGTTTCTTTTCCTTATCATTTGACTTCTATCATCTGATATTGAGTTATATATTCATTGATTGGCTAACATTTCTTTATACACTTGTACACATGGCAAAGCAAAGGACTACTTACTAAGTTTTCATAGCTCAAACAGATACTACATTCATTTTTAGGCACAAACATTGAGAACAAATCATAGAGCCTAATAGCTAGAGGTGGACATTTCTTTTGAAGTTACAGTGTAATACTTAGTACAAGTCTTGTAGCTCTCCCATGTTATCCACGTCTTGGGGATGAACAGTTGTTAAGAAATTTTATAGTCTGTATTTTGAGAACCTTATATATATCACATGTAGCTTTATTTATTTACTTGTTTAAGTCTTCCGCTATTTAGTTGTTGCATGTTAGTAGTACTGATTGTGTAGCAAGTTGAAACAGTCTGACTCGATAACAACATCGGGCCAGGCTCGTGATTCGAGATCCACACAAGGTGGGTCTCGGGTCGTGATAACTTGGTATTAGAGCATCCTAGGTTGCATAGTGGTTCATGGGAGATAGACTAAGATACTAGTATTACGAATGTCCAGGTAGAGTCAGTAGATAGAAACTAACATGCAATATTAGACTCTTAAATATATGAAACTGACCTCTAACCATTTGTAAAAAATGGTGAACACTCGTACCACCATACCCTTATAGGATGCTACAACTAACGTAGCACGATTAGAGCGATTGGTAGAGAGGCTTATACAGAACACGCCTCAGAATCAGGTAGCTCCTAGTACTCCAGCTTGACCAGAGCGATAGGCACCACCAGTAGTACATATAGTACATCAGATGAACGATAGAGGCTAGGCCTATTTTTATAAGCAATTTCAGGCACTACAGCCATTTACGTTCGACGGTACTAGAGGCCCCACTGCAGTTGAAGAGTAGCGGCTCAAGATGGAAAGGTTTTTTGATATTATGACCTGTACCGAGGTGCAGAAGGTGGCCTTCGCCACTTTTACCTTCAAGGGAGCAGCCCATGAGTGGTGCCTACTAGAGAAGGCTAGAGAGCCTTAGATGATTTGGGAGCGATTCACAGTGATCTTCAACGAGAAGTACTTCCCCCAAGAAGTTAGAAATCAGAGGATCGCAGATTTCCTTGTCCTACAACAAGGGAAATTGACAGTAGAGGAGTACGGGGCCAGGTTCACTCGATTGGCTCAATTTTCTCCTGCTATCTTCGAGGACGAGCATGTTAGAGCCCACAAGTTCAAGGGCGGACTACGATGGAACATCAGGGATAGGGTTAAACCCCGGCAGTTAACCACTTACAATAAAGTGGTGAGTACTGCGAAGATCATTGAGTTGAGTGGCGAAGAGTTTGCCAAGAGAAGGGCAAACCTAGCCCCGAGACTAGGAGGGAATCAGCTGGCCCCGAGGCCAGTAGGGAGTCAGAGTAGAGGGCCCACAGGGAGTCAGAGTAGAGGGATAGGACCTTGTTTCACTTGGCCAGGAGCGGGACCTAGGAATTTTGGACCTAGACCATCAGGGGTAAATTCCCCACCTACTAGAGACGTCATCGAGGGCTATATCAGGCAAACTCCCATGCCTGCTACTCTTGTGGCCAAGAAGGGCATTTCAAGAACAACTATCCCTAGAAGGACCAGTTAGTTGGAAGTACGGCTGGTACTTTGTCTAACTCAATAGCTACTACTGCAGTTGGAGCATAGACTCGTGGTGGTGGACAGAGAGCTGAGCCACAATGCTTAGGGAGGGTTATCTCACTGACACCCGAAGACACATAGGCTACAACATCAGTAGTCGTAGGTACTCTTCGGATTTGTTCACAGTATGTTAAAGTACTATTTGATGCTGGCTCCACACATTCATTTATAGCACCAGTATTTGCTACTAAACTGAACATAGAAACAATACCCTTAGGTGATATGTTAACCATTTCTATGCCTTTAGGAGAGTCATTATGTAGCAACACTGTATATCGAGCATGTAAGGTACAAATTGGAGATTCACATTTATTAGTCGATCTAATACCGTTAGACATTTAAACTCGGTATGGATTGGTTGGCCGCGAATCATGTATCTATAAATTGCACAGCCAAGACAGTCAGTGTACAGAGACCAGGATGTCTGAGCATCCAGTTTGACGGGATGGGTGTAGTTACCCCACCCTATTTTGTATCCTCTATCCAGGCTAGACGTTTGTTACGTAAGGGTTTCCATGGGTTCTTGTGTAGTGTTATGGACACTCGCTCACAACAACCACCCTTAGAGGAGATTCCCATTGTTAGAGAGTTTCCCGAGGTCTTTCTAGATGACTTGCCGGGAATGCCTGTGGATAGAGAGATAGAGTTTATTATCGATGTACAACCAGGTACCTCTCCGATATTCAAGATTCCTTATCGTATGGCATCGACAGAGCTAAAGGAGCTGAAGCTACAGTTATAGGATCTGTTAGACAAGGGATTCATTAGACCTAGTTCTTCAACGAGGGGTGCCCCGGCGTTGCATGTGAAGAAGAAAGATGGGACCACGTGGTTATGTGTTGACTATCGTGAGCTGAACAAGGTCACCATCAAGAACCGATACCCTCTACTAAGGGTAGATGATCACTTTGACCAGTTGAAGGGAGCACAGGTCTTCTCTAAGATCGATTTGAGGTCTGGGTACCACCAATTGAAGGTACGGCCAGCAAATATTGAGAAGACGGCTTTAAGAACCCGCTACGGACATTTTGAGTTCCTAGTGATGCCGTTTGGGGTCACTAATGCCCCTACTGCATTCATGGATATAATGAACAGGGTTTTCAAGCCACATCTAGATGACTTCGTGATCGTGTTCATAGATGACATCTTGGTTTATTCCAAGAATCAAGAGGAGCATGAAGTACATCTGAGGAAGGTTCTGCTGAAGTTAGAGGAGCAGAAACTGTACACTAAGCTGAAGAAGTGTGAGTTCTGGCTCCCTAACATGGCATTTCTAGGGCATATGATTATCAAAGAGGGGATCTCTATCGATTCTCAGAAGATCGAGGCAATCGTGGATTGGCCTTGGCCAACCAGTGTCACAGAAGTGCGAAGTTTTATGGGATTGGCTGGTTATTATAGAAGGTTTGTCAAAGATTTCTCAAAAATAGCTACGCCAATCACACAATTGACTAGGAAAGACGTTCCATTTGTCTGGATAGAGGAGCGAGAGAAGAGTTTCCAAGAGCTCAAGGACCGACTAGTTACAGCTCTGATCTTGACCATGCCAGATGGAACCGAGGGATTTATGATCTATAGTGATGCCTCACTGAAGGGCTTGGGATGTGTATTAATGCAGAGTGGAAGGGTAGTAGCATATGCTTCACGATAGTTGAGGCCACATGAGAGGAACTACCTGACACACGATCTTGAGCTAGCAACCATTGTCTTCACCTTGAAGATATGGAGGCATTACTTATACGGAACCACGTGCAAGATCTTTACTGACCATAACAGTCTTAAGTATCTGTTTACACAGAAGGAGCTCAACATGAGACAGCGCCGTTGGTTAAAGTTGATAAAGGACTACGAGCTCAGCATACAGTACCACCTAGGAAAGGCGAACGTGGTAGCTGACGCTCTTAATAGGAAGTCATCAGGAAGCCTAGCTTTCCTGTTGACCACTCAGACGGAGATACTGAGAGACTTGGAGGATATTGAGATAGAGATAGTTCTACCTAGTCCTGAGGCATTGTGTGCCAACATCACAGTCAGTCTATCGATTGTGGACAGGATTAGAGAGCAGCAAACTCAGGATAAGAAGCTGGCTAAGCTTCGTCAAGAGGCTGCGTCAGACATAAACTCCGAGTTTTCAGTGCGAGATAGGATGTTATGCTATCAGGGCAGAGTCTGCGTACTCGATGTGCCAGAGCTGAGAAGGGAGATCTTTCATGAGACACACAGTTCAAGATTTGCCTTGCATCCAGGGAGCACCACGATGTATCACAATGCTAGAAGCACTTATTGGTGGTCTAGGATGAAGCATGACATAGCTGAGTACATAGCACGATGTGCCAAGTGCCAACAGATCAAGGTAGAGCATCAGAAGCCTGGAGGACTTCTGCAGTCTCTACCTATACCCAAGTGGAAGTGGGAACATATTACGATGGATTTCATGTTAGGGTTGCCAAAGACATCGAGAGGGAGTGATTCTATCTGGTTCATTGTTGATAGACTGACCAAGATAGCTCATTTCCTAGAAACAAAGACGACACAGACCTTGGAACGACTAGCAGAGTTATACATCAGAGAGATTATTAGACTTCATGGAGTCCCGGTATCGATCATATCTGATCGGGATCCACGATTTGTATCACGATTTTGGAGAGGTCTACAACGAGCTATGGGCACGGAGCTGAGTCTTAGCACAACATATCATCTTGAGACTGACAGATAGTCCGAGAGGATGATACAAACTCTAGAGGACTTGTTATAGTTCTGTGTCATAGACTTCAAGGGAAGTTGGGAAGATCAGTTGCCACTGGTAGAGTTCAATTACAATAATAGCTTCCAAGCTAGTATTGGTATGGCGCCATATGAAGCATTATACGGTAGGAAGTGCCGACCACCCCTGTGTTGGACAGAGGTGGGAGAGAGGAAGCTTTATGGGACAGAAATAGTGGAACAGACTACAGGGAAGATACAGCTGATCGGACAACGTCTAATAACGACTCAGAGCAGACAAAAGAGCTATGCTAATGCTCACAGACGAGAGTTGGAGTTCGCAGTAGGTGACTACGTGTTCTTGAAGGTATCACCCATAAAGGGTGTAGCGAGGTTTAGCAAGAAGGGAAAGCTAAGGCCGAGATACATTGGACCTTTCAGGATTATGGGAAGGGTCGGGCCAGTAGCCTACCAGCTTGCTTTACCTTCAGAGTTAACACATGTACACAATGTATTTCATATTTCGATGTTGAGGAATTGTGTATAAAGCGCAGATCAAGTGATTGAGCACGAGCCATTAAACATCCAGGAGAACTTGACTTATATAGAGCATCAAGTGCAGATTATGGACCGTCGAGATCAAGTTCTATGGAACAAGACTATCCCTTTAGTCAAAGTTTTGTGGAGGAATCACAAGATAGAGGAAGCTACTTGGGAGCAAGAGGACGATATGCGTGCCAAGTATCCTCAGTTATTTTTATCTTAGTAGGTATATCTTTCACCCTAGTATGAACTAAGTTTGGGGACAAACTTATTTTAAGGGGGAAAGAATGTAATATCCTGAAATATATATACTTGTATCTTATATACATATATATTTTGTATTACTTATTTATTTCATACTATATATATATATATACTTATACAAGTATTTATATATACATATATATCTATTTATACACACATATATACTAGCTTTTAAATACGTATACATACCCTGATATTTTGTGGCCTATGCATGTGTGTACGTATGAATGCATGTATCAGAGTACATGCACGTATTACGATGCTCAATTCTGGGTTGCTCGGGCGTCGCCCAACACTGACTGTATAATCGAAACCATTCCATTCTAAAATCGTCCAGTCCATATGATATCATGATATAGAGATTTAACAGCTCGGGTTACAACTGATAGTACACTACTCGACCCGGTCTACCTCGGTTTGCGTGCTAACCTGGGTTAGGGTATTACATTTTTTTCCCCTTAAAATAAGTTTGTCCCCAAACTTAGTACATACTAAAGTGAAGGATATACCTACTAAGATGAAAATAACTGAGGATACTTGGCGCGCATGTCGTCTTCTCGCTCCCAAGTAGCTTCCTTTATCTAGTGGTTCTTCCACAGAACTTTGACTAACGGGATAGTCTTGTTCCGTAGAACCTGATCTCAACAGTCCAAAATCTGCACTGGATGCTCTATATAACTCAAGTTCTCCTGGACGTCTAGTGGCTCGTGCTCAACTACTTGATCTGCACTCTGAACACACTTCCTCAACATCGAAACATGAAATACACTGTGTTCATGTGCTAACTCTGAAGGCAAAGCAAGCTGGTAGGCTACTGGCTTGACCCTTCCCATAATCTTGAAAGGTCCAATGTATCTTGGCCTGAGCTTTCCCCTCTTGCCAAACCTCACTACATCCTTCATGGGTGATACCTTCAAGAACACGTAATCACCTACTGTGAACTCTAACTCTCGTTTGTGAGCATTAGCATAGCTCTTCTGTTTGCTCTGAGTCGCTAGTAAACATTGTCTAATCAGTTGTATCTTCCTTGTAGTCTGTTCCACTATCTCTGGCCCATAAAGCTTCCTCTCACCTACCTCTATCCAACACAGGGGTGATCGGCACTTCTTGCCATATAATGTTTCATATGGCGCCATACCAGTACTAGCTTAGAAGCTATTATTACAAGTGAACTCTACCAGTGGCAACTGATCTTTCCAACTCTCCTTGAAGTCTTTGACACAAAACCGCAACAAGTCCTCTAAAATTTGTATCGTCCTCTCTGATTGCCCGTTAGTCTCGGGATGATACGCTGTGCTATGACTCAGCTCTGTGCCCATAGCTTATTGTAGACCTCTCCAAAATCGTGATACGAATCGTGGATCCTGATCAGATATAATCGATACCAGGACTCTATGAAGTCTAACAATCTTTCTGATGTACAACTCTACTAATTGCTCCGAGGTCTGTGTCGTCTTCGTTGCCAGGAAATGAGCTGTCTTGGTCAGTCTGTCAATAATGACCCAGACAGAATCACTCCCTCTCAATGTTTTTGGCAACATTGACATGAAATCCATCGTAATGTGTTCCCATTTCCACTCGGGTATAGGTAGAGACTGCAGAAGTGCTCCAAGCTTCTGATGCTCTACCTTGATCTGCTGGTACATGGCACATCATGCTATGTACTCAGCTATGTCACGCTTCATCCTAGACCACTAATAAGTGCTTCGGACGTTGTGATACATCTTTGTGCTCCCTACATGCAAGGCAAATCTCAAACTGTGTGCCTCTTGAAGGATCTCCCTTCTAAGCTTTGGCACATCGGGTACACAAATTTTGCCTTGATAGCATAACATCCCATCTCACACTGAAAAATCAGAGTTTATTTTTGACTTAGCCTCCTAACGAAGCTTAGCCAGCTTCTCATCCTGATTCTGTTGCTCTCTGATCCTTTCCACAATCGATAGACTGACTGTGATGTTGGCAGATAATGCCTTAGAGCTGGGCAGAACTATCTCTATCTCCATATCCTCCAAGTCTCTCAGTATCTCTGTCTGAGTGGTCAACAGGCAAGCTAAGCTTCCTGATGACTTCCTACTAAGAGCGTCAGCTACCACGTTCTCCTACCTTGGGTAGTACTGTATGCTGAGCTCATAGTCCTTTATCAACTCTAACCAACGGCGCTGCCTCATGTTGAGCGCCTTCTGTGTGAACAGATAGTTAAGACTCTTATGGTTAGTAAAGATCTCGCACGTGGTTCCATATAAGTAATGCCTCCATATCTTCAAGGCGAAGACAATGGCTGCTAGCTCAAGATCGTATGTCGGGTAGTTCCTCTCATGTGGCCTCAACTAACGTGAAGCATATGCTACTACCCTCCCACTCTGCATCGATACACATCCTAAGCCCTTTAGTGAGGCATCACTATAAATCACAAATCCCTCGGTTCCATCCAGCATAGTCAAAATCAGAGCTGTAACTAGTCGGTCTTTGAGCTCTTAGAAGCTTTTCTCTCACTCCTCTGTCCAGACAAATGGAACGTCTTTTTTGGTCAAGTGTGTAATTGGCGTAGCTATTTTCGAGAAGTCTTTGACGAACCTTCTGTAATAGCCAGCCAATCCCATAAAACTTTGCACTTCTGTGGCACTGGTTAGCCGAGGCCAATCCACGATTGCCTCGATCTTCTGAGAATCGATAGAGATCCCTTCTTTGCTAATCACATGCCTCAGAAATGTTATACTAGGGAGCCAAAACTCACACTTCTTTAGCTTAGCGTACAGTTTCTGCTCCCCTAACTTCAGTAGAACCTTCTTCAAATGTACTTCATGCTCTTCCTGGTTCTTGGAATAAACCAAGATGTTGTCTATGAACACGATCACGAAGTCATCTAGATGTGGCTTGAAAACCCTGTTCATCAGATCCATGAGTGCAGCAGGGGCATTAGTGACCCCAAACGGCATCACTAGGAGCTCATAATGTCTGTAGCAGGTTCTGAAAGCCGTCTTCTCAATATCTGCAGGTCGCACCTTTAACTGGTTGTACTCGGACCGCAAGTCGATCTTAGAGATGACCTGTGCTCCCTTCAACTGGTCAAAGAGATCATCTACCCTTGGTAGAGGGTATCTGTCACGACCCGAAATCCACCCTAAGCGGATTACCGGATCGCGATCGCCGCCCCGAGACCCGAGGGCCCCGAGACAAGGCTCGCATATGCAGCGGTATCGAATAGATGTGCAACATACGTTTTGCGGAAGCGTGAAAAACTTTTTCTTTTCTTTTATCATTTTTAAATTATGCACATCCGTTCGGTACTGCCGCTCCATACATAGCATACATGGTTACACATTCAGAGTATAACTAAAAACTTAAAGACTTCATACATTCATACCATACATAACCGATTTGCCCAGAGGGCTTATTACATTACCTTACTATGTCTACTAATATAAAAGTACTATTAGAGTTTACAGACTTATCAAAAGAGACTAATTAACCATGTCCTCCCAAAATCAGCAGACTTGTCATCATCGTCCTTAAATCCAAACTGCTGCTAATTACCTGAAAGGGGGGGGTCCGAACAAAGTCCGGGTAAGCTAATCTAAGCTTGTGAGCAATTCCAGTATTCGTCATGGTGTTTTTCAATTGGCAGTGGTTTAGTACATAAGAGTTCGTAAAATAGTCACCGCCAATTGTTCATATAATTGAATACAAGATATATGCATTCCTTAAAACATGTAGCTGTGAAATATTTAAAACATTCAAGCTAAACTTATACATGTGAACTTTAAAACATATATCATATCATGTATTTCTTAAATAGAGTATATATAACTCAACATATGCATAATGAAAATGAGAGTAAAAACTTGCTTCCATTTTCAAATCATTTATCATCTTATCACTTCCATTAGTGGAATCCGTTTCGAACCGGAGTCCCATATTACTTATCTATGGAGATATCTCATCTGCCTGAGGGATTAGATCCTGCTACCGGGCATTTTACAGGGCAATTGAGTTCCGTAAAACCCAAAATCCTGCCTATTTTACAGGGCAACTGAAAACTCAGAATCCTGTCTAAGTGCTTATGCACCATTTATCTTGTAAAACATTTATCATGTGACTTGTCTTATAGATGCTTTTCATAATTTCGTAATAAACATTCGTATACTTGAAATAAGCAAATTCAGAATATTTAACAATAATTGCATTTTAACTAGACATGCTAAAAAGTATTTGAAGGAAAAACTGTTGCAGAAACCAATCACTAAGCATGTCACAATGAATTTCTAAAACAGAACAATTAAAAACTGAATCATGTAAATACTGAATTTGAAACTTCAAATACTTCATATCTTGTACTTAAAACTCTTTTTAAATCATGGAGTCAAATTTCCAATTCAAACACAGGGTTACTCACCTTGTACTTTTAGTCCTGCTCTATTTGGGTGCTTTGCCCCTGGCTTCCTTTAACCTTTGAAGCCATTCCTGTAATGTTTCCGTATCTTCCCGTTTCTTAAGCTGTTTAGCGGCTAACTGCTCCTTTGTTATTGTCTTGTAAATAAAGGGGCTTACACAGCATACTTCATTTGTTTTAGAAATTCGGATACGATTTTGAATCAGCTGAAGTTGTCTTTCTAGCTGTTCCCGGAAAGCTTGCTGTCTTGGGTCACTTGCCAATTGGGCCCTTGTCATCATAGGAGTGACTTCCTTTTCTTGGCTCATTTTGTGTTTAGTTAATTATCTGTTTAAAACACAATTTACCATGTCAAGAAAAATAGATTTCTACAATCATACTCTTCTGGGAGTTCCATTAACTTTAATTTAAAGTTATTTACTTAACATGTTTACGTGTCGTGTCTTATCGTATTTCATTTCTCGTATTTGCCTCAGTTTAGTCCTTTGGCAACATTTCAGTTCATAGTCATCTAACAGATGCTATTCATCAAATTTTATGTCTTTTTATTTTAGACATTTCTTTAGGTCGAATAGACTCTACCATTGAGTCCGAAGTGTTTAAGAAAGTCGGTTTAGACCTTTTCTGATTTCATTTTGGCTTTAGGGGTACCAGGGGTATTTTTTTCATTTTACCCTCCTTACGTGTCTTTATTTTTCGGGACCCCATCTCATGTCGTGGACCTCACCATTGGACTCAGAAGGTCCAAAATAGTAAGAATACATTAATAATTTGTCAATTTTGGTCAAGGGGTATTTTGGTAATTTACCCCTTACGTGACTTTATTTTTTTTTTGGGCTCCGTCTCGTAAAACGGACCCTACCATTAGTCTCAGAATATCCAAAATAGTAAGGATACACTATTCATTTATTAAATTTGGACTTTGTTTGACTTGTTTATGGGGTAAGGGCATTTTGGTCATTTTGACATTTTCTAGGGGTCTTAAATTTTTCGGGACCTCATCTCATGTCGTGGACCTCACCAATGGGCTTAGGGGGTCCAAGATAGTAAGGTTACATATATATAACTTGCAATTTTTGGACAACGGGCCATTTCGGAGTAATTAATTTAATTAATCAAATTTAATTAAATTAATTATAACATGTAATATATATATTATTAATGGGGAAAAGAGAATAGGTTGAATAGGATGGCACGCTGGCCAGCGTGCCATCTCCCTCCCCATACATCACAGGATCGAGTCCCCCCAGGTGCGGCTGCACCTTTTTAAATTTCCGTAATATATACATTATAATATATATATATATCGTGTTTATAAATGGACACATGTGAGCGCGTGGCCGAGTGGAAAGGAGAAGACTTCCCACGCGTGAGGGTTAGGGATCGAAACCCCGTAGCAACATTTGCTTCCTTTTTCCTTAATTTTTCATAACACGGTTTATATATAACCGTATACGCCCCTAAACGGCGCCGTTCCAATAACTCGGTGGCAAGCCCCAAGGCTGCCACCTGTCCCGAGTCCACCCACCGTTTTAAACGGTGCACGAGTCGACTCGGTCGTCTTCCCCGAGCGACCGACTGGAAACCCTAATGCCCGATTTCCTCTTTCTCCTATTTCGTGACGTTTTACTCTTCCAAGCTCGACTGTTTTTGTCCCAATTTATCCCTAAGGTTTATACAAATCGATTGGCATTCATTTTGAGCTTTAAAACTCCTTCATCTATTCGGTTTTTGACATGATAGCTGAACCTGTAATAGCCTCGGTTCACACTCGTTTCTTCACCATTTTTTATGAGGTTTGGATTGTTGTGATCCCCTCTTCATGGAGATCAAGTTTTCATTTAAATAAACGGCTTAAATCATGAGTTTAGAGGTTTGGGGTGTAGACCCGAAACCTGCAACTTAACATTTGAGGGCCTTTGTTCATGCTTTTTGGTCGCGGTCACACGTTTTCAACATGTTTGTGTGGTCTACAAGAGGTCCCTATACACCAAACCAAGTTTGGTTTCCCTTCGATCAGACCTGCTTGAACAAGGTCCATCCATGGCCGTGGCTTATGGGTCATGCAACCTTAGGTGTTTTTAAGCTATATTTTCATGCTTGTTAAGGTTTAGACGTGTTCTAAACATTATATATACAAAATGGAAGCTTTAAATCAGTTCATATGTAGAGAAATTCTAGAGAGGGAATTTTGACAATTTTGAACACTCTCACCTTTTCGGTTGGTTTTCCTCCTCTTTCTTGCTTTAATCCTTCGTCTCTTCTCTTCAGTTCTTGTTCTTTTGGTTTCTTTAGCAAGAAGAAAGCATGATTTACATGCTTGGCCTTTATAGAGAAGTGACCGACTCTTCTCTCTCCTCTATTCTCTCTCTCTCTACAGCTATCTTCCTCTCTCTCTACATTCTGAATTCTAGCCCTACATAGACTTCCCATCCCATAATTTCAGCCTTCTCTCTTTCCTACTTTGCATTAATTTCCCATAGATATTTATACATATTATATACATATATATACATATACACATATATATACAAGACACACACACACACTTGCCGACACACACACATTCACATTGTTCACCTCTTCACTTTTCATCTTTTTCATATTTCATTTTATTTAATATATATATATATATATATATACATTTACATACATTTAATTAATCCATATATATATATATATATCAAGTCTTATAATTAATCAATTAATGTAATAATCAATTAATTACATATATATGATTTTCTTCCCTCGTAGTACGTGTCACGTGACCCGGTATCCCGGGTCGGGATATTACAGTATCAGTTCTTGATGGTGACCTTGTTCAGTTCACGGTAGTCAACACATAACCGCATGGTCCCATTTTTCTTCTTTACAAACAACACCGGGGCACCCCACTGTGAAGAACTAGGTCTAATGAAGCCCTTGTTTGACAGATCCTGTAACTACAGCTTCAGCTCTATCGGTGCCATATGATAAGGATTCCTGGTTATCGGAGAGGTATCTGGCTGTACATCGATAATAAACTCTATCTCTCTATCCACAAGCATTCCAGACAAGTCATCTAGAAAAACCTCGGGAAACTCTCTAACAATGGGAATCTCCTCTAAAGGTGGTTGTTGTGAGCGAGTGTCCATAACGCTATATAAGAACCCATGGCAGCCTTTACGTAATAAACGTCTGGCCTAGATAGAGGATACAAAATAGGGTGCGGTAGCTACACCCGGCCCGTCAAACTGGATGCTCGAACATCCCGGTCTCTGTACACTAACTGTCTTAGCCATGCAATTTATAGATACATGATTCGCGGCAACCAGTCCATACCGACTATAACATCAAAATTATAAAGGTCTAACGGTATCAAATCGGCTAATAAATGTGAATTTCCAATCTGTACCTTACATGCTCGATATATAGTATTGCTACATAATGACTCTCCTGAAGGCATAGAAATGGTTAACATGTAACCTAAGGGTACTGTTTCTATGTTCAGCTTAGCAGTAAATACTAGTGCTATAAATGAATGTATGAAGCCAGTGTCAAATAGTACTCTAGCATATTGTGAACAAATCCGAAGAGTACCTGCGACTACTGATATGGTAGCCTGTGTATCTCTGGGTGTCAGTGAGAAAACTCTCCCTAAGCTTTGCAGCTCAGCTCTCTATCCACCACATCGAGTCTGTGCTTCAGCTATAGGAGTAGCTACTGAGGTAGATGGAGTACCAGCTGTACTTCCAATTGACTGGCTCCTCTAGGGGCAGTTGGTCTTGAAATTCCCTTCTTTGCCACAAGAGTAGCAAGCACGGTAATTCGCCTGACATAGCCCTCGATGACGTCTCTGGTAGGTGGGGCACTTGGCTACGCCCCTATCAGTGGAATTGACCCCTGATGGTCTGGGTTCAGAATCCCTAGGTCCTGCTCCTAGCCAAGTGAAAGAAGGTTCTATCCCTCTGCTCTGACTCCCTGTTGGCCCTTTACTCTGACTCCTTCCTGGCCTTAGGGCTGGCTGATTCCCTCTTGGCCTCGGGGCTGGGTTTTCCCTTCTCTTGGCAAACTCTTCGCCACTCAGCTCAATGATCTTCGCAAGTACTCACCACTTTGTTGTAAGTGGTTAACTGTAGGGGTTTAACCTTATCCCTGATGTTCCATTGTAGTCCGCCCTCGAACTTGGGGCTCTAGCATGCTCGTCCTCGAAGATAGCAAGAGAAAATCGAGCCAGTCGGGTGAACCTGGCCTCGTACTCCTCTACTGTCGAGTTCCCTTGCTGTAGGACAAGGAAATCTATGATCTCTTGATCTCTGACTTCCTGGGGGAAGTACTTCTCATTGAAGATCACTGTGAATCGCTCCCAAATCATCTAAGGCTCTCTGGCCTTCTCTAGCAGCCACTACTCAAGGGCTACTCCCTTGAAGGTAAAAGTGGTGAAGGCCATCTTTTGCACCTCGGTACAGGTCATAATATCAAAGATTGTCTCCATCTCGAGTCGTCATTCTTCGGCTGTAGTGGGGCCTCTAGTACCGTCGAATGTAGATGACCGTAGTGCCTGAAACTGCTTATAAAGATAATCCTGGCCTCTATCGTTTTCCTGACATACTATATGTACTATTAGTGGTGCCTGTCGCTCCAGTCGAGCTGGAGTACTAGGACCTGCCTGATTTTAAGGCGCGTTCTGTATAAGCCTCTCTACCAATTGCTCTAATCGTGCTACATTAGTTGTAGCATCCTATAAGGGTGTGGTGGTACGAGTGTTCACCATTTTCTGCAAATGGTTAGAGGTCAGTTTTATATATTTAAGAGTCTAATATCGCATGTCAGTTTCTATCTACTGACTCTACCTAGACATTTGTAATATTAGTACCTTAGTCTATCTCCCATGAAACACTGTGCAACCTGGCTCTAATACCAAGCTGTCACGACCCGAGACCCACCCTATGCAGATCTCGAATCACGAGCCCAACTCGACGCTGTTGCTGAGTCGAACTGTCTCAACTTGCTACACAATCAGTGCTACTAACATGTAACAACTAAATAGCGGAAGACTTAAAGAAATAAATAAATAAAAAAACTACATGTGATATATATAAGGTTCTCAAAATACAGACGATAAAATTCTTTAACAATTGTTCATCCCCAAGATGTGGATGACATGGGAGAGCTATATGACTTGTACTAAATATTACACTACAACTTTGAAACAAATGTCCACCTCTAGCTGTCAGGCTCGATGGTCTGTTCTCGATGTCTGTGCCTAAAAATGAATGTAGTATCTGTACGAGTTATGAAAACTCAGTAAGTAGTCCTTTGCTCTGCCATGTGCACAAGTGTATAAAAAAGTTCTAGCCAGTTAATGAATATTTAACTTACTATCAGATGATAGAAGTCAAATGATACGAAAATGAATCTGCTCTACTAACAATGTCATACTGCTATAGTCATGAGCTATATCAAGTATGAAAGGTAAGCACTCAAATGAAAGTTGTAAAATCTCATGATCATTCATAATAATATAACATGATCAAGCTATGAATATCAACAATAAAGGATAGTGATATCAACAAAAAGAGATGCACTCGTGGGGCCCGAAAATCCCCCTGAGCTCGTACTCAGTTCCACGCGGGCTCTCTGAAATACTACTATGTGTACATTGTAACTCTACGTCCCATGCCTCACATAGCAACGTAGCAAATGTTCCACTCGAAACCTTGACCTGAGGGTCATAAATAACATCAGATGAAGTTGTGATTGAGCACAAATTCGGTACTAATAATATATCGGGATCATGCTATCTTCCACGAAAATTATAGTGGAATCATAACTGGTTCAAAGCAATCTGACGTAATAATAGTTTTCGAGGCTATGGTTACTAAACTGCTCCGAATATAATTGTCTGGCCCTTACAGCCCTAGGTACAAGTGTACAAAAAGGAATCTATACACAAGTGTACAATCATGATCGAGATATATATAGAAATAATTAAATGCTTCCCACATGATAGGACAATATCAATGTGGCTCAATAAACATTGGTATGTATGGAATACAATAGACAATATATACAAGAACTATTGACATGACTTGGAAAGTAACACACGCAGAGATCAAATTTTACTTACCTTTTACTGTCTATAAAATAGAAGGTCTAGACTGTCTTTTCCTTGCCCTTTGGTGTTCCTAAGATTCATAAAATACGTCTCAGTCTATTACTATACGAATTATGCTATTCATCAAATTTTATGCCTCTATGCTATAAGTTTCTCTTTTACTAAAATAGACTCTACTATTGAATTCAGAATGTTGAAGAAAGTCGGTTTAGGCTTTTACGGAATTCAATTTGGACATTTGTACTAAAAAGGGCAAAATGGTCATTTTACACTTTTACGTGTCTTTATTTTTTTGAGACCCCATCTCGTAAAATGGACCCTTCCATTGGCTTTAGAATGTTCGATGTACAAAGAAAATACTATTCATTTATAAATTTTGGACTATGTCTTTATTTTTTTTAATTTCCTTAATTAAGTTAATTTATTTAATAAATTAAGTAATTATATAATAAATATATATAACCGTAACATATAGCCACATGGGCCTCAGTGGCTCAGTGGCTTGGGTTGGGCTCCTCTTCATTTCGGTCGCAGGTTTGAATTGTGGGGGCAGCACCCCTGCGCCCTTTGTTTTTTCTTAAACTGTTGAAGCCAAACAACGGATAGCATATAGAACTAGGATAGGATATCCCCATCCCCAATTTAATTCCCAATTGAATTTCTTAAACATATAACCAAACACTGCTAATTCGATTTTAATTTTAAAACAACAACACTTAAACGACGCAGTATAGCTCCTAAATAACACCAAACAGTGCCGTATCAAAACCCTCTTAGTCATCATCCCCCTCGTTATTTCGGTGGAACTCCAGTAAGGTTCCATCGCCATCTCCGGCGACGGTGACCATTTTTCGGTCGATTTTTACTCTTTTCTAAATGCAGTCCTCTTCCATTTTTCATGAAAATTTCATTTCTAGGTTTAGTTTTTCATTTAGTTCATCAAATCCTTATGAAATAAGAGAAACAGTGGCTCCGACCAATTGTATTTCTTTCATTTCGTGGTCATTCTTTTAATGTATTCATTTCTTCCTTTTTCAAATCGTTTCCTACACTCAAGGGGATTAATTCCCCATAGTTCAAACTAAGTTTAGAGCATAAAATTATCTAAACCCGAATTTTCCCTTAAACCTGCAACTCCATTTTTTCATGCT
This sequence comes from Nyssa sinensis, assembly GCA_008638375.1. Classification (NCBI taxonomy): domain Eukaryota; kingdom Viridiplantae; phylum Streptophyta; class Magnoliopsida; order Cornales; family Nyssaceae; genus Nyssa; species Nyssa sinensis. Next base: position 2,477,591 of record CM018042.1, on the reverse strand, counting down.
TTTTTTTTTTTTTTTCCACCATTTCACTTCATTTCTTTTGCATTTTGTTCTATATTACTAGCTCTATAAGACCCAATAATCAAATCCGAAATTCATGCTTTAAAATTCTAAAACAGAACTCCAATTTTACATACCTTCTCTGAATTTTCTTGGTGTAGTACCTCTTTTCTTCTTCCTCCCTTCTTGGTCCAAGCTTCTGAATCCTCCCAATTTTTAACAACTTCTCTAATTTAGCCTTTCTTTTCTATTTTCTTACCAATGCGCGCGCGCGCACACACACACACACACACACACACACATATATATATATATATACAACACAAACCGCCTTGGACATTCTCTATTTCTCGGTGTCTCTGTCTAGTCTCTCTTTCTTCCTCCCATTTGCTGCAACCTTCTTTGACTTCTTTTTTTTTTCTTTCATTAGCTTAGGATATTTGTATATATATAACACATAATATACAAACACACACTTCACACACCACAACACACACACACACACACTTGCCGACACCCTAATCACACATTCACAAGCATGCATTACATGCTGTATGTATATATATATATATATATACTTGTACCTTATATATATATATTTTGTATTACTTATTTATTTCATATTATATATATATATATATCTTTATATATATATATATACTTATACAAGTATTTATACATACACATATATATATATATATATCTATTTATACACACACATATACTAGCTTTTAAATACATATACGTACCCTAATATTTTATGGCCTATGCATATGTGTGTACGTCCGCATGCATGCATCAGAGTACATGCACGCATTACGATGCTTGATTTTGGGTTGCTTGGGCTTCGCCCGGCACTAACTGTATAATCAAAACAATTCCATTCTAAAATCGTTCAGTCCATATGATATCATGATATAGAGATTTAACAGCTCGGGTTACAACTGATAGTACACTACTCGACCTGGTTTACCTCAGTTTACGTGCTAACCGGGGTTAAGGTATTACATTGATGTGCTTGAGAGGCTCATAGAATAACACATTGGTGGAACTTCCCGTGTCTACCAAAACCCTTATGATATCAAAATTTACAATCTTGAATGAGATGAAGAGGGCGTCATTTTGAGGACAGTGTACCCTAACAAGATCCAGCTCTGAGAACTGGATTTGTAGTATGGGTTTCGGCCTTTTCTCAATGGTAGAAATCTGGAAGACGTTGGGTTTTGCCCTTGCCTTCCAAGCATTCAACTTCTTGGCTCGATTAGACATTTCGGTCATCAAGTTGTCAGTATAGAGGACAAAGATGACCTGATTGTTTTGGTGCGGTTGCTCCTTCTAAGCCTCCCTCTGTTCAGGCTTTTGCTCTTGTCTTCTTTGTGGTGGCCTGTTATTAAGGGGGTTCTACCTCCAGTCTTGTCAGACGAACTCTCGCAGCCGCCCTCTTTTGATGAGCTGTTCAATTTCCTGCTTACATTCGTTAGTGGTATGCCTGTGATCCTTGTAGAAATCATAGTATTTATTTTTATCCCTGGTATCAGGATTGCTCTTTAACGGCTTTGGCCACTTTAAATCCTCACGAGTTTGTACCTACCAGAATTAGGATTATTCTGGGTTCTGGGTGTCGTCCTCTTGTTAGGACTTCTAACCCTTTTCTTAGTTGCACTGGAGTCCCTCTTCTAGATGTGATCATCCTTCTGAGCCTGCTCTTTGGCCTTCTAGAAGGACATCTTTGTATCCTTCAGGCTTATGTACTTTTGTGCCCGTTCCATAAATGCCGCCATGTCAACGAGAGGATTCTTTGTTAAAGAATCTTGAAAGCGCCCAGGCCCTAGGCTAGAGGTGAGAGTTGCTACCAAAAAGCTCGGGCTGTAGTCTGTTATCTCCATGAGCTCGGTATTAAAGCGAGCGATGTACTCCCGAAGCGACTCTCCCTTGGCCTGTTTTATGTTTAGCAAGAATTCTGGACCCTTTTTTAACTTCCTACTAGTTAAGAATCGATCAAAGAACTACCTGGTTGAGCTCGTAGAAGTTGGTGATTAATTCTTGAGGGAGGCTGTGGAACCACTTCAGAGCAGTACCTTTGAGGCTTGTTACAAAGGTTTGACACATGAAAGAGTCAGTAGCCCCATGTAGAGCCATTATATATTGATAGTGGGAGAGGTGGTCTCCGGGGTCCTCAAACCCATCATAAAGGGTGAACTCCAGGAAAACAAATTTCTTCGGCCATTCTTCCGTTATTATAGCAGGAGTGAATGGTGTGGCGAACCTCCTGAGCAGCTTTCCCAGTTCATCCTGCTCTGGAGGGGCGTGGGTCCCTCCAGTGAAGACTAGTTTGCTCCATGGAGTCGGCTATCTCCTCTGCCCTTTGAGGAACTCTGGACAGAACTGGTTACAAATTTGGGCCCCGCTGTTGGCCCTACCTTGTAGCTTCAGCCTCTATATTCAAGGGATGATTTTGTTCAATGGTGGTAGGAGGATGTTGCCCTCATTGGACCGGAGGAGCCGATGTCGGTTGTGATATCCCGACCCGGGATACGACATGTTTACCGAGGTCAATCAACTGAATAGTGTAATGTGAGCTGTTTGAGCTCTATATCATGGTATTTCATGGAACCAAACGATTGAGGGATGTGAATGGTTTGCTTAGTATACCTAGTGCCGGGCAACACCCGAACACCTTAAGACCCCACATCGTAACGCGTGCATGCACGCATTCTCATGCACGAACATATTATTCATACACGTAGTACGTCTAAAATCAATGTATGCATGCGCTATTATAAATGAATTTATATGCGAGATTATGGATATAATTAATGTATAAAAATATGTATTTTATTTGTGTATAAAATACATATAGTATAAATATATGTATGAATATTGTGTAGTATATATTTTTGTATATTACATAAAAAGAAAATGAAAAGGAAAAAGAGGAAAAAAGGAAAAGGGAATGCATGTGGGCTGGTGACCAGTGAGTATGTCACTGTGTGTGTGTGTGTGTGTGCTGTGCAGCTGAGAAGGAAAGCACCAAGGCCACCGACCTTAGTGCAAATGGATTGTATACATATAGCAAGCATGGTACGTGGATGGTTAGGGTGTAATGGATGGTTCTCTGCAGTCAAGACTGACTGCAAGAGAGAGAGAGAGAGAGAGAGAGAGAGAGAGAGAGAGAGAGAGAAAGCAGTGTGAGAAAAGAGTCGGTTGTGCTTGTATATATATACAGGTTTATGAGTTGAGAGAAAATAGAAACAACTGAAGGGAAGCAAGAAACTGAAACTAGGAGGATTCTTATCAAGAATTTGGGAATAGGAGCAAGAGGAGGTCTAAGGGTCACTAGTGAGCAGAAATCCAGAAAAATAGGTAAGCTTTATCAAGCTTTTAAATTACTGATTTAAAGCATGAAGTTGAGTTTTATTGATAGGGTCTTGTAGAGTATGAAATTAGAAAGTTAATGCAAAAGGAATCACTTCAAATGGTTGAGAAACCAGTAAGAAATATCGAGTTGCAGGTCCACTGGATAAATCGGGTCATAGGGTTTTTATGTCTTAAAACTTGGTTTAAACGATAAGAGAATGTTTGTATTAAGTGCAGAAAAAGATTTGAAACAAATTAGAGCCAAAACAGTCAAGAAACTGTTACGAAATCAAGTAAAATTAATTCACCGGAAAGTCGGCCGGAGCCATGGATCCCTATATTCGTGAAGATGGGGAGGGTCTTGATGGAAACTAGGGTTGGGAATGGAATCCTTGAGAAGAAGGGAAGAAAATGGCAATGAAAACGGGGTAGAATAAGGTCAGATTTAGGTTGCCGTCACCGGAGAAGATGACGGAACCCTAATACTTGCTCACCGGAGTATCGAGGAAGATGACCGTGAAGTCGTGAGGCTATCGGGTTAAAGTGTAACCGGATCTAGGTTCGGATCGGGTCGGAACCCGACCGAAAATAAAAAAGGTAGTGAAACTGTGTCGTTTGTATTAAAATTAAAATGGATTGGGCTTGTTTGGATGCAGATATAGGAAATTGAAATTGGGTTTGGGGTTATCCCAACCATGGATAGCATAGGAGAACTGGTTATCTTGTTTCGGTTCTTAAGATTTGACTGAACCGTTTGGTTCAGTAAAGAACCAGACCGGTTAGGGTTTCTAAATGGTGAACCCACTGGTTCAGACCGTAACTTTGGAAAATTATAAACCGACCCCAAATGTTTTAGGAAATGTCACTGTGGCCCAAACAAGAAAATAAATAAAATATTATTTTTACAAAAATGCCCCTATTTCAAATATGGGTCAAACGAAGTCCAAACGATGCAAATGAATAGTCAAAATTTATTATCTCAGACGTTCTGAGTCCAATGGTGAGGTCCGTTTCATGAGATGGGGTCCTGAAGGATAAAATATCGTAAAAGTACAAAATGATCATTTTGCCCTTTTTAGTACAAAAGTCCAAATGGAATTCCACGAAAGCCTAAACCGACTTTCTTCGACGTTCCGAACTCAATGGTAAGGTCTAAATTAGTGTTAGAGATACTTATGATAGCAAGGCATAAAATTTGTTGAAAAGCATTAATTCTAAGACGGATCTATTGATATATAGGGGACTCGACAGGAAAGGGCAAACTCATGGGATACTGATTTAAGAACACACAGTTAGAGGTAAGTAAATTCACCTTCTCTTCCATATGGTGTTTCCAAGCCAAGTTTATTCTCTTTACTGCCAAGCTTGTACTCTTGAAAGTACCTCACGTTATTGCTATCCACAATGCGATATTGTTCTATCTTGTGGACATTGATTGACTGCTATGTCGTTGTTATCATGTTGAACCATGCCTTGAAAGGCCTACTACTATGTCTTTATTGAATATATGATATTCCATTTTATACTTCTATGGAATTATGAATAATCATGATATGTTATGAATACGGGATTTGTGCTCAGTCACAACATCCATCTGATGCTTTCTGATTGACTGGAGACCTAAGGGTTAAGTACATGAATGGACAGGTGGCAGGAATGAATTCCTCGAAGGCTTTCCACCGACAATTGACTGGCATTTTCATTGCATTTTCATTGGCATTTCATTTACATTTGCATTGGCATTCTACCTGAGAACAGAGTAAATGCATCTCTTAAGAATTGATATGATTATGTTATTAAATGACACTATTCCTTATGACTTATCTTAAACTGAGAAGATACTCTTCATTGAATTGATTGTGATCGGTTTATTGTGGCAGTACCTCTTGTTGTTATATTGTTATTGAGAGATTCATGTTGATGTTGTATCCATTACTCCTAATTGAACATTGTGACCTATGATTCATTGGCCATCAAGGCAACTGTTCTCATTGGCTATCACAACATCTCTTTTCTTATGATTGGCTATCATTTCTTATTCATGGATTCATATTTCACCGATACCAGTGTCAGAGATCTGTTTTTACTTACTGAGCTCTCGTAGCTCATTCCACCCTACTTACCCCCATTTCAGGTGATGATGCTACAAGACCCCAGTAGGAGTCTACGAGCGTAGGAGGACATTTTGAGGAACTGTACCAGTCTATGTTTTAGTTCTCCCATGTATTAACCACCCACGGGTGCTAGTTATGTCTGGTTCTTAGTTCTGTTACTGTAGAACCATATCATGTATTGAATAGACTTCCGCTGACATCGTGTACTGAAAGACTTCCGCTGATTATGGTCATTGATAAGACTTCCACTGTTATTGTTTTAAGATTTTAGTACTTTGCATATTAGTACTATGATACAGGAATGGAAAAAGTAGGGACGACTTTCGGGTCGGCCTCGCGACACGAGATCTGCATAGGGTGGGTTTCGGGTCGTGATACCGGTGGAGGCTGATACTCCGGTGGCGTTGGATCAGCCTTTGAGGCTGCTGGAGTTGGGACCCTTTTTCTACTTTAGTAATGGACAGCGGGATAGAATGCTGGCATCCTTTTCCCTATTGCAGTTGATGTTTGAGGGTCAGCCCCTACGTGAGTGGTACCATGGGGGTATACCGACTGCATGTTAGTGGTCTCCATGTTGGGAGGTCCTCTGCCCATGGTGGTGGTGGGAGGCTGAGCCTCTTCATTAGTGACTTTGGTGGGAGGATAAGAGGATTGTTCTGCTGCTTCTGAGTCAAGGATGCTAGGGTTTGGGACATGGCGATGAGCTGTTCTTGCATATGATTGGACTATCATTGAATCCGATCAAGTTGTTGTGGGTGACTCGGATGTCTGTTCCTTTCCTTTTCTAGTGGGAGGCTGGTTTCGGGATTTTGAGAACTTTTTCTTGGACGAAGATTGGAAGTCATTGTCTTTTTAGAAAGAAAAGACAAAAGGGCTATTGCTGTAATATCCCGACCCAAATTAAATTGAGTAAGTTATTGTAATACCGAAACGTTAGGGTTCGTTTTACGATGATTAAATTTATAGTCCATTTTAAGCTTCAAAAACCCCGAGTGTTTGAATAACACACGTACGAAGCGAAGGATATATGTATATACACACACATATAAATGTATGTATATGATAGTATATATACGTATATATGATAAATATATACTGGACGAGCTAGTGGGGTGGAAACAACAGAGAAAAAGGGAATGGGAAGTAATGAATAATATAAAACTGAAAACTGAATTGTATAAAAATACCTTACAATTAACTTAAAGGCTAGAAGCCTGTTTTATTGAAAAAATAAAAACTGAGTACATGATTGAATTCAGAGATATTTTACAAATGGTTGCTCTCGTTGAATGAATTCTCTCAAGTTTTTTAAAGGTGTTGGTAACTGAAGAGGAACTATCCTTTTATAGAGGAGGGGAATGCCTTGGATGTTGATCACTGGCAGGATTCTTTGCGGGAATTCTAGAAGGTGAAATTTTTTTAACTAAAGTAAAAGCTGACTGGTGCTGTTTGCTTTTAGGAGTGCGGTTACTGTTTACATCTTTTACTGTTGCTGAATAGTAGTCTGTCGGTCATGGGTTTCACTATTGTCATTATTGCTGACCACTTTAGATTTCAAAGTCACTGTCTAAAGCATATGGATCTTGACCGAATTTTGTGTCTTATTCAATATTTCAACCCTTAAATATCATGCATGCATAAATGAGACTCAAATAGCTTGTATACATGTATAATTCTTAGAGAGAGAAAAAAATGGGTGGAGTGATTTTACCTCAACAATGGCACTTCCTCTCCTTGTTTTTGCTTCTAACTCTCTTCTAAGGCATCTAGGGTCAGGTTACGACAGCCATGCAACCTTCCCCTTTCTTCTTCTCCATTCACTTTCTCTCTCTACCTCACTTTTTCTCTCTACTTTTTCTCTTTACCCAAACACACACTTACACTCTGATCACAAACTGATTTTCTGATTTGAGATTACACACCCGCAACACAAGCTATATCATATCACTTATATTTTATTTATTTCATTTTAAAAATAATTCTTTTGCTTGCATGAAAGGCCATTGGCCAATTTGAGAGGTGGAGGGAAAATAATATGTGCATATATACATATGTGTTGTAAATTAAGACACAACCAAGTGGGCAGCCCAAGTGGTATTTTTTTTTTGGGCGTTTAAACTTTGGTCTCATTTGGTCAAGGGTTCAAAACCCATTGGCCTCAACTTGGCTTATTTTTGCCATTTTTCCATTAAGCTTTGTTTGGCCAATTAAATTATTTATTTTTAACTTTTGCATTATTTTTCACTTTGTGAATCGAACTTAATGTTCACTCTTCATGTTTTGATTTTATAATCGTAACCTTATTTATTTGGATTTATTTTCTCGGAGTCGACCTCGTTATTTAAGGTCTCGATATTTTTGGAATTGTCGTTTATTTCTTGATTAAATTTTTTTCAATATTCTATTTGATGCTGCACTTTTTGACTCGCAATAAGTGTGGACTCCACGACCTGTAGAACACTCAGACAGTTGATCAGAGGACCAACGGATTGGCTCCGACGGTAGCCGCTCCGATGCTTAAGTAAGTAAATGGAATTGAAAGACTGTATTGAAAGCCAAAAGAATGAGCATGAAAATAAAGCGTACCTTTAGGGTTTAATTTATAGACCGTGGCCTTCCTAAGTTGATTAGGATTTGATGCCATGAATATAGGGATTTGATCATCGGAGATTACAGTTACCTTGTGGAGTATTGCATAGAGATAACCATCGATGATAGTTCCCTTGTTGAAGATTGTTTCCTTGTTAAAGACTGTTTCCTTGTCGAAGACTGCTTCCTTATTCCTTGCTCGGTATCCGCTAAGGCGGTGACGAGGTCTGGAGTGTTGGTCTGGACCCTGTGATGAGTTCTGAGACCCTTGTCCGGATATGTGTGCTCTGAAGGCATAAGTTTGGTCACTTCCAACCTTTTGTGCTGATCTGGATGCTTGATCTTTCAGTCATTGGTTGAGTGGAAACCATGTTGGCAGTGCATGAGTTGGATTATGGTCATACGTGTCAAGTGCTGATTGGCATGCTCTTTTATGGTATATCAGTTACTCCCCCCCCCCCCCAAGTCCTAGTTTGATGCTAGCAAGCAACTAGGGCTAAGCCTTTTTCAGAGAGTCATGTGTCCTGCCTGCTCGCCTTTCAAGGAAACTGTTGGGGCGCCATTTATTGCGCAGTCGGAGATTAGGTCTTTTCAAAGTCATTATTTGTACTGGCTGATAGTTGGGTTTCCCGAGATCATCATTGTTCCGAACCGTCATGGCGTTTGGGCTTGGTGGGTCCCTTCTGATACTGTGCTTATAAATACGGGGTGAGATTTTGAAATAACCTTTTCCCTGTCATTTTCACTGTGCTAGAAGACTTCATCCGCCATTGTTGGTTTGTGCGACTTTGCAGAATACTGATTTCCTGAGTTAGACCAGGTTCGACCGATTTTTCCTCTTCTCTTGCTTCTTTCTTCTTAAGTCTGGGAATAATGTCTGCCCCTTTTGAGTCGCTAATTGTAAGCGAGGGAGTAGGAAATCCTTCTAAGATGGCTGTACCGTCTTCTGTGGAAGATGAAGGTAATCCTGCTCCCGAAGATATTGGGGAGAGGCCTGTTGAACCTCCCCCTAGTCCTGGGGTTAGGATAGTTGATGCCTTTGAAGAGCCTCAAGACAGGGCTGGGGAGACCTCTGGTAGGTTTTCCCATAGAGAAGAGGGTGAGAGTGCTGTTACTCAGAGCCTTCTGGACGAGTGGAGGGTAAAATACCATTTCCCCCTGAATGTGACCTGCAGAGTTCCAGGCCCAATGGATCGTCCCCAAAATGTTGGAGCCGGGGAGATTTGTGTCTACCTTGCCTGGTTCGAAATGGGCTTGAGACTCCCATTGCTGGATTTAGTTAGGCAATTCTTTTGTTGGTACAAACTCTGCCTTGCCGACCTGAATCTCAATAGCTGGCGGCAGCTTCTGGGGTTCATAGTGTTGGGACACCAAAACAAGGTGGATGTGTCCCTGGACTTGATCCGTAGCAATATGGATCTGAAGTTCAAACAGGCAGAAGGCCTTTTCTATATGTCCTTCGAGAAGGGGTTCCGACCCTTGTCCTCCATTCCTACTTCCAACAAAACGTGGAAGAAGTGGTACTTCTTCGTCGGAGGAGGATGGGAGCATGAAGACTTCCAGGAAGGAGAGGCCTCGCCATTCCCTCGTGTTACGGGTCATAAGGGTGAGGCTTATTCCCTTAGGTTTGCCTTAGCTTTGTTTATGCCTTCGAACTGATAAACTGATATATTATTCCTTACTTCTGTGCAGTCAAGAGTGCTTGGAAGAGGCCCGATTTTACTAAAGCACTGCGAGATCAGTACCGAGTGCTGCTTTTGACTTCTAACCGGGCTCATTCTGTTGTTGTGACTCCGGAGAACTTGATGGCTGCCCGTTCTGCAGATCTTAAGAAGAGGCTGACATCGAAGTGGGCGGTGCCGGAGGCCCAAGTGGTGGGGGAGGCTTCCTCTCGAGCCGAGCCCGATGCTCCTCTTGAAGTGAAGAGGAGGAAGTTGATTTCCGGCTCTCCCGAGCCAGCCCCTGCCGAGGCTGAGATGGAGGCCGATCCTGCCGTTCCTGTTTCGGCCGCTCCTCCTGCCCCTTCTGGTCCGAGCAGAAGGACTAGGAAGGGGAAAGCACCTGCCGTACCGTCCGAGCCGTTTGATGAGCCGGACTATCAAATTGCCAAGAAGGCATTTGACCAAATATGGGCTCGGGGCCCTCACCGATACAGAGGGGACGACCCCTCAAAGCTGATGACTGAGATGATGAATCTCCAGATGAGGGTAACTTCTGAAGCTTTTCTTGACTTTTCTGTTTGTTCATTTGTTCAATCTAAATTGTCTGTCTTGCTTTATGCAGAGTATGCATAGTTTGGCTGCTCTGATGGTGACCCCTATGGGCCTTGAGGAGGCTGAGAAGCTGAAGGCTGAAGTGGAAGAGATAAGGCTGGAGCTTGGGACAGCCCGATCCAAGATTCAGACCGCTGAGGAGGATCTGAAGGAAGCTACCACCAACCTTACCGTGGCAGAGTCTGAGAGGGACATATATGCTCAGAAGGTTGAGGGGTTTCAGGCGAAGTTGGTTGAGCTCCGGGGTTCCTTTAATCAGAAGGTTCAGGAGGCAGCTGATCAGGCCAAGGTTGAGGCTGAGATAGAATTGAAAGGTGAAGTTGAACAGATGGGTGATGACCTGATCCGGTTTGGCTTTGAAAGCTTCTGAACTAGATTTCAGATTCAGTTCCTAGGTTTCGACGTGTCGTCAATCGTTCCTCCTGAGCCTGCCTCGTCTGGTCCTGACCCGTACAAGACGGCTGGGGCTACTACTCTTAACTTGGAAGAAGACCCAGGCCCCTCTGACAAGGCTTGAGGCTTTTATGGGTCTTTTGATTTTTCTTCGTTTTTGCCATTTCCTTTTGATGTAATGGGTGTATACTTTTGATCAATGAAATTGACTTTCCTTCAGATTCTTCTTGTGTTTTTTCCTCCTGTGCAATTTTGTCGCAAGTATGGCTATTCTGAACCTCTTGCATGTTAGATCAACCGTCCAACAGTCAATAGTTGCTCTCTGAGCTTCGATACTCGTCACTGAATAATGAATGTAAATTAATTTCACCTGTCTCATCACAATAAGATAAGAAGGCAAACATAATCAGATAGATAGAGCCCAATAGAGTGGGAGTGAGCTTTTGTAGATCTCTGAGATAGACTGCTTTGAATCAAGAGCTTGTGAAGATAATCAGGCAGCTTGTGCTTGTTATTATGATGCTCGGCATGCTATTTTCAAGTACTCAGGATCAGGATATGTCTGAGTTGTTTTGGCCTTTGTCATGTGACTGGCCTGTCATAAAATAGTTAAGACTGTAAGTTCTGAATCTTGGATAGGAGGCCTGTACATTTAGACGCTGTCCCCCTCCTTTTATCAGTTCAGAAGCTCTAGTGCTGGGCTGTGATTTTCGTTCACAGAGCTCTGTACCCTGTCTCCTGGTATATGAAAGAGGCACATTTAATGCACCGCTTATTTATTCGATTGCCGTTTGGGATTTCGAGGCCAATCTCTTTTTCACCGTTGCGACGGTTCAGTTGGGTGGCTTTTGGACTTCAAGGGTCTATATATACGAAAGCGAGGGCATTCGGTTGCGTTCAACCCTTTTATTCTCGAACTGTTTCCTCGTAGGAGAGACTTTAGATGCTGCCGAAATTTTGTCATTCGCCCGGAGATGATGGATGATTCTCTGTTTGAGTTAGGAATGATTGAACTGTGGCCGAGAGTTAACCTTCCCCCTTTTTCAATCTCCAAGGAAGGATTAAAGGAGGCACAAGTCTTCTTGTTTCCTCTGGCCTCCGGTCAAGATTCCTCCGATTGGTGGTGTTCCCTCCTTGATTCAACCGAGGCTTGGAGCGCCGGTGATGAAGACGCAAGTGGGGTGCCTCCTCTTCTTCATGTTTCGTCAGAGACCCCTGCTCCAATCGGCTGGGGTGTAACAACTGACGTGAGGAAGACAAATGGCGGTCCCCTGAGACCCAGAGCCCTCATCCTCTGTTGGTCGTGAGACTAGTGATAGTGATGATGAAATGGCCTGGGTGCTTCTTGATGCGGATTGGGGTTCAGGGTTCCTTCCTTTCAAACGGAGCCGATGACGGCGATAATGGAAACTTTGGATCCTGTGCCCTTTTATCATCCCATGAAGAAAAGCCGTGATGTTGCCAAGTGTAGCTTCTGTAGTAGCTTCTGTAATAGCTTCTGTAATAGCTTCTGTAATAGCTTCTGTTTTATTTCCAGTCTTTGTACTGATGTAAATCTTCTGATTCATCAAGAAAATTGAGCTCCTTTTTTCTCAAATCTGATGTTCTTTTCTGTTTGAGTGTGCCCTTTTGAGTTAGATTACCCTTTTATGCACTTCTGATCAATAACTCCTCCGCATGTCTCGAGAATAGATCAAAGAAACTTAGAAAAATGCTTGAATAAAAATACTTTACATCTGATCGGTGCCAAAGTACTTGTTGCTTGCTTGACAGATAAGCCAAATAATATAAATATCAAATCTGAGGCGTTCCGATCTAGGAAACTTTAGTTTGTAGATGCCTGGAACTTTTGTCTTTGGATGGACTGGATCATAGAATCTACTAATTGAGGGCGAACCAGGCTCGGAAGGCCTGTGCATTAGGGTGGTCAAGGCTCTGGAGGCCTGCGTATAGAAAATGGACCAAGTATTTAAGACTTGTATATTTATGGACCAGGCTCTGAGGCCTGTGCATTAATAGATGGACCAAGTACAGAGACTTGTACATTTATCGACCAGGCTCTAGAGGCCTGTGCATTAATAGATGGACCAAGTACGAAGACTTGTACATTTATGGACCAGGCTCTGGAGGCCTGTGCATTAATAGATGGACCAAGTATGAAGACTTGTACATTTATGGACCAAGCTCTGGAGGCCTGTGCATTAATAGATGGACCAAGTACGAAGACTTGTACATTTATGGACCAGGCTCTGGAGGCCTGTGCATTAATAGATGGACCAAGTATGAAGACTGTACATTTATGGACCAGGCTCTGGAGGCCTGTGCATTAGTAGATGGACCAAGTACGAAGACTTGTACATTTATGGACCAGGCTCTGGAGGCCTGTGCATTAATAGATGGACCAAGTACGAAGACTTGTACATTTATGGAACAGGCTCTAGAGGCCTGTGCATTAATAGATGGACCAAGTACGAAGACTTATACATTTATGGACCAGGCTCTGGAGGCCTGTGCATTACTAGATGGACCGAGTGTAAAAACTCGTACATTATAGACCAGGCTCTGGAGGCCCGTGCATTTATAGATGAATATTCTATGGAAGTAAAAGAAGCATCTCTACTTATAATACTTCCGTAAGTGTTCCACGTTCTATGGCCTAGGATCAGGCTTCCCAGTCATGTCTTCTAGCCAGTAGGTAGTAGGTCGAACAACCTTCGTTACTTTGTAGGGGCCTTCCCAGTTTGGTGACAACTTTTCCATAGTGGGATCCTTGGTGTTTTGAAAGACTCTCCTTAAGACATAGTCTCCAACTTGAAAGCTGACTGTCTTGAGTCCTACCTTGGATTTGTCGACCATTCTCTGTTGACAGGCTTCCATCCTGGTGCTGGCTTGATTCCTTCTTTCTTCGAGCAAATCCAAGTTTTCCATCAGCTGTTGATCATTGGATTCTTGCTCAAAGGCTTCTGTTCTCAGGGTTGGCATACCGATCTCAACCGGAATTACTGCTTCTGTCCCATAGGCTAGTGAGAAGGGAGTCTCAGAGGTGGGAGTTCTTCTGGTCGTTCTGTAGGCCCAAAGGACTCCGGGGAGTTCTTCTGCCTACTTTCCTTTGGCCTGCTCCAACCTTTTCTTTAACTCGTCAAGGATTTTTCGGTTGGTGACCTCCGCTTGCCCATTTGCTTGTGGATGGCCTGTAGAGGCGAAGTGCTGCCTAATGTTGAGATTTTCGTAGAATGCCTTGAAGCCTTTACCAGTGAATTGTGTCCCATTGTCGGAGATAATCACACGTGGTATGCCGAACCTGCATACAATGTTCTTCCAAGTGAAGCTCTCAACTTCCTTTTCTGTGATATGTGTCAGAGGTTCGGTTTAGGCCCATTTAGAGAAGTAGTCGATGGCCACCAAGAGATATTTCCTGTTTGGAGGTGCCCTTGGTAATGGACCCACAATGTCCATCCCCCATTGAGCAAAGGGCCAAGGACTAGGAATCGGGATAAGCTCATGATGATGCTGATGTTGGTACGAGGGCAAATCTCTGGCATTTGTCGCACTTTCGAACATATTCCTTAGCCTGTTTCAACATGCCAGGCCAGTAATAGCCCTACGATAGAGCTCGGTGGGCTACAGTTCTGCCCCCATTATGATTCCCGTAAATTCCTTCGTATATTTCAGCCAGGACATATTGTGACTCGTTTAGAGCTAAGCATTTTAACAGAGGTTGAGAATACGACCTTCTATAAAGCTTGTTGTTTAGGATCAAGTACCGAGCCGCTCTAATTCGGATTCTCCTAGCTTTGTTTTTGTCCTCTAGGAGGAAGCCCGGATCTTAGATACTAGAGGATTGGAGTCATCCAGTTCTGGGGCTGTTCATCAACTTGAGCAATTTGGGCTTCCTCAATGCTGGATCCTGGCTGAAAGGAGATTTTAATTGTGGAGTTTGCTTCAGACTTGAGGCGGGAGGCCATGTTAGCTAGAGCATCTGCTCTGTAATTCTGGCTTCTCTCAATTTTCTGGATAGTAAATGTCTAGAAGGAATGCTTCAAATGGTTCACCAGTTCGGAGTACCGGAGCATCCTGTCATCTTTAATGGCAAATTCTCCCAAGACCTGGCTCACCACCAGTTGGGAATCAGAGAAGACATCGAGGTTCTGAGCCTCGAATTCCAAGGCAAGCTTCATGCCTAAGATTAGGGCTTCATATTCGGCTTCATTATTAGAAGCTTTGAATCCCAGGCTGACTGCTTTTTCTGACGTGACCCCATCAGGGGACTGTAATACCAGGCCTACCCCTGAACCTTGATCGGTTGACGATCAATCAATGTATAGTAGCCAGGTTCCCTGAAGTTTCGATGAGTTGCGCTTTGTTCTGAAGTGCCGGGGTGAATTCTGCCACGAAATCAGCTAAGGCCTGCCCTTTGATGGAGTTTCGGGGTACATATAATATGTCGAACTCCCCTAGCTCCACAGACCACTTCACCAATCTTCCCGATACCTCAGGTTTCCGCAGTATTGACTTCAGAGGGTAGGCAGTTGGGATCTCGATTGGATGGGCTTGGAAATATGGTCGAAGCTTCCGAGCTGATATGACCAATGCATAGGCCAGTTTCTCTACTTCTGGGTATCTTTTTTCTGTGTCAAGTAGTGCCCTACTGACGTAGAAAATAGGCCTCTGTACTCCTCTGTCCTGTCTGATCAATGCGGAGCTGACCGCGTTTTCGGAAACTGCAAGGTACAGGAGTAGCTTTTCTCCTTGTACTGGTTTTGATAGGAATTCTGGAGAGGCTAGATACTCTTTTAGCTCTTGAAAGGATTCTTCGCATTGTTCCGTCCACTGCAAAGCTTTGCTACCCTTCAGAGCTTTGAAGAAAGGTAGGCAACGGTTAGTGGATTTGGAGATAAATCTGCTCATTGCCGCAACTCTGCCATTCAATGCCTGAATTTCCTTCCTGGTTCTTGGTGACTTTAGCCCAATCAGGGCTTGGATCTGAGTGGGGTCTACTTCGATACCCCTTTGAGAGACAATGTATCCCAAGAATTTTCCCTTCGTAACTCCGAAGGTATATTTCGAGGGGTTGAGCTTCATCTTGTGCTGTCTGAGGATATCGAAGGTTTGGGCTAAGTGCTGGAGGTGGCTGCCTTTCTGAAGACTCTTTACCAGCATGTCGTCGATGTATACCTCCATGGTGCTGCCGAGCAGTGGGCTGAACATCTTGTTCACCAACCGCTGATAAGTGGCTCCAGCATTCTTCAAACCAAAAGGCATCACTCTGTAGCAGTAGAGCCCTCTTTCGGTTATGAAGGCAGTCTTCTCTTGATCTGGAGGGTACATCTGCATTTGGTTGTATCCAGAGTAGGCATCCATGAAACTCATAAGCTCATGCCCCGCAGTGGCGTCAACCAGTTGGTCTATTCTTGGCAGTGGAAAGCTGTCCTTAGGGCACGCCTTGTTGAGGTCTGTATAATCAACGCAGACTCTCCACTTGCCGTTTTTCTTCTTGACAAGCACGGTGTTGGCTAGCCACTCGGGATAGAACACTTCCCGTATCATCCTGGCGTCTAGCAGCCTTTGGACTTCTTCATTTATAATCCGATGCCGCTCAGGGGCAATCGGCCTTCTCTTTTGTCTGACTGGCGGGTGATCCGGATCCACCATCAGTTTGTGAGTTATAAGATCGGGATCTATTCCCTCCATATCTTTGGTTTCCCAAGCAAAGATAGAGAGGTTGTCTTTCAAGAACCTAACTATCTTTGCCTGCTCGGTGTGTGTTAGGTCTGGGCCGATGTACAAATAACGCCCCTCTGCTTCTGAACTGACCAATACTTTAATGGGCTCGCCAACAGGTTTGGCTCGGCTGTCACGTCCCCTTGGGCTCAGGGGTTCTTCAATGCTGGATGGGCAATCTTCCACCTCGGGAGAGTGAGTGAGAACCGGATCTGCACAATCCTGAGTGTACTGTAATTGCTATTTAGGAGCTCTCTCCTTGAGGGCAATAGCGTGGCACTCTCGGGAGGTTGGCTGACACCCTCTGACCGAGTGGACGCTCTGGTTGTGTACGTACTTTAGGCACTGATGGAGGGTCGAAGTGATTGCTCCTATCTGATGCAACCAGGGTCTTCCGATTATGACGTTGTAGGGAGACTTCATGTTTAACACCATGTACTCCGAGATGGTGGTCTTCTGCCCTTCACCCTCTCCTACGGTGGTAGGTAGGTCGACTCTCCCCAAAGGGGTACTGAGGTTGCCATCAAAAGCTGCCATCACGGTAGTGGTGGGCTTGACGTTGTCATGGTCTATCCCCATCTGTTTAAGTGGCTCATAGAACAGTATGTTGACGGAGCTGCCAGTATCGACCAGGACTCTCTTGGTCTCGAAGTTGGCGATTCTGAGGGTGATGACAAGGGCATCACTGTGAGGGCAATGTACCCCTGCTACATCTTGCTCAGTGAATTGAATCTCCGGTGCTGGCTTGAGCCTCTTTTCTACGTTGGAGATCTGTAATACGTTCGGGGCAGCTCTAGGCTCCCGAGCATATCTCTTTCTTGCCCTGTTGGACATTCCTGTGATAGGGGAGTCAGCATGGAGGACGTAGATAACATGGTTGTTCTGCCTCTGAGGCTCGTTTCGTCCTTCCCTCTGCTCTTGCCTTTGCTCGGGCCTTTGATCTGGCCGTTGTTGAGGCTTGTCGTCTTGGGGGTTCTGCTTTCCGTCCAGCTTGAATGAACTCCCGAAGACTGCCCCTTCTTTATGAGCTACTCTATCTCATACCGGAGGGTCCTGCATGTGTTAGTTGTATGTCCATGATCTTTATGGAAATTACAATACTTACTTTGGTCCCGCAGGCTGGGATCTCCTTTGATTGGTTCCGGCCACCTCAGGTTTTCCCGATCTCGGATCTGCCGGAGTACCTGGCTCGGTGTGGTGTTTAAAGAAGTGAAGTGGGTGAACTCCCTTGGTCCAGAGTTGTACACAGCTCTGGGTGCTGTCCTCTTCTCTGGGCTCCTGGCCCTCTTTTTGTTGGAATCTCTTCTGTGATCCTACATCTTGTGGTCCTCCTTCTTCGGATTGTCCCTCTGGGTCGGATCTTTGCCCTTCTGGGATGTGCGGTTGGCTTCTTCCAGGTTGATGTACTTTCTGGCCCGATCCATTAATGCCGCCATATCGGCTGGAGGGCTCTTCGTTAAGGAATCTCTGAATCCACCTTGGGCAAGCCCAGCAGTCAGGGCTGCTATAAGGAATTTCGGGCTGCAGTCAGTGATCTCCGTGAGTTCGGTATTGAAGCGTGCGATGTAGGCTCTGAGGGATTCCTCCCTAGTCTGTTTGACGTTTAACAGGAACTCTGGACCCCTTCTGAGCCTCCTGCTGGTCATAAACCTGTCCAAGAACTGTCTACCGAGCTCGTAGAAGCTGGTAACTGAGTTTGGAAGGAGGTTGTGGAACCACTTCAGAGCAGTTCCCTTCAAGCTGGTGATGAACGTGCGGCACATGAAAGCATTAGAGGCTCCGTGAAGGGCCATCGTATGCTCATAGTGCGAGAGATGATCTCCTGGATCTCCAGATCCATCGTATAGGGTGAACTTGGGCACCATGAACTTTCTGGGCCTCTCTTTTGACATGATGGCGTGAGTGAACGGGGTGGCTAGTCTTCCGAGCAGCCTTGCTAGTTCGTCTTACTCCGGAGGGTTCTGAGGTCCTCTTAAGGCGATTGTCCGATCCATCGACTCGGCAATCTCCTCTACCCTTCGTGGATCTCTAAGTCTGACATCTTGCGAACCCTGCCTGACTGCCTCGGCTTCAGGGTAGTAGGGTTGAGTATGCCTTTCAGACGGAGGAGGAATCCGAACCGGAGGGATTGGTGCTGCATGATGAGGCTCCTGCGGTGCCGGATGTGCTCCCAAGACCCTTGGAGTTGGGGCTCGAGTAGTGCTCCGGTAGTGGACGTCAGGAACGAAGGCGGATGTTCCCCAGCCAGGGACTGTTGATGGCTGTGGATCTTGGCCAGCGCGAGCAACGCCCGAAGGGTGCCCAGGCTGGTTAGTTGGAGCCCGATCACGAAGTTCTTCATTCTCCGCGGCAACAGGAGGTTGCGTACCTGCAGCGAAATTGACCGGCGGGCTAGGAGAACCCGCTGCTTGGTTTTGCGTGAGTGTTGCCAGCGTTCTAGTGATGGCAAGCAATTGCTCCTACACCAGTTCATTGTGTCGTTTTATTGCTTCGATCTCTTGTCGCATAGGATTGGCCGCTGGTCCCTTTGTACGAGGAGCAGGCGGCTGTCGTTGAGCGTTTTGCGAATTCTGAGTATTTTGTCGTGGTCGGAGATTTGGTGCCATGGTTTTCCGATGAGGAAAGAGATGGATTTATGAATAGAGCACTTGGAGATTAGTCGTTCCCACAGACGGCGCCAAACTGATGCTGCACTTTTTGACTTGCAATAAGTGTGGACTCCGCGACCTGTAGAACACTCAGACAGATGATCAGAAGACCACCGGATTGGCTCCGGCGGTAGCCGCTCCGATGCTTAAGTAAGTAAATGGAATTGAAAGACTGTATTGAAAGCCAAAAGAATGAGCATGAAAATAAAGCGTACCTTTAGGGTTTAATTTATAGACCATGGCCTTCCTAAGTTGATTAGGATTTGATGCCATGAATATAGGGATTTGATCATCGGAGATTACAGTTACCTTGTGGAGTATTGCATAGAGATAACCATAGATGGTAGTTCCCTTGTTGAAGACTGTTTCCTTGTCGAAGACTGCTTCCTTATTCCCTGCTCGACATCCGCTAAGGCGGTGACGAGGTCTGGAGTGTTGGTCTGGACCCTGTGATGAGTTCTGAGACCCTTGTCCAGATATGTGTGCTCTGAAGGCATAAGTTTGGTCACTTCCGACCTTTTGTGCTGATCTGGATGCTTGATCTTTCAGTCATTGGTTGAGTGGAAACCATGTTGGCAGAGCATGAGTTGGATTATGGTCATACGTGTCAAGTGCTGATTGGCATGCTCTTTTATGGTATATCACTATTAAGGGTTACAAATTAACAATTAGCTGACCTATTATTTAATCTGGGCAATGTGTTACATTTGTGTTCTTATTCGTGTCGATTTAATAAATCGAAGACTTATAATTTTATTTATATTTTTCACGTGTTTACTTCGTTAGCTGAAGCCTTGTTGTTTTAATTTCCTTCACGTACCGTTCTTATTCATTCTATATTTATTTTAATTTAGCCTTCATTGTCTCAACCTAATTTTCTTAAGTCCCTAATATTTAATTAGTGACTTAATTGTCATTTAATCAGGTCGAGGTGTTACATGGGATCTTGTTTACTAGGAATATCTTCAAATCTAACTGAGCCTGAATGGATAAGGATGGCTTTGTACCATTTAACTGATTTAGAAGGATGGTCGGGAATGAAGTGCCATCAAGGAGGTAAATAACTGGTAGCCAAAGCCCATGGGTTTTGGATTTTACTTTTGTGAGGTTCAATGAAAAAGATATTAATTTTGTATGGCTTTTTGAAGTATAGGGAAGAAGGAGTCCTAGTTAGAGGTTTAGCTTGGGACGATTCTTTGTTCCTTTGAGGGATCAAAGGGGTTTGTGATTTCGTAAGGACTGGGAGGTAATCGGGCAAGGGTTGAACTGTAACTAGGAAGGCCATAACTGGGTCTGGGTAGGCTGTAATAGGGACGAAGAAGACTGCCAAGAATACAGAAAGGGCTGCCCTGGGAAGAGGGTATTGGGCTCTAAGGAGCAACGAGCTGGGAAGTAACTGGGGTTACTATAGGTGGGTTTCCCTGTAGAGGGAGTTGACTGTTGTTGTAACTGCTACTTGTCTTTCTTCCCGCTCATTTTTGGGCTGCAAAAATTCACGAGTAAGAAAATCAGGGAGACTGTTATCCACATTGGGTATGTACTAGATATCAAAATCAAAAACGGAACGAATGGCCTGCCATCGTGCGAAAATCTGTTTAGAAGCAATGTTTTTAACATCTTTTTCTAAAACATGCTTTGCACTTTTGCAATCAATTTTGACTAAAAAATTTTGGTTTAATAAATCACTTTGAAATTTACTGATGCATAAAACAAGAGATAAAATTTCTTTTTTACTAGTACTATAATTTAACTGAGTGGGATTCCAGATTCCAGAGTGATAACAGATGATTTTCAGGGGAATTAGGACTTAATTTTTTACTAAGCCACCGTAACCAATATCGGAGGCATAATTTTGAACTATTTTGAAGGCAGAAGGAGAAGGGATACCAAGACAAGGAAGGGTCTTGACATACTGCTTAACTTGTTGGACTACAGTTGTATGAGCAAATGTCCATGGAGGAGGATTATTACGAAGACGATCAAACAAAAGTTTACACTGAGATCGCAGATTAGGATAAAAATCAAAAATATAATTCAGTGATCCTAAAAAGCGTTGTAACTGAGTTTTATCAAGAATTTGGTCGGGGAACTTATCTGCAAACTAAATAGACCGTTGAATAGGTTTGATTTGTCCATATGAAATATCAAAACCTAAGAATCTAACCGATGTTTGAAACAACTTGAGTTTACTGGCAGAGAGAACTAAACCATTGCTTTTGATAACATTAAGAAAAGAATACAAATGTTTCCAATGTTGATCAATTGATTCAGAGTAAATGAGAACATCATCAATATAGACGATAATAAGACTGGAGAAATGATTGAAAATGTCGTTCATGACATTCTGGAATTCACTAGGAGCATTTTTTAAGCCAAAGGGCATTACGTTCCATTCATAATGTCCAAAGGGGGTTGTGAAGGTTGTTTTGTATCTATCTGACTCATGGATCTAGATTTGCCAAAATCCACTTTTCATGTCAAATTTACTAAAAAAACTACTTTGTGTAACCAATTAACTAAGTCTCTCTTGTTGGGAATAGTATATCGAATCCATTCTAAGACTTTGTTTAATGGCTTATAAATGATAACTAGATGGGGGACACCTCATTCTATTTCTGCATTTTTGTTAACATAAAAGGCAAAACATGACCATGGTGACTTAGAGGGTCGAATTATCTGTTTACTGAGTAACTCGTTGATTTTTTTTTTTGACACAACTCCAGTAAAGTTTGACTCATTTGAATTGGTCTAGCTTTAGTGGGGATATTGCGTTCACTGAAATCTTTGACATAAGGGAGACGTATTATGTGTTATTTCCTATGCCAAAAAGCTGTGGGTAACTCAGAACAAACTTGTTGTTTAAGGAGCGACTCAAATTGATGAATTCTTTATTGAAGAACTGGATTGAGTAACTGTTGTTCAATTCGTTTGAATTGAATTTCTTCTAATAGAAACTCAACATGAGATTGTTTCTTAGAAAGGAGATTAATTGAGCAGCAGATAGAGAGATCCTGTAAAGATTTGATTTCTCTAGACTGAGGGTTTTTAATGAATTTAAACTTGACTGTTTGACTTAGAGGTTGGATAGTTATTCCTTCACTATCTGTAGTAAAAGGATATAACAAACACATGAATGGGTTTCCTAAAATGACATGGTCAAACATGTTTTTAACTAAAACAAATGGAGTTTTAAAACAAACATTATCCTGACACACATATGCGTTGGATAATTTGTATTGGATTTGCATTGTACTGCCGTTAGTGGATTTTAAATGTTTTCTGGTTTTTTAAAAGTATTTAGTGAGGGTGATTTGTAATACGCTGACCCAAAATACCAAACCTAATGACACGTTTTACGAGAATTTAAATGATAGTCCAAAACTTATTACGAGAAAGGGCCAAGGGTTGAGAAATATACAAATATGTATATTTCTATACATGTTTATGATATGTGTTACAAGTATATAGTAATATACATATAATTATATATATATATATATATATTAACACATGCAAAATATACACATTTAAGTGTGTATTCTGTGTGTATAGCCAAAAAGTATATATAGATATAAATATATATATATATATACACATATATGAACAAATACACATACATATATAAATATATACAAAAATATTAAAGTGTGTGTGTGCAGAACTGTGAAAGGGTGTGTGTGAGTGTCGGCAGCACATACCAAAGTGTGCAAGTGTATGTTATGTGCTGTAATGTATATACATTATATATATATATATATATAACACAAAATATCAAGGAACATTAAATGTAAAGCTAAAGGAAAAGAAATAAAGCAGAAAGGAAGTCAGGAAAGGGAAGAAAGGAAGGAAAAACAAGGGGTTGCAAGTGGGTGAGGTAGGTAGCTTTAGTTTTGCCTTACACATATACGATTGGTTTGAGTTTGAGAGAAAAATAAGAAACTAAAAGGAGTTCTGGGATATTTAGAAGTAAAAAGCAAAGGAGAAGAAAGGAGAAAAATGCTGTTAAAGAGGTGAACACAAAACTCACCATATTTTCTTTCTTTAAAATTTATGCATGTATACAAACTGTTTAGGTTATGTTCATGCATGTATGATATTTAGGATGTATATTCTTAAACAAGGCATGAAAAATGGACCCTAAACACATCAAGAACACCCAGCCGTATATCAAACCACCATTGATGGACCTTGTTGAAACAGGTCTGAAACCATTGAAACCAAACCATGTTTGGCTTATTAGAACCTCAACAAGACCCCATTAGTATTTCAAAAACACCCAAACGCGACCAAAAATCCCACCTCGCAACCCTAATTGGCTATATGGTTTTGGGCCTAATTTGATATCCCTGGTAAGAATAAGATAGCTTATCCAGATTTTAAAAGCCTGTACGTTGTTTGGCCTGATAAAAATCAGGAAAAAAAATAATGGGCCGTAGCCCCTGGGATTCTAACGCCCCACATTGCAACCCTATTTTAACACCCAACCCACTTGGACAGGCAAGCCCATGGGTATAAATGGGGCAATATATATATATATATATAATATATAAAAGTAAAATTTAAGAAAAATAAAAAAGGGCGCAGCTGTAGTGACTCGAACACCCAACCCTTTAAATCGAACCCCCCATTTTATCATGTGGACAGGCAAGCCCGTGATGTTTTTGGGCATATAATATATATATATATATATATATATATATATATATATTATATAAATGTAATAATTAATTAAATAATGGTAAAATGACCGGTGTCCAAATTAAACATGTGGATAGTGTATTTTAACTATTTTGGATATTCTGAAACCAATGGTGAGGTCCATTTTGTGAGACGAGACCCCGAAAAATAAAGACACTTAAAAGTGTAAAATGACAAAAATACCCATAGTGTTCCTAAAGCCAAAAGGAAGTCCAAGAAAGTCTAAATTGACTTTCTTCGACATTTCGGACTCAATGGTGAGGTTCCATATTATGAAATAAAGTACAGAAAAATATGACATGTAAATATGTGAAGTTATGAAAGCAACCCTACAAGTTAATGAAGCTACCAAAAGAGTATACTTTAAGAGTGTAACGCTTAAGATTAAAATTAGGATTTAATACGATCTAAGCATAAGTTTAGAAGCATCAATAGGTGATATTGCAATGAATATGAAGTTAATAAGACTATTCATAAATTGTTTTAGGCTCAACAAAGGAAAAGGAAAGGCAAATCAGTAGCACCAACCCAGAAGTATAAGGTGAGTAACCCTGTATTTGAAGTGGAGATTTAACTCCATTGATTTGAAGAAGTTTTAAGTTCAAAATATCTGAAGCATTTGAATATCAAATTCAGTATTTACTTGATTCTTGTTTTAAAATATTTCTGTTCTTATAAACCCTATTGTGACATGCTTAGTGAATTGTTTCTACTACAGTTTTCCTTAAAAAATATGTTTCAGCATGTCCAAGTTTAAAATGCCAAATCTTTTTAAATATTCTGAATTTGCATATTCCAAGTATTTGAAGATACTATCACGAAGTCATGAATATTATATTTTCAAATGCTCTCAAATGCATATATTTGAAGAAGTCATATTTTAATGCTCATGAAAAACATCCATTTGAAGAAGTCATGTGTTAAATGTTTTTAAATGCAACTACAGGGAGGCAAAGTTTAATGCTCTTAAATAACATCTATTTGTAAATGTTCTATACCTCATGTTGCCACTAGTAGTGCAAGATAAGCTGTGCATAAGCAGTACATGCGACGTTGAGACTTTTTAGAATTCAACTATGACACGAAGAAATGCCAAGTAGTAGGATCTAATCCCCCAAGCATGAGATTTCTCCATTGTAGCAAAGTCGAGAATTTGGTTCGAAACGGATTCCATTAATGAAAGTGATAAGATGATAAGTTCGAAAGTGGAAGCAGGTTTTACCCTCATTTTACTCTCCATATCTACATGTCTTGAAATTCATATACTCTATTTGAAGAAGTACATGTTTGGCTTGAATCCTTTAAATGTTTCAAAGCTATTTGTTTTAAAGAATGCATATATTCTGTATTTGAAGTATACAAGTAATTGGTAATGATTGTTTTATAAAATCTCTTATACTAACCACTGCCAATTGAAAACCAATGACAAATGCTGAAATTACTCACAAGCTTAGATTAGTTTACCCGGATTTTTATTCAACCCCTTTTCAGGTGACTGACAGCAGTCCTAACTTGATGGTAATGATGATTAGAGCTTTGCCATTTTTAGGAAAGGCGTAAATAGCTACTTACAGGACTAGTAGTTCTTTTTGAAAGCACTATAAATTTTAGTAGTCACATTTTATATTAGAAGTTAGTAAAACTGGTATGTATTAGCCCTATGGGGCAGCTAAACATGTATTAATTATAAAGTCTTTTAAGTTTTTATTATGCTCTGAATGTATAATCATGTGTACCGTTTTGAGGAGTGGCAGTACCGGGCGGATGTGCGGAAAATTTTAAATAAGAAAATAAAAGAAAAAGTTTTTCACGCTTCCGCAAACATAGGCCGCACCACCGTCCGAATACCGTCGCTTATGTGAGCTTCGCCCTAAGACCCCTGGGCTTGACGGGTGGCGGTCGCAATTCGGGATCTGCACAGGGTGGATTTCGGGTTGTGACAACATGGTATCAGAGCTCTAGGTTGACTTAGACAACTTAGAAACACTAGAAGAATTACAAACAGAACTATAAGATAGGTAAGTTTTAGGCTACCTAAGATATTGAAGTACGTGATTTGATTGAAGACGGGGTATGGGACCCGCATTACATGAAGTAAATGTGTGAAGTATGTGATTTGATTTGAAGGCAGGGTATGGGACCCACATTACATGAAGTATATATGTGAAGTATGTGATTTGATTTGAAGGCGGGGTAGGGACCCGCATTACATGAAATATATATGTGAAGTATGTGATTTGATTTGAAGTCAGGGTATGGGATCCGCATTACACAAAGTAAATATTAGAAGTACATGGTTTGATTTGAAGGCAGGGGTATGGGACCTGCATTACATGAAGTAAATATTAGAAGTACATGATTTGATTTGAAGGTGGGGTATGGGACCCGCATTTCTTGAAGTAAATATGAGAAGTATGTGATTTTATTTGAAGGCGGGGTATGGGACCCGCATTACATGAAATAGATATGTGAAGTACGTGATTTGATTTGAAGGCAGGGTATAAGACCTGCATTTGAGTAAAGTAAATGATTAGAAGTACGTATTCGATAAGAAGACGGGGTATGGGACCCGTAGTTAAATAGAAGTAGTAAAACGAAGACAAGAAGAAAATGTGGACCATAAAACCACTACGAAAAATAAAAAAAATGATAAACTATAAATTTCAAATTTCAAGTAGGTAATTACAATCTTATGTGATTATAGCATATGATAAAAAAAAAAAACTAACACTACTTGTTTTACAGCGAAAATGGCTGATATACAAGGAGACACGAGTAATCTAGAAGAACGAGTAAACAAAATTGAATAGATCCTAGAAGTAATAGTTCAAACTATGTACGATGCCCAAAACCAGCCACATGAACGACCTATTAAAAACAAGGATAGGAAGATAAGAGGAAACAATAGAAAAATGACAACTCCACTATGCCCTGTCTCCTATAGGAAACATTATGCGCCCTGCCGTATGATCACAGGAGCTTGTTATAAGTGTGGAAAAGGGGGACATCTCATAAAGAATTGCCCAAAATTGAATCAGGCTAACAAGGGACCCATCTGAGGGTCATCTAGGTATTCTGTCGAAATATTTAAATTCTGTCTTATATATACACGACTGTCATTTAAATTTGACTACTAGATGTATGAATATGATAGATAGAATGTAGCAAAGAATGAAAAGAGAGTAGAATCTTATGGAGATCGAGAACACTCGAGTTTTGAGGACAAAACTATAATAAGGAGGGGAGAATGTAATACCCTAACCTAAAATACCAAACCTAATGACACCTTTTACGAGAATTTAAATGATAGTCCAGAACTTATTACGAGAAAGGGCCAAGGGTCGGGAAATATACAAATATGTATATTCCTATACATGTTTATGATATGTGTTACAAGTATATAGTAATATGCATATAATTATATATAAATATATTAACACATGCAAAAATACACACATTAAGTGTGTATTGTGTGTGTATAGCCAAAAAGTATATATAGATATAAATATATATATATACACATATATGAACAAATACACATACATATATAAATACATACAAAAATTTTAAAGTGTGTGTGTGCAAACTGTGAAAGGGTTGTGTGTGAGTCTCGGTAGCTCACACCAAAGTGTGCAAGTGTGTGTTGTGTGTTGTAATGTATATATATTATATATATATATATATAACACAAAATATCAAGGAACATTAAATGTAAAGCTGAAGAAAAAGAAATAAAGTAGAAAAGAAGTCAGGAAATGAAAGAAAGGAAGGAAAAACAAGGGGCTGCAAGTGGGTGAGGTAGGTGGTTTTGGTTTTTCCTTACACATATACGGTTGGTTTGAGTTTGAGAGAAAAATAAGAAACTAAAAGGAGTTCTGGGATATTCAGAAGTAAAAAAGCGAAGGAGAAGAAAGGAGAAAAACACTTTTAAAGAGGTGAACACAAAACTCCCCATATTTTCTCTCTTTAAAATTTACACAGATATACAAACTGTTTAGGTTATATTCATACATGTATGATATTTAGGATGTATATTCTTAAACAAGGCATGAAAAATGAACCCTAAACACATCAAGAACACCCAACCGTACATTAAACCACCATTGATGGACCTTGTTGTAACATGTCTGAAACCATTGAAACCAAACCATGTTTGGCTTATTGGAACCTCAACAAGACCCTATTAGTATTTAAAAAACACCCAAACGCGACCAAAAATCCCAAGGGAAGACCATCAAAACCTGACTTACAGGTTCGGGTTTTGAAACCCAACCTTATGAACTTACACCTAAACCCAAATCTTAGGATGAGAAATGAAACCCCATGATGAGGGGACCAAAAGAGAAGAAATCCCAAGAGAAATGGTCCCAAAACGAGCATGAACAATTAATTTACAGGTTTGATTATCAACCCTTTTACCGAGCACCTGAGCTCAGTTTGAACTCTAATATGAATGCCAAAATGAAGATTTAAGTCCCAGAAATAGTTTAGAGTTAAAAACAGAGGGATTAGATGACCTAAAACTCATGAAAATAAAGAAGAAGATTTATGCAATTAGGGAAACAGTAACCTCATTGAAAAAGAAGACGATGAGTCAACTCGCCAACTCGATTTGAGTTAGGCGTGTTGACTCGGACACGTGTTGGGAAGGGGGGTAGCCACCGCATAAGTGGAACAGTGTCGTTTGGGCTTAAAGGTTTCAAAATTTTAAAAACTTGGATAAGGGATGTTTGGCTACACGATTTTGGGCCTAATTTGATATCCCTGGTAAGAATAAGGTAGCTTATCCGGATTTTAAAAGCCTGTATGCTGTTTGGCCTGATAAAAATCAGAAAAAAAAAAATATAAAGGTTTGCAGCCCCTGGGATTCGAATGCCCCACCTCGCCCTAAACCAAGACCCAACCCACTTGGACAGGCAAGCCCGTGGGTATAAATGGGGAAAAAAATTTATACTATATAAAAGTAAAATTTAAGAAAAATAAAAAAGGGCGCAGCCCTTGTAACTCGAACGCCCAACCCTTTAAATCAAACCCCCCATATTGTCACGTGGACAGGGAAGCCCGTGATGCTTTTGGGCATATAATATATATATATATATATATTATAAATGTAATAATTAACTAATTTAATTAATTAAATAATGGTAAAATGACAGGTGTCCAAATTAAACATGTGGATAGGGTATTTTAACTATTTTGGACATTCTGAAACCAATGGTGAGGTCCATTTTGTGAGATGAGACCCTGAAAAATAAAGACACTTAAAAGTGTAAAATGACCAAAATACCCCTAGTGTCCTTAAAGCCAAAAGGAAGTCCGAGAAAGTCTAAATTGACTTTCTTCGATGTTCTGGACTCAATGGTGAGGTCCATATTATGAAATAAAGTACGAAAAAATATGACATGTAAATATGTGAAGTTATGAAAGCAACCCTACAAGTTAATGAAGCTACTAGAAGAGTATACTTTAAGAGTATAATGCCTAAGATTAAAATTAGGATTTAATACGATCTAAGCATAAGTTAAGAAGCATCAATAGGTGATATTGTAGTGAATATGAAGTTAATGAGACTATTTATAAATTATTTAGGCTCAACAAAGGAAAAGGAAAGGCATATCAATAGCACCAACCCAAAAGTATAAGGTGAGTAACCTTGTATTTGAAGTGGAGATTTAACTCCATAGATTTGAAAAAGTTTTAAGTTCAAAATATCTGAAGCATTTGAATATCAAATTCAGTATTTACTTGATTCTTGTTTTAAAATATTTCTGTTCTTACAAACCCTATTGTGACATGCTCAGTGAATGGTTTCTACTACAGTTTTCCTTAAAAAATATGTTTCAGCATGTCTAAGTTTAAAATGCCAAATCTCTTTAAATATTTTGAATTTGCATATTTCAAGTATTTGAAGATACTATCACGAAATCATGAACATTATATTTTCAAATGCTCTCAAATGCACATATTTGAAGAAGTCATATTTTAAATGCTCATGAAAAACATCCATTTGAAGAAGTCATGTGTTAAATCTTTTCAAATGCAGCTACAAGGAGGCAAAGTTTAATGCTCTTAAATAGAATCTACATGTAAATGTTTTATACCTTTTGTTTCCACTAGTAATGCAAGATAAGCTGTGCATAAGCACTACATGCGACGTTGAGATTCTTCAGAATTCAACTATGACACGAAGAAATGCCAAGTAGCAGGATCTAATCCCCTAAGCATGAGATTTATCCATTGTAGCAAAGTCGAGAATCTGGTTCGAAACGGATTCCATTAATGAAAGTGATAAGATGATAAGTTCGAAAGTGGAAGCAGGTTTTACCCTCATTTTACTATGTATATCTACATGTCTTGAAGTTCATATACTCTATTTGAAGAAGTACATGTTTGGCTTGAATACTTTAAATGTTTTAAAGCTATCTGTTTTAAAGAATGCATATATTCTGTATTTGAAGTTTACAATCAATTGGTAGTGATTGTTTTATAAAATCTTTTATACTAACCACTGCCAATTGAAAACCCATGACAAATGTTGGAATTACTCACAAGCTTAATTTAGCTTTCCCGAATTTTTATCTGACCCTCATTTTCAGGTGACTGACAGCAGTCCTGACTTGATGGTAATGATGATTAGAGCTTTGCCATTTTGAGGAAAGGCGTAAGCATCTATTTACAGGACTAGTAGTTCTTTTGGAAAGCACTATAAATTTTAGTAGTCACATTTTGTATTAGAAGCTAGTAAAACTGGTATGTATTAAGCCCCATGGGGCAGTTGAACATGTATTAATTATAAAGTCTTTTAAGTTTTTATTATGCTCTGAATGTATAATCATGTGTACCGTTCTGAAGAGTGGCAGTACCAGGCGGATATGCGTAAAATTTAAAATAAGAAAAGAAAAGAAAAAGTTTTTCACGCT
Source organism: Nyssa sinensis (assembly GCA_008638375.1). NCBI lineage: Eukaryota > Viridiplantae > Streptophyta > Magnoliopsida > Cornales > Nyssaceae > Nyssa > Nyssa sinensis. The sequence goes on along the minus strand of CM018042.1, from coordinate 2,446,881 downwards.
TCCGCAAACACAAGCCACACCGTCGCCCGATACCGTCGCTTATGTGAGCTTCGCCTTAGGCCCCCGAGCCTGAGGGTGGCGGTCGCAATCCGAGATCCGTACGGGGTGGATTTCAAGTCGTGACATGATTCCTTCTTGGATGTAGTTAAGATCTACTCTGGAATTAATGAGTGCTGCTGTTTCTAACTCAAATTCATCACAAACAATAATTTTAACTAGACAAAGCCTTTTTTGAAAATCAATCTAGGTGATTGCTTTCAAAAAGCTTGTTTGATCTTTATCTTGACTGGAAGAGGGTATCTCTTGAGAAACAGTGATGTTATTTGTTGGTCCAATTTCATCATTGGGGAGTGGTTGGACTGGAATAAGAGGAGGCGAAAGTAGATGATTATCAACCTTATGTTCTATGGATTGATGATTGATTTGTAAAGTATGGACTAACTGCTGTAACTTTGTAATATCCTATTTGGTTTGGTTAACTTCATGTTGTAAGTCTTGTAATGTGACTGGTTTGGGTAGAGTAAATTGATCAAATATTTTGCTGAATTAGACTGGAGGACTAGTGGGAATTGGTAACGGAGATTTACTGGTTGTTGGAGCTAACAGTTGTCTTGAACTGGTTTAAATATTGGGATTTGACTATAGGGTCTTCTACGTTGTTAATTATCTCAAGTAGAAGTTTTTCCTATTTACTTAAATCATTAACTGTTTTACAACAATTGCGATTGCAACTGTCAACACATCCTATCTTAACTGGGGGATTGTCGGATGAGGAACAAGATTAGTAGTCAGAAGAGTGGTTTAACTGGTCGATTTCATTTTCACTATCGTCTGAACTATAAGATGAAGAACTAGAGGGTTCACTATTTGTGTTTCTTAATGCTAAGATCCTGAATAATTCATGTTTCTGATCCTGGTTAATTTGGAGGGCATTAATTAATTGTTTAACCCTACAATTTGACTGGAAATGGCCTGGTTTACCACATTTAAAGCAAACATCAGCAGATGTGGCTTTGCGGGATGTATGTTTACTAGTAGAATTTTTCTTTCTACAGTTTGTCTTATAATACTTGCGTGTATGCTTATTATTATGCTCACCTTGGTGGTGGCTCTTTATGTACTTATGACTGTGACGGTGTCATGGTTGATGACGGTGACTGTCTGTGGCCTGTTTGTGAGATCGTCATTTGGATAGGGCAACTAAGGGTAAGCCATAATAAACACAGAAATTTCCAAGTTCATACTTGGCTTGTTTCTTGTTTCTAGAGGCTTCAATACAAATTTTCATGTTGATGCACATCCGCATTCCTTCTTTACGAACTATGCAGATGATATCTCCGTAAGTGAGATTGGAATAATCTATGACACATGTGTCCTTACTGAGGATTTCTCTAATCTTATGGGCAAAAATATTAGGAAGGCCATTAATGAACTTTTCTTTCCAGAATGGAGAATTACTGTTATCTCTGAGCATAACTCTAGAGCAGAAGACATCTGAGTACCATTCAAAATCACTTGAGTGTAGGACATCTAAGATTGCTTAACTGATCATGGATCCTAGCAGTTATGTGACTAGGAGTTCCTATAAAGTGTTTAGTAATGGTTTAAATAAGAGTGTTTATTCCGTCTGGTTCTCCTTGTCCTATTATTTCGTTAAAGACTGGATTACCATCAGGGTCTCTTTTAACTGCATGAACTATGGATTCTTTAGTTTCTTCAATGAGGTGTTTTTCCCACCAAGTGAGAAGTTTGCTTGTGAATCTGAGGACTAAGAGTTTAACTACATCGCTTTGAAGACTGTTGTTTTTCTCAATGTAAAAATTAGTTGCCATTGCCATGTGACTTAGTTTATTCAAGATTTATTATTCTGAATGGCCGTCTATATTCCATTCATAAAGGCGATCAGAGGCAACTGAGAATTGACTGTGGAGTAGTTGTTCCTCATATTGGAGATTTGGAGGGGTAGGACGACTATATCTATTGTTTGTTATATTGGTAGGATTGAACTTGGAACGATGGAATTTATTGACTATAAGACCTTAAAGTTGGTCTTGTAATTGGTTCAATTCCTAATACTGAGTTTGTAATGGACTATCATCATCAGATGAGGATGAGGAGCTATCTGTAGTTTTGGTTTGGGCTACTACAATTTTGGAAGAACTGGGAGTTTCAGTTTTAACTGCTAATTCTTGAAGCATTTTGTTAACATGTTCTAAGGCTATAATGTCTCTAGGAAGAGGTTTGGATAGTTTTACTTCGGGTAGCTTAATCAAAGGTTTTTCTAACTGAACTAAAGAAGAGGGTTGTTTATTGTCAACTATCTTCTCAATTTTGTCTAACTGATTACCAATGGTAATTAGACACTGGTTGGTTTAGTTGTTCTGTTCAACTATCTTCCTAGATGTATCATCTGCAAAAGGTAGTTTGAAAGGTGAAGCAACTACTTCTTTACCTAAGTGTTGAACTATGATCGTACCTATGGGTGGATGACTAGACTGGATAGAGGATTTATCTTCCTTAATCGATCTTGTTTTGGTGATTGTGTAACTGGAATGTTGGTTAAAATGATTTTCTAGATAACTAAAAAATGGGATGTTTCGACGCTATTCTAGCATGAATTCTCACCATTTATTGTAAATGTTTAACTTTTGTTCTTTTGTATGACTAGCTCTATATAGTTCACGTTTGACTCTGTTAGCCTCAAATTCAAAATCTACAATTAATGTAGCCATATTAATGATGAACTCTTTACTGAGTGTATTAAGTTCATGGTGGACTTCATTGGTCTCAAATTCTGTAGGACTAGGAGATGTGACTGATTCTTCTTCAGTATCTAAAACCTGTGACTGAGATGTATAACAAGGAGTATTAGTTTGAGATTTTAATTTTAGACCTTGAAGATCTAAGTGTAGATCTCGTCTTTGTCTAGGTATTAACTTTTCAGATCTCGATGTGGAGAGTTCAGATCTGGTTTGACTCAGAATAGTACTTGGATTTGGAATTCTAAATCTTTGTTCATCGAAACTAATCCTGACTGATCCATCTTGGAATTGTTGAATAAGGTTGACATTGGTTTCTGTATGTCTAGGGTATAGGATGGTTTTCATTTTCAATGATCCATGATGAGGGAAGGGTGACATTGGACCATTGGATGGACTTTGGAACTTGAATGTTAGCTCCTTCAGAATATGACTGAATAAGGATGGTTTTATCCTTAGGACTTTTAGTTTATTGTTAAAGCATTCAAATTAGTCTTAAAGCATTTGTAATAAATGCGATAAACTAAAGCTAACTGCCTGGTTCCTTCTAGCATATTGGTGCCAGATGTTTGAATATGAAATGTGAGGGTTTTCAAGATATGAGGGTCTTGAAGGCTAACTGAGAAATCTAGGAAACAGTCAAAATGGATTGGTCCTTGGTGTAAGGGTGACTCCATTAATCCTAAGAGACTATCTGGCCAACTAATGTGCCTAGCGTCTCTGAGGGCTAAAAGGACTGAAGCATGTAATCTTCGTCGAATGAGGGGGTTAATGCCTACTTGTACTAATCCTATGTGAATGAAGTTGTAACCTTTTTTAATATGATCGGTTATGGTGGACTGAGTGAGTAACTGACATTTGACTTGCTCTCTGTTAAGAGCGTGGGTCTGTTCTACTGTCTTACCATTAAGATTACTAGAGAATGCATGAGATCCTAACCAAGAGGATACTTGGTAGATCTGACTTACTGAAACCTTAGGCATGTTCCAATTTCTAAGAGGTTGATTGTCATGGTTTACTTGATAGTCTTCACTATTACTTATATCAGGGATAGAAGAAAGAGAAGAAGAAGAAACTATTGAATTAGATCTGAATAATCGATTCATTTTATAAATAATTGATTAAATTACATAGAATTTACTTTTCTCTTACTATCTAGGTGTATTGTTGATTATCTTCTTCCTAGGTGATTGTTCTGACATACCTTGACCCAGCCATTAAGGACTGTGATAAGACTAAATGCTGCCCTAATCATTCTCAAAATGGGACTTATGCTAACGTCTCCTATAGTCTGTGATCTTCCGGGGAGGTGCAGAGTTAGCCTAGGAGGGGAAGATAACTAAGCAATACAGATAGATAGAGAAAGAAGAGTAAAGTGAGCATAATTATATATATATATATATATTATACACACACAACCGACATGCACTAAACACATTTATATTGCACACACACACACACACCATATATAATATATAAATATCAAGTGAAACAAAAAGAAAAGAAAAGGAAAAAGAAAAGAAAAGAAAAGAAAAATATCAGCAAGGGAAAGAGAAAGAACCTCCATGGAAGAGAGAGAGAGAGAGAGAGAGAGAGAGAGAGAGGTGGTGGACTTAGGATATTTAGGTATGAGTGTGTGCGTGTGTACTACCTATATATATACATGGTAGTGCATGCCTAGAAAAGAAAAAGAAAGAAAGAAGAAGAAAGGAAAGGGAGAAGTGCTGAAGTTGAAACCCAGAAAAGGTAAGTCCCTCTCTGAAATCCTTCAAGGTTTTAGCTTAATATCTTTTTGTCTAAAATGAATATATATGTCCTATAGTTATAGACAATGGTTAAGGAAGATAAACAGGGTCTAAAAGACCCAGAAAAATAAGAAAACCAGAAGAACCGCCATTGATGAACCTCAAACTACAGGTCTGAACCAAGTGTAATCAAATGATTTTTGATGATTAGGGGCTTAAACTAGAAACTATAGGGAACCTAAACCCACAAGAAGTAAACCTAAAATGTTAAACGGGGAGTGAAAAATCTTGAGTTGCAGGTCGCGGGTTCAACATTGAACTTTGCCAATTACGGTTTAATCTTGTCTTTGTGAACGTAATAATAATCCTCATGGTTGTACGATTACAACAAACCAAAAATCATTGAATTTGGTGAAAAAATGAGGATGTATGGACCGAATATTCAGTCGTCCATTAATGGGTGAATCAAGCGTTTGAGCTTGTTTCAAGCCATGAAACAAACGCCAAAATATCTCTTGGAGTCCTAGGAATCCATAGTAACAAACTACAGAAGAAATCTGTAACACCCCAAACTTAGTCCCTGACTTATTAATGTAATGAAGTTCTTTTTGGGATCTAATGCAATATTTTAGCTATTTAAATCCATTTTTTAACACTAACGGACCTCGAATTAGCTAACTACGGAAATCCCAAGGGATTAATAACCGACCCTAGACCTTGGACATTGAGGCTAACCTAAATAGGAAATAACCAGAAGAAACCTGCATCGAAAAAGGAACAACAGAAAAGAAATTAGAAAGGAAATAGCTGAAACAAAATTCTGACCAAACAGAGTCTAAGCCCAAATGGGAGAAAATACCCAAAAGTGAGGCCAAGGGGAATTGAACCCTTGACCAAGTGGGGCAAGACTTTATGCACCCAAAAAATTACCAAGTGAGCTGCCAACATCCTTGTGCCTAAAAATGCAACAGAATTGTATTTAAACCCAATTCAGCCAATGGCCATGCATGCAAATCCTTCATCATTAGCTCACATCATCCCCTTTTCAACTCCTACATCAATTATACGAAATTCTGATATTCATATAGATGTATATGTATAGGTATGCAATAATATATATATATATATAAACTACAAACCTTGGGACCCTCCAAAAATCAGTGTGCTGCACTCAGACTTGAGTGAGTGAGTGATCTTCTGTGTGTTGTGTGGGTTAGAAAGAGAGAAGTGAGCATTGTGTGTGAAAGGAAGGTTCACATACATGTGTGTATATGTATGTGAGTGTTACCCAAGTGCACGCGAGGGAGACTGGGCAACCTTGAGGAGCATTGAGAGGGTCTGAGTCAAGCCATAAGGAGGGAGGAGTTCACTGTTCAAAGGAATAAAACTCAACCGTTGATTTTTCTTGTTTAAATTTTTGGTACTATTTCGATGTTGTTAAGCCTTATCATTGCATGCTTAGTGTCTAGAAGGTGAAATCCTGATCGAAGCATGAAATTAGAACCCTGAAACAACCCAAAAACACCAACACAGTGCACATCCGCCATGGGCAGACCTCAAATTTTGCAGGTCTGAAACGACCTCTATAAAATGTGTTTTTGACCCCTAAAACCTTTAAAGGGTCTTATAAGCATCCAAGAATACCCAGATCGTGACCTAGAAACACTAAGAAAAGCCTAGAATCTTGAAGTTGCAGGTCTCGAGTTTGAAACCCAAACTCTAAAATAGGCCCCTAAACCTTGATTTTCGAATGAGGATAAACGCCCCTAAACCAATTGCAGGTCGCGACTATCCAACCCAAAATGGCTCCTCGAGTTTGATTTGAGGCCTAAAACGAATGCCAAAATGTTTCTTAAACATTCAGTAGCCCATATCACCTGAAAACAGAGATTGAATCAGCCTCGAAATGCACGAAATTGGAAGAAGTTTGAAAACTGGAATTAGGGCTACAGTGTACCTAGGTGATGAAAAAGACAACGAGTCGACTGAGTCGGCTCGCCCAACTCGTCTAGACCAAACGTGTCGACTCAGACACGTGTCGAACTACGGCAAGCCACTGCATTAGTGGGACAGGCACCGTTTTGGGAGAAATAAGTTTGTTTTTAAATTGAATTAGGACTGTTTCGTTGCGGCCACAAGAAATTGAAATTGGTTTCAAGATAACCTAAAACGTGGATAAGGGGATTAAGGGTTTTATTGTATTCCGGTTTTCTAAAATGGACCGAACCGGTTGGTTCAATGGATGATTGGACCGATCTAGGGTTTTGAATCAAAAACCCATGGGTTCACTATTTAAAATTAAAATAACTAAACCAAAACTTTTAATATTTACAGTTTGACCCCGATAGTTCTAAATAATTATATTCTGGCCCAGCTTCCGAAAAATTAAATAATTAATAAAATAATTTATTTAATTATTTTATTAAATAGGCAAATTGACCATTATACCCTTGGACATTAAATAGGTCAAACGAAGTACAAATTAAATGAATAAATAGTGTATTTTTACTATTTCGGATATTCCGGACTCAACAGCGGAGTCTGATTTGGGAAATTAAGTCCTGAAAAATAAAGACACGCAAATGGTAAATGACTGTGTTGCCCTTCATGATACCTAGGGCCAAATAAATATAAAAGATAGTCCATTTTAATTATGTTGGGCACTCTAGACTCAACGGTGGAGTCCGTACTAGCAAACGAAGTACCAAAAAACATGACGCGTTAAAGCATAAATTACCAAATTGCCCCCAATATGCCCGATGTCCAAATAAGACAAGCTATTAGTGTTTTCTTATTATCTTGGACCTTCTGAGACCAACGGTGAGGTCCATGACGAGACCCTGAAAATAAAGACACGTAAAAATGTAAAATGACCAAATTACCCCCAAGTGCCCCTAAAGCTAAATAAAAATTCGATAAGGTCTAAATTGACTTTCCTCGACGTTCCGAATCCAACGGTGAGGTCCAAAATACCAAAATAAGTACTGAAAAATAAGTCACGTGAAAAGTAAAAATCTATTAAGTCACCACCAGTAGACCGATAAGACCAATCCTAGGAAATTAGGATACGTCGAGTCTAAGATTAAATGAAGAGCATCAATTTAGAGATGATCTGAAGTAAATGAGGAATTAATTGAAGTCTTCATGAATTTGATTTTTAAAAATTTCAAAAGGAAAGGGAAAACCTGCCAGTAGTGTTAACCCAGGAGAACAAGGTGTGTGAATCTTGTACTCTGAAGTGGAGGTTTTTAATCTCCATGGATTCTGAAGTAAATCGAAGTTTAAATGTTCTGAAGTGTTTTCATGTTTAAAATATCTAGCAGTATTTTCAAATTCTAAACTCTCGTATTTATATGCTTTATATCCCAACGTTCTATCGTAATTATTTATAAATTCTAACATGGCATGCAAATTTACTTCTTGATAGGTCTGACAAATGATACGTTTATTTTCTGCATGTCCATGTAATTGTCGGTTTTATTAAATGCCTCTTGAATTAAATGTTTTTATTCTGTCTATGCTTTAATAAATTCCTGTGCATCGGGATTTAAATTCCTGAAGCTCTTATGTTAAATGTTTCAAGTATTTTTGTCCAAATATTTAAAAACCCTGTTAAATTGTCTGTGTTTTGAATACACATGAAAATTCATTCTCTTACTGAAGCCGTGTTTTTAACTGTACATGAAAAGCATTTATTGAAGAAGTCATGTTTTTAAATGCTCATAAAAGGCATTTCATGAAGAAGTCATGTTTTTGCAAGATAATTGTGCGCAAGCACCAAGTAATGATATTGGGATTCCTTCAGAACTCAATTGACATGAAGAATGCTTGGTAGATGGATCTGATTCCCCCAGACATGAGATATCTCCTGTGAAGTAAAACTAGAATCTGGTTTGAAACAGATTTCCACCTAATCAAAGTGAAAAGATGACAAATGTTTTCAGAAATGGTAACAGGTTTTAAACCCCCATTTATCTAAAACGGGTTTCTATATAACCCCAAGTTTTGAAGAAGAAGAAATTTACATCCTTCTGTTTTTATGGAAAGGATTTCAAATTACTTTCTTGGTCTTCAAATGGCCACTTTACACATGTTATAAATTCTGTTGCATATTAAATGCTTTAAAAATGTGTCATGCTACGTGATTTGAAGATTCTTGTATTCTGCGATTATTGAAGTACGTGCCTAGCTTGAATGCCTTGAATGTTTCATGCTATCATTTTAAAGAATTTTATTTCAGTATCTGAAGTATATGTGCAACTGGTAGTGTATGTTTATATGAACCTCCTCTTATAACTAACCCACTACCAGTTGAAACCCATGACAAAGTACTGGAATTACTTACTGGGCTTTTCGAAGCTCACCCCATTCCCTAACATTTTTCAGGTGATGATGATGGATGGGAGCCTTGCCCAATTTGAGGATTGGAGATTGGTAGCTCCATTTTGATTAGGAATTTTGGAAGTACTAGGACCCGTAGTTGGTCAAATTTTGATGTAGTAAATTTTGGACTAATATGTACTTAAGACCGAGAGGTAACGGATATGTAATATGTATAACTTTAAATTTTTAGTATGCTCTGAATGTATATTATTTGTTTACCAGCTCCGAAGAAGAATAAGAAGCGACGGTATCGAGCAGGCGTGCGAAAGGAAAAAGTTTTTCACGCTTCCTCAATTTTCTAGTCCCGGCCCTATCGTACCGCCGTTAGGTGCCGTTGCTCACGTGAAGCCTTGCCCTAAGGCCTTCGGGCCGAAGGACGGCGGTCGCGATTAGGGATCCACATGGGGTGGATTTCGGGTCGTGACAAAATGGCTACCTAGAACTCCATGAAATAGAACTTGAAGTTTACAGAAACTAGGGCGACACTATGAGGGAAGTGAGGAAGAAGATGAATAGTGGACCGGTCGACTCGGGTCGGATCAGGTTCAAGTCGGGACCCGACCCATTGCCCAAAAAGTTTTAGTTGAACGACACCGTATTGAGGGATTGGTTTTAATAGTAAGTTTGAATTAGGTCTGTTTGGTTACAAGTTTAAGAAATTAGTTTATTACTCCTGTTCAGACTAGGGACATCCTATCCCTATTTTGCCCTTTATCCGTTGTTTGGTTTTAAGAAATTCAAAAAAAATAAAAGGGGTTGCTTCCCCTAAGGTTTGAACATGAAACCCCCACACATGTGAGACTTAAGTCTCACATGTTGTCCACTAGTGCCACTGTGTCACATGTGTTAAGTATTTACGAAATATAATATTATATTAAGTAATTAAATTAAATAAATTAACTTAATTATTGTAATTAATTATGTTACCCAAATAAATTAAAAGGATAGTGTAACTTTATTATTTTGGAAATTTTGAACCTAATGGTCTGTTTTACGAGACAGGGTCCCGAAAAATTAAGATGTAAAAATATAAAATTACCATTTTGCCCTTAGTAGTACCTAAAGCCAAATTGAAGTCCTTAAAAGCCTAAACCGATTTTCTTCGACATTCTAGACTCAATGGTGGAGTTCATTTTACCAAATAAGATACTTAAAATGTTAATGTATGAAATTGACTAGTTCTAGAAGATTAGGCTATACGTAGCATTAAACTGAGAAATGTTTATTGATTAATAGGAACTTCGAAAGGAAAAGGAAAGGCGATCTAATTTCTTATTGAAAAAGAAAGAACTGTTTAAAGGTAAGTAAAAACCCTGTACTCTTATATGTGGCTGTTTCTAGCCAAGTCATAATGTTATTCATTTACACTACAAATTTTGTACTCCTATACATACATGATGTTGATTGATTCCGCAATTTGATACTTGTTCTATCTTATGGAAATTATTGAGAGTTTGATTGTTATATCTTTGTAAGTAAAACCTGAACTCTACACGCAGTTATTCCTAGCCATGTCACAATGTTTGTCACAACCCGAAACCCGCCTCGCGCAAACCTCATGTCGGGACCGCCGCCTGTAAACCCGAGGGTCTGAGGCAAGGCTCATATAAGCAGCAGTCTCGAATAGATGTGCGTCATGTGGTTTACGAAAGAGTGAAAAAAAATTTCCTTTTCTTTTCTCATTTTAAAATTTGCACATCCGTCCAGTAGTGCCGCTCTTTACATTGCGGTATACATGATTATATATTCAGAGCATAATTAAAACTTAAAGGCTTTATAATTAATACATGTTTAACTGCCCCACGGGGCTTAATACATAACAATTTACTACTTCCTAATACAAAAGCTACTATTAAAGTCCATAGTGTTCCACAAAAGATACTACTTAAACAACCCCTCTAAAAACAGCCAGACTCTTCATCATCGTCATCAAAATCAAGACTGTCGCTAATCACCTGAAAGGGGGATAGATAAAAATCTGGGTAAGCTAATCTAAGCTTGTGAGTAATTCCTGCATTCGTCATGGGGTTTTCAACTGGTAGTGGTTTAGCACATGAGAATTTATAAAATACTCACTACCAATTGCTCATACGTTTAGGACATAGAATATATGCATTCTTAAAACAGATAGCTTTGAAACATTTAAAGCATTCAAGCTAAACATACATTTCTTCAAGTAGAGTATATGCACTTCAAAAGCATATAAACATGCATAGTAAAAATGGGGGTGAAAACCTGCTTCCATTTTCAAAAGCGTTTGTCATCTTTTCTCTTTAATTAGGTGGAATCTGTTTTGAACCAAACTCCTGTTTTACTACAATGCTACAATGGAGATATCTCATTTTCCAGGGGGATTAGATCCTACTACCGGGCATTGCTTCATGTCATAGTTGAATCCCAAAGGATTTCAACGTCGCATGTGGTACTTAAGTACCATTTATCTTATAAAACATTTATCACATGGCTTCTTCAATAGATACTATTCATGAGTATTTAAAATATGAAATATATAACTTCTGCAATAGGACTTCAAATACTTGGAATAATCAAATTCAGAATATTTAAGGAAATTTGGCATTTTACTCAAACATGCTAAATATTTCTAAGAAAGGAACTGTATAAAAACATTTACGGAGCATGTCATGACTAGAATATTTTAAAATAGCAATTATATAAAGACTGAATTTGATATTCAAATGCTTCACATAACTTGAACTTAAAACTTCTTCAAATATATGGAGTTAAATCTTCACTTCAAATACAGGGTTACTCACCTTATACGTCTGGGTTGGCTCTACTGAGGTGCCTTCCCTTTGCCTTTCCTTAACCTATCATAATTTATGCAAAATCTCATAAATCTCATATGAAATCAACTCGTGCTTTTGATCTTTTCTTAGACTGTGTAGGCCTAACTAACAAAAATCAGCCTAATTATAATTGTACCACATATCTAGTTTCTTTATGTACTTTAATGGTAAATAAATATTACCTCCAAAGCTATTCACTCAACGTTTCAGTGCCTTCTTGTTCCTTAATTTTTGCTTCAGCAAGTTGTGCCTTCGTTGGGGTTTTTGTAAATGAACGGCCTAACTGAAACAATTTCGGTTGACTTGGCAATCCTTATTTTCCTTGGCAATCACTTTCTGTTGCCACAGTAAGTCTTCCATGAACTCCTGTTGCTTCTTATCCGTTGCCCTTTGAGCCTTGGTCATAATTGTGAACTCCTTCTATTTTTTATCCATTATAGTCTACTTGTATATTTTAGCCTAAAACACCATTTAGTGTGTTAGGGAAATCAATTTTCATTTTTTAAAAATTATACTCTTTTGGTAACTCCATTAACTTTAATTTAATTATTTCACAATGTTTACATGTTATGTCTCCTCGTATTCTATTTCAAATATGTACCGTACTATTTAGTTTGGTACTTCGGCAGTGTTTTAGTTCATAGCCTCCTAACTGATGCTATTCATCAAATTTTATGTCTCTTTATTTTAGACATCTCTTTTGGTTGAATAGACTCTACCATTGAGTCCGGAACGTCGAAGAAAATTAATTTAGGCTTTCGTGAAACTCCGTTTGGGTTTGGTAGCAGTAGGGGTATTTTGGTCATTTTAGCATTTTTACGAGTCTTTATTTTTTGGGACCTTATCTCATGACTTGTACCTCACCATTGGACTCAGGAGGCCCTACATAGTAAGAATACACTAATAACTTGTCCAATTTGGGCATTGGACATGTTAGGGCAGTTTGGTAATTTACATTTCAGCGTGTCTTATTTTTTTTAGAGTCCCGTTTCATGAAACAGACCCCACGATTGGATCCACAATGCCAAAAACAGTCAAAATACACTATTTTTTTACTTTATTTGGACTTCGTTTAGCCTTATTTATGACCTAGGGGTAAAATCAGTTATTTTACCTAATTAATAAAATAAATTATTTTATTATTTATTTATTTTTCAAGGGTGTATTTGCATTAATTTTTCAAGAACTGGGCCAGAATAGAATTCCATAGAACTATTGGGGTCAAAGTATAATTAAGTAAAATTCTGGTTTTCTTTTAATTAATTTAATCACTGAACCGGAGGGTTTCTGGTTTAAAACCCTAAACCGGTTTATTTAATCACTGGACCGACCGGTTTGGTTCATTCTCACCAAACCGTTCTAACCTAAATCAAAACGGCATCGTGTTAATAATGTGGTGGCAATCTCGTCCTTCTTACACGTGTTCTGAGTTAACTCGTGTGACTCGATTTAAAACGGCGAGTCGACTCGTCGTCTTCTTCACTGTTGCCCTAATTTTTGGGTTTCTTTTCTTCCATTTTCATGCATTTTTAATCACTAATTTCCTCTATTTTTGGGTGTTCCATGTTCCTAGAGGGTTGGCCAATCTTTTGGCATTCATTTGAAACCATAAAACTAGCTTAAATGCTTGGTCTAAGATTTGATGCTCGAACCTGTAATTCCATAGTAAACCCTTATTTCATCACCATTTTGGATGGGGTTTGGTTCAATGTGACCCTCATGACATGGGGGTTCAATCCCCATTCTCAAAAGCAGGTTTAAAAGTCTAAGAACAAGGGTCTGGTTTATGGCCGAAACCTGTAACTCGGGTTTTAAAGGTCATTTCTTTGTCTTTTTTATCATGATCTAATGTTTTTAAAACACTTAAAGGGTCTATTTGAGGTCCTAACCAACCAAATAGGGTTTGGTTTCAATGGTTTCAGACCTGCTTTCACTAAGCTCAACCATGGCGGTTTGGTGTACGGTTGGTGTTTTTAATGTGTTTTAGAGTCCATTATTCATGCCTTACTCAAGTTTATATCTTCTAGATATCATATATGCATAAATATAACCTAAACAGTCTGCATACATGTATAAATTCTAGAGAGAGAAAAACATGAAAATTTTGGGTTTTGATGTTTTTCTCACCATCTCCTTCAGTTCCTCTCCTCTTCTCCCCTTGCTTTCCACCTCTGAATATCCCAGAACTCCTTCAATCTCTCACTCACTCTATTTCTGTGTATGACTGAATGGTGGTTTGTATACAATATGTATATAGGTGCATACACTTGATCATTGCAAAAACTTGATTTCCCCACCAACTAGGTTAACATGTGGCAGCATCTCTCATGAGTGCTTCTACTCTATTGTTTTGGGCAGGCCATTTGGCCATGTGTGTGTGTGGTGTTTAATGTGTGTATATATATATATATACATATAATATAACTCACACACACCAACACACTTGGAGACACACACACACTTTTACACGTTAGATATTTGCATGTTTTTATATACTATTTATAGATATATTTAAATATGCTTATATACATCCATGTATATACTTACACATTGATATACTTGGCCATGTACTCACACACAATACACCTTTAGTGTGTGTATGTGTGTGTCATCATATTTTTTATTGCTCATGACTAATAATTAATTCCTTAAACTTAATCAATTAATTAAATTAATTAATTATTCTCTCAAGTGTAAAAATCTTTACACTAATTTCTCATAACCTCGTAATACGTGCCATATGACCCGATATCTTTGGGTCAGGATATTACAATGTTATTCCTTTATACTGCCAAGTTTGTACTCCTATACATACCTGATGCTTATTGATTCCACAAATTGGTACTTGTTCTATCACGTGAAAATTATTGAGAATTGACTGCTATCATGACCCGAAACCCACCCTGTGCGGATTTTGCATCACGACCGCCACCCTTCGGCCCAGAGACCTCAAGGCAAGGCTCACATAAGCAACAGTATCGGATGGCGGAGTGGCCTTGGTTTATAGAAGCGTGAAAAACATTTTCTTTTTTTTTTTTCTTTTTTTTTCTTATTTTAAAATACTTTGGCACATCCGCCCTGTACTGCCGCTCTTCATAGTGGTACACATGAATATTCATTCAGACCATAAATAAAATTCTAAAGTTTTATACGTATTACATATTCAATTGCCTCTCGGCTTAAGTACATAATTGTTCAGAGTCTACTACATCAAAATTAACCAACTACGGTTCTAGTACTTCCAAAAGTCCGTAATCAAATTAGAGCCACTAGTCGTCATCCCAAAATGGAGCAAGGCTCCCATTCATCATCAGTACCTGAAAAATGTTAGGGAATGGGGTGAGCTTTAAAAAGCCCAGTGAGTAATTCTAGCATTTCTCATGGGGTTTCAATTGGTAGTTGTTTCATACATGAGAGTGTATAAAATACTCACTACCAATTGCTCGTATATTTTGAACATAGAGTACATGCATTCTTCATAAAGATAGCTTTGAAATATTTAAAGTATTCAAGCTAAACATGCATTTCCTTAAATATAGCATATGCACTTGAAAAACATATAAACATGCATAAGGAAAATAGGGGTAAAAACCTGCTTCCATTTTCCAAAAGCATTACTTTAAGACATATAAACATGCGTAGTGAAAATGGGGGAAAAACCTGCTTCCATTTTCAAAAGCGTTTTTCATCTTTTCTCTTTGATTAGGTGGAATCTGTTTCGAACTAGACTCCCGCTTTACTTTACGTGGAGATATCTCATTGCCTGGGGGATTAGATCCTGCTATCGAGCATTTATTCATAGAAACCCATAAAATCCATGGTGTTTATGCACAATTTATCTTTGCATTTAAATACATTTATTACATGACTTTTCATAATACTTTGATGAACACTTAATACAAGATGTTCATGACTTCATAATGAAATCTTCAAACCTTGGGATAAGGAATTTCAAGATATGTAGAAATGTTATATACTTTTAGAAAACGACTGTAAAAGAAATCGTTCATTGAGCATGTCACAATAAGATTTATAAGAACATAATATTTTAACACAGGAATCATGAAATATTGGATTTAACACTCAATGCTTCAGATATTTTGAAATTTAAAACATCTTCAAATCCGTGGAGTTAAATTTTCACTTCAAATGCAAGGTTACTCACCTTAGTCCTTAGGGTTGGTGCTAATGATGCGCCGCATTTCCTCTCCCCTTTGTAGTTCCTAGAACAATTTATAAATAATCTATTAACTTCATATGTACTTCAAAATATCCCCTATTGTGCTTAAATCATATTAAATCCTAACTTTATCTTAAATGCTATTTTCTTAACGTATACTCGTCTGATAGCTTCCTTAAATCATGAGGTTTGATTTTATTCTTTACATATTTACGTGTCATATTTTTTCGTATCTCATTTCATAACATAGACCTCACTGTTGAGTCCGGAACATCGAAGAAAGTCAATTTTGACCCTCTCGACCTTTTATTTGGCTTCGGGCTTATGCAGGGGCAAAATAGTAATTTATTATTCTCGCCCCGGGACCCTATCGTGGTCTTCAAAATATTCCACATATCTTATACGTAAAATTTTAAGTCTTTTGAACTTCATTTGGTATCTGTTTTTTATCGTAGGGACACATCGGTCATTTCTTATTTTATACGTTAACTGTCCCGGAGTCTTATTTAGCTTCTAAATTTTCATAATTACGCTTATGACAGTAAATTTTTGGCCTTTTCTTGTATTTCTCATACTCAGGAGTATTTTGGTCATTTTACGTTTCGTGAAATTCTGACCCTGATTCGTCATTTAATCATGTGTATAGTTTCACGACTGTCTGGGCTTCTATTGGTATTAATTTCGTCCCATTTAGACCTCATTTGGGCTTCGTATAACATTAGGGGCATTCTGGTAATTTCACATGTTGTATAGCTAAAATTTTCGGGACCTCGTTGATAAAATGGACCTCACTATTGGGTCTAAAGTGTCTAACATAATTAAAATAGACTATCTTTTATGTTTATTTGGCCCTAGGTATCGTTAGAGGTAATATAGTCATTTACCATATGCGTGTCTTTATTTTTCAGGACTCAATTTCCCAAATTGGACTCCACCATTGAGTCCGGAATGCCTGAAATAGTAAAAATACACTATTTACTTATTTGATTTGGGCTTTATTTGAGTCATTTAGTGTCCAGGGGTAAAATAGAAATTTTACCCAATTAATATAGTAATTAAAATAATTATTTTATTATTTATTTTTTTTTCAGGGGCCTATTTGAATTTATTTTTCAAAATCTGGGCCAGAGTACAAATAGTCAGAACAGTTGGGGTCATAAACTAATTTTAGAAACTTTGGGGGTTCAAAACAGAATTTCAGAAAATAAGGGTTCAAAACCGTCCGGTTTTAGGGTTCAATTAGTTGAACCGGTCCAAAACTCCCTAACCAACCGGTTCACTTCCTTCCCTTACATCATGCTAACGTCACTGATGATTTCAGTTTCTTTAAACAAAACGGCAGCGTTTTGTTTAAGTTAAGATCCGTTTTAAACGGTTAGGACCCGAACCATTTTTGACCCAATACCCGACCTGATGCACTGTTCATCGTCCCCAACAATTAGGGTTCTTGTGCTTCATCCCACAGTCGTCTTCTCCGACGACGGTAGGGAAATTTCGATGGCTTTTTGGGTTCAGTTCAACGGGGTTCGAAGGGAAATTTCGTAAGGATTTCATATCAACTTTTGGATTTTCAGTTGGATCGCATCTTGGCCGACGAACGACCAATTACAGTGGCTGCTACCCAAATTCTGGCGATATCCCAATTTCAATTTCGTGCGTTTTGGAGTCGTTTTGACTCCTTTTTTCGGCCACTGTAACCTTCTAGGAGCCTTAAGATTTGTTTGGTAAACTTAAAACCTACAAACTCGATCGATTGAAGGGTTATTCTTTTTGGTCAGCTGCACCTGTAACTGCCCTTTTTTCCATGGTCACTTGACCATTTTGGCCCATTCAACTTGCTAAATGCTCCATTTTCTTCCTAATTTTCAATCACATAAGTGGTTTTAAGTTTCCTCGTGTGTTTACCAAAAACCAGTTTCCTTAGGTTTCGGGTCCATGGAAATCCTATGGATTTCATGCTCTAAAAGCTATATTTTCCTTCCATCTTATTCCCCTCTCGACCTACTTCACATGCATGAAATTTTAAGACTCAAAAATAGTTTGTACAGAGGGAATGCTTAAAGAGAGAATTTTTTTACCTTCTTGACAATGGTTGTTCTTCCTTTGGTGGTTCGATTTTTGGCTCCTCAGACCTGAGTTCAATCGTGTACCCTCCAGTCCTTCCTCTTTTGTGCACCTCCATGGAAACACACTTTACACACACACACACACACACACTTTCATTCACTCTCTTTCTCTCTACCCGAGCACACACCCACACACTTCACTGTTTGGTGCAGCACACTTTCATTCACTCACACTCCATCACCTATAGGCCTATACACATACACATATAATTGTACATATCTTATATTTATATTTTATGTGTGCTGCATGAAACTTAATTGGTGGGGGGTGGTGGTCCAATGAGGGGCTGCCACCTCATTTTGATATTTAGAAATTCAACCTCTTATGTTATATATATGTGTATATATATATATAAACATATTTTATATTTTATGTTGGCTGAATAATCAGAGGGTGATGTGAGCTGATTCAGTTAATGATGAGAGGTTTGCATGTGTGGCCATTGGCCAATTTGGGAGGTGGGCTTAGCTAAAATTGGGCTTATATACAATTCTATTGTATATTTAGGCACAAGGTTGTTGGCAGCCCACTTGGTAACTTTTTGGGTGTTTAAAGTCTTGCCCCACTTGGGTTCAAATCCCCTTTGGCCTCACTTTTGGGTATTTTTCCGTCATTTGGACTTATGCCTTGTTTGGCTGGCGCAAAATTCTGTTTTAGCTTTTTGCATTATTTTTCACTTTGTGATTCTAAATTTACTCTTTCATGTACCTATTTTATAATTCGTAGTTGTATTTTATTTTCCCCGAAGTCGACATTAATTTTAAGATCTCGGAATTATTTTGAAATCGTTATCTATTTCCCGTTTGAATTCTATTATGGGTCACTAATTAATAATTAGTGGCTTAATTATTATTTAATCGGGTCGAGGTGGTACAACTGCTATACCTTGATCATGATTGATGGTGCACTTTGTACCATGCCTTGAAAGGCCAACTGTTATGTTCTCATTACTGAGAAAAATGATATTCCACATACATGTACACTCTTCGTGGAATTATAATAATCATGATATATTATGAGTACCTGGAGTTGTGCTCAGTCACAAAGTCCATCTGATGCTTTTACTGGACCTATGGGTCAAAGTCCATGAAGCTATCCACTGGTTCGGGCGAGGCTAGACCCAGGCGCGAAAGGGCGTTGTGTCATGACCCGAAACCTATCCTATGCAGATCTCGTATTACGGGATCGGCCCAATGGTCGTCCCTACTTTTTTCATTCTTTGTATCAATGACAACAATATATAATGTAAACTTAACAGTAAATTAGCGGAAGTCTTAATCAAATTCTGGCATTCATAATAAATCATGATTCTTGTGACTGAGCACAATTTCAGCATTCATAATAAATCATGATTTTTTGTGATTCCATAAGGAGTGCATAAAAAAATGAAATATCATGCAATGGACATATAACAGTAGGCCTTTTAAGGCGCAGTACAACATAGCAATCATGATATAGCAGTTAATAAACATCCATAAGATAGGACAATATCAATTGTAGGAACAATAACAGTTAGTACGTGCGTGAGTACAAAATTGGCAGTAATAGAATGAACGTGGCTTGGAAGACCACATGTAAGAGATAGGGGTTTACTTACCTTTAATCCGTCTGATCTACTTTAGTACTCCATAATTTCCTCCTTTCCCTTTGACTTGCCTATACATCAATAAATATGTCTTAGTTCTAATGTTATTTATCAAATTGTATACTTTCTTACTCTAAGTATATTTTTTACTAATTTAGACTTTATCATTGAGTCTGGAATGTCAAAGAAAGTCAGTTTAGGCTTTCACGGTTTTCAATTTGGACTTCTATACCAAAAAGGGCAAAATGATCATTTTACATATCTCTATTTTTTTGGGAACTATTTTCGTAAATCAGACTTCATCGTTGAGTCTAGAATGTTTGAAATAATAAATATTCACTATTTACTTAGTTTAATCGGAGTCTGTTTGACTCACATTGGACTTAGGGGCATTTTGGTCATTTGGCCTTTCTATTGGTATTTTATTTTTTGGGACCCTGTCTCGTATAACAGACCTCACCATTGGATTCAGAAGGTCCAAAATAGTAAATTTACACTATTCGCTTGCTTAATTTGGATGCCAAAAATTAATTTAACAATTAACTAAATTAAATTAATTAAGTATAATTATAATATATATTATTTGGGTGAAGTAAGACCACATGTGCCTCAGTGGCACAGTGGTTCGTGCTTCATGGTTCATGCCTATAGGTCCTGGGGTCAAGTCGCAGGGGCAGCAGCCCCTGCGCATTTGTTTCCCTTATTTCTCCTAACCAAATAGTGGCTAAGGTTTAAACAAGGATGGGATATCCCTATTCCCATTCAGAGTATCAACCCAATTTTTTAACCTAGGATCCAAACACCCCCGAATCCCAAAAGTTAAAACAATAACCCATGGACCGTGCAATGGGTCGAGTTCTAACCCGACTCAACCCGAATAGTGACCTCTTCCCCCACAGTTTTCCAGTGGGTCTCCAATCACCATCTCTAGTGCCGGTGACCGAAACACTACAGCTAGAGAATTTTTTCTTCATTTTTCTTGTGATTTTTCTCCTCTTTTTCGATTCTAAGCTTTTCCAAACAATATTTTAAACATTCCTATAACATTTTTGGCCCTCAAAACCAAACGAAAAGTCATGAAATTACAACTTTAAATTTTTTGATCTAACCTTATATCTACCTCATTTCTCAACCGTCTCATTTGCAGTTTCTTCCTAAATTCCTATTTTTCTCCCTAGAACAACATTCTACTATCATATACAAGCTTTGAGCAATTTCAAATAAAAGCCAGAAAATTTACAAAGAGAAAAAAATGTGAGCTTACCTTCTGCGCCCCTCTCTCCTGCCTCATCTTTCCTCCTTCCTCTTCCCTTTCTCCCTCTCTCCTCCTGTTTCTCTTCTGCACTTCAAAATCCTTCTCAGCTTCCTTCTAGTTTTTTTCTATATTTTTTTTTTCCAACGCATGGGTTTATAGCTCACTATGCGCCCCTCAGTTTTCCCTTCCCGTTTCTGTCTCTCCCTCTCTCTTCTGTTTCTTTTCTTTTCTTTTGATGGTAACCCCCTCCCCTTCATTACTTCCCCATTATGTAGTTACCATATATGTATCACCAGCCCATATATATATATATATATATATATATATATACACACAACTACATATATATATATATCATGATTTTTATTTATTTTATTTTTATTTTTATTTTTTATTTTGATATTCGTTCATGGCTCGCTCGGGTGTCGCCCGAGCATCATCTATACATTCAAAACTATTGAGATTCTAAAACCGTCCATTTCATTCGATATCATAACATAAAGCCCTAACGGCTCGGGTTTACATGGTTCGCTCGGTTATAATTCGGGTCAGGGTATTACACGCTGTCAGACCAGCAAACCACTCATTTGGAACCTTATGTATGGATAAATATGGCAGTCCATGAAGGATATGATATATGTACAGAGCTCTAGTGCTATCCAATGGTTTGAAGGGGGAGTGGACCTGGATGAGCACTTTTACTGAGGGTATGTCGGGCCCTAAAAGACTGAGGGTGTGCCAAGCCCTGAACAGAATTTGCATAAAAAATGTTTACTGATATCATCTCTTATTAAAATCATAGAATGATCATATTTTTCCTATGAATGATCATATGTTTTGAAAGCATATCCATTGACTTACGATTGGCTATCTTATGATTGTGACAGTATGACTGTTGTTTGGCCCAGATTCTTATTGATGATCTCATGTACCTTGTATCATTTGATATTCTATTGGCTATTGTGGCATTCTATTTCTTGATTGACTATTGTGACATTCTATTCTATTGGCTATTTTGACATTCTATTTCTTGACTGGCTATCATGTTATCATATCCTTGATTATTTTGGATTATGCTCTTTTGTACACTGACCTTGACCCATGGCAGAGTAAAGGAAATTTACTTACTGAGCTTAGTTAGCTCATTTAGATTTACACATTTATTTTAGGAAGGGATGCCACGAGTAGACAATAGAAGCCTGCATGCAATAGGGACATTCTTGGATAAAATGTAATAGGAAATGATGAGTACTATCTTAGCTCTCCTGTGTATCCACACCCTGGGGGTGATGAATATGTTGATTTTTCTATCTATAAAATCTTATTATGACTTTCGTTGTTTATTTATTTAATTACGCATTATTATCACTGATACATTTAAAAGAAAAGGCTAGGGACGACTAGAGGGTCAGCCCTACGATTCCAAATCCGTAGAGGGTGAGTTTCGGGTCGTGATAGTTGTTGTTGAAGAAGAAAGTTAGCAAGAAAACTGATTTTCGTTTCTCATAGACGGTCCCTGTCACGACCCGAAACCCACCCCGTGCGGATCTCGCATCGCGACCGCCACCCTCAGGCCCGAGGACCCTTGGGCGAAGGCTCGCATCTGCAGCGGTATCGAATAAATGTGCTACACATGATTGCGGAAGCGTGAAAAACTTTTTCTTTTCTTTTCTCATTTTAAATTATGCACATCCGTCCGATACTGTTGCTCCATACATAGCATACATGGTTACACATTCAGAGTATAACGAAAACTTAAAGACTTCATACATTAATACAATACATATTCGGTTGCCCTGAGGGCTTATTACATATTCTTACTTTGTCTATTAATACAAAACGTACTACTAATGTTCATAGGTTCTTCAAAAGAAACTACTTAAACATATCCTTCCAAAAACAGCTAGACTCATCGTCGTTGTCCTTAAGACCCTGTCCGCTGCATCACCTGAAAGGGGGGGTCCGAACAAAGTCCGGGTAAGCTAATCTAAGCTTGTGAGCAATTCCAGTATTCGTCATGGGGTTTTCAATTAGCAGTGGTTTTTTGTACATAAGAGTTGTAAAACATTCACTGCCTAATTGCTTATACAATTTAGAATACAGAGTACATGCATTCTTAAAATAGATAGCTTTGAAACATTTAAAGTATTCAAGCTAAACTCGTACTTCGTCAAATGGAGTATATAACTCGAAACATATGCAATTCTAATAGCTTGAAAACATTTAAGGTATCCAAGCGAAACTCGTACTTCATCAAATAGAGTATATAACTCAAAACATATGCATTTCAAATAGCTTGAAAACATTTAAGGTATCCAAAGCGAAACTCGTACTTCATCAGATAAAGTATGTAAACTTTAAATCACATAAATATGTATTTGAAAATGAGGGTAAAACCTGCTCTCATTTCCAAAATCACTTTGTTATCTTTTCTCTTTAATTAGGTGGAATCTGTTTCGAACCAGACTCTCATTTTACTGCCAATACTGTCGATCTCATTTGCCTGGGGGATTAGATCCTGCTACCGGGCATTTACTGTTGAATCCCGAAGGATTTCAATCATCATAGGGGGTGGTACTTGGTACCGTTTATCTTGTAAAACATTTATCACATAACTTCTTCAATAGATACTTTCATGAGTATTTAAACCATGAAAGGTATAATTTCTACAATAGGACTTCAAATACTTGTAACAATCAAATTCAGAATATTTAACATAATTTGGCATTTAAAACTTTAGACATGCTGAAATATGTTTTAAGAAACTATGATAGATACCAATCACTGAGCATGTCGTAATAGAGTTATAAAACAGAACAATTAAAAACTGAATCATGTAAATACTGAATTTGAAACTTCAAATACTTCATATCTTTGAACTTAAAACTTTTTCAAATCCATGGAGTTAAATCCCCAATTCAAACACAGGGTTACTCACCTTGTACTTCTGGTTTTCGATCTATTTAGTCGCCTTTCCTTTGGCTTCCTTCAACCTGTGAAGCCATTCTTGCAGCGTTTCAGTGTCCTCCTGTTTCTTAATCTTTTTCGCTGCCAGTTGCTCCTTGGTTATAGTCTTGTAAATGAAGGGGCGAACGCAGACCACTTCATTTGTTTTGGCAATTCGGATATATTTCTGAACTACCTGGAGTTGTTTTTCTAGCTTCTCTCGGAAAACTTGCTGTTTTGGATCATTTGCTATTTGAGCCCTTGTCATCATTGGGGGAACTTCTCGTTCTTGGTTCATTTTTGTGTCTATTTAATTCTCTGCTTAAAACACAATTTAACGTGTCAAGAAAACAGATTTCTACAATCATACTCTTCTAGTAGCTCCATTAACCTTAATGTAAAGTTATTTATTTGACATGTTTACGTGTCGTGTCTTTTCGTATTTCGTTTCTCGTACTTGCCTTAGTATTAGTACTTTGGCATTACTCTAATTTATAGTCATCTGACAGATGCTATTCATCAAATTTTATGTCTTTTTATTTTAGACATTTCTTTAGGTCGAATAGACTCTACCATTGAGTCCGGAGTGTCGAAGAAAGTCAGTTTAGGCTTTCCTAACATTTAATTCGGACTGTTATATGTAAAAGGGTAAATGGTCATTTTATCGTTTTACGTGTCATATCTTTCCGTACTTCGTTTCGTAATTTGGACTCCATTTTTGAGTCCGGGATGTCAAAGAAAGCCAGTTTAGACCTTCCCTGATTCTAATTTGACTTTGAGGTACTAGGGATAATTTGGTCATTTTACCCCCTTACAGTGTCTTTATTTTCGGGACCTCATCTCGTGTCGTGGACCTCACCATTGGACTCAGAAGGTCCGAGATAGTAAGAATACACTAATAACTCGTTAATTTTGGTCAAGGGGTATTTTGGTCATTTACCCCTTTACGTGTCTTTATTTTTTGGGTCCCCGTCTCATAAAACGAACCCTACCATTAGTCTCAGAATATCCAAAATAGTAAGGAATACACTATTCATATGTTTAATTTGGACTTCATTTGCTCTATTTATGCCACAAGGGCAAATAGTAATTTAACTTTATTTATTAAATAATTAATTAATTATTTAATTATTTTTCCAGGGGTCTAAATGCATAAATTTTCCCTTAGTTGGGCCTCAGTATAATTTTTCTGAAGCTCAGGGGTCAATCCGTGAATACTGAAAGTATTGGTTTATTTATTTTTAAATAAACTTGAAAACCAAAGGGTTTGGTTTTATATTAAGTGAACCGGTCTGGTTCAATTGTAACCCAACCGGTCTATCCGGTTTATTTATGTGTGGCTGATGTCATGATGACGTCAGCCCTAGCATCCATTTAAATTAAACCAAATGCAAAACGCCGTCGTTCCATTTAATCGGTGGCAAGCCCAGAGGCTGCCACCTGTCCGAGTCGACCCAGCCTTATTTTAAAAACCGAGTTGACTCATCTTCGTCTTCCCCACTTCGACTGACTGAAAACCCTAATTTCCGAATTTCTTTTCTTCCTATTTCGTGCAGTTTGGATCCATGGATCCTCACTGTTTTTGTCCCAAAACGTTCCTAAGGTATAACCAATTCAATTGGCATTCATTTTGGAGTTCAAAAGGATCCCGTTTGATCGTTTTTAACCTTGATAGTCCGAACTGTAATTCGGTCATACATGCTCATTTTTGAGCCAAATCACTTACGGTTTGTTCCATAATGATCCTCTATTCATGAGGTTTCAGTTTTCATTTAAAGAAATAGATTAAATCATGAGTTTCAAGGTTTGGGGTGTAAACCCGTAACCTGCAACTTGGTGTTTGAGGGTCATTTTTTGAGCTTCAAGATCGCGCACGTAGGTTTTTAACATGCTTGTAGGGTCTACTAGAGGTCTCTATACACCAAACAATGTTTGGTTTCCATCGGGTCAGACCTGCTTTGAACATGGTCTCCTATGGCCGTAGCTTCTGGGTTCGGTATTTTGAGGTGTTTTTAAGCTTAGATTTCATGCTCGTTATGATTAGAACGTGTTCTAAGCATCATATATATATAAAATGAAAGCTTTAAATCAGTTTATACATAGAGCAATTCTAGAGAGAGAAAATACAGATTTTGTGTTTTCTCACCTTTTTCCTTCGGTTTTCTCCCTTTCTTCTTGCTTTGAATCCTTCCTTAGCTTCTCAGTTTCTCCCTCAGTTTGATTTATTTCGTAGGAGAACAACATGCTTGCATGTTTTGGTTTTAAAGAAAGAGTAGCCGACTTCTCTCTCTCCTCTATTCTCTCTCTCTCTCTCTCTCTCTCTCTTCTTTCTGATTTCATAGCCCTACATAGCCCTCACTTCTCATAAATTTTACTTTTTCTCTTTTCTACTTTGCATTAAATTTTACATGATATTTATACATATAATATATACATATATACACATATACATATATACTTGACAACACACACACACACCAGCCGACACACACACACACCATTCACACACTGTTCACACCTTTTTCATATACATACTTGCCATACATACATGCTTCCATATACATACATACATATTTCACCTTATACATATACATATATTATTTAATTAATATATATAATATTCTTTTACCTTAATTAATTAATAATTAAATTAATTAATTATTTTGTTAATTCTCGTAATACGTGTCATATGACCCGGTATCCCAGGTCAGGGATATTACAGTCCCAAACTGATGTTGCACTTTTTGATCAATGGGGCTTCCACTCTTCAGTCGCCTGTCAAGAACTCAAAATGAGATATCAGAGGGCTATCGGGTTGGCTCCGATGGTAGCCACTCCGATGATAAAGTTAGTAAAAATAAAATGAAGACTGAAATTGAAAGAAATCGAATGACTGTAATTGAAAGGCGCACCTTAGGGTTTAATTTATAGGCTGCGAATTGTCTAATTTGATTAGGATTTGGAGTCGTAAAGATAGGGATTTGATGATATCTGAGAATAGCAGTTACCATGTCGGACTCTGTTTCTTTTCTTCAAGGTCGGTAAGGCATGTAAGGCGATGATTAGCTTGGGAGCTCTTTATGTGCATGCCCAGAATTTCTTATTCTAGAGGGAAGACTAGAGATCTTGCATCATTCTGAGCAAAGAAGATCTGAACCCTATGTGTCTGTCTATTCTGGATAGGAGAACTTTCCTTGGTCTGTATGTGTAGGTGCTCTGTATATACACGTGTCATGCTCTGACAAGTCTGTCCTTTTATGGTATATCATCCCCTAATCTGCCATATCAACAGAAATATTTACAATTTCAAACTCAAATCATCATAAATCTATAGATCGGCTTTACAGAGCTACAAATCTGAAATCTAAAACAAAGATTCATAATGGCAATGCAAAAATAGAGTAGTGTCAAGTTTTACCGAAGAAAAAAATATGAGCAAGACTGGAAGCAGCTATCGAATGGATGGTGGTAACCTAGTGATGTGTCCGGTGCCCATTGTCACTACTCGAAACCCACCCTATGCGGATCTCATGTCATGGGGCCAACCCTGAGGCCATCCCTACTTTTTTCCATTCCTGTATCATAGTAATAATGTGTAATGCACTAGAAATTTAAAACAATAAACAGCGGAAGTCTTTAAATATATCATATGGTTCTACAAGTAGTCAAAATAAGAACTAAACATTACAACACCCGTAGATGCTGAATACATGGGAGAACTATATCGTAGACTAATACATTTCCTCAAAATGTCCTCCTACGCTCTTAAACTCCTATTGGGGTCTTGTAGCGCCACTATCTGAAAAAATGGTAAGTAATATGGAATGAGCTAACAAAGCTCAGCAAGTAAATTCCCATCTCTGACACTGGTATTCGTGATCATAAAAGAACATGAATCCATGAATATGAATATGATAGCCAATGAGAACAATTGCCATAATGGCCAATAAACAGTGGGGGTCACATTGTTCAATAGAGTAGTGAATATAACATCAACATGAAACTCTCAATAACAATGTATCAAAATGAATGTACTGCCACAATAAATCGATCACAATCAATTCAATAAGGAATGTTCTCTCAGTATAAGATAAATCATAGGGGATAGTGTCATTCAACAATCGCAGTTATATCAATCACATAATAGATGCATTTACACTGTTTCAGGGTTCGGCACGCCTCGGCCTTTTGGGGCCTAGCATACCCCCCAATGAAAACTCCAATGAATTTTTCATATGTCCGTTCACGGACTTGACCCATAGGTCTCCAATAAATTAGAAAGCATCGGATGGATATTATGACTGAGCACAAATCCGGCATTCATAACATATCATGATTATTCGTGATTTCATAAGAGTATAAAAATGGAATATCATATATTCAGTAAAGACATAACAATAGGCCTTTCAAGGCATGGTATAACATGATAACAATGATATAGCGGTCAATAAATGTCCACACGATAGAACAACATCACATTGTGGAAAACAATAATATCTGGTATATATCAGTAAATACGTTTCAACTTTAATGCTATTCATCAAATTTTATACCTTGTTACTATCAGTATCTCTATTACTAATTTAGACTCTACTATTGAGTTCGGAATGCCGAAAAAAGTCAGTTTAGGCTTTCATGGAATTCCATTTGGGTTCGGGTACCATTAGGGGTATTACAGTCATTTATCATTTCTACAGGTCTTTATTTTTTGGGGCTCTGTCTCATAAAATAGACCCTTCTATTGGCTTTAGAATGTCCGAGATAATAAGAAAATACTATTCATTTATTTAATTTAGACTACGTATCAATTTCTTGTATTTATTTAATTAATTAATTGATGTAATTTATTTATTTATTTAATTCATCAATTATATAATATATATATATATATATGTATATATTTTGTTAAAATATGTTCACACGTGAGGCCGTGGCATAGTGGTCCGTGTACCCTTGATAAAACCCTCCCTGTCTTGGTTCAGGGTTCAAACCGCGAGGGGCAGCAACCCCTGCAGTGTAATTTTTTTCTTTAAGTTTCTAAACCAAACAGCGAACTAGGTCAAGAACTCGGACAAGATAACCCTATCTCCAATCAGCATACCCAATTAATTTCCCATTCCAGTAGCCAAACAGTCCTAATCACACATATATTAAAATAGTAACTCTAAAAAATGACGTAGTATCAATACTCTGTGACTCAACATGGTGTTGTTTTAACAATTATTGTTCACCCTCTTCCTCGATAATCCGGTAGGGCTCCAGTGGAATTCTGTTGTCTTCTCTAGTGACGGCCAATATTTTTTGGTCAATTTTCCAATCTTTCTCAATGCAGTTCCCTTCACAATTTCATGGGGATCATGAATCTAACCTTAGTTTTCCATTTGGATCACTCTAGTCCCACGAATAGAGGGAACAATGTTTCCGCTCAATTTTCTGGCCAACTATTTCCTTTCAATTTTGTGCCTATTCCTTTACTAGTTTTACTCATTTCTTTTCCCAATCATTTTCTACACCATCGGGGATCAATTCCTTATGGTTTAATTTAAGTTTAATACATGAAATCACACAAACCCGAATTATTCCCCTAACCTGCAACTCCACTTTTCTCCTTTATTTCTACACCAAATGACCCTTGATTTTTTCCTAATTTCCTTATTTTTCATGCTTGTTTGAACCCTACACTTAAAATTGAATGAATATACTTGAATCATGAAAAATAAAAATGAATCTCACTTACCCGTGTGAGCTTTTGGCTCGCTGGTTCCCATTCCTTTCTTTTGGTTTTCTTTTTCTTTTCTTCTTCTGAATAGCCTCAGTGCTCTTAGCTTCTTGGTTTCCTTCTTTCTTTTTTTGATTTCTCTCAAAACTCCCTTCTGTATTTATAGGGAAAATTTCCCACTTGCAACGCCTACCCTTTCTCTCTCTTGCTCTCTTTTTTGCTGTTTTCTTTGAATGTTTTCCACCGCCCCTTCCATCTCCTTCCTCCACATCCAGTTTTATGGACTATATGATATATATATATATATATATATATATTTTCACTCTCCACTTTCCCCCCACCTGTGTTGGCAACATTGTTGCTGTTCCCCAACACACACAACACACACTGCTCACACACACTGTCATGTTGTATGCATGGCAGCCTCTTCTTTCTTTGTATTTGATTTAATACACACACACACATATATATATTATACAATACCGTATATATATACGTATATTTATACCTAATTATATACATATATATACATCCATTTATACACATATATACATATTTCTGCACATACACACATACACTCATTTTTAAAGACACACACACATATATATATATATGCATACGTACACATGCATGGGTTTGCGTGTGTACACGTATTACGATGCTCAGTTTTGGGTCACTCGGGAGTTGCCCGGCAATGACTGTACAAAATAAACCGTTCACATTCCAAAATCGTTCAGTCCATATGATATCATGATATAGAGCCTTAACAGCTCGGGTTACAACTGGGTATTACACTACTCAACCCGGTCTACCTCAGTTTACGTGCCATATCCCGGGTCGGGGTATTACACCCATGCTTCTGAGAAAGTGAGATAAAGTCGTAACATATGAGAGAGATATACAGGGTGGACAAATGAGAGAGAGATTTCAATGGTAAAGGAAGAGATCATAAGATAGAAACAAAAAGAAGGAGATGAGGGCATTAGAGAGATCGAAAATTAGTGGGCAAAAGAGGTGAAAAACTAAAAAAATACATGATTTTATATATTAACCCACATGGAACCCGTTTATGACCCGCGTAAACCGATAGTTCCCGTTAAATAGACAAGCTCATTTTACTCAACCTGTTTACAACCCGCTAATAAGATAAGACACCCAAATTCATTTATGTCCGGGTGGTTCATAAGTTCGAATACATTTTGCTAACCCTAATAGTAGTGTAAAGTCAATTTTAGGGTTATACATGACCATAGGTCCATAGCAGTCTAAAGTAATTTTATATAGTAGGGGCCTGCATGTGCAACTGATTAATTTATTAAAGCTTCATCGTCAGTTTTCTAGAGTTGTCTTTAATTCTCAAATTGTAGAGTAAAACATCGAATTATAGTAGAAAACAATTGTGTGCCTCACATGCATGCAATAACCAGTGTCTCTAACATAATTTTTCCACTAATGCTACCCATTACCTTCCATCAGAACAATTATGTGATTTTTTGCCCAATCCTTGGCATAAAATACAAATATATAAGTGATTGCTTAACATATGATGAAAAAGTTTTAGTTAGGCAAAGAGCTTTTCATTTTTGGATGTTTGTTGTCTTTTGAACTATTTCATAGTTTTCTAGATTTTATAGATGAATTGAAGTGTGTAAGTGAAAGATAAGGGTTACCAAGAGCCTTCCTCCCAAAATGACCAAAGGAAAGGTAGAAGCGATGTGGGAACATAGATTCAATGGAGAGTGTCATGACCCAAAACCCACTTTATGGGGATTGGGGATCGCGGGGCCGACCCTTTAGCCATCCCTACTTTTTTCTTTCCTTTAACTGTATCAGTGATAACAATGTGTAATATATAAAAACTTAAACAGTTATACAACTGGAAGTCTTAAATAGTCATAATAAGGTTCTACATATATCAAATGGGAACCAGCATTACATCACCCTTAAGTGGTGAATACATGGGAGAACTATAACATCATTCTATTATATCTTTCTCAAAATGCTCTCATATGCTCTTAAACTCCTATTGCTTATTTGCAGCGTCCCTTCTTGAAACAATAAGTAAGTTTGAATGAGATAACAAAGCTCAGTAAGTAAATTCTCATCTCCTACCATGGGTCAAGGGTCAATATAGAAAGAAAATAATCCATGATAAACAAGGATATGATAACCTGATAGCCAGTCAAGAAATAGAATGTCATAATAGCCAATCAGGACAATAGAGATCACAATAACCCGTCAAGAATAAGTGAATAAATGGTACAAGGTATATGAATCATCAATAGCGGTCTGTCAAAAAATAGTTATACTACCACAATAAGTAACCAATCAATTGTAAACCAATGGGTAAGCTTTCAACATATGATCATTCATAGGGAAAATATGATCATTCTATGAGTTCAATAAAAGATATGATATCAATAAACTTTTTGATGCATATAACTACTAAGGCTTGTCATATCCTGTGTCTTTGCGTATCCAATGTTATACGTCCATTCATGGACACTGTCACCTGTTTCCACACCTAAGGTTCCAAAGGAAGGTGTTTGCTGGTCTGACAGTGCCCTGCACCCGGGTTCAGCCTCGCCCAAACCAGTGAATAGCCTCGTGGACTTTAACCTATAGGTCTAGTAGCATCTCAGTAACCAACCCATTTAGTAAAAGCATCGAATGGACATTGTGACTGAGCACAACTCTGGGTACTCATAATATATCATAACTATCATAATTTCACGAAGAGTGTATATATATGTGGAATATCATTTTTCTCAGTAACGAGAACATATCTATTGGCCTTCCAAGGCATGGTACAAAATGTATAATCAATCATGAATATAACAATCAATAATATCCACAAGATAGAACAAGTATCACATTGTGGAAACAAGAAACATCATGTACATATAAAAGTACAACTTTGGCAGTAGAAGGAATAATCAAGACTGAGAATACCACATGTAAGAGATCGGGTTTTACTTACAGTAAGAACATATCAATCTGTCTTTCAAGACATGGTACAAGGTGTACTAACAATCATGATCTAGGTATAGCAATTCAATCCTCAATAATTCCCACAATATAGAACAGGTATCCAATTGTAAACATCAAGTTCATAGTTTAGATATAGTAATTCAATTCTCAATAATTCCTCTACGATAAAACAATCATCAGTTTGTGGGATCAATAAGGTCAAATAGGTATAAGAGTACAATTTGGGCAATATCAAGAATAACATTGACATGGCTAAGAAAGATAGCATATTAGAGCGTTAGGGGTTTACTTACCTTTAACACAGTTCCTTTCAACTATCAATTAGGACTATTTTCCTTTTCCTTTCGAAGTCTCTATTCATTCAGTAAAACTGATATACCCTGACCTGGATTAGCACGTAAATCGAGGTAGACCGGGTCGAGTAGTGTACTATCAATTGTAACCCGAACTGTTTAAGCTTTAGATCATAATATCATATGTATTGTACGATTTTGGAATGTGAATAGTGTCAGTTATACAGTCAATGTTGGGCAACGCCCGAGCAACCCAGAACCATGCCTCGTAATACATGCATGCACGCATTCTTATGCATGCATATGTACACACATATGCATAGTCCATAAAATATCAGTGTATGTATACGTGATTAGAAACTAGTATATGCGTGTATATATGAGTATATATATAGGTATGAAATATGTATTTATATATGTATATATATACATACATGTATTAATACACAAATGTAAGAAAAGAAATAAAGGAAAAGAAAAAGAAGCAGCATGCAAAGGCATGTATGCATGCAAGTGGGGTGTGTTGTGTGTGTCGGCTAATGTGTGTGTGTGTTTTGTGTGTGATATATATATATATATATATATGATATTTATGTAAAGTAAAGAAGAGAAAACAGGAAAAAAAAAAAAAAAGCAGAAAAGATTAGAAAATTTAGTCAACAAAGAGGGCTGGAAAGGGGGAGGAACCGATGGAAAAAGGTGAGGGCTAAGTTGGTTTGTGATGTATATATATATATATATATATATATATATACATGTGTGCGTTGAGTTAGATAGAAAATAGCAGAGAAAGAAAAGAAAAGAGAAAAAGGGAGAAATCAAGAGCACTTGATGTGTTCAAAAGGCCTAGAAGTGGAGAACAGAAGTGGGAATTCAAGGAAGAAGTGAGAAAATTCAGAACAGTATGTAAGTTTGATTTCTGTTTTTAAAGTTTCTAAGCATAAAGTATAGATTAGATAGTAGGGTTATAATAAGTATGAAAAATAGTTTAAATTGTAACTTGAATCGAGTTAAATGGTCAAAAAATGAGAGAGTTAAAAGCAATTGCAGGTTTTAGGAATAAATTGGATTTCTAATATTTTATGTGTTAAACTTAAAATAAATAAAGGGAAATTGTTGAGATGAGTTGCAGAAAAATATATGAACAAATTTAGAGTTAAAATAGTGAAGGAAAAGGCTCAAAACTAAAAATTTTCAATTGATCAAAGCTTCGATTTTCCTTAAATTCGAGTAGATCTAGTGAATCAATTTAAAAACTAAAGGTAGGAATGGAAAGCTTATGAAAAACTGAACCAAACTTAATTTTAAACGAGTTAAAAATCTATCGGAAATTTCTCGCCGTCGCTGGAGATGGCGATGTAACCCTAACTAACCTTCATCGAAAGACCGAAGGCGATGATGAATAGTGGGCCTTGCTACAGTGTCATTTGGAGTTTTAAAAGGGTGATACTGTGTCGTTTGGAATGAAGGGTTTTAAAATTTAAATTAGAATTTGGTTTGTTTGGTAGTTAGGTTAAAGAATTAAATTAATTATACGGAACAGGGGATGGGATAGCCTATCCCTGATTTGGCTTGTCTGTTGTTTGGCCCTTAAAAATACCCAAAAAAATGGTGCAGAGGCACAGCCCCTGCGTATTGAACCCCTGACCTCATGGAAGAGAAGCCCAAGCCCAAACCCAAACCATTTTGACAGGTAAGCCCGTGTTAACCTTTTCGCCTAAATATATATATATATATATTATAAAAATCATATTAAATTAATTTAATAATAAGAAAATAATGTGAAACCCAAATTAAACAAGTGATTAGTGTATTTTGACTATCTCGAACATTCTGAGACCACTGGTGAGGTCCGTTTTACGAGACGAGACTCCAAAAAAGAAAAGACACGTAAAAGTGCAAAATAACCATTTTGCCCTTTTTAGCACAGATGTCTGAATTGAGTTCTGCGAAACCCTAAACTGACTTCCTTCGACATTCCGGATTCAATAGTATAGTCTCTTTTAGTAAAAGAGAAACTTGTAGCATAGAGGCATAAAATTTGATGAATAGCATTATTCATGTAGCGATAGAGTAAGACGTATTTTATGAATCTTAGGAACACTGAAGGGCAAGGAGAAGGCAGTCTAGATCCTTTCATTTTAGAGACAGTAAAAGGTAAGTAAGATTCGATCTCTGCATGTGTTTACTTTCCAAGCCATGTCAATAGTTTTTTGTATATATTTACTTATTATATTTTACACATACCAGTATTTATTAAGCCACATTGATATTGCCCTATCATGATCATGATTGTACACTTGTGCATAGATTCCTTTTTGTACAGTTGTACCTAAGTCCGTAAGGGCCAGACAGTTATATTCGAAACAGTATAGTAACCATAGCCTCGAAAAACTATCGTTACGTCAGATTGCCTAGAACCAGTTATGATTCCACTATACTCTTCGTGGAAGATAGCATGATCTTGATATATTATTAGCGTCAGATTTGTGCTCAGCCACATCTCCATCTAATGCTATTTATGACCTTCGGGTCCAAGTTTCGAGTGTAACATTTGCTACGTTGCTATGTGAGGCATGGGACATGGAGTCGCATTGTATACAGAGTAGTATTCATATAACCCGTGTGGAACTGAATACGAGCTCAAGGGTATTTTCGGGCCCCACTAATGCATCTCTCAGTTTTGATATCACTATCCTTTATTGTTGATTTCATAGCTTGATCATGTTATATTATTATGAATGATCATGAGACTTTACAGCTTTCAGTTGAGTGCTTATATTTCATACTTGATATAGCTCATGATTGTAGCAGTATGACATTGTTAGCATAGCAGATTCATTTCCTTATCATTTGACTTCTACTATCTGATATTGAGTTATATATTCATTGACTAGCTAGCACTCTTTTATACACTTGTGCACATGGCAAAGTAAAGGACTATTTACTGAGTTTTCATATCTCATATAGATACTACTTTGACTATTTCAGGCACAGATCTCGAAAACAGACCCTAGAGCTTGATAGCTAGGAGGTGGACATTTCTTTTGAAGTTGCAATGTAATATTTAGTACAAGTCTTGTAGCTCTCCCATGTTATCCACGTCTTGGGGATGAACACTTGTTAAAGACTTTATTTTTCGCATTTTGAGAACATTATGTATATCACATGCAGCTTTTATTTATTTAATTGTTTAAGTCTTCCGCTATTTAGTTGTTGCATGTTAGTAGCACTAATTGTGTAGCAAGTTGAGACCCTTGGTTCAATAACAGTGTCGAATCGGGCTCACGATTCGAGATCCGCACAAGGTGGGTCTCGGGTCATGACAAAAACAGTTCTCAGTTCAATGCTACGTATAGCCTAATGCCCTAAAATTAGTTAATTTCATACATTGATATTATAAACGTCTTATTTGGGAAAACGGACTCTACCATTGAGTCTGAAACATAAAAGAAAAAATAGGTTTAGGCTTTTATGGATCTTAATTTGGCTTTGGGCATCATTAGGGCCAACACGATAATTTGGTACTTTTACGAGTCTTAATTTTTTGGAACCCTGTCTCATAAAATGGACCATTCCATTGGCTTTAGAATACCTAAGATAGTAAGATTACACTATTTATTTAATTTATTTGGGTATCAAAAAATATTACAATAATTAATTTCAATTATTTAAATTAATATTTTATATTAATTTGGTAAAATAAGGACACACGTGCCTCAGTGGCACAGTGGTCCGTGTGTGGGGCATAAGTTCCCATACGCTTAATGTCACGACCCGGCACCCCACCCTATGCAGATGCCGAGGACGTGATGCCAGTTGGCCACCTTGCTGGTTTTTCCCACCGACAAGACGACCAACCAAAGGCGACTTCTGAACTTTACAATGAATCGCATTCTAATGGTAGGGTCAAAGCAGCGGGAATTAAATCATTTTTATTTAGAATGTAATTCATCCAAACACATTAGAGCACTTCTAGAATCAATCACCGAATATCTCTAGAGTTTCATCACACATGCCCCAATGTATCTATTCTATATCATTGAATTACTTAAAGCGGAAGTTGCATTAATACAATTCAATTGATCAACAACTCATACCCAATGATCAACAATCAAAATCTCCAAATATAATTTAATCATGGTGATCCAACATACTAGGCTAGTCTCGTCACTAATGATGTAGCATTATAATTCAAATCGTGAACTTAATCTTACATAATATGTAGCCAACCTTGAATTAAAGTTCATTTCGTCAGTGTAAATCGTATGTGCTTCACTAGTTCCACTAGTTATGTCACTGCATATCATCCATCATAGGCCACCTGAAAAATGGTCATACATAAAGAGTGAGCTAACTTAGCTCAGTAAGTAAATTCCCTTGCTCTACCATGCATCAGGGTCAGTACAGAAAGTGTGAAATCAAGACAAGCAAAAGAT
Organism: Nyssa sinensis; assembly: GCA_008638375.1. Taxonomy (NCBI): domain Eukaryota; kingdom Viridiplantae; phylum Streptophyta; class Magnoliopsida; order Cornales; family Nyssaceae; genus Nyssa; species Nyssa sinensis. The sequence continues at coordinate 2,409,652 of CM018042.1, read as the reverse complement.
ATGGAGATACAATAGCCAGTCACACGAACAACAGAGATGACCCGAGGGTCCAACAGGCATGTCCCATGATAAAATGATACAAGTGAATGACAATCAACAATAAGGACTTGGCCTATATAATAGTTAGCTGCCACATTTCATAAGTATCATAAATAGCCAAATCGGATCAATGATAGGCATACAAGGCATAACAGAAATCAAAAGTATTAGAAATCCAGCGTATCAATAGCAAGGATACATCATCATATAGTCAAGATAGGCATAACAAGCATATCAATAAAGAGAGAGTGTAATATCAGAATGTTAATAAATGATATGAATACTAACAGAATAGATGCAGAAATAGATAGGGCCCGGCATACCCTCAAATGCACTTATCTAGGTTTACCCACCATCGGACTCCTAAATAGCACTAGAGCTCTTTATATACATCAGGTCCATTATGGACTTCAACCTGCAGGTCCAAAAGGCATCTATAAATCAGACGGATGTTATGACAGATCACAACCTCAAGCGCTTATTTTAATAAAACCATGGCCATCAGAATTCCACAAGCGATGTACATAATTATGGAATAGTAAATCCTCAGCAGTGAGGGGCATAAAAATTTTTCAATATTCATACAAGTATAGAAATGAACAATTAATCATATAAAATATTGGCAATCAATTTCACAACAGGTTCACAAGGCAGAATGGCAACAAACTGGGGAAATTAATAAGTGTTAGGCATGTATAAGAGTACAAAATTTGGCAGCATAAAGAAATGACATTGTGACATTGTTGGGAATTAACACATGGTAGAGTTTGGGTTTTTACTTACCTCGGTTTCTTAGTATCACATTCTCATACGGTACCACATTCTATAATCATAGATTCAAAAATATTACATAATGAATTAGTACCCAATTCAATCTCAAACATTGTTATGCAATGTTTTAAGTTCCTTGAACTTAGTCTATTCAATTAAGGGTTTTTAATTTTCCTTTTATGGGTTTTCAATCTTAGGCTATTAAATTGCTTAAGTCAGTTTAGTAGCTGTCAGAATTATAATTAAAGTCATTTGGATTTCGATCGTTATCAATTAATCGCATATTTGACCTTAAGGGCACAATGGTAATTTTGTCATTCTTGCCCCGGACCCTATCGTGGTCCTCAGACTGTTCGCCATGTCTTATATATGTAAATTTTTAAGTCTTTTAGACTTCATTTGGTATCTACTTTTGATCGTCGGGACATCTCGGTCATTTTTCATTTCATAGTCTGACGGTTCTAGAGTCTTATTTAGCCCTTTAATTCACATAATTATACTTATGACAGTCCATGATATTAGATTGGCCCTTATTCGGCCTTTACTTTGCATTTTTCACGTTTAAGGGTATTTTGGTCATTTCATATTTGATGATATTTTGACTTTGAACTATTAGTTAGGCTCACATATGAGCTCACAATTATTTGGGTTTCCATTGGTATGAATTTCGTCTAATTTGGACTTTATTTGGGCTTGTGCTGTATTAGGGGAATTTTGATAATTTTATATTTTTATGCGTCACGTCTTTTGGTACTTCATTCGTTAATGCGGACTCCACCGTTGAGTCCAAAGTGTCCGACATAATTAAAATGGACTATCTTTTATGTTTAATTGGCCCCAGGTACCATTAGGGTAATACAGTCATTTTCCATTTACGTGTCTATATATTTTTTTTTTCGGGACCTAATTTCACAAATCGGACTCTACTGTTGAGTCTGAAATGCCCCAAAATAGTAAAAATACACTATTTATTTATTTATTTTGGATTTCGTTTAACTTATTTAGTGTCCAAGGATAAAATAGTCATTTTACCCAATCAATAAAATAATTAAATAAATTATTTTATTATTTATTTATTTTCCAAGGGCTCAATTGAATTAATTTTCCAAACTTTGGGCCACAACAGAATTTCTTAAAAGTTTGGGGGTCAAATCGTAAATTATGAAATTCTAGTTTATTTATTTTAATTAAATCCTTGAACTAAAGGGTTCAAGGTTAGAAACCCTAGACCGGTCCAAGTTCCAATTGAACCAACCTGGTTTAGGTTTCTCAGAAAACCGGTTTTAGATATTCTCACTAAACGCCCTATCCACGGTTGGGTTATCCTCATTCCAATTTTTCAATTTCTTATGGCTGTAACCAAACAACCCTTAACCAATTTAAAATTAAACTCATTTCCCCCAAAATGGTGCCGTATCAGTGACCCATGTGCATGTGCGGTTGGGCGGGTCTGACTCGACTCGAACCGTCCAACCCGACCCTCGAGTGCTGTTCATCATCTTCCTTATCGAGGGAGACGCGAACAGTCTAAACCCTAGAATTTTCTTCTTTATTTCGTGACATTTTTTGCATCTAATCAACCTGTTTTCCATCCCATTTAACTTCCCTAAGCCCCTTCTTGTATTTGGTGTTTATTTCATGCCTCAGAACGGTCTAAACGCCTGGTTTGAGCTCAAATATTGGCGACTGTAAATCGCCTACTGCACGCTCGTTTCTCTACCGTTTCATGCGTGGTTTGGTCTGTTGGGTTCCTTAGGTTATGGCGATTCAAACCATGTTCCAAAAACAAGATTTAAAGCTCCATTGATGAAACTGGGTTATGAACTCGCAACCTGCAACTCTAATTTTTGGGCTTGTCTTTGAGTCATTTATCTAGATTTTTGTTGTGTTGTAAATTTTCTCTTTCCTAGTTTTAATCCCTATCGCTCAATCAGAGTTTAACTCAAGTCGAATCAGACCTAGTTCAAGCAAGGTCCTTTAATGGCGGCTGTTCTTAGTTGAGGGCTTTCCAAGCCTTTTTTGGCCCTCTCATTACATGCCTAACACCCTAATTTTGAAAGAGAAATTCATGCATGCTATTATGAGGCTCAAATGAAACTGAAACAGTGCCAAAAATTCAAAAAGGAAGAAAAAAGTTTTGATGCCTTATACCTTGGTGGTTCCTCCCTCTATCGTGGCTCAGTTCTAACCCTCTCAAGCCCCTTTAGATCAGCTCAACTTCCTTCCTTTTTGTGCACCTCCAATTAGACGCACACACACTCACAACATACACCCTCCTTCACTTCACACATACAAGGTCTTTCCCTCACAAGTCACTCACACACACATGCATGCACCTACTGTTTGAGTCTCACTCACCCACTGTCTGCATACATAACACACACACACACACACTTTATGGATTTAAAATGTATAACCCATATGTATAATTGTGCACCTATTCATATACACATGTGTAGGCTTTTGTAGGGTTTAGATGTGATGATGTGGGCTAAGGCAGAGGGTGATGTGGGATGAGGGGTTGCATGTATGGCCATTGGCCAATTTGGGAGGTGGGCTTAGGTAATTTAGGTTCATATACAATTTTTTTGTATAATTAAGCACAAAAGTGCTGGCAGCCCATTTAATAAATTTTTGGGTGCCATGTGATTTCCTCACTTGGTCAAGGGTTCAAATCCCTTGGCCTCACATTTTGGCATTTTTCTCTTATTTTGGGCTTATGCCTCGTTTGGCTGGCGCAAATTTTCATTTTAGCTATTTCCTCCATAATTTCTTTTCTATTGCTCTTTTTACGAAGCAATTTATTCTGGTCGCTTCCTATTTTGGTTAGCTTCGATATCCAATGTCTCGTGTCGGTTATTATTTCTTTGTGTTTTTCGTAGTTAGCTAATTCGAGTTTGAATGGTGTTAAAACAAGGCTAAAATGGCTAAATTAAGCCCTCTTCTCTTGACGTATTAAATTATTTTATTAGTTTATCGTGACTGTCGAGAAATTCACGATTCATTTTCTTAATTATTCTTTATGTTGTTCCTAATTAATAATTAGCAAACTAATTCTTAATTAATCGAGGTCGGGGTATTACACTTAATGGTCATGCGTTCAAATCCTGGGGGCAGCAGCCCCCTTTTTATTTTTCAACTTAACCCTAAACCAAACAGTGGACAGGGCTAAAAACACAAATAGGTTATCCCCTGTTCTGTTTCAGTTTATTGGGTTAATTTATTAACCTTGTAACCAAAAAGTCTAAATGGGTTTAATTTAAAACAATACATGTTTGAGAACAATGCAGCTTTGGGTAGGATAAGGCTTAAACGACGCTGCCCCCCTAACTACTATTCATCTTCTCCGACCTGTTTCCGGTGCCTTCTCCGGCATCGGCCAACTTTTCCGGTGGAGTTCCGGTGTCGGCCCAACATGGTTGGAACCCAAATCTTTGAAGGGTTCCATTTCTAGTTTCCAATTTGGGCCTCGGTGCTCGGAGAGGCTCAAAATAGGGCTGAACAGTGGGGTTCCGACGAGACCTCAACTTTCCGGTGACCTACTCTTTTCCTATTTCGTGGCTTATACCACTCTATTTTCTTCCATTTTTCTTCATTTCTACTTCTAGGAGTTAGAGGAGTGTCTCTCTATTCTTAAAATCACAAAAACTCAACAATATTCCCATTACCCGAAACTTGTAACCTCCTTTATCTCCCTCAACTCTTCACCATTTCATCCCCTCTTTCTTCCTAAACTCACAATTTTCCTCATAGATTAAGACCCTATATTCATTTAGAAACTTTAAACTATTTTTACAAACCCAAAAATTAAGATTCAGAAACTTTAAAACCTTCAATTTAAAGTCTAACCTTTTCTTTCTCTGCAACACTGCTTCTCTCCTCTTCCTTCCTTTTTCTTTCTTCCTCTTCTCTTGCTTTTCTCCTTCTCTTTCCTTGGGTTCTTTTCTTTCTAATGCATGCCTTATATAGGCAGCTATCCCACTGCCTTCCCTTTCTCTTCCCTTCTGATTCTTTTCTTTTCTCTTTCCTTTCTCCTTTTCTTTTGTTTCTTTAATCCAAGATATTTAAATATAATATTATATATATATATATATTAACACATGTATAACCCTCCACCGCTACACACTATCACACCTATTCATACACACACATAACCGACACTTCCACACACCACTTCTGCACACACACTACTGTGTACACTTATATATATATATACATATTCTGATATTTATGTATATATATATATATATTCTGCACATACATCCTTATATATATATATATACATATATACATATATAATATACACACACTCAACACACTTGTACACACACACATATATATATGCTCATATATATATATATAAATATATTATACACACACATATATATGGATATACACACTAATACATATATACATATATATACATACCCATATATGTATATATATATATATACATACTCGTCGCTATACTCGGTATAATTTGGACACTCAGGATTGTTCGTATTCAAAATCAGACAGTTCTTTTATCCTCGGGAAATGAACCCTAACAATTTGGTTTTACAGAACATTGTTCGGTTACATTTTGGGTCGGCGTATTAAGAAAGAAGCGTGAATGAGAAGTCGGGAGGAATGAAGGTCAAGTTGGCGGTCGTCCGTTGTGGCCATGAGGAATGATCAAGGTCCTTTTCTGTGGAAGAATGTTTTGCCTTTCCCTTTTGGGCAAGAGTGTTATTTATAGGCGCCTAAGATGTATAATGTTTAAGGTTTGCGTCATTCGTGTCGGCCATGACGCCTGTCTTCCCCTCATTTTCTTGGGTACTTGATAAGGAGATTCCTTGTTCAGTCAATACCGAGCCCCTCTCAGCAACCTCCAATTTTCCAAAACCCTTGTTCCCAAGGTGGGCTACAACTTGGTATATCACAATTCGCACTAGACTGCACCGCGGGCCTTGACTAGGTCGCATATGGGAGTAAGACCATGACCCTAGGACGGGGTATGGTGCGCGAACACCACGTCTAGGGTTGTGACATATCTCAGCTTGGAGGATCACCACAACTGCGGGGTTAGAGTGTAACACCCTGACCTGATTAATTAATAATTAGTTCGCTAACTATTAATTAGAAACTGACATAAAGAATAATCAAGAAAGTTAATCAGAAATTTCTCGATGGTTACGATAGGCCGATAAAATAATTAAACACATCAGAAAGGACGGTGTAATACCCGAACCTAATTACCACTTAATTAGGTGAAATGATGTCATTTTAAAACTACAAGAATTCGAATTAGCTAACTACGGAAATCACAAAGAAGTAATAACTGACATGAGGCCTTTCACATCGAAGGTAATCTAAATAGGAAATAACCAGAAGAAACCGCTTCGTAAAAAGAGCAATAGAAAAAAAATTATTAAGGAAATAGCTAAAACAGAAATCTGCACCAGCCAAACGCGGCATAAGCCCAAAATAGAGGAAAAATGCCAAAATGTGAGGCCAAGGGGATTCGAACCCTTGACCAAGTGAGGGAAGCACATGGCACCCAAAAATTTATCAAGTGGGCTACCAACAACTTTATGCCTAAATATACAACAGAATTATATATAAACCCAATTTAACCAAAGGCACCTCCCAAATTGGCCAATGGCCATAAATGCAAACTCCTTATCATTTGCTCAGCCTATACACCTCAGCTCCTACACCAGCACACATTATTACACCTAAGCCCTAGCAATGTATACATCTGTGTATATGTATAGATGTGCACTTATACATGTATAAGTCTTACACTTTGGAAACTAAAACTTAAGTGTGTGTGTGTGTGTGTGTGTTGTGTAATCAGACAATGAGTGTGTGGGACTCAAACAGTGTATGTGTGTGTGTACGTGAGAGATTATGAGAGAGAGTCCATGTGAGAAACCTTGCATGTGTGAATGAAAGTATGTGTGTGCATGGTGTGTGTGTGTCCCATTTAAAGGAGTACAAGAAGAAAAGGGAAGGGTTGAACCCTACCTGGAAGGTGGACAAGATCTAGAAGCTCAGTTGTGAGCCATAAAGGAGCAGTAGTCGACCAGAAGGTATAAAATACCAAAACTCAGAATTTTCCTTTTTAGTTTTGCTTACTATTTCAGTCTTTTGAGTAGTTATAACTGCATGCATGAGTTATTGTAACAATGAGGAACTATTATGAATGAATTGAGAGGGTCAAAAGGGGTTGAAAAGTCCGAAGCCATGAACGACAGCCATGGATGGACCTCCACAGGTGCAAGTCTAAAACCATTTGAGCCAAACCACATTTGGTTTCTTAGAACATTGATTAGACCCCAAGAGTATTCCAAAAACCCAAAACCGCAACCTCAACACCCTAGGGAAAACCACTAAAAATGGACTTGCAGGTCGCGGGTCCATAACCCATTTTCATTAATGGAGCTCTAAATCCTATTTTTAGAACATGGTTTGAATCGCCATGACATAAGGAATGCAACAGACCAAGCCATGCATGAAAATGTGTAGAAACGAGCATGAAAGGGGCGATTTACAATCGCCAATATTGGAGATCGAACCAAGTTTTTAGACTATTTTGAGGCATGCAATAAACACCAAAAAGGATACAAGACTTAGGAAAGTTGATTGAGATGGAAATCAGGGTGATTGGATGCACAAAATGTCACAAAATTGAAAAATAAAATTTCAACAACTAGGGCTACAGTGACCCTAGCGTTGGGGAAGATGAACAGTAAAGGGTCGAGTCATGGACCGGGTTTTGGGTCGGGCCCCGACCCAACTACAAAATGGTTTAAAACCTTTTAAGTGAAACTACGCCTGTTTCATGAGGATATGTTTTAATTTAAAATCTGTTTCGGGGCTGTTTGGTTACAGGACTATGAAATTAAAATTGGAACTACAGAAAATCCAAACCGTGGATAAGGGATATAACAGGGTTTTGTTAATCCGGTTCTCTGGCCTAGCCTGAACCGGCTAGTTCACTATATATCTGGTCCGGTCTAGGGGTTGTGAATAAAAAAACCCATGGGTTCACTGTGTTAATTACAAAGGGGTAAACCAGAACTATTCCCAATTATAGTTTGACCCCAACAATTTCTAGAAATCCTATTCTGGCCCAATCCTTGGGATTTTTATGCAAATATACCCCTGGAAAATAATAAAATAATTTATTTAATGGGTAAAATGACCATATTACCCGTAGACATTAAATAAGTCAAACGAAGCCCAAAAAAAATAAATAAATAGTGTATTTTTACTATTTCGAGCATTCTGGACTCAATGGTGGAGTCCGATTTGAGAAATTAAGTCCCAAAAAATAAAAACACGCAAATGGTAAATGACTGTATTACCCCTAATGATACCCAAGGCCAAATAAGCATAAAAGATAGTCTATTTTTAATTATGTCAGATATTCTGGACCTAATAGTGAGGTCCATTTTATGAACCGAGGTCCCAAAAAATTTAGCTATACAACATGTGAAATTACCAAAATGCCCCTGATGCTATACGAAGTTCAAATGAAGTCCAAACGGGACGAAATTGATTACCGATAGTAGCCCAAACACTCGTGAAACTGTACACATGATTAAATGACGAATTGGAGGCAGAATTTCACAAAATGTAAAATGACCAAAATACCCCTGAGCATGGTAAGTGCAAAGTAGAGGCTGGATAAAGGCCAATCTGATATAATAAATTGTCATAAGCATAATTATGAAAATTGAGAGGGTGAATAAGACTCCGAAACAGTCAGAGTATAAAATGAGAAATGATTGATATGTCCCAATGATCAAAAGCAGATACCAAATGAATTCCAAAAGACTTAAAAATTTATATATACGATATGTGGACTATTCTGAGGACCATGATAGGGTCCGGGGCAAGAATAAAAAATTATCATTTTACCCCTAGGGTTAAATAAGTGCTTAATTGATAACGACTGGAGTCCAAATGACTTAGATTACAATCCTGACAGCTACTAAGCCTACTTAAGAAACTTAAGAGCATAAGTTGAAACCCAATGAGTAGGTGATAGGCCAATAGACCTAATTAGGCCATCTGATAGATTCCTAAGAGGATGAATAAGACATGAATGGATGAATTCTGATCTGTCTATGATTAATGATGATTATTCAGGATATGCAAGGAGGTGCTTGACATATTTGGAGATTATTAGAACATCTGTGAAAAGAGATAAGCATAAAAGTTTGTGAGTAACTTGGAACTTCTCACTTGGTGTATAAGTTATATTATCTAGATACTGTATCTTCATACACTGTACCGTTTCATATATTGTACTGTTTAAATGCATATACTTAAATGCATACCCTTTGTACTACATTACCCATGACATGATTTTCTTTTATCCTGCTCTTCTATCCTGTTCGGGTCTGTTCTGTTTTGTTATATGGTCCGTTCTGATTCTGTTTTGTTATGTTGTGTCTTGCTCTTGAGCCCACTCCAGTTCTGAGCAGTATGGCATAAGTAGGTTAGAGCGGTACCTAGAGGGTAGAGGCCCCACGAGTGTTCGCTTATGGGCAGCTAGGGAAGCTCGAATATACTTAATTATGTGCCTAATTGGTATCATGTTCTGTTCTGTTCTGTTCAGTTCAGTTCAGTTCTGTTCTGTTCCATTCAATTCAGTTCTGTTCCGTTTTGTTGATGATATGCCTATGCCTCTGATTGATATATTGGCATCATTACTGTTCTGTTCTGATTTGTTATGTTCTCTCATGTTCTGTTCTATTCTGTTCTGATATGTTTTGTTCTGATTAGTTTGTTTTATTTAGTTCAGTTCTATTTTATTCTACTTAAACTGCATTTAAAGTGGATTTATGAAACTGTTGTTTCTGAAGTGACTAAACTATCTATGTGATTTATAAGCAAGAACTGGTTTTGAAACCCATGGTAGGGAACCTCTGTTACTTACTGGGCTTGTTAAAGCTCACCCTATTATCCTAATATTTTTCAGGATTTATCTCTGGTGGATTCGAAGGCACAATGGGATGACACGGGTTGACATCCCAAGCAAGGATTTGATTAGCACTATTTGTGGAGACTTGGATTCTTGCAAACTTACTCAGGCTATTCAGATGAGTGTTATGATATGATTAAATTTACTGATATGCTATAGATGTATTGGGACATGGCTCACGACATTGGTACTGTAGAGATTATTTGGTGACTGATGACAGACGTGCTCTGATGTGTTTGGATGAGTTGTATTCCCGAATTAAAAAAGTTTTAAATTCCGCTACTGTGACCCTACATTGGAATGCAATTCATCGAATAGTTCAGAAGGTTGCCTTCGATTGGTCGCATTGTCGGTAGAGAAACCGGCAAGGCGGCTAACTGGCATCACATCCTCGGGATCCGCATAGGGTGGGTTTCAGGATGTGACAGAGTGGTATCAAAGCAAAGGATGGGAAATAATTAAGACCTACTGATACCATAGAGTGGTATCAGAGCTAAAGTTGGTAAATACTTATGATCTGCTGATACCATAAAGTGGTATCAGAGCTAAAGTTGGAAAATAGTTAAGATCAACTGATACCACAGGGTGGTATCAGAGCTAAAGTTGGTAAATATTGGAGATACACTGATACCACAGAGTGGTATCAGAGCTAAAGGTTAAGATTATCGGTTATAAACTCAGAACAAGTTTACAAATATGGTAACTTTAGGACAATAAGTTGTGAAATGGTTTGGGAACCATTGTCCACATTAGAGCATTAAGTTATGGATTAAGAACCACAGAGTACCTGAGCCATGGATACTAAGTCCCACTTTTGGAGATTTAACGTGGAATTGTGGAAGTCTTCATAATAGACGATAGATCTGTAATTCTAAAGCCTCTAAGGACTGGGGATCAACATTTTCGATCGAGTCATAAGGACATTAAATGACAAGTGACACTAGAACATGTCGATAATGATATGAATAATTATGGATATAGCGACCGGAAGGAAAACGACTGTAGGTATGCTAACTCTAGCATTGATACTTGTGATTGTGGATATCAAATGAATCACTTGTGGGATCACATATGATTAAATGATTTTAGTGGATGATTTATACTTATTTGAGGATGATCGCCTAGTTTGATTTAATGTGATATGGGTCTGATAATCGAATCTTGATGAGATCATACATTTGTGGTTGTAAATCAGACTCAATGGGGATTCCTATATCTAATGTGAAATTGTGTGAAACTTGTATAAAATATTTTCTTGTCTGGAAAAAAAAAAAAAAAACAATATCTGAAATGCCATGATAGAACGAGAGACAACTAAAAAGGGGGAAGCTATGGTGATAGGGCCAGCATGAAGAGAGATTAGAGTCACATAGATATGAACGACCAAGTTTTGAGGACAAAACTTCTTTCTAAGGGGGGTAGGATGTAACACCCCGACTCGATTAATTAATAATTAGTTCACTAATTATTAATTAGAAACGACATAAAGAATAATCAGGGAAGTTAATCGAGAATTTCTCGATAGTTGCGATAAGGCCAATAAAATAATTAAACACGTCAGAAAGAAGGGTGTAATACCCGAACCTAATTACCACTTAATTAGGTGAAATGATGTTATTTTAACACTACAAGAATTCAAATTAGCTAACTACGAAAATCACAAAGAAGTAATAACTGACACGAGACCTTTGACATCGAAGGTAACCTAAATAGGAAATGACCAAAAGAAACCGCTTCGTAAAAAGAGCAATAGAAAAAAAATTATTAAGGAAATAGCTAAACAGAAATTTGCACCAGCCAAACGCGGCATAAGCCCAAAATAGAGGAAAAATGCCAAAATGTGAGGCCAAGGGGATTTGAACCCTTGACCAAGTGAGGGAAGCACATGGCACCCAAAAATTTACCAAGTGGGCTGCCAACAACTTTATGCCTAACTATACAACAGAATTATATATGAACGAAATGTAACCAAAGGCACCTCCCAAATTGGCCAATGGCCTTACATGCAAACCCCTCATCATTTGCTCAGCCTATACACCTCAGCTCCTACACCAGCACACAGTATTACACCTAAGCCCTAGAAATGTATACATCTGTGTATATGTATAGATGTGCACTTATACATGTATAAGTCTTACACTTTGGAAACTAAAACTTAAGTGTATGTGCTGTGTAATCAGACAATGAGTGTGTGGGACTCAAACAGTGTGTGTGTACGTGAGAGATTATGAGAGAGAGTCCATGTGAGAGACCTTGCATTTGTGAATGAAAGTGTGTGTGTGCATGGTGTGTGTGTGTCCCATTTGAAGGAGTACAAGAAGAAAAGGGAAGGGCTGAACCCTACCTGGAAGGTGGACAAGATCTAGAAGCTCAGTTGTGAGCCATGAAGGAGCAGTAGTCGACCAAAATGTATAAAATACCAAAACTCAGAATTTTCCTTTTTAGTTTTGCTTACTGTTTTAGTCTTTTGAGTATTTATAACTGCATGCAGGAGTTATTGTAACATTAAGGAACTGTTATGAATGAATTGAGAGGGTCAAAAGGGGTTGAAAAGTCCTAAGCCATGAACGGCAGCCATGGATGGACCTCCGCAGGTGCAAGTCTGAAACCATTTGAGCCAAACCACATTTGGTTTGTTAGAACATTGACTAGACCCCAAGAGTATTCCAAAAACCCAAAACCGCGCCCCCAACACCCTAGGGAAGACCACTAAAAAAGGACTTGTAGGTCGCGAGTCCATAACCCATTTTCATCAATGGAGCTCTTAATCCTTATTTTTAGAACATGGTTTGAATTTCCATGACATAAGGAATGTAACAGACCAAGCCATGCATGAAAAGGTGCAGAAACGAGCATAAAATGGGTGATTTATAGTCGCCAATATTGGAGATCAAACCAAGTTTTTAGACTATTTTGAGGCATGCAATAAACACCAAAGAGGATACGAGACTTAGGGAAGTTGATTGGGATGGAAATCAGGGTGATTGGATGCACGAAATGTCACGAAATTGAAAAATAAAATTTCAGCAACTAAGGCTACAGTGACCCTAGCATTGGGGAAGATGAACAATGAAGGGTCGGGTCATGGACCGAGTTTCGGGTTGGGCCCCTACCCAACTACAAAATGGTTTAAAACCTTTTAAGTGAAACTACGTCATTTCATCAGGATATGTTTTAATGTAAAATCTGTTCCAGGGCTGTTTGGTCACAGGACTATAAAATTAAAATTGGAACTACAGAAAATCCAAACCGTGGATAAGGGATATAACAGGGTTATATTAATCCGGTTCTTTGGCCTAGCCTGAATCGGCTGGTTCACTATATATCTGGTCTGGTCTAGGGTTTTGAATCAAAAAACCCATAGGTTCACTGTGTTAATTACAAAAGGGTAAACCAGAACTATTCCTAATTATAGTTTGACCCCAACAAGTTCTAGAAATCCTATTCTGGCCCAATCCTTGGGATTTTTATGCAAATAGACCCCTGGAAAATAATAAAATAATAAAATAATTTATTTAATTATTTTATTAAATGGGTAAAATGACCATTTTACCCTTGGACATTAAATAAGTCAAACGATGCCCAAATAAAATAAATAAATAGTGTATTTTTACTATTTCGTGCATTTTGGACTCAATGGTGAAGTCCGATTTGGGAAATTAAGTCCCGAAAAATAAAGACAGCGCAAATGGTAAATGACTGTATTACCCCTATTGATACCTAAGGCCAAATAAGCATAAAAGATAGTCTATTTTAATTATGTCAGACATTCTGGACCTAATAGTGAGGTCCATTTTATGAACCGAGGTCCCAAAAAATTTAGCTATACAACATGTGAAATTACCAAAGTGCCCCTAATGCTATACGAAGTCCAAATGAAGTCCAAATTGGACGAAATTGATACTGATAGCAGCCCAAACACTCGTGAAACTGTACACATGATTAAATGACGAATCGGAGGCAGAATTTCACAAAACATAAAATGACCAAAATACCCCTAAGCATGGTAAGTGCAAAGTAGAGGTCGGATAAAGGCCAATCTGATCTAATAAATTGTCATAAGCATAATTAAAAATTGAGAGGCTGAATAAGACTCCGAAACAGTCAAAGTATAAAATGAGAAATGACCGATATGTCCCAATGATCAAAAGTAGATACGAAATGAAGTCCAAAAGACTTAAAAATTTATATATACGATATGTGGACTATTCTGAGGACCATGATAGGGTCCGGGGCAAGAATGAAAAATTACCATTTTGTTCTTAAGATTAAATAAGTGCTTAATTGATAACAATTGGAGTCCAAATGACTTAGATTACAATCCTGATAACTACTAAGCCTACTTAAGAAACTTAAGAGCATAAGTTGAAACCCAATAAGTGGGTGATAGGCCAATAGACCTAATTAGGCCATCTGATAGATTCATAAGAGGATGAATAAGACATGAATGGATGAATTCTGATCTGTCTATGATTAATGATGATTATTCAAGATATGCAAGGAGGTGCCTGACGTATTTGTAGATTATCAGAACATCTATGAATGGAGATAAGCATAAAAGTTTGTGAGTAACTTGGAACTTCTGACTTGGTGTATAAGTTATACTATCTAGATATTGTATCTTCAAACACTTGTACCGTTTCATATACTGTACTGTTTAAATGCATATACTTAAATGCATACCCTTTGTACTACATTACACATGACATGATTTTGTTCTATCCTGCTCTTCTATTATGTTCGGGTTTGTTCTGTTCTATTATATGGTCTGTTCTGATTCTGTTTTGTTATGTTGTGTCTTGCTCTTGGGCCCACTCCAGTTTTGAGCGGTATGGCATAAGTAGGCCAGAGTGGTACCCAGAGGGTAAAGGCTCCACGAGCGTTCGCTTATGGGCAACTAGGGAAGCTCGAATATACTTAATTATGTACCTAATTGGCATCATGTTCTGTTCTGTTATGTTCTGTTCCGCTCAATTCTATTCGGGTTCGTTCCGTTGATGATATGCCTATGTCTCTGATTGATATCTTGGCTTCATTATTGTTCTAGTTCTAATTTGTTGTGTTTTGTCCTGTTCTATTCTATTCTGTTCTGATCTGTTTGTTCTATTTAGTTCGGTTCTATTTTATTCTACTTAAACTGTATTTAAAGTGGATTTATGAAACTGTTGTTTCTGAAGTGACTAAACTATCCATGTCATTTATAAGCAAGAACTGGTTTTGAAACCCATGGCAGGGAACCTCTGTTACTCATTGGGCTTGTTAAAGCTCACCCTATTATCTTAACATTTTTCAGGATCTATCTCCGATGGATTCGAAGGCATAATGGGATTACACGGGTTGACATCCCAAGCAAGGATTTGATTAGCACTATTTGTGGAGACTTGGATTCTTGCAGACTTACTCAGGATATTCAGGTGAGTGTTATGATATGATTAAATTTACTGATATGCTATAGACGTATTGGGACATGGCTCACGATATTAGTACTCTAGAGATTATTTGGTGACTGATGACAGACGTGTTTTGATGTGTTTGGATGGGTTGCATTCCCGAATTGAAAAAGTTTTAAATTCCGCTGCTCTGACCCTACATTGGAATGCAATTCATCGAATAGTTCATATAACACCCCGACCCGATTTAATGATGATAAAGTCACTAATTATGAATTAGTGACCTTAAAAAGAATAATTAAGAAATTTAAATGGGTAAAAATCAAGATCGACTCCGGGGAAAATAAAATGCAACTATGATTTATAAAATCGGTACATGAATGAGAAATATTAAATTTAAAATCACAAAGTGGAAAATAATACAAAAAAAAAAAACCAACAGAAAAGAAATTAGGGAGGAAATAGCTAAAATAGAATTCTGCGACAGCCAAACAAAGCATAAGCCCCAAATAGGAAAAATGCCCAAAAGTGAGGCCAAGGGGATTTGAACCCTTGACCAAGTGGGCAAGACTTTAAGCACCCAAAAAGTTACCAAGTGGGCTACCAATAACTTTATGCCTAAATATACAACAAATTGTTTATAAGCCCAATTCAGCCAAGGCCACCTCCCAAACTGGCCAATGGCCATACATGCAACACCTCACAACTCCCTCAGCCTATATACCCTAGCCTCATGATTACGCCCAAAGAATAACGCGGATAGTTGTAGTGTAGCTTTGGGGTGTCGATTCCACAGGGAGACTAAATTAAAAGAATAATAAACAGAATTTTTGCAACTACAGAAGTATTAGACGGTTAACGAGAAAATAGAAATATAGAAAGTGATTTTGAATGCAATTAAAAATTAAACAAGCTGAATAACGGATGAAAATATTCAAATTTAACGAACAGTAGAGTTTCGGGAATCCCTTGCACATAACTAGGTATTTTAATTATTTTTAATTCACTGTTAACTCAATTGAGAATTTAAATTCCAAATATCTCAATCGGAAGATATAAAAATTATGAACCAAAATTAGACTGAAAATAACCCTTCGAAAAATCATTCATCATCTTTAAATCACTCAAATTATTATTCACATTGATAAAATACAATGACGACAATATACCCGACAAGCAATACTGCAGCAGAGAATTGAATCAATATAAATATTTAATTGTTCCAAAAATAATCAAAACATTAATCCATTCGATAGAAAAAGCATGACTGAATCTATAAACGGACTAAAACCTTTAATTATTCGGACAATAAAATCCAACAATAAATTTAGAATGATCAACGAAGAATTTAACAAATTAAAACCATGTACATGAATCAAAATAAATTAAAATAATCATATAGTGTACAAGTTCATCCCTAACCCCACTTAGAAATTTAGTTACCCATGTACAAGATGGATAACATAAACCTCACGAAGAAATACTGAACCATGGAATATCTGCAACTTCTTCTCTGTGCCAGCAGCCGCAGCTCTGCTCTTGTCGCCGAACTCACTCTTCCCCCAAGCTGCCGTCGCTTCTGTATATATAATTCCCCTGGTGAATATTTTTTTTCTGTCTTTAAATACTCCCACGCAATACCCTAAAGCCTCATGGCCCACAACAACTTTTCCTATTTCAACCGTCAAGCTCACAGCCCCAAACGCCAGCTCAGCACGTCCTGATTTGCGCCTTAGGCGCATGGTCCACACGGGGCAAGCGCACGTCAGCGCCTCACGAAGACCAGGCTTCCTTGTCAGCCGCAGCCTCCACACTTTCATTGCTTGCCTTTTCTTTCTTTCATCTCTTTTGCTTTTCTTCAGCTGGGACCCACAAATCAACACCCAATCAAACTGCCAAGCCACTTTCCAAGCCCAACAGCCGCACAAATCCAGCCCCTTGTTTATTTTTTTCTTTTTATTATTTTTTTCCATTGTCTTTTGTTTCTCGCGCACAGCCAGCAACGCTAACTTTTAGGCTCTGTTTTCTCTAAGATAACAACTGAATCTCGACTTAGACTCTTCACAGAAGTTGTAGTCCTGGATGAGTAGATAATTTTAGGCATAAATATCACCTGATTTGGATTTCGGAAGCTCAAGTTATAACCCCTTGAAGTTGGTTGGTTGGACAGGTTCGTGGCAGCTTTCCGGGCCTGATTTCGAAATAATATTTGGAGGCCCAAACGAACTCCGATTTTTGCAAACCATATCTTTCTGAAAAGCTCAAGACGTCTTCTAAAAACTTTATTAAGAACACTTTCTCATTATGAAATTCTAATGCCATCCAAATCTCAATTGAAACTCAATGGTCGAATCTGTCAAAAAGCCAAAAATTACACAATATACTCCATAGCTCTTCTTTGACCTCCAATGCTTCCCTCACTGTAAATAGAAGTTAAATTAAATAATATCAATTATATCCCAACATTTCTATTCACTTTCTAGCATTTTAATTAAATAATAGAGCATTTAGAGTGCACTTTTGCGCACTCATCACACCCCCCAACTTGCTCATTGCTAGTCCCTAGCAATTTCCATGGAAATATGGCAAAAGAGACCAAAGTTTATCCCACCCAGAAGGCTTCTAATCACACTTTTAAATTCGCAAATCAAGGCAATTTAAGGAATTCAAAAATCCTGTAACAATCAATCCACTTATAGCAATTCATAGAGAGTGTGTGTGTGTTCCAAACCGTATCCATCTAACCACAAGCCATGACACATGCAACATCAAGAACATCTCAAGCAAAAGGTTCAACTCCATATCTCACGGGTACAAAACTGTTTCATGTAGGGATTCTCTCTATGGAGTTGACAAGGGGTGTATACGCTCAATGAAAAATTAGGCAATTACGCACAAGTAACAAGCAAACATTGATCTTATGATAGGCGCACTAACCAATGAGACTTCCACCACTCTTTCCACAGGCTGACTCAGGATCAGAACGATCAATATAAAAGGGTTGTAACGTGGCTTGAGTTAAAGGCTATATGAAGAAAAGGGTAAAAAGGATTCAAAAACTTCCAAGTACATACTAAGAGAATTTCATTACGAACCATAGCAAACCAAAATTTTCACTCGATGTACCCTTCAACTTCTCAAATCTCTGAATAACAAAACATCTCCTTCTCATTCTTTCTCTTTTTTTTCTTTCATTTTTTTTTTCAATTTGTCATCATTTTTTTTTAGAAACTTTGATGCTCATTGACTTTGATGCTCACCCAACTTAACAATTTTGCACTTGTACTCTTTCTTTTTCTTTTTCTTCATTCTTCAATTCAACACAAAAGATAAGCAATGCAAATTCCACACCTAGTACACATTTGGAAGCAAAAAGGGTAGGAAAATCAATGTATAGGCTATACTCCAATGTGGAGAGGTATGGATGATGTGGGCACATGAAAAAGAACTGTATGTGTTTGTTGGCTCAAAGTTGGCTACTAAGGGTCTATGATGAGAAGGGTTAGCTTGAAAGGCTCAAACGTTAATCCTAAATTGACCTTCGTCATATCCCAAGTATATCCGCCATCATACCACCAACCATGTAATGATATTCTCAAAAGAAGTGCCCAATTCAACAGATCAATGAACGCTTATCACAATTTAAATTTGTAGACTCTCAATTCTCTCTAAAACACACATGAATACTTAAGCCAAAAGAGTTCTCTAGCTACATGTGTCAACCACCATCTCACCACAAAGTTTGGATAAGTGCATTAAAAGTTCTGTGAATGCCTCAGTAGAATGATTATGGTGGATTCTGTGAACTCACAAAAATAGCTATGAATGAGAATGAGTACTCATGTGAAAAAGATACACGTGTAATGCAAATTTTAAAAAAAATTTGACACATGAAAATATGTCACAACAATTTAAATACTGAATTTGCAACCACCACCCCCCAACTTAAATGAAACATTGTCCTCAATGTTTAAGCACTTAAAATTGAATATAGGGTACTAAAAAGGAAAGAATACACCTGATTGTGAGACGGGCAGCTCGCTAAGCACTAAAGATGGCAATCCGAACTATCAAAATAAAATTAACCTACAAAAATAAAACAAAGAAAACAGCAGCAAACAAAAAGAAAAATAACGAAAATAAAAGAAGACAAAAACAAAATAAAATAAATAAAATAAAAATACAAAATAAAACATACTTGCATGGCACGATCAAGGTGGATAGACCGGATCCTCATGTGGAATGTCTTCCACTTCAGGAACTTTCCTATCCATTAAAACTTTAAAATACTGGCCATTTACTTTAAACACTCGACTATCTTTAGGATCCTCTATTTCAATTACCCATGTTCACAAATATTCTTTACTATAAAGGGGCCTGTCCACCTAGACCTGAGTTTTCTTGTGTACTTATGGAGTCTAGAATCATATAAGAAAACTCGATCATTAGACTTAAATGTTTTTCTCAAAATATTGTTATCATGCAACGCTTTCATTCTAACTCGATCAGCAATGCTCCAACCTAGGGCTGACCTAGGCTTACTTAGGGTATGAAGTAATTTCTCACCTTGAGACTTAGACAATTCAGATGACATAATAATAGGAAAAGTATCACCTGGATCAAGGAAGGCATGTTTTGAACCCTTAGGCAAATGATTCAATTCAACTTTAGGTGCTTCCACACTTGAAGGAATTTGCTCTTCCTTTTTTGTAAGCAACTCTTCAAACTTCGGTTTCCATCCCCGTGCTTCATAATCTTGAGTTCTATCAAAAATAGCACAAACATCAACCACACCAGATGGATCAGAAATATAGTCAAACTCAGTATTAACAAGAAAATGCTCAGGGGGTTCAGAATCATGAGTTGCAGGAATTCCCTTATCCATGAGTGAGTTAACCATGCACGTCTGGCAGCTTTCATCCTCCTCTTCTGATTGTTTTGCAACATGAAATATATTCACCTCAAGAGTCATGTTCCCAAAAGACAGCTTCATGAGCCCATTCCTGCAATTGATAAGAGCATTAGCAGTGGCAAGGAACGGCCTACCTAAAATCAAAGGAATCTTAGAGGTAGAGTCAACAGCAGAGTTAGTGTCAAGGATTATGAAATCAACAGGATAATAAAATTTATCAACTTGAATTAAAACATCCTCTACCACACCCCGTGGTGCTCTAACTGAACGGTCAGCCAATTGTAATACCACAGAGGTTGGTTTGATCTCTCCCAACCCCATCTGCAAGTAGATAGAATAAGGCATTAGATTCACACTTGCTCCTAAATCAAGTAGAGCTTGTCCAAACTCATGATTTCCAATGCTGCATGCAATGGTTGGACAACCAGGATCCTTGTACTTGGGGGGAATCCTCTGCTCAATTAGAGCACTAACTTGCTCTGTTAGGAATGTTGTCTTCTTCACATGGTGCTTCCTCTTAACTGTACATAAGTCTTTAAGAACTTTTGCATAAGTAGGAATTTGTTTAATCACATGCAAAAGAGGAAGATTGATTTTTACCTGCCTGAGATTTTCTAACATTTCATTGTTAGGATCCAAAGTGCATTTGGTTGATTTTAAAGCCTGAGGGAATGGTACCTTAACATAGCTATTCATCACCTCTGGTTCCTTGGGCAGCTCAGCATTGCTATTATCTTGTTCCTTTTCCATATCCTCTGATTTGTCCATTGTTGGGATGTGTAAGGACTTACCACTTCGAGTGATAATGGCATTTGCATCCTTCAGATTCTCTTGTGCCATGTGTTGACCTTGGGGTGTGGACTGAGCTTGGGAAGGGAATCGGCCTCACTCATTCATACTCAAAGAGCTCATCAATTTAGATACTTGGCTCTTTATCTCCTTGTTCTCTTCGACAACCTGTGTAATCAAAGATTCAAATGTTTGGTTAGTCTTACCATGTGCTTCAATAAATGCCTGTAAAGTGTCTTCTAGAGAATTCCTAGAAGATGAAGATGCATGATATGGTGCAGGGTATGATCTAGGAGGTTGTGCAAGTGGTGGTGCAGGTGGCTGGTTTTCAGATTTTCAGCTAAAATTGGGGTGATTGCACCATCCTAGATTGTAAGTCTCAGAGTAGGGTATGAAAGGCTTTTTGTACATACCTAAGGTATTACACTGGTCCTCATACATCCCTCTCATCTCAGCTGATGTGGGACGCTCTTGGGCAAAGTGGTCTATTCCGCCACACACAGAACATGGTCTAAAAGAATCTGCATGATTAGCTAAGTGTGTTGGCTTTAAGTCTCTAGCCTTTAGCACCTCTAACTCCCTAGTGAGTGTCTCAATCTTAGCTTTCAAGTTATCATCCTCCCTAAGATGGTAAATTCTCTCACTCTGTTGGTTCCCTATGGGTCGTGACCTATTTGTACTCTCAATAGCACTAGGTCCTGTCCATGTGTGAGCTTTTTCAGCAAGCTCATTAAGATACTCTATGGCCTCATCAGGATCTTTTTGTAAGAACTCACCATTACACATCATCTCTACAAATTGGCACTCTCTAGGTGTAAGTCCCTCATAGAAATAACTCACTACACGCCAACTCTCATACCCATGGTGAGGGCACATACTCAATAACTCCTTAAATCTCTCCCAATACTGATACAAAGTCTCACTGTCCTTTTGTGCAAAGGTGAAAATTTGTCTTTTTAAAGCATTGATCTTATGATGGGGAAAGTATTTAGTGAAGAAAACCTGAGTCATTTCATTCCACGATCCAATTGACCGTGGTCTCAGTGAGTATAGCCAACTTTTAGCTCTATCCTTCAAAGAGAAATGAAAGAGCTTAAGTCTTACAATGTCTTGTGTTGTATTTTGATTATGGAAAGTCGCAACTACATCTTCAAACTCCCTAATGTGCATATATGGATTTTCATTTTCCAAACCAAGAAATGTAGGGAGTAACTGTATCACCCCCGTTTTAACATCAATTGGACGAGCATTGGGTGGAAACATGATGCATGATGGTGTGGCTGTGCGTATAGGGTGAAGGTAATCCTGAAGGGTCCTAGTGGGTTGATCCTCGTATTCACTTATATTTGCAGAATTGGAAGAATTATCAAACAAAGAATTAGAAAAACACGAAAAATTTGACTCTAAATCCGACTCTAACACAGGCCTACAAGCAAATCGGCCTAATGCGTCCCTATACATATTATGCATGCAAGATGACAATAATAAAATAAAATAAAAGGAATAAAATAAAATGAATAAATAAAAAATAAATAATAATAATAATAATAATAATAATAATAATAATAATAATAATAATAATAATAATAATAAAACAACTAAAAAGAAGGGAACGAAGTTACCGCCTTTATAAACTGCTGAAAAGAAAAACTATCTACTGATTCTTCTACCGTCTCCCCGGCAACGGCGCCAAAATTTGATTACGCCCAAAGAATAACGCGGTAGTTATAGTGTAGCTTTGGGGTGTCGATTCCACAGGGAGACTAAATTAAAAGAATAATAAACAGAATTTTTGCAACTACAGAAGTATTAGACGGTTAACGAGAAAATAGAAAAATAGAAATATAGAAAGTGATTTTAAATGCAATTAAAAATTAAACAAGCTGAATAACGGATGAAAATATTCAAATTTAACGAACAGTAGAGTTTCGGGAATCCCTTGCACATAACTGGTATTTTAATTATTTTTAATTCACTGTTAACTCAATTGAGAATTTAAATTCCAAATATCTCAATCGGAAGATATAAAAATTATGAACCAAAATTAGACTGAAAATAACCCATCGAAAAATCATTCATCATCTTTAAATCACTCAAATTATTATTCACATTGATAAAATACAATGACGACAATATACCCGACAAGCAATACTGCAACAGAGAATTGAATCAATATAAATATTTAATTGTTCCAAAAATAATCAAAACATTAATCCATTCGATAA
Source organism: Nyssa sinensis (assembly GCA_008638375.1). Lineage (NCBI taxonomy): Eukaryota > Viridiplantae > Streptophyta > Magnoliopsida > Cornales > Nyssaceae > Nyssa > Nyssa sinensis. The sequence goes on along the minus strand of CM018042.1, from coordinate 2,386,549 downwards.
AAAAAAGCATGACTGAATCTATAAACGGACTAAAATCTTTAATTATTCGGACAATAAAATTCAACAATAAATTTAGAATGATCAACGAAAAATTTAACAAATTAAAACCATGTACATGAATCAAAATAAATTAAAATAACCATATACTGTGCAAGTTCATCCCTAACTCCACTTAGAAATTTAGTTACCCATATACAAGATGAATAACATAAACCTCACGAAAAAATACTGAGCCATGGAATATCTGCGACTTCTTCTCTGTGCCAGCAGCCGCAGCTCTGCTCTTGTCGCCGAACTCACTCTTCCCCCAAGCTGCCGTCGCTTCTGTATATATAATTCCCCTGCTGAATATTTTTTTTCTGTCTTTAAATACTCCCACGCAATACCCTAAAGCCTCATGGCCCACAACAACTTTTCCTATTTCAACCGTCAAGCTCACAGCCCCAAACGCCAGCTCAGCACGTCCTGATTTGCGCCTTAGGCGCATGGTCCACACGGGGCAAGCGCACGTCAGCGCCTCACGAAGACCAGGCTTCCTTGTCAGCCGCAGCCTCCACACTTTCATTGCTTGCCTTTTCTTTCTTTCAACTCTTTTGCTTTTCTTCAGCTGGGACCCACAAATCAACACCCAATCAAACTGCCAAGCCACTTTCCAAGCCCAACAGCCGCACAAATCCAGCCCCTTGTTTATTTTTTTCTTTTTATTATTGTTTTCCATTGTCTTTTGTTTCTCGCGCACAGCCAGCAACGCTAACTTTTAGGCTCCGTTTTCTCTAAGATAACAACTGAATCTTGACTTAGACTCTTCACAGAAGTTGTAGTCCTGGATGAGTAGATAATTTTAGGCATAAATATCACCTGATTTGGATTTCGGAAGCTCAAGTTATAACCCCTTGAAGTTGGCTGGTTGGACAGGTTCGCGGCAGCTTTCCGGGCCTGATTTCGAAATAATATTTGGAGGCCCAAACGAACTCCGATTTTTGCAAACCATATCTTTCTGAAAAGCTCAAGACGTCTTCTAAAAACTTTATTAAGAACACTTTCTCATTATGAAATTCTAATGCCATCCAAATCTCAATTGAAACTCAATGGTCGAATCTGTCAAAAAGCCAAAAATTACACAATATACTCCATAGCTCTTCTTTGACCTCCAATGCTTCCCTCACTATAAATAGAAGTTAAATTAAATAATATCAATTATATCCCAACATTTCTATTCACTTTCTAGCATTTTAATTAAATAATAGAGCATTTAGAGTGCACTTTTGCGCACTCATCACCTCTACTTCAGCACACTTGATCACACCTCTACCAACCATTTTTCATGTAACCCAAAAGAGCTATTTTTAAATCAAATAAATAAAATATATAGTTATATATTAGTGTGGTGTGTGGACGTATGAAGTGAGAAATCAGAAAGTGAAGAGTGCAGGTCTGAAATCTAGAGAGAGAGTGAGCAATAGAGAGAGAGAGAGAGAGAGAGAGAGACATTATGTGCATGCTTGTGTGAGAGGGTGTGTAACCATTGGAGGTGCAAAGGGAGAAGGGGTTGGGGAGTGTACGAGCAAGACAGGGCCATTCCACTGAGGCCTCACCTTGAGCCACGAGTAGAGAGAAGGACTACTGTGCAAAAGGTATAAACACCAAGCTTAAGAAATTTTCCTTTCAAATTTCCTCCACTGTTTCAGCATTATTTTGGAATTTAATTGCATGCATGTATTATATTAACACTAAGGGACGATTTTTAAGCAGTTTGGGAAGGTTTAGGAAGCTCAAAATGCATGACCCATTAGAGACCGCCATTGATAGACCTCTAATAGTGTTAGTTTGAAACGACCATCATGAAACTTATTTTTGATGCTCAGGACCTCAAACAGACCTCATAAGCATGCAAAAATGCCTAAGTCGCGACCTAGGAGACCCAAGGAAGCCCCAAAAATTTTGAGTTGCAAGTTTGGGTTTTAAAACCCAACCTCGCAAATCTCACTGTAAACCTGATTTTTGGAATGAGGACTGAACCCCCCGTGACATGACAATCACTTTGAGCCAAACCTCACAAGTTTTGGGCCAAAAGCAAGCATTTACGAACCAGTTGCAGGTTTCACTATCAAACCTTGAACCAAACGTTTATGTCACATCCCGAACCCCACCCTACACGGATGTCGAGGACGTGATGCCAGTCAGTCGCCACGCGACCAACCGAAGGCAATTTCTGAACTTTCCAGTGAATTGCACTCCGACTGTAGGGTCAGATGCAGCGGAATTTAAAACTTTTTTTTTTGTCCAGGGAATGCAACTCATGTATCCACCATAGGATATGTATCACACAGAGCAAGTCTAAAATCCAACAGCTAACAATTCTAACCTCAGAGCATATCTATAATCCGACATATAACAACAGAGCAGAACTATAATCTCTAGAGTACCATCTAAATCCATGAGCCATACTATATTCAGTACATATCAGTCAAGTCAGTCGTAGTACATCACTCACCTGATTAAACAGATTCAATCCTCAGTAATCCAGTCTCCACAAATCAGTGCCATTAGATCCAACATATATCATTCCTGAAAAATATTAGGGAATGGGGTGAGCTTCGAAAAGCCCAATGAGTAACACAGGTTCCCTGTCAAGGGTTTCAAAACCATTTCTTGTTTACAAAGCACAAGGGTAGTACAGTTGTTTCTGAAATAGCAGTTTTATAAATCTACTTTAAATGCAGTTTTAGTAGAATAAAGCAGAACTGAACTAAACGGAACAACAAATCAGAATAGACGGAACAGTGCATGATGCCAATATCAATGAGAGTATAGGCAATTAATTCAATTATCAGAACAGATCAGTACTGGGCGGAACATAACAGGGCATAACAATAGTATATCAGTTAGGCGCGTAATCAAGCCTACTTATGCCAGACCGCTCATAATCAGAATGGTACCCAGAGTCAGACACATCATAGCAGAACAAAATCAGATAGACCATAAAATGGAACAAGACAGACCGAACAAAATAATAGTAGGACGGGACAAAATCATGCCGCGTACAATACATTATAAAAGTTTGCATTTAAAACATGCATTCAGACAGTTTATCTTTTAAAACCGTACAGTGCATCAAAATACAGTATCTATGCAGTAACTTATATACCAAGTCAAGAATTCAGACAGATCATAACGGAACTGGACCATATATCAATCAAGACAAACAAATGATTAACGGACGGTACATAACGGGGATCAGACGGAACAAAACACTAGTTCAAGTCACAGGCGTAATCAAGGACAGAGGCATAACGGGACGGATCATAACGGAACAAAGCAGAGCAATACATCAATCAGAACAAGACATATTGAAACCGAACATGGCGGATCAAAACGGTACAATATCAATCAGGACGAGTCATATCGGAACTGAACATGACGGAACAAAACGAAACAATATCAATCAGGACAAGTCATATCGGAACTGAACATGACGGAAACAAACGAAACAATATCAATCAGGACAGTCATATCGGAACTGAACATGACGGAACAAAATGAAACGATATCAATCAGGACAAGTCATATCGGAACTGAACATGACGAAACAAAACGAAACAATATCAATCAGGACAAGTCATATCGGAACTGAATATGACGGAACAAAATGAAACGATATCAATCAGGACAAGTCATATCGGAACTGAATATGACGGAACAAAATGAAACGATATCAATCAGAACAAGACATATCGGAATTGAACAGGACGGAACAAAACGAAACAATATCAATCAGAACAAGACATATCGGAACTGAACATGTCGGAACAAAACGGAACAATACATCTATCAGAACAAGACATATCGGAATTGAACAGGACGGAACAAAACGAAACAATATCAATCAGAACAAGACATATCGGAATTGAACATGACGGAACAAAACGAAACAATATCAATCAGGACAAGTCATATCGGAACTGAATATGACGGAACAAAACGAAACAATATCAATCAGGACAAGTCATATCGGAACTGAACATGACGGAACAAAACGAAACAATATCAATCAGGACAAGTCATATCGGAACTGAACATGACGGAAACAAACGAAACAATATCAATCAGGACAAGTCATATCGGAACTGAACATGACGGAACAAAACGAAACAATATCAATCAGGACAAGTCATATCGGAACTGAACATGTCGGAACAAAACGGAACAATACATCTATCAGAACAAGACATATCGGAATTGAACAGGACGGAACAAACTGGTACAATATCAATCAGAACAAGACATATCGGAATTGAACATGACGGAACAAAACGAAACAATATCAATCAGGACAAGTCATATCGGAACTGAATATGACGGAACAAAACGAAACAATATCAATCAGGACAAGTCATATCGGAACTGAACATGACGGAACAAAACGAAACAATATCAATCAGGACAAGTCATATCGGAACTGAACATGACGGAAACAAACGAAACAATATCAATCAGGACAAGTCATATCGGAACTGAACATGACGGAACAAAACGAAACAATATCAATCAGGACAAGTCATATCGGAACTGAACATGTCGGAACAAAACGGAACAATACATCTATCAGAACAAGACATATCGGAATTGAACAGGACGGAACAAACTGGTACAATATCAATCAGGACAAGGCATATGCTACTTTAAATATATGTTTTTCTTTTAAACAGTATAACGTTCAAAACAGTACAGTGCTTCAAAGTACAGTATCTAGACAGAACTTATACACCAATTCAGGAGTCAGGTTTACTCACAAGACGCAACAGTACAGAATAAAACCATGACAGACCATACAACAGAACAAGACAGACCCGAACTGAACAGGAGAACAGGACAGTACAAAATCAGGTTACGTGTAATGCAGTATGAAAAGTATGCATTCAGACAGTACAGTATACAAAACAGTACAGTAAATCAAAATACAGTAACTAGACGGTGTACTTATACACCAAGTCAGAAGTTCCAGGTTACTCACTAACTGTTACGGTTATCTCCTTGCGCAAACAATCCGATAACCTCCAGATACGTCAGGCATCTCCATGTATATCCTGAACAATAATCATCAATCATATACAGATCAGAACTCATCCATTCAGGTCTCATTTGTCATCTTAGGTATCTATCGGTTTACCTAAGATAGCCTAGTAGCCTATCGCCCTCTCATCGGGTTTCATCCGGGGCTATTTTATTCTTAAATTAGGCTCAGTAGTCATCAGGATTATAACCCAAGTCATTTAGACTTCAATCATTATCAGTCAGTTACTTCTTCAGCCTTAGGGGCAAAACGGTCATTTTATCACTCTTGCCCCGGGCCCTGTCAAGGCCCTCCGAATAGTCTTTATATCTTAAATATAAAGTTCTACGTCTTTTAGACTCCAATCGGTATCAGTTAGGTTCTTGTTTTAACCATAGGGGCAAAATGGTAATTTTGTCATCCTTGCCCCGGACCCAGTCGTGGTTCTTAGAATATCCCATATATCGTATACATGAAGTTGTAAGTCTTTTAGGCTTGAATCGCTATCAGTTAAGGGCTTACTTAGCCTTAGGGGCAAAATGGTAATTTGTCATTCTTACCCCGGACCCTGTCGTGGTCCTCAGAATGTCCCATATATCTCATATGTAAATTCTTAAGTCCTTTGGACTTCGTTTGGTATCTGCTTTTGATCATCGGGACACATCGGTCATTTCTCGTTTTACGCGTTGACTGTCTCGGAGTCTTATTTATCCCTATGATAATTTATCAGATCAGTTTGACCTTTATTTGACCTCTACTTTGCACTTCATGTGCTCAGGGGTATTTTGGTCATTTTACGCTTCGTAAGATTCTGATCCCGGTTCGTCATTTATTCAGGTATACAGTCTCACCAGTATTCGGGTTTCTATAGGTATCAGTTTCGTCCCAATCGGACTTCATTTGGGCTTCGTACAGTATCAGGGGTAATTTGGTAATTTTACGTGTCATATTTTTCGGCACGTCAGTTCATAAAATGGACCTCACCATTGGGTCCAGAGTGTTCGACATAATTAAGTTGGACTATCTGTTATGTTCATTTGACCCTGGGAAGCATCAAGGGCAGTATGGTCATTTACACTTTATGTGTCTGTATTTTTCGGGACTTCAGTTCGTTAAACGGACCTCACCGTTGAGTTCAGAACGCCCGACATAGTCAAAATAGACTGTCTTTTATTTTTATTTGGGTTCGGGTACTATCAGGGGCAGTACAGTAATTTACACCTACGTGTCTGTATTTTTCGGTACATAATTTCCCAATTTGGACTGTACCATTGAGTCCAGAATGCTTGAAATAGTGAAAATACACTATTTATTTAATTTATTTGGACTCCGTTTGACATATTTAATGTCCAGGGGTAAAATCGTAATTTTACCTATTTAATAAAATAATTAAATAATTATTTTATTATTTAATTAATTTGGCAAGGGCTTAATTGAACAGTTTCTCAGAAATTTGGGCCACTGTATAATTCTTTAAAACAGTTGGGGACAAATCCGTCATTTTCAGAAAGTTTCAAGGTCAGAATGCAATTACATAAAATTGGGGTTCAAACCATAGGGTTCTAGGGTTCAGTTGGCTGAACCGGTCCAATACACTGTGAACCAACCGGTTCACTAACCCTTCAGAAAACCGGAATATAATAACCAGTCTCATTCCCAATTGGCCCCTTATCCACGTTTTGGTTATCTCCAAATCTGATTTTAATTTATTATCACCGCACCCAAACAGGCCGAATTTAATTTAAAAACCCATTCAGTTTCCCCCAAAACGCCACCGTTCCACTAATGCGGTGGCTTAGCCGTAGGTGGACACGTGTCTGTGTTGACACGTCTGGGCTTAGGCGAGTTGGACGAGTCGACTCGTCAACTCGTCGTCTTCTTCATCAAATAACCCACTGTTGCCCTAAATTCCAGTTTTCCATTGTTCTCTATTTCGTGAAGTTTCGGTTACAGTTTTCAATATGTTTTGATTCCAAAACATTCCTGGATGTCATGCCAACATTTTGGCATCAGTTTTATGGATCGAATCCACGCATGGAGCTCGGTCCACTCCGTTATCGTGCAGACCTGCAACTCGGTCGTGCACCTTCGTTTCTCAACCAAATCGCACACGGTTTGGTTCGTCGTGACCGTGTGTTCATGGGGATCAATATCCCATTTATAAATTTCAGTTTTAGGGCCTATTCCAGATTTTGGATTCCATGGCCGAGACCTATAGGTTCGGTTTTGAGGGTCTTCTCATGCGATTTTGGATCGCGGTTTAGTGTATTTGGGACCCTCTCAGTGTCTAGATCATTTCTAGACCATCAAAACTTCGTTTTTGGGAGGTCGAATCAGACCCAGTTTTGGAGGTGTCATCCATGGCGGTTTGGTCACGGTTTGGGTTTCTAGGCCTATCCGAACCTCCCAGTTAACTCATATTAGTTCCTAGACCTCACAGTAGTTCGTACATACAGTTTATATGGCCTCAAATGACTGAAAACAGTAAGAAAAAGAAGAGGAAATTTTCTAGGTTTTCATGGCATTTACCTTGGTCGACCACGGCTCCCTCATTCATGGCTCAGTATGGGGTCCTCGATGGTGCCTCAGTTCGGTCATGCATCTCAGTCCTCTATTCCCTTCTTTTGCTTCTTCATGGAACACCCTCATGCATAGACCATGGATATACACATCACCCTCACAATGGTTTCTCACATGGGTTCTCTCTCCCTCAACAGATCAGTCCCCCCAACAGTTTTTGATTTCTGAATATTTAGTTCACACACTTGTTGTTGTAGAGATCCCCAATTCATGTGTATATTAGTGTACACTCATACACATTCATAATCATACATGTAGGGTCTAGGTCTAATTGTAGACACTTGAGATGTGATGATGAGGCTGAAGTGTAGGGGTTTAGGTCATGATGGAGGTTTTGCATGTAACCTCATTGGTCAGTTTGGGAGGTGGCCCCACCAGAATTCTGGTTTATATACCTTTCATTGTATATTTGTACACAAAGACAGTAGTAGCCCAGTTGGTAATTTTTGGTTGAGGTTTCTTTCTACTCAAAGGTCAAGGGTTCAATTCCCTTGGCCTCCCATTTGGCCATTTTTTCCATATTTTCGGTTAAGGCCACGTTTGGTTGCGCAGAAATTCAGTTTCAGTATTTCCTTCTTAACTTTCATTCCGTAACTCCTTTTTCGACACGGTTTGTTCCGGGAGTTTCATATTTCAGTTATCTTCAGTGTCAGAGGTTCCGTGTCATTTATTAAACATTCGGGATTTTTCGGGTTAGCTAATTCGGGTTCCGTTGGTGTTAAAACGGCATTATTTTATCGATTTAAATCAGTAATTTGGGTTCGGGTAAAGTACCCTTCCCTCCAGACATTTTCTTTATTTAATCGGTCTATGGCGACCGTCGGGATTTTGATTAATTCCCTAAATCATTCTGTAAGTCGGTATTAACTAATAATAATTAATTAATTATCAATTTCACGGGGTCGGGGTGTTACAGTTTAAGCTAAAACCAATACTCCCAATGGATGCCAAACCGATCCTTAGACTCCCAGAAACGAGTTGAAACCAAGAACAGAGGGAATCAGTACTTGAAAACTCACGAAATTAAAGAGATGTGAAATCAGAAATTAGGGTAATAGTGCCTTGTGCGATGAAGAAGACGACGAGTTGACCGAGCCGACTTGCCCAACTCAATCAAACCTACCGTGTCGACTCAGACACATGTCCACTCACGGGCGTGCCACTACATTAGTGGAACGGCGTCGTTCGAAGTCATTCTGTTTTAAAATAAGAATTCCAGCTGTTTGGACACAGAGATAATAAATTGAAATTTGAGAAAGGTTTGCCCAAACCGTGGATAAGGGGATTAAGGGGGTTATTGCATTCCGATTTTTTCGAAGAACCTAAACCGGCTGGTTCACGAGGGTTCTGGTCCGGTCTAGGGTTTAGGTGGTTAAACCCACTGGTTCACTGTTTAAAAATTAAAAGAAAAATCGAAACTTTTGTAAATTATATTTTGACCCCAATTTTTTTGCAAAATTATATTCTGGCCCAATCCGTGGGATTTTTATGCAATCACACCTCTGAAAAAATAAATTATTAAATTATTTTATTTATTGAGTGAAATTACTATTTTGCCCTTGGACACTAAATGATTCAAACGAAGTCCAAATTAAATAAATAAATAGTATATTTTTACTATTTCGGGCATTCTGGACTCAACGGTGGAGTCTGATTTGGGAAATTAAGTCCCGAAAAATAAAGACACGCAAACGGTAAATGATTGTATTGCCCCTAATGATACCTAGGGCCAAATAAAAATAAAAGATAGTCCATATTAATTATGTTGGGCACTCCGGACTCAACGGTAGAGTCCGTACTAGCAAACGAAGTACTGAAAAACGTGAAACGTAAAATGACCAAAATACCCCTGATGTACCCAAAGCCAAATAAAAAGCCGAGAATGTCTAAATTGACTTTCTTCGATGTTCTGAATCCAACGGTAAGGTCCAAAATACCAAAATATGTACTGAGAAATAAGTCACATGAAAAATAAAAATTTATTAAATCACCACAAGTAGACTGGTAAGACCAATCCTAGGAAATTAGGATACGTTAGGTCTAAGATTGAATGAAGAGCATCAATTAGAGATGATTTGAAGTAAATGAGGAATTAATTGAAGTCTTGATGAATTTTATTTTTAGGAATTTCAAAAAGAAAGGAAAAGTCCACCAGTAGTGCTGACCTAGGAGAACAAGGCGAGTAATCCTGTACTTTGAAGTGGAGGTTTTTAATCTCCATGGATTCAGAAGAAATTTGAAGTTCAAATATTCTGAAGTGTTTTTATGAAAATATCTGCAATACCTCTAAATTTAAATCCTCGTATTTATATGCTTTATATTTCAAATGTACTATCGTTTTATTTATAAATTCTAACATGGCATGCAAAATTCACTTCTTGATATTGTTGACAGTTAGTACGTTTATTTTTTGCATGTCCATGTAAATGTAAATTTTATTAAATGTCTCTTGAATTAAATTCTTTTATTCCATCTATGCTATAATAAACCCTTGTCCATCGTGATTTAAATTCTTGAAGCTCATGTGTTAAATGTTTCAAGTATGGTCCTCCAAGTATTTAAAAACTCTGTTAAACTGTCCATGTTTTAAATACTCATGAAAATTCACCCTTTTTATTGAAGTCATATTTTTTAACTAATGAAAAACATATATTTGAAAAAGTCATGTTTTTAAATGCTCATAAAAAGCATTTCTTGAAGAAGCCATGTTTTAAATTCTCATAAAAAGCATTTATTGAAGAAGCCATGTTTTAAATGCTCACAAAAATCATTTCTTGAAGAAGCCACGTTTTAAATGCTTACAAAAAGCATTTCTTGAACAAACTATGTTTTTGCAAGATAATGATGCATAAGCATAAAAAATTATTGAGCTCCCGTCGGGTTCTCAATTTCACAGATGCTTCGTAGAAGGTTTATCCCCTAGGCATAAGATCTCTCAAAAGTAAAATTAGGGTCTGGTTCGAAACGGATCATTGAGTTAAAAAGTGAAAAGATGAAAAGGTTTTCAGAAATGGTAACAGGTTTTAAACCCCCATTATCTGAAACGGGTTTTTATATAACCCTTCGAAGTTTTGAAGAATAAGAAATTTACATCCTTTTATTTTCATGGAAAGGATTTCAAATTATTTCATTGGTCTTCAAATGGCCACTTTACACATGTTTATAAATTTTGTTGCATATTAAATGCTTTATTGAATGCTTAAAAATGCATCATGCTACGTGATTTGAAGATTCTTGTATTCTGTGATTATTGAAGTACGTGCCTAGCTTGAATGCCTTGTATGCTTCACGCTATCCTTTTTGAAGAATTCAGTTTTCTGTATCTGAAGTATTATACAATTGGTAGTGTATGTTTATATGAACCTTCTCTTATAACTAACCCACTACCAATTGAAACCCATGACAAAGTATTGGAATTACTCACTGGGCTTTTCGAAGCTCACCCCATTCCCTAACATTTTTCAGGTGATGATGATGGATGGGAGCCTTGCCCAATTGGAGGTTTGGAGATTGGCAACTCCATTTGATTAGGAAGTTTGGAAGTACTAGGACCCGTAGCTGGTAAAATTTTGATGTAGTAAATTTTGGACAAATATGTACTTAAGCCCGAAAGGCAATGGATATATATCATGTATAACTTTAAATTTTTAGTGTGCTCTGAATGTATATTATTTGTTTACCGCTCTGAAGAACAAGAAGAAGCGACGGTACCGAGCGGGCATGCGAAAAGAAAATTTTTTCACACTTCCGCAATTTTCCAGTCTTGGCCGTTTCGCACAGCCGTTCGGCATCGTTGCTCACGTGAAGCCTCGCCCGACGGCCCTCAGGTCGAAGGGTGGCAGTCGCAATTCGGGATCCACAGATGTCGGGTTTCTGGGTCGTGACAGTTCAGAAGGTTGCCTTTGGTTGGTCGCATTGTCGGTAGAGAAACCGACAAGGCGGCTAACTAGCATCACGTCCTCGGGATCCGCGTAGGGTGGGTTTCGGGATGTGACATAGAGCACGTCGTATCCTTGGAGTGTACCCTAACCACTGGTCCAAGGATATCACTTTCGAGTGGATACCTCGCGATCGTTGTCTAGGCACTACCTTGGGCTAGCACCGACAATGTTAGGACTATTTGTGTTCCCTCGGCGTTGCTCATTTTGGAGACCTCGGAGTGGATTCAATTGGGGGGAGCCCCTCGGAATTTATGGCGATTTGTTTTAACCTCGGCAACTTGTTCGGCGGTGATTTCATTAGTTTCCTCTTTCTGCTTGGTGACCTTGGCAAGCCTACTCTCCTCGGAACTAGTCTTACAAAGTGTAAAGGATAGTCCTTTCTTTTGTTTCCTTTTTTTACATAGGTTGCACCCCCCTTGGCCACCCTTTATATATAGCCATTACTTATCCAAAAAAAAAAAAAAAGGGGGGCAAGAAGAGAACGAACTTGAGGAAACCTCCATAGGTTGAGCATATAACTATTTAACAAATTCAATTCTCACTATCAAGTTAAAGGTTGAGTTCCTACCTGTCAAAAATTAAAAACTTAAAGGTTGAGTTCCAATATATATTAAACATCATAAATAGCATTACTACCCTAACTTTCTAAGTACATAATTTTTTTGAGAAATCAACAAACCCTCGACTCCTTACAACTTGGGATCAGCATGAAACCCATTTCACTATCTTCCAATAAGGATTTAAAAGGCAAAATTTTAGGGATTTTGGTTTTGAAGTCTTTAGTTCTTTACAACTGTTCAATCCGGGGGGCTGGTCCAGCCGTTCTCAACGATTGCTCAATCAAATGCATTGCTTAAAGGTTCATTATGATTATTTTCAGTGTAATTATCTGTGACAACGTCAGAAAGAAAAAATGACGCAGTCCAACAACGTCTATCTTCAGTTCTCAACTAGGAAATTTTAGGGTAGGGGCATGTTTGGGGATTCTATTTTTATTGTTGGTCAAGAGTAAAAATTATAATGTATAATCGTAGAAAATTCATTGACAGGGATGATTTGAAAACTGGCTAAGTTCCAATTTCTTGGCAACTCAAACAGAATGAACCATTTTTCAGAGTTTCTTGAGGCTCTTAACATTTCTCACAGTATGTAACGAGTGAAAAAACCAAAAACAAAACAAAAAAACAAAAGGTCCAAGAATGCTTTGCCATCTGCAATTGTACAAGATACCAATTCAAAGATTTGATGGACTATAAATTTAATCAATGATAGCATTCTGTAAAAGATTCTTATTTTTTGTTATACGAGAACAAAAATTATAAAAAAGAAAATAGTAAATGACTCACAATGATAAGAGAAATTAAATACAAAAACAGTAACCTCAGCACCTTTATATAGTGAACTTAGCAATGGACGCTATCTAAATCAAGTTGCAGGAATCACCAATAATCACTGCAAGAACATATGCCTGATTTGAAGTGATGGAATCTGCTGGAATCTCTCACAACAATTTCACGTCCTGTAATGACGGATACATGTTTTGCAAAATCATGGCAATCTTTGCAAGCCCGGAGATTCTTGAAGACCAAAATAGGGGCACTGCTTCTTGTAGAAATAAGCCCAAATGCAATTGCAAGCCTCTCGCTATGGTCAAGAAGCTGTTTCTTTCGCTCCAGCAAACTGTATGATACATCATCTTCAGTTAGAAATGGATTTTTGTTGTTAATTATAGGAAATTTGAACTCTTTCAACTTTGAGTATATCTCCTCTGTTTGTGGATGGTGTCTATCACCGACAATAAAACGGTGCACTTTTCCCGTCACAGTAATCCAGCTGCAACTAACCTCCTTTCTTAAATCTCTTTCGGCCATCATCTTTCTAACATTAGCTGCTGCTTCCCATTTACCAGATGAAGCATACAAGTTGAACATGAGAATATAAGCAGCAGTGTCTTCTGGGTCCAGTTGAAGGAGTTTTTCAGCTGCAATTTTTCCAAGCTTGAAATTCTGATGGATTGAGCACCCACCCAATAAACTTTTCCAACTCATTGAATCAGGTTCAAATGGCATAGTTTTTATCAATTCAAGTGCCTCCTCTAATAGACCAGCCCGAGAGTATATATCAATCATACAATCATAGTGATCAATAGTTGGTTCCAAGCCACACTCACTACTCATGGATTCCAGATATTTCTTGGCTTCTGTGATCAGACCACAATGGCTACAAGCAGTAAAAATTGCAATAAATGTAATTGCATTTGGCCTCACACCAAAAACCCGCATCCTCCTAAAAAGGAAAAGAGCTTCAGAAGCCCTACCATGATAAGCACAACCAGAAATTATAGCAGTCCAGGCTACAGCATCTGGATTATCTATCAATTCGAAAACTCGAAAGGCATAATCTAATCTGCCGCATTTTGAATACATAGTAATCATGGCACTCTCTCCATATTGGTATGAAACTAGACCTCTTTTTATTGCATCTCCGTGAGTTTGTGTTCCCAAATTCAAATCTGCAAGCACAGAGCATGCTTGGAAAATACTAGTGTATATGAATGAATTTAAAGTCACACCTTTGTTCCTTAGAGAAGTAAAAATTTTAAAAGATTCTTCAAATTTACCAATTTGAGAATAGCCCGAGATTATAGCACTCCATGAAACATCATTTGGTTCTTTTATCCTTCCAAACACTAGACGAGCGGATTCCATATTTCCACATTTGACATAAAAGTCGACAAGAGGAGTACCCACAGTAACCTTGGATTCTAACCCAAGTTTCACAATATGACCATGAATCTGTCTCCCGCTTTCCACATCCTCCAACCTTGCGCATGCCTTGAGGATGATCGAGAATACAAACTCATCCAATTGGGTACCTTCCTTTACCATTCTAGCAAACATAAGCAGAGCATGTTCTTGCCTTTCAGCTTGAATGTACCCCACCATCAATCCAGTCCAACTTACAGCATTTTTTTCGGCCATATGATAAAAAACTAGTTCAGCACTCTCTAAACACCCGCACTTCACATACATGTTAGAGATTGTCGTGTCAATCGAAACATGGGGAGTCAACCCAGATTTGACCACCTGAGAATGTATCTGTTTACCTAGATCTAAATATGAAGGATCAATTAAATGCCTCAAGAGGGCACTATAGATTGACCTTGTTGGTCTAATTTCCAAAGCCTGCATATGGGAAAACAACCCGCAAGCTTTGTCCAGCAGTCCTTCTTGTGCATAAGCAGAAATAATTATAACCCAGGAAACCAAACTCTTTTCAGACATTTCATCAAACAAATTATGCGCATCTATGAAGCTCCCACAGTCACAATACATTTGAAGAACATGATTCTCAAGAGACTGAGATGGATTTTTCAGCGTTCTTTGCAATTGATTATGAATCAACCTTCCGTCCGACAAAAGCCTTAATTTTCCGCATGTTTCAAGTAAGCGTTTATACGAGTGGGGATCAACCGAAACACCGGCCTCCTCCATTTCTTCGAGAAAATCATGAGCCTCCTTGAGCTTGCCTTGTTTCGATAGAGAAACTAAGTGTACATTTTCGAGGCGACCTTGTTGGATTTGGGGGGTTGTGATTGAAGAAGGATTGCATTTTAGGGATACCCATAGAGGAATTTGAGTAAAATTAGTAGTCTGTATAGCTGAAATCTTATCAGGAGGTAATACCTGTGGGGTACTTGAAGTAGTAGTGGAAGACCAGCTATTGATTGAGAACATCCGACTGTTCTAATTTGAAATTAAAATCAAAGAAATTCGCAATCTCAGCAAGAGACAATCGGGGGAGACTGTAGGGATTAGATTCAAGGAGAGCAGTAAAACAGAATTGGCGATCCGAAATTTCCCAGAGATTTTGAGCCGATTTGGATCAAAATTTTCCGCACTCTTCGAACTTGCAGCATCAAGAAGTACTCGGGAAAAAAAAAAAAAAAGAGGGAAAGAAGAGAGCTTAGTTCGTATAATAATTAAGGAGAAGAGAGGGAGACAAAACAGGGAGGGAGAGATCAACAGTCAACACTTGTGGTTCGTTTGGGAGTTTCGGAGAAGAAAAGAAAAGATAACTTTAAAATAGAAGAGAAGATAAAAGAAGATATAAGAAAGAAAAAAAACACAGTTTTCGTTTTTATATTATTTGAAAGTTGAAAAGAAAATAATCATTTTTTATTTCAATAATTATTAAAATATATATATGATATATCACAAATAGACACACCAATCACCTTGAGACATGTGTGTTTACAGAATCGATAAACTCGGTTATACAAAGCAGGCGCGGTCTCCAGGGCATTCTCATACACATATTCTACAGAACTGATAAACTCGATCATACAGAGCAGGCGCGGCCTCCAGGGCGTTCCTATACGCATATCCTCCAGACCTTATGCTCTGGGCAATATTCACTCAGTATTCCGTATGGTTCTGACCTTATCGTTTCCTTAACAACTGCCGAAGCATGGAATAAGGAAATAGTCTTCAACAAAAAAACTACTATCTATGATTATCTCTATCTACGGTGCAATGTTCCACAAGGTAATTGCAATCTCCGATGATCAAATCTCTATATTTACGGCTCCGAATCCTAATCAACTTAGGAAGGCCACAGTTTATAAATTAAACCCTACAGGTACGCTTTATTCTCATGCTCATTCTTTGGCTTTCAATACAATCTTTTAATTCAGTTTACTTACTTAAGCATCGGAGCGGCTACCGCCGGAGCCAATCTAGTGGTCCTCTGATCCCCTTTTTGAGTGTTCTACAGGTCGCAGAGCCCAGATTTCTTGCGAGTCGAAAAGTGCAGCATCAGTTTGGCGCCATCTGTGGGAACCGACTAATCTCTAAGTGCTCTATTCACAAACTAATCTTTTTCCTCACCGGAAAACCATGGCCCCAAATCTCCGACCGAGACAGAACGCTCAAAACCCACAAAGCTCTCAACGTCGGCCGCCTGTTCCACGAGCAAGAGGGCCGACGGTTGATCCCATGCGACAAGAGATTGAATCAATCAAACGACACAACGAACTGGTACAGGAACAACTACTTGCCATATCTAGAACTCTGGCAATGCTCACACAGAATCAAGGGACGAGTCCTCCTAACCCGCTGGTCAATGTTGCTGAAAGAACGCAACCCCATATAACCACTGAGAATGAAGAGCCCCATGAGCAGGCTCCAAATAACCAGTCTGGGCACCCCTGGGGTGTTGCCCACGTTGGCAGGGATCCACAGCCGTCAGCAACCCCAGGCTGGGGAACATCAGCCTTCATCCCTGACGTCCACTACCGAAGCACTACTAGAGCCCCGACTCCGGGGGCTTCGGGATCACATCCGGCACCGCAAGAGCCTCATCCCCAAGCAGCACCAATCCCGCCAGCTCGGAACCCTCCTCTATCCGAGGGACGTGCTCAGCCCGACTACCCTAAAGCCGAGGCTGTGAGGCAAGGTTCACAAGAGGTCCGGTTTAGAGACCCACGGAGGGTCGAAGAAATTGCCGAATCTATGGACCGAACAATAGCTTTGAGAGGTGCCCAGAACCCTCCAGAGCAAGACGAGTTGGCCAAGCTGCTCGGAAGACTTGCCACCCCATTTACTCCTGCCATCATGTCAGAGGAAAGGCCCAGGAAGTTCATGGTGCCAAAATTCACCCTGTACAATGGGACTGGAGACCCAGGAGATCATCTCTCGCACTACAAGCATACAATGGCCCGAACTTTCATTACCAGCTTGAAGGGAACTGCTCTGAAATGGTTCCACCACCTCCTTCCGAACTCAATTACCGGCTTCTATGAGCTCGATAGGTAATTCCTGGACAGATTTATAACCAGCAGAAGACTCAGAAGGGGACCAGAATTCCTGTTAAATGTCAAGCAGACTAAGGAGGAGTCCCTCAGAGCCTACATTGCGCGCTTTAATGCCGAACTCACAAAGATCACCGACTGCAGCCCAAGATTCCTTGTAGCTGCTTTAACTGCTGGACTTGCTCACGGTGGCTTCAGAGATTCCTTTGACCAAAAGCCCTCCTGGCGACATGGCGGCATTAATGGACCGGGCCAGGAAGTACATCAACTTGGAAGAAGCCAATCGCACATTCCAGAAGGGCAAAGAACAGAACTAGAGGGATAATCCGAAGAGGGAGGATCATAAGAAGGAGGACCACAGAAAAGACCCTAGCAAGAAGAGAGCTAGGAGTCCAGAAAAGAGAACGGCACCCAAGGCTGTTTACAATTCCGGACTAAGGGAGTTCACTAATTTTACCCCTCTGAACACTACACCGAATCAGGTACTTCGGAAGATCCGAGATTGGGAAAACCTGAGATGGCCAGAACCCATCAAAGGAGATCCCAGCCTTCGGGACACAGGTAAATATTATAATTTTCACAAAGATCATGGGCATACGACTAACTCATGCAGGTCCCTTAGATATGAGATTGAACAACTCATAAAGAAAGGACGTCTCTAGGAGTTCCTTAAGCAGGATGGGAGGCAAAATCCCTACGAAGACAAGCCTCAGCAGCGGATAGAGTGGAGGCTTGAGCAAAGACACAAGTAGAGGGAAGTTCGAAATGAGCCTCAAAGGCAGAACAACCATGTCATTTACGTCCTCCATGCGGACTCCCCTATTACAGGAATGTCCAACAGAGCAAGAAAGAGGTATGCTCGGGAGGCCAGGGCTGCCCCAGATGTATTGCAGATCTCCAACGTTGAAAAGAGGCTCAAACCAGCACCGGAGATCCAATTCACTGAACAGGACCTAGCAGGGGTGCACTGCCCTCACAGTGATGCCCTCGTCATCACTCTCAAGATTGCTAACTTCGAGATCAGAAGAGTCCTGGTTGACACCGGCAGCTCCGTCAATATACTATTCCATGAGCCACTCAAACAGATGGGGATGGACCACAACAACATCAAGCCTACCACTACCATAATGGCAGCGTTTGACGGTAATCTCAGTACCCTGTTGGGAAGGATCGACCTACCTACTACTGTAGGGGAAGGTGAAGGGCAGAAAACCACCATTTCAGAATACATGGTGTTGAATATGAAATCTCCCTACAATGTCATAATTAGGAGACCATTGTTGCACCAGATAGGGGCGGTTACCTCGACCCTCCATCAATGTCTAAAGTATGTTCACAATCAGAATGTTTATTCTGTCAGAGGGTGCTAGCCAACTTCTCGAGAGTGCCATGCTATTGCACTTAAGGAAAAAACTGCCAAATAGCAATTACAGTACACTCGGGACTGTGCGGATCCAGTTCTCTCCCACACTCCCGAAGAGGAAAGTTGCCCTTCCAGAATCGAAGAACCCCTAAGCCCAAGGGGACGAGACAGCAAGGCCAAACCCATTGGCGAGCCTATCAAAGTATTGGTCAGTTCAGAATTAGAAAGGCGCTATTTGTACATTGGTCTAGACCTGACATGCGCTGAGAAAGAGAAAATAATCAAGTTTCTGAAAGAAAACCTCTCTATGTTTGGGTGGGAGACCAAAGACATGGAGGGTATAGATCCAAACCTGATAACTCACAAACTAATGGTGGATCTAGATCACCCACTGGTGAGACAGAAAAGAAGGCTGCTAGCCCCATAGCGGCATCAGATCATAAACGAGGAAGTCCAGGGGCTGCTTGAAGCCAAAATGATACGTGAAGTGTTCTACCCCGAGTGGCTAGCCAACACCGTCCTGGTTAAGAAGAAAAATGGCAAGTGGAGGGTCTGCGTTGATTATACAAACCTCAATAAGGCGTGCCCCAAAGACAGCTTCCCACTGCCAAGGATAGACCAATTGGTTGACGCTACTATAGGGCACGAACTCATGAGTTTTATGGATGCCTATTCTAGGTATAATCAAATTCAGATGTACCCTCCAAACTAGGAGAAGACAGCCTTCAAAACTGAACGAGGTCTTTACTGCTACAGAGTAATGCCATTCGGTTTAAAGAATGCTGGGGCCACATACCAGCGGTTGGTTAACAAGATGTTCAGCCCGCTGCTCGGCAATACCATGGAGGTGTACATTAATGATATGCTGGTCAAAAGTCTGTAGAAAGGTAGTCACCTCCAGCACTTATCCCAGACCTTCGATATCCTAAGACAACACAAAATGAAGCTCAATCCCTCGAAATGTACCTTCGGGATGACGAAGGAAAAATTCTTGAGATACATTGTCTCTCAGAGGGGTATCGAAGCGGACCCCACTCAGATCCAAGCCCTGATTGGACTGAAGTCACCAAAAACCAGAAAAGACATTCAGGCGCTGAATGGCAGAATCGCGGCACTAAGCAGATTTATCTCCAAGTCCACTGATCGCTGCCTACCCTTCTTCAAAGCCTTAAAGGGCAACAAAGCTTTACAATGGACGAAAAAATGTGAGAAAGCTTTTTAAGAACTGAAGGAGTATCTTGCCTCTCTAGAGCTTCTGTCAAAACCAATATAGGGGGAAAAACTACTCCTGTACCTTGCAGTCTCTGAAAACGCGGTCAGCTCCGCATTAGTCAGGCAGGACAGGGGAGTACAGAGGCCCATATTCTACGTCAGTAAGGCACTACTCGACACAGAAAAGAGATACCCAGAGGTTGAGAAGCTAGCCTTTGCTTTGGTAATATCAGCTCGGAAGCTCCAGCCTTATTTCCAAGCTCATCCAATTGAAATCCCAACCGCCTATCCTCTGAAGTCAATATTGAGGAAGCCTGAGGTTTCAGGAAGATTAGTGAAGTGATCTGTGGAGTTAGGGAAATTTGACATATCATATGTACCACGGAACTCTATCAAAGGACAAGCCTTGGCGGATTTCGTTACCGAGTTCACCCCGGCACTTCAAGACAAGGCACAGTTCGTTGAAACTTCAGGAACCTGGCTGCTCTATATTGACGGGTCGTCAATCGGATCAGGGCTCAAGAGTGGGCCTGGTATTACAGTCCCTTGATGGGCTCTCGTTAGAAAAAGCAATCAGCTTGGGATTCAGAGCTTCCAACAATGAAGCAAAATATGAAGCCCTAATCCTAGGCATGAAGTTGGATCTGGAATGCGAGGTTCAGAACCTTAAAGTCTTCTCAGACTCCCAACTGGTGGTAAGCCAAGTCCTGGGAGAATTCTCCATTAAAGATGATAGGATGCTTCGGTACTCCGAACTGGTGAACTACTTGAAGCACTCCTTCCAGACGTTCACTATCCAGAAAATAGAAAGAAGCTAGAACTACAGAGCAGATGCTTTGGCAAACATAGCGTCCCGCCTTAAGTCCGAAGCAAATTCCACAGTAAAAATTTCTTACCAGCCAAGACCCAGCATAGAGGAAGCCCAAGTTGCCCAAATTGCCGAACAGCCCCAGAACTGGATGACCCCAATCCTCTAGTATCTAGAATCCGGGCTCCTCCTAGAAGACAAAAACAAAGCAAGGAGAATCCAAATTAGAGCGGCTCGGTACCTAATCCTAAACAACAAGCTTTACAGAAGGTCTTATTCCCAACCCCTATTAAAATGCTTGGCTCTAGAAGAATCACAATATGTCCTAGCTGAAATACACGAGGGTATTTGCGGGAACCATAATGGGGGCAGAACGATAGCTCACCGAGCTCTAACTCAGGGCTATTACTAGCCTAGCATGCTAAGGCAGGCTGAGGAGTACATCCAGAAATGCGACAAATGCCAAAGGTTTGCCCCATATCAACACCAGTCTCATCACAAGATCATCCCGATTACTAGCCCCTAGCTCTTTGCTCAGTGGGGATGGACATCGTGGTCCATTACCCAAGGCCCCACCAAACAGGAAGTATCTTTTGGTAGCCATTGACTACTTCTCTAAATGGGCCGAAGCTGAACCTCTAACACACATCACAGAGAAGGAAGTTGAAAACTTCACCTGGAAGAACATTGTTTACAGGTTCAGTATACCACGTGTGATCATCTCTGACAATGGGACGCAATTCACTGGTAAAGGCTTCAAGAAATTTTGTGAAAATCTCAACATTAGACAGCACTTTTGTAATACCCCAACCCGAATTAGGGACTATTAAGCTGTTGTGTTAAATTAGAAATCGACGCCTTAAGTAACGAGGTCGGTTTCAAACCCGACGCATGGACTTTTAGTAATAGTCCTGAAAACTCAAGACGACTGTACATCACTTTCGTTGCAATCACCAACTTGTCGGTTCCGTGATAATTATATTTTCACGGCAACCGCCGGTCATCGATACGAGTACAAGATTTGGGCACGCATTTTGAGGTTACGAAGGATTACTGTAAAGATTATACACTTAAGGGAATAATTAATTTTTAAAGTAATTAATTATTTTAATATAAGAAATTAATGGTAGCATATCTAAATAATTAAATATAAAGTATGTGTACTATATGAATAATTATGACCTACCTTGTATAAATATATATATATATATAAAAGATGTGGTTGATTAGAAAGGGAGTGGGGGAGAAAAGAAAGGCAAACAGTGGAGGGTATGGTGTGATCAGAGAGTAGTTGAGAGAGGTGTGAGTGTGTGGTGCTAATATATGATATATATATATATATATATACAAAACCAAAACAAAACACACACACACAACCGGCTGATTGAAAGCCTGCCCCAAAACAGTAAAAGCCTGAGCATGGATGCTGCCACAAGTTAACCAAGTTGTTGGGGCAATCAGAATTTGAATTAATTAAGTGTATACTTATATACACATACATACACAATGCATACACACGACTCACACTCATTCTGTCACTGAGAGAGAAAGGGAGGAGTTCTGGGAAGAAGAAGAAGAGAGGAGATTCAAAAGGAGAAGGGGAGTGAAAGGTGCCATTTGAGGTAAACCCACTAAAACACCTGAATTTCTCTCTCTAGAATTTCTCTACGTATGAACTGTTTTAAGCCTTGATTTATGTATATATGATGTTTAAACTATATTTAGATCTGATCAAGCATTAGATGGGAGCCCAAAAACAGTTTAAAAACGTAAAACCAAGAAGGCAGCCATGGGAGGACCTTGCTTGAAGCAGGTCTAATCTGATGGAAACGAAACCATTTTTGGTGTATAGAGACTTCAAGTAGACCCTACAATCATCCCCAAAACACATGACCGCGACCAAAAACCTAAAGAAATGACCATGGAAAATAAGAGTTGCAGGTTTCGGGTTTGAAACCCAATCCCTCAAACTCGATGTAAAACTCACGTTTATGAATGGGAAATGAAATCTTATGGAAATAGAAGCATAACCGAACAAACCCCAAGAGATTTGGCTCAAAAATAAGCATATACGACCGAGACACAGGTTTGATTATCAAACCTTTAACCGAGCTGATGACACCTGTTTGATGCCTAAAATGAATGAAAACCTCTTAAAGAATGTCCCAGAAATGGATTAGATTAAAAACAGTGGGGTTTGGGTGAGTAAAATGGCTCGAAATTGAAGCTCTTTAGCTTCGGGATCTAGGGCAACAGTAGGGGTCGAATAGGGAAGACGACACTGAGTCGACTCGCAAACGTTTAGAACGGTGGGTGGACTCGGACACGTGCGAGCTACAGGATAGACACCGAATAAATGGAGCGACGTCGTATAAGGACCCTGATACATATATATATATATATATATAACCGTTTTAAGTTTTAAAAAGAGAAGAAAGGAAAATTTGCGATCAGTAGGGTTCGAACCCCTGACCCACGCACCCACACATCCCTCTCTTACCACTCGGCCATGCGTGCGCGTGTGTCACATATGGGGCAAATTATATATATATATATATATAATATAATAAAATCAAAAAAATAAAAGGTGCATTGCACCTGTTGGGACTCGAACGCAGTGTTTATTGGGAAGGAGGTGACACGCTGGCTAGCGTGCCACCCATTTCATCCGGTTATATGTTGCAAACAAAATATACATATATCATATTAAATGAATTTAATTTAATTAAAATTATTTAATTAAATTAAATAGACCCGAAATGCCCGGTGTCCAATTAAGATAAGTTATATATGTATTCCTACTATCTCGGACCTCCTGAGTCCATTAGTGAGGTCCACGACATGAGATGAGGCCCCAAAAAATTTAAGACCAGTAAAAATGTCAAAATGACCAAAATGCCTCTGCCCCATAAATGAGTCAAACTGAGGTCCAAATTAAATAAATAAATAGTGGATTTTGACTATTTTAAACATTTTGAATCAAATGGTGGGGACCGTTTCATGAGACGGGACTCCGAAAAGTTTAGACACGTTAAGGTATAAATTACCAAATTGCCCCTAACATGTCTTAAGCCGAATAAAAAAATAAATTAAACTCCTAACACATTAAATTGTGTCATAGGTTAAGAGTACGAGTTAAATTAAGTACATAGGAAATTATGAAGTCGTTTTAGGGTTAATACGATCTAAGCATAAGTTAAGAAACATTGATAGGTGATATTATGGTGAATGTGAAGTTGATAAGGTTATTTATGAATTGTTCTTAGGAACTACGGAGGAAGTGGGAAAGCGCATTATTAGCACTAACCCTAAAGGACTAAGGTGAGTAACCCTGCCTTTGAAGTGGAGATTTAACTCCATGAATTTGAAGAAGTTTTAAGTTCAAATTATTTGAAGCCTTGAATATCAAATTCAGTATCACATGATTCCTGTTTTAAAATGTTTTCTGCTTTCATAAACTGTATTATGACATGCTGGGTGATTGGTCTGAATCACGGTTTTCCTTTTTTATTATGTTTCAGCATGTCTGGGTTTAAAATGCTAAATTTTCATAAATGTTCTGAATTTGATTATTCCAAATATTGAAGTTCTATTGCCGAAGTTATATATTTCATGTTTTACATATTCATGAAAAATATCTATTGAAGAAGCCATGTGATAAGTTATATATCTTTCATGTTTTAAATATTCATGAAAAATATCTATTGAAGAAGTCATATGATAAATGTTTTGTAAGATAAATTGTGCATAAGAACCTACAGATTTTTGGGTTGTACGGAACTCAATTAATCTGTAAAAATATGATGGGATTTTAGGTTGCACGGAACTCAATTGACTGTCAAAATGCCAGGTAGCAGGATCTGATCCCCCTGGTACGGGATATCTCTATTGTAGCATTGTAGCATTGTAGTAAAATGGGAGTCTGGTTTCGAAACAGATTCCACCTAATTAAAGAGAAAAGATGACAAACACTTTTGGAAAATAGAAGCAGGTTTTACCCCTATTTTCCTATACATGTTTATATGTTTTGAAGTAACGAATTCAAAAATGGAAGCAGGTTTTTACCCCCATTTTATTATACGTGTTTATATGCTTTTAAATTGCATATGTTCTACTTGAAGAAATGTGTATTTAGCTTGAATACTTTAAATGTTTCAAAGCTATCTATTTTAAGAATGCATATACTCTGTGTTCTAAAATGTACGAGCAATTGGTAGTAAGTATTTTATAAACTCTCATGTGCTAAACCACTACCAGTTGAAAACCCCATGACGAATGCAGGAATTACTCACAAGCTTAGATTAGCTTACCCGGATTTATATCCGCCCCCTTTCAGGTAAATGATGGCAGCTTGATCTTGATGGCGATGATGATAAGCCCATCTATTTTGGAAGAAGAGTTAGGCAACTAATCACAGGACTAGCAATTCTCTTGGGGATGTACTATGAAGTTGGCAATATTTTATATTTGGAAGTATTTTCGCTATTGTGTATTAAGTCCCGTGGAACAGTTAAACATGTATTAATTATGAAGCCTTTAAGTTTTTAGTTATGCTCTGAATGTATGATCATGTGTACCATTGTGAATAGCGGCAGTATCGGACGGATGTGCAAATTTTAAAATGAGAAAAGAAAAGAAAAAGTTTTTCACGCTTCCGCAACCACATGAAGCACATCTATTCGATACCGCTGCAAATGCGAGCCTTGTCCCGAGGCCTTAGGGCCTTGGGGCGACGGTCGCGATGCGGGGTCCGTGAGAGGCAGGATTTCGGGTCGTGACAACTTTGCTTCTCCAGGCCACCCGCAAGCAAACGGGCAAGCAGAAGTCACCAACCGAACGATCCTTGATCGATTAAAGAAAAGATTGGAGCAGGCCAAAGAAAAATGGGTGGAGGAACTCCCTAGGGTTCTTTGGGCTTACAGAACAACCAGAAGAACTCCCACCTCTGAAACTCCCTTCTCATTGGCCTATGGTACAGAAGCAGTAATCCCGGTTGAGATCGGTATACCAACCTTAAGAACTGAAGCCTTCGAACAAGAATCCAATGATCAATAGCCGACAAAAAATTTGGATTTACTTGAAGAAAAAAGGGATCAAGCCTAGCATCAGGATGGAAGCCTATCAGCAGAGAATGGTCAACAAATCCAAAGTGGGGCTCAAGATGGTCAGCTTTCCAAGTTAGAGACTTTGTCTTAAAGAGAGCTTTTTCGAACACCAAGGATCCCACTATGGGAAAGTTGTCACCCAACTGGGAAGGCCCTTACAGAGTGACAAAGGTTGTTAGGCCTACCACCTACTGGCTTGTAACACCCCGACCTGAGCTAGGGACTATTAAGCCAGTTGCGTCAAATTAGTAATCGACGCCTTAAGTAACGAGGTCGGTTTCAACCCCGCCGCACGGACTTTTAAGTAATAGTCCTGAAAAGTCAGGACGACTGTACATCACTTACGTTGCAATCACCAACTTGTCAGTGATAATTATATTTTCACGTCAACTACCGATCGTCGATATGAGTATAAGAATTGGGCACGCATTATGAGGGTACGAAGGATTAGTGTAAAGGGTGTACACTTAAAAGAATAATTAATTTTTAAAGTAATTAATTATTATGATGTAAGAAATTAATGTTAGTATATATATATAAAAAATAATAATAATATACAAAGTATATTTAATATATATATATATATAATTAACTTACATTATATATATATATATATATGTTTAAATACATGTATATGTATATGTATATGTATATACATAGATAGGAATATATTTATATATAGAGAGGCATGCAAATACCCAATGGGTATTGAGGTGTGTGTGTCCAAAGGAGTTGGTGTGTGAGCATCATGTGAGTGGGATATATATATATATATATGTAAAACAAAACAAACACACACACACAACCGGCCATTTAATGCCTGCCCCCAAAACAGTAGAAATCTGAGTAAGGAAGCTGCCACAAGTTAACCTATTTGGAGGGGATATCAGAAAATGATCATGGTGCACCTATATATATATATATATACATATTATAGACACACACCACCATTCATTCACACACGTAAATAGAGAAAGAATAAGTTTCAAAAGATGAAAGAGGAGGAAAAATAAGAAGAGGAAGGAAAGAATATCATCTTTTGAGGTAAATCCATCAAAATTCCATAATTTCTCTCTCTAAAAAGTTAAGTATATATGTAAATTGTTTAGCTTGTTCATGCATGTATGATGCTTAATATATGTTTAGAAGTGTGTCAAACGTGAAAAGTAGTCTTGAAAACACCTAAAACATATAGACCTAGAAGCTTCGGCCATTAAAGACCTTGCTTGAAGCAGGTTTGATTTCATCATCACCAAACTGTGTTTGGTGTATAGGGACTTCAAGTAAACATTATAAGCATCCCAAAAACCTATACCCGCAACCAAAAATTACAAGAAATGGCCCTCATATGATTAGTTGCAGGTTTTGGGTTTGGAGATCAACCTTCTAAAATCGCACCAAAACGAGTATAGAGAAATGGAAAATGAAACTACATGAAAAATGGAACACGATAGGACAAACCCCATGTGTTTTGGCTCAGAAATGAACCTTTACGATCGACTTGCAGGTTTAGATTATCGAATCCAAAACCGAATACAGGAATCCATTTTTAAAACCTCAAACGAATGCTAAGTCTTTCCATAAGACCCTAGAAACATCTTTGATTAAAAACAGTGGGATTTAATTTAGCCAAAACTCACGAAATTGGAAAAAAATAGAAATCGGGAATTAGGGTTACAGTGGGTTGATGGTGAAGAAGACGACACCGAGTCGACTCGCAAATCGTTTAAAACGGTGGGTGAACTCGGGACGCGTGGCAGCGTTTAAAGCTGCCACCGAATAAATGAAGCGACGGCGTTTGGGGGGGGCCCTGATACGTATATATAAACTATTTTAAATTTTAAAAAGAGGAAGGAACATTTGCGGTTCTGGGGTTTCGAACCCCTGACCTCACGTGCCCACGTGCCCCTTCTTTCCACTTGGCCACGCACTCGCGTGTGCCATATATGGGACCAAAATATATATATTATATATTAAATAAAAATCAGAAAATAAAAAGGTGTGATTGCACCTATTGGGAATCGAACGCAGTGTCTTTTGGGAGGGAGGTGGCACGCTGGCCAGCGTGCCACCCTATTCGACCGTTCATAAATCGCACACTAAATATATATATATATATATATATATATATATTATACTTCATGAGTTTAATTTAATTAAATTTATTTAATTAAATTAAATACTCCTAAATGGCCTGAAGCCCAAATTTGACAAGTTATCTGTGTATTTCTACTATCTCAGACCTCCTGAGTCCATTAGTGACGTCCACGACATGAGATGAGATCCCAAAAAATTTAAGACCCGTAAAAATGTCAAAATGACCAAAATGCCCCTACATTATAAATAGTCAAACGAGGTCCAAATTAAATAAACAAATAATGGATTTTGACTAATTTAAACATTCTGAAACTAATGGTGGGGTTCGTTTCACGAGACGGGATTCTAAAAAATTTAGCCACGTTAAGGTATAAATTACCAAATTGCCCCTAACACGTCCTAAGCCGAATTAAATTCTAAGAAAGCCTAAATTGACTTTATTCAACGTTCCGGACTCAATGGTAGAGTCTATTCAACCAAAAGAAGTGTCTAAAATAAAAAGACATAAAATTTGATGAATAGCATCAATTAGGTGGCTATAAATCAGAACACTGCCGAGTACAAAACTAAGGCTTGTATGTTAAAATGAAATACGAGGAGACTCGACACATAAACATGTGAAGAAATAAAAATTAATTTAAAGTTAATGGAGCTACCAGAAGAGTATGAATTAAAAATAAATTAAACTCCTAACACATTAAATTGTGTCATAGGTTAAGAGTACGAGTTAAATTAAGTACATAGGAAATTATGAAGTCGTTTTAGGATTAATACGATCTAAGCATAAGTTAAGAAACATCAATAGGTGATATTGCAATGATGTGAAGTTAATGAGACTATATATGAATTGTTCTTAGGAACTACAGAGGAAGCGGGAAAGCGCATTTTTAGCACTGACCCTAAGGACCAAGGTGAGTAACCCTACCTTTGAAGTGGAGATTTAACTCCATGAATTTGAAGAAGTTTTAAGTTCAATTTATTTGAAGCCTCGGATATCAAATTCAATATCATATGATTCTTGTTTTAAAATGTTTTCTGCTTTCATAAACTGTATTGTGACATGCTGGGTGATTGGTTTGAATCACAGTTTTCCTTTTTAATTATGTTTCAGCATGTCTGGGTTTAAAATGCTAAATTTTCATAAATGTTCTGAATTTGATTATTCCAAACATTGAAGTTTTATTGCAGAAGTTATATATTTCATATTTTAAATATTCATGAAAAATATCTATTGAAAAAGCCATGTGATAAGTTATATATATTTCATGTTTTAAAAATTCATGAAAAATACCTATTAAAGAAGTCATGTGATAAGTTATGTATATTTCATGTTTTAAATGTTCATGAAAAATATCTATTGAAGAAGCCATGTGATAAATGTTTTATAAGATAAATTGTGCATAAGCACCCACAGATTTTTGGGTTGTACGGAACTCAATTAATCTGTAAAAATATGATGGGATTTTGGGTTACATGGAACTCAATTGACTGTCGAAATGCCAGGTAGCAGGATCTGAGCCCCCTGGTACGGGATATCTCTATTGTAGCATTGCAGCATTGTAGTAAAATGGGAGTCTGGTTCGAAACAGATTCCACCTAATTAAAGAGAAAAGATGACAAATGTTTTTAGAAATGGAAGCAGGTTTTACCCCCATTTTCCTATACATGTTTATATGTTTTGAAGTAATGCTTTTGGAAATGGAAGCAGGTTTTTACCCCCATTTTATTATACGTGTTTGTATGCTTTTAAATTGCATATGCTCTATTTGAAGAAATGTGTATTTAGCTTGAATACTTTAAATGTTTCAAAGCTATCTGTTTTAAGAATGCATATACTCTGTGTTCGAAAATGTACGAGCAATTAGTAGTGAGTATTTTATTAACTCTCATGTGCTAAACCACTACCAGTTGAAAACCCCATGACGAATGCAGGAATTACTCACAAGCTTAGATTAGCTTACCCAGATTTTTATCCGTCCCGTTTTTAGGTGACCAATAGCAGTTCTGATCTTGATGGCGATGATGATAAGCCTATCTATTTTGGGAAGAAGGGTTAGGCGACTAATCACAGGACTAGCAATTCTTTTGGGAATGTACTATGAAGTTGACAGTATTTTGTATTAGGAAACATTACATTGATATGTATTAAGCCCCTCGGGGCAGTGGACATGTAATGTTATAAAGTATTTAAGTTTTTAGTTATGCTCTGAATGTATAATCATGTGTACCATTGTGAATAGCGGCAGTATCGAACAGATGTGCAAATTTTAAAATGAGAAAAGAAAAAAAAAAGTTTTTCACGCTTCCGTAACCACATGAAGCACATCTATTCGATACCGCTGTAGATGCGAGCCTTGTCCCGAGGCCTTTGGGCTATGGGGCGGCAGTCGTGACTCGGGGTTCGTGCGAGGCGGATTTCGAGTCGTGACATGGCTAGAGGACATGACTGGGAAGCCTATTCCTAGGCCTTGGAGTATAGAGCATTTATAGAAGTGTTATCAATAAAGATGTTTCTTTCTTTTTAATACCTCCATAAGATGTTCATCTTTAAAAGAACGGGCCTTCAAAGCCTGGTCCATCTATAATGCACAGGCCTTCAGAGCCTGGTCCATCTATAATGCATAGGCCTTTAGAGCCTGGTCCATCTTTATAATGCACACGCCTTCAGAGCCTGGTCCATCCATAATACACAGGTCTTCAGAGCCTGGTCCATCTTCAATATACAGATTCTATGATCCAGTCCACCCAAAGACAGAAGTTCCAAACATCTTCAACTAAAGTCCGACTACTATTTTCACAAGTTTCTTAGATTGGAATACCTCATAACTGATACTTAGATTATTTGGCTTATGTACCAACAAGCAACGAATACTACAATACCGAACAGGCGTAAAATACTTTGGCTCAAGGCTTCAAGTTTTATGTAAGTTTCGTTGATCTACTCTTAGAACATACAGAAGAATTATTCATCAGAAGTGCACGAGAAGGTGTTTTAACTCCAAAAGAGCACATCCAAACACAAAGAACATCAGATTTGAGAAGAAAGAACTCAATTTTATTGATGATTCAGAAAATTTAACATCAGTACAAGAAGACTGAAAATAAAACAAGTACACAGAAGCTACAACAAAGACATCACTACGTTTTATAGAAGCTACAACAAAGACATCACTGCAGTTTTTGCAACATCATGGCTTTCTTCCTCAAATGAGAAAGGGACCCAAGTTCCA
Source organism: Nyssa sinensis (assembly GCA_008638375.1). NCBI lineage: Eukaryota > Viridiplantae > Streptophyta > Magnoliopsida > Cornales > Nyssaceae > Nyssa > Nyssa sinensis. Next base: position 2,355,348 of record CM018042.1, on the reverse strand, counting down.
AACCTCCATTACCGCCGTCGCTGGCTCCATTTGAAAGAAAGGAACCCTGAACCCCAATCTGTATCAAGAAGCACCCAGGCCATTTCATCATCACTGTCACTGATCTTAATACCAACGGATGATGAGGGCTTTGGGTCTCAGGAGACTTCTATTCTCCAACTTCATTTTCCTCAAATTCGGCATAACACCCCAACCGGCTTGAGCAAGGGTCTCTGCTAAGACACAAAGGGAATGAGGCATCCCACCTTCCTCTTCATCACCAATACTCCAAGCCTCGGTTGAATCAAGGAGGGTCCACCTCCAATCGGCAGAATCTCGACCGGATGCTAAGATGGACAAGAAGATCTTTGCCTCCTCTAATCCTTCCTTGGAGACTGAATCAAGGGAAAGGTTAACTCTCAGCCACAGTTTAATCATTCCCAACTCAGACTGAAAATCGTCAATCATCCCCGGGCAAACGGCAAGCCTCTAAAAGACATTCAAATTCTCTCCGATAGGGGAACAGTCTAAGAGCAAAAGTAAAGAGATGGGGCATAACCGTATGCTTTTCTCTCATATATATAGACCCTCGAAGCCCAAAAGTCACCCAATTGAACCGTCGCAACGGTTAAATAAAGGGTTGGCCTCGAAAACCCAAAAGACAGCTGTATAAATGAATGACGTATAAAACCGTCCTTTTGGATACTTAGAAGACGAAATGCAAGGCTTCCCCAAGCATACTGTACTGGTCAAGCAAACAGAGTTCGATCCACCTTAATACAAAGGCCCTCGATCCAACATACAGACCTTTCAGTCTTGGCGATTCCGTTGATCCCTGACAGACCACGTGTATGACAAAAGACCATCAGTTCGGATGTATCTCGGTCCTGGACTGAATAACTTAAGAGGCAAAAGTCTCAATCATCAGAGTGACAGACATGAGACACCAAATCTCTACTACAAAACTTGGATTCAGAACAAACTGCCTCAGAATTCTTCAGAATTTACCCCCAATATATGTGACACAAGTTCAATATCAGATCCCTACTTATCTGATTGAAATTGCCTTCCTATCTCATCCAAAGAGGGAGAAGCAATCAGAACTAGTCTACAGTCATTGTCTTATTGCAACTACCGCTCGGAAGACAACTGCCAACCATTAAAAAGCTGGTCTGGAGGGATCCAGAACAGCCTCACTTGCAACAATTTCTCACATCAACCATAAATTCAAAGGACCAACATACTACGCAGCAGTGCAACAGCAATACTACATGGGTCAACCAAACACAAAAGAAATGGGAGGAAGACATTTGAGAAAGAAAAAACTATTTCATTCAACAAAATAGTCTGTTACATTGAAGGTTCAAAAAAAAAAAAACTAGGCAAAATACATATTTCCTAAGCCTGATCAGCAGAAGCAGGCTCAACAGCTGGGGAAGGATCGGCAGGAGCAACATCAACCATTTCACTCGGGACAGAAACTTCAGTGGGATCGGTAGGGGGACGTCGATCACCTCGCTCGGAACGGCAACCTCGGGAGGGATAACCCCTGGAGGCACAATCGAGGATATATCAAAATCAGGAAATTTGGTAAGGAACCTAGATCGGAAGTTGTTGAAGCCAAACATGATCAGGTTGTTGGCCATCCCTTCCAGTTCCATCTTCATTTCCATCTCGTTCTCCAGCTTGGCCTGCTCCACTGCATCCTCAAGCTTTTGGTTATAGAGGTACCGCATGCCGTCCATCTCCCTCTGAAGCCTCTTTGCCTGCTGAACAGCAAGATTCTTCTCTGATTCCATGACGGCTAGAGAATTCTGAGACTCATTCAGCCTCTCCGCAGCTTCGTGAGCCTCAGACTTAGCAGTACCGAGCTGAAGCCTGACCTCGTCCAGCTCGGTCTGAAGCTTGTCAACCTCCTCTGAAGGGGGAGAGACCTCCGTCAGAGCAGAAAGGGTGTGCAGGGTCTGTAGTATACAAAGCAAACAGTTCAGTACCCAGCCAAAAACACTTGGAAAAAGGGAAAAGAAATAAAGACCCGAAGAACTTACCTTAACCTGAAGAGAAGCCAAATCAGCAAGAAGCTTCTCCGACTTCTGCGGCCTAAGTTTGATTGAGCCCTTAGCCCAAAAGTCCTTTAGAATCTTCTTGGCCACCTAATTGACAGCACCAGGGGCCACTGAGGATGACGTCCCCTTGCCCGCTTGTTTGGAGGGGGCTGGGGGGGACCACTAGAAATAGGGGCAAGGTGCCTCCCTCTCCCCCTCAACGGGTTCAGGAGAGGTCGAAAGTAACCTCCGCCTTTTTGTTTGGAGCGGAGGGTCTACTGGGGAAGAAGCCTCCCCCACTGCCGCAGATAAAGATGGCTCGGTCTCCTACCTTGCCACAGATCTTGTGTCAGCTCCTCAACACGTCCCCTAGCAGCTATCAACTTATCACGATTAACAATAGAGGAATAATCCTAGGTTGCTAGGCTGTAAGAGCTTTTTGTATTGCTCCTGAAGCGCGGGAGAAAAGCTCGGCCTCTTCCACACACTCCTAACTGCACAAAAGATACAGAGTTAATCAGCTCGGCAATTAATGAACAAAACAAAATCAAAGCAGCCACGGGAAAAATTAGGTCTCACCCTTTGGCCTAGTGGTTCGAGGGAATGTTGAGAGTTGGTCTTGGAAGTCCTCATATTCCCATCCTCCCTTTATGAAGAAATACCACTTGTTCCAGGTCCTGTTAGAGGAGGGCACGAAAGAAAGGGGTCTGAACCCACTATCAAAAGACATATAATAGAGGCCTTCCACCCTCATATATTTTAGATCCATATTACTACGGATCAGGTCAAGAGACACGTCAACATTATTCATATGCCCCAACACTATGAAACTTAACAGATGTCTTCAACTATTAAGATTAAGGTCTGCAGGGCAAAGGTTGAACCAACAGAAGAATTGTTTCACAAGGTCGGGAAGGGGGAGTGTCAGTCCCATTTCAAACCAAGCCAAATAGGCATAGATTTCCCCCACTCTAACATCGCGTGGGTGATCCAGAGGATCCGGGACCCTAAAAGTAACGTTTGAGGGGAGATTGAATTTCTCCCACAACTCTACTAACATACTCTCAGTAATTGCACTCTCACCCTCCTCTCTATGGCCAGATCGACCAGAGGTCTCACCGGCCCTATTTGGGGGCTCCTCAAATGCGTCAACAATCCTAACCTCCGGACTGGAGGGGGGCTCTACCAATCTATTTTCAGTATCATCAATGGAAGGAAGATTCACAAGTTGAAGTTGAGAAATGGTCCTAGAAGAACTGCCTGAACCAGAAGGTGAACCAAGGGCCAAACATGGCGGACAAAGAAAAGTAATGAAGCAAAGGAAAGGGAATGTAAAAGGGGCTAAAAATCAAACCTGGAATTAAGAAAGGCTACGAACACCGGATATGCTTCGACCTTCGGAATGCGTCAACCGGCGGTGACAAAGTCTCTGATACTGTAGAAGCAAGTGCAAAAGAAAGGCATAAAAAGTCCTTTCCCCCTCTTTATATACATATTCGAAATATGAGCCCCCCAAGCCGACTCGACACAACGGTTAAGGGTAATGATGGCCTCTCAAGTATCGGCTGCGCAACAAATGACCCATTAAACCGACGTCTCAGAAAATGGAGAAACAAAACATGCGACTCTTCATAAAGCCCATAACCCTAGTTACGCCCTAGCTCCTAACTAGGGCTCGGGGGGGGGGGGGAGTAACTGATATACCACAAACAGACACACCAATCACCTTGAGACACGTGTGCTTACAGAACCGATAAACTCAGTCATACAGAGCAGGCGCGGCCTCTAGGGCATTCTCATATACATATCCTACAGAACTGATAAACTTGGTCATACAGAGCAGGCACGGCCTCTAGGGCATTCCTATACGCATATCCTCCAGACCTTATGCTCTGGGCAATATTCATTCAGTATTCCGTATGGTTCCGACCTTATCGTTTCCTTAACAACTGCCTGAAGCAGGGAATAAGGAAACAGTCTTCAACAAGGAAACTACTATCTATGATTATCTCTATCTACGGTGCGATGTTCCATAAGGTAACTGCAATCTCCGATGATCAAATCCCTATATTCACAGCTCCGAATCCTAATCAACTTAGGAAGGCCACAGTCTATAAATTAAATCCTACAAGTACGCTTTATTCTCATGCTCATTCTTTGGCTTTCAATACAGTCTTTCAATTCAGTTTATTTACTTAAGCATCAGAGCTGCTACCGCCGGAGCCAATCCGGTGGTCCTTTGATATGATATCCCGACCCGGGATATGACACATTTATCGAGGTAACTCAATTGAATAGCATAACCTGAGCGGTTTTAAGCTTTATGTTAGGGTATTTCATGGAAATGAATAACTGTATAACCAGTGCCAGGTAACACCCGACCAACTCAGAACCTTACCTCGAAAAAGCGTGCATGCATGCGACCCATGCATGCATACGTACTGTACACATGCATAGTTCACGAAATATTAGTGTATGTATACGTGACTAAAAATATAATTATACGTATTTATATGGTTATAAATACATGTATAAAAAATATGTATTTTATATGTATATATATGTATAATGTAAATGTATTATATATATAAATGCAAGTAAGAAAAATTAAGATAAAGAAAAAAAGGAAGGAAAGCTTCCAAGCAAAATATCAGTGTGTGCATCACTGTGTGTGTGTGTGTGCATCACTGTGTGTGTATGTGTGTTTGGGAACCACACCAACCGACTTGGTGAAGTGGTGTGTGTATATATGTAATATATGTATATATATATATATATATGAGGGTACGTGGATGGAGGAGGAAAATGGGCAGTTCTCTGCAGTCAAGATTGACTGCAAGAGAGAGAGAGACAAAATAGAAAGAAGAGGGGCGGTGGTGTGTCGTCTAAGACATGCATATATATATATATATATATATGAGTGGTATGTGAGAAGAAAGGAAAACAGAGAGAATTGAGGGCCGTGAACACTGTCTAAGGGTTGGAAAAAGTGTGGAGAAGAAACAGAAGTGAACCAAATAGAACCAGGAAAGGAAAGAAGAAGCAACAGGAAGAAATCCAAATTTTAAAAGGTAAGTGGGCTTGCTGTAGTTTTCAATTTAAAAGCATGATAGGTTATTTAAATAATAGGGTTCAAATCTGCATGATCTATAGGTTGTTTTGCAAAAAGAATCAGGTTAAATGGTGTAGAACCGAGAGAGAAATTCATAGTTGCAGGTTGTAGAGAATAATCGGACACTTTACATTTCATGCATTAAACCTTGTTTAAATGACCCAAGAATAATCCTTATATATGCAGAAATACACTAGAAGAATTATAGGGTCAAAACAGTGGGTAAACAAACGTGAAATTAAGAAAATACAGTTGGCCGGAGCCACTGTTTTTCTCTATTTCGTGAGGAATCAATGGGTTAAATTGAAAACCAAAAGTGGATTCGAGATCTCCATGGAAAAATAGAGAGAATTGCATTGAGCTAGGTCAAAAAACTGATCGGATTTAGGTTTCCGTCACTGGAGAAGGTGACAGGAACCCTAATGCAGGCTCACCAGAGCTTCGGGGAAGACGACCGTGAAGTCGTGGGGCTATCGGGTTAAGACGAACCGGGTTTGGGTACGGATTGGGTCGGGACCCGACCGGAAATAAATGGGTAAGTGATACTGTGTCGTTTTGTTTTTAAATTTAAATGGATTAGGCTTGTTTGGTTACACGGATAGGAAATGTTGAAATTGGGTTTGGGGTTATCCAAACCAAGGATGGGATAGGAAAACAGGGTTATTGAAATCCGGTTTTCAACATGAAGTGAACCGTTTGGTTTAGTAAAGGGGGCAGACCGGTTTAGGGTTTCTGGTTCTGAACAAACTGGTTCAGACCGCAGCTTTAGGAAATTATGAACCGGCCCCAAATGTTTTGAAAAATCTCACTAAGGCCCAAACAGGAAAATTAATAAAATATTAATTTTTACAAAAATGCCCCTATTTCAAATATGGGTCAAACGAAGTCCAAACGATACGAATGAATAATCAAAACTTATTATCTCGGACAGTTCTGAGTCCAATGGTGGGGTCCATTTTATGATACGGGACCCCGAAGGATAAAATACCGTAAAAGTGCACAATGACCATTTTGCCCTTTTTAGTACAAAAGTCCAAATGGAATTCCGCGAAAGCCTAAACCGACTTTCTTTGGCGTTTCGGACTCAATGGTAAAGTCTAAATTAGTATTTGAAATACTTATGATGGAAAGGCATAAAATTTGATGAATAGAATCTATTCTAAAACGTATTCACTGATATATAGGGAACTCGAAAGGCAAGGGTACACTCACGGATTACTGATCTAAAATCACGATAGAGGTAAGTGGATCACTTTCTCTTCCATGTGGTGTTTCTAAAGCCAAGTTTATTCTTTACTGCCAAACTTGTACTCTTGAAAGTACTTCATGTTATTGCTATCCACAATGTGATATTGTTCTATCTTGTGGACATTGATTAATTATTGTACCATTGTTATCATGATTGAACCGTGCCTTGAAAGGCTTACTATTATGCTTTACTGTGTATATGATATTCCATTTTCATACTCCTATGGAATCACAAATGATCATGCTATGTTTATAAATGCTGGAATTGTGCTCAGTCACAATATCCATCCGATGCTTCTGTGACGAACTAGTCCGTGAACGGACGCGTGGCAAAAGATGTGAGTTTACTGAGAGGTATGCCGGGCCTCGAAATACGAGAGGGACTGCCATCCCCTACTACAGATTATAAGCATCTCGATTGGATTATTGTTATGGATATATTGTTGAATGGTTACTGTTTCTTATGGGTTATCTTACATTGTTCATTGGTTTGATTGTAATCGTTTTATTGTGGCAGTACTTTTATTGTGACAGGTTATTGTTGAGAAATCCTTATCACTGCTTATTCATTACTCCTGATTGTATATTGTGACCCCACTATTTATTGGCCATCATGGCAACTGTTCTCATTGGCTATCACAACATCTTACTTCTTATGATTGGCTATCATATTTTTATTCATGGATTCATGTTCTTTATAATCATCGATACCAGTGTCGGAGATCTATTTTACTTACTGAGCTTTGTAGCTCATTCCACCCCACTTACCCCCCCATTTCAGGTGATGACGCTGCAAGACCCCAGTAGGAGTCTGAGAGCGTAAGGGGACATTTTGAAGTACTGTTTCAGTCTATGTTAGTTCTCCCATGTATTCACCACCCCCAGGGTGCTGGTTACGTTTAGTTCTCATTTTGTCTTATGTAGAACTATGTCATGTATTTAATAGACTTCCGCTGTTTAAATTATTTAAAAAACTTCCGCTAGATTACTGTAATTGATAAAGACTTCCGCTGTTCATTGTTTAAAATTTTTAGTACATTGCATATTAGTATTATGATACTGGAATGGAAAAAGTAGGGACGGCCTTCGGGTCGGCCCCGCGACAAGAGATCCGCTTAGGGTGGGTTTCGGGTCGTGACATTTGATCCCCTTTTTGAGTGTTCTACAAGTCACAGAGCCCAGATTTCTTGCAAGCCGAAAAGTGCAGCATCAATATATAACATTTATATATATTTTTTTATGAACTATAAAATAAAATTATCTCTACAACACATTTTTCTTTCAATAAACTCATTTAAAAAATAATTAGTTTCGAACTTAATGCTTTTTTTTTTTTTGTATATTACAAGCTTGTACCCCTAAGAAGCTGACCCTTCAAAAAAATAGATTAAAAATAAAAATTTGGCTTGCTCGCCAAAAAGAAAACAAAATGAAAGAAAAGAAAAAAAACCATCTTTTTTCCTTCTTGGTGTAGGGGTGGGATGCAACTTTATTGTCCAAAATATTTCACACATAACAAATCATGTTTAAAAATCTAATAAAACCAATAAGTTTGATCACAAGTCATTAGTCATAACAAATTTAATACCGTAGCCCGTGGGGGAAAAATTTGTATTTGTATGATGCAATAGACATCATAATAATTAAGGATTTGAAGCACCATACACCATAATTAAGGACAACCAGAAAAATCCTTTAGGGGATTCCAGAGAGGTATAAGTAAGCCTTGTGGAAGTAAACTACTATCAATTCCAATTTCTTTTACTGCATCATAAACTTCCCTCTCTAATATTACACATGGTTGAGCTTTTTTCATAATGAAATTTCCCTATCTAATTACCTCATTTCCCTCTTTAATGTTTTGAATAATTTTAATAATTAATTAAAATATTTTAGAATTATTTATTATGTGTTAATTAATATGATAGACAATTTAAGACTTGACATGTTAGTATTAGTGGTTCAATATTACTGTTAGATGATTTTTTTTTGTGTTATTTCTTTTATTTTGTTGTGTACTTTATATTCCATGGCCTAATGTTTAAAAATATTATAAATGACATAATTAAATAAGCGAATAAATAAAAAATTTAAGAATTTACATAAAATATATGTATACACACTTGAATATAATACATATATTTTTAATGAGATTTAAATGAAACAAATAGTAGCTCACTATAACATATGTACATAATAGTTTTTTTATATGCATATGATGTTGCACTTTTTGGCTCTCACGAGGGCTGCCGAGAACTCCAAACTTCGTTGCCTGAGGAAACACTCAAAAGACGATCAGAGGACCACCGGATTGGCTCCAGCAGTAGCCGCTCCGATGCTTAAGTTAATAAAACTGAATTGAAAGACAATAATGTAAGCCAAAGAATGAGCATGAATTCTAGAGCGTACCTTTAGGGTTTAATTTATAAGCTTTGTGAATCCTAAGTTAATTAGGATTTGGAGCCATGAATATAGGAATCTGATCATCGGAAATAGTAGTTACCTTGTGGAATACTGCATGTGAAGGATATCCGGGGATGGTAGTTTCCTTGTTGAAGACAGCTTCCTTATACTTTGCTCGGCAGGGTGTTAAGGCGGTAGTGAGCTCTAAACCACAGAAGGTGCTCTAAAGGTTCGTGCTTAAACTTATAAGTTATATAAGCAGATCTGCTCTGAAAGGTCCATGCCCAGATCAATGAGCTCTAGGGGATAATTACTCGAGCCTACCCTGAATGAACGAGTCTGTTCCGAAGGCCGGGGACGGCCGAGCATTGTAATTACACGTGTCAGACGGTGATTGGTTCTAGTCGATTTGTGGTATATCAGTTACTCCCCCTCCCCCCCAAGCCTTAGTTTGAGATAGAAGCGTAACTAAGGCTGTGATTTTTAGAGAGGCCACGTGTTCCATCTTTTCATATTCCCAAACGACTGTTGGTGCGTCATTTAATGACCCGCTTCGTCGTTTGGGCTTTCGAAGCCACTTTTTCCCAACCGTCACGACGATTTGGATAGATGATTCTTTGTCCTCAGGGATCTATATATAGTGGAGTGAGGGGGTGCTTCCACGCCCAATCTTCCTATTTTTTGTCTTCACAATGTTTTTCTGTCAGGGAGAATTGAATCGCTATAGAAGCTACCGTCGTCCGGAGATGATTGACGATCTTCAATCTAAGTTGAGCGTGATCAAATTGTGGCTGAAGACAGCCCACTCTTTTGCCTTTGTTCCCGAGGAAAGATCGAAGGAGGTGAAGATCTCCTTGTCCATCTTAGCATCCGATCGGGGTTTCCTTGCTTGGAGATGGGCCCCCCTTAATTTAACCGAGGCTTGGAGCGTTGGTGATGAAGATGATGGTGGAACGCCTCCTCCCCTTCTTCCCTTGGCAGAGAACCCTTGCACAAGCGGGCCAAAGTGTTGTGCTGATTTTGAGAAGAATGAAGGCGGAGAATGAAGGTGTCGTGAGACTCAGAGCCCTCTTCCTTCATCAATGCCCGGGTAGGTGATAATGATGGCCTGGGGTCCAGGGTTCCATTCCTTTCAAATGGGAGCCGATGGCGGCGGTAACGGCGACCTGGGATCCAGGACCCTCACCCCTGAATCGGAGGAGCTAGAGGAAGAAAGCCATGATGGCATGATGCAGGACTATGACTTGTCCGGAATTATTGTAGCTTTAGGGTTGCGCCTTGTTTCTTTGTCAATCTTCTTGTACTGATGTAACTCTTTATGAATTATCAATAAAAGCGAGTTTTTTCCTTTAAATTCAGTGTACATTTGATGAAATGTGTTCCTTCAAAACTAGAACACTTTTTTGAATACTGTTGCTAACTGATTTCCATCAATTTGTGTATTTCGGGAGGAGACCAAATGGACTTATATAGCACCCATGCCTTCCCTGAACTAAAATACTTTGTAAATTCTGCGAGCTGCAGCAAATGCTAGGTTTGGCTTGGCACTACGCTAAGTCATCCCTGTTCGGTAGTACTTCAGCTTGTCTATAGGCTAATTTGTTCATGAACTATTTAAATCAGTTTTGAAGAGAGACCTTCCGAGTAAGGTAGCTTGCAATAATTTGAGTAAATATATGGTGGTAACGGCTACGCTCGCCGAGCCAAGAGACTTTGTGTAAATAATTGAATTAAAAATAACTGGAAAGTGATTTAGGGCAAATCAGAACTTCTGTTTTTAGATGGACCAGACCATTAGGTCTGTACATTTCAATAGTCCAGACACGAAGTCTCTATATTTTGATGGACCAGACCATTAGGTCTAGTACATTTCAATAGTCCAAACACGGGGTCTGTACATTTTGATGGACCAGACACGGGGTTTGTACTTTTCGTTGGACCAGACGCCAGGTCTGTACATTTAGTTGGACCAGACGCGAGGTTTGTACATTTAGTTGGACCAGACACGAGGTCTGTACATTTTGATGGACCGGACACGAAGTCTGTACATTTTGATGGACCAAACACGAGGTCTGTACATTTAGTTGGACCAGACACGAAGTTTGTACATTTAGTTGGACCAGACGCGAGGTCTATACATTTAGTTGGACCAGACACGAAGTCTGTACATTTAGTTGGACCAGACGCGAGGTCTGTACATTTAGTTAGACCAGATGCGAGGTCTGTACATTTAGTTGGACTAGACGCAAAGTCTGTACATTTAGTTGGACCAAACGCGAGGTCTGTACATTTTGATGGACCAGACACGAAGTCTGTACATTTTGGTGGACCAGACACGAGGTCTGTACATTTTGATAGACCAGACACGAGGTCTGTACATTTTGATAGACCAGACATGAAGTCTGTACATTTTTATGGACCAGACACGAGGTCTGTACATTTAGTTGGAGAGCACTTCATGGAGAAAAGAAAAATTTCTTTATTGATAATACTTCTGCAAGTGTTCTATATTCCAAGGTCTAGGAATAGGTTTCCCACCCATATCTTCTAACCAGCAAGTGGTAGGCCTAACTATCTTTGTTACTCTGTAGGGGCCTTCCCAGTTTGGCGATAATTTTCCCATAGTGGGATCTTTGGTGTTCAGAAATACCTTTCTCAAGACAAGATCTCCAACTCGAAAGCTGATGGGCTTTAGTCCCAACTTAGATTTGTCAGCCATTCTGTGCTGGTATGCCTTCATCCTAATCCCGACTTGATCCCTTCTCTCTTCAAGTAAGTCCAGATTCTCCGCAAGCTACTAATCATTGGCCTCTTGACTGAAAGCTTCAGTCCTTAGAGTAGGCATACCGATCTCGACAGGGATTACTGCTTCGATACCGTAAGCAAACGAAAAAGGAGTTTTAGAGGTCGGTGTCCTTCTAGTTGTTCTGTAAGCCCAGAGTACGCCAGGGAGCTCTTCAACCCATCTTCCCTTTGCTTTTTCCAACTTCTTTTTAAAGGCATCAAGTATTGTTCGATTGGTAACTTCTGCTTGCCCGTTGGCTTAGGGATGACCAAGGGGAGGAAAAATGTTGACTGATACACAAGTCTTGGCAGAATTTCTTGAAAACTTTGCCAGCAAATTGTGTACCGTTGTTAAAGATGATTACTCGTGGTATGTCAAATCTGCAGATAATGTTTTTCTAAGTGAAATTCCTGACTTCTTTCTCTGTAATATGTGTTAGTGGCTCTGCTTCTACCCATTTGGAGAAGTAGTCAATGACCACTAGTAAATATTTCCTGTTTGGTGTGGCTTTAGGCAAGGGGCCTATGATATCCATCCCCCACTGAGCAAAGGGCTAGGGGCTGACGATGGGGATGAGCTTATGGTGGGGCTGGTAGTTGGTAAGGAGCGAACCACTGGCATTTATCGCATTTCTGAACGTATTCCTTAGCCTATCTCAGCATACTTGGCCAGTAGTAGCCTTGTGTCAAAGCTCGGTGGGCTATGGTCTTGCCCCCATTATGGTTCCTACAAATTCCTTCGTGTATTTCTGCTAAGACGTATTGAGACTCTTCTGGAGTCAAACATCGCAGCAAGGATTGAGAATAGGATCTTCTGTATAGCTTATCATTCAGGATCAGGTACCGAGCTGCCCTGATTCGGATTCTTCTGGCCTTGTTTCTGTCTTCTGGGAGGAGTCCTCCTTCTAAGTACTGAAAAATAAGGGTCATCCAGTTTTGAGGTTGTTCAGTAACTTGGGCAACTTAGGCTTCCTCTATGCTCGGATTTGGCTGATGGGAGATTTTTATCGTAGAGTCCTCTTCTGACTGCAAGTGGGATGACATGCTTGCCAAAGCATCAGCTCTGCAGTTCTGGCTTCTTTCTATTTTCTGGATGGAGAACATTTGGAATGAGCGTTTCAGTGAATTGACCATATCTTGAATACCGAAGCATCCTGTCATCCTTGGTAGCGAATTCCCCCAAGACTTGGCTTACCACCAATTAGGAGTTTGAGAAGACTTCAAGGTTCCGAGCTTCACATTCTAGTGCCAGTTTTATGCCGAGGATAAGGGCTTCATATTCTGCCTCATTGTTACAGGCTCTGAATCCAAGGCTGACTGCCTTGTTTGCCACAAGCCCGTCAGGGGATAGCAATACTAAACCAACACCTTGATCCATGATCCGTGGAAGATCCGTCGGTATAAAGCTGCCATATTCCCTAGCTTTCACAAAGTTGTGCCCTGCTCTGTAGTGCCGGAGTGAACTCAGCAACAAAATCGGCTAGAGCTTGCCCTTTATTGAGATCCATAGAACATAGGTTATGTCAAACTCCCCTAACTCCACCGACCATTTTACTAACCTCCCTAAGACTTCAGGCTTCCTTAGTACTAATTTTAAGGGGTAGGCAGTTGGGATTTTAATAGGATGCGCTTGGAAATAAGACCGGAGCTTTCGAGCAGATACTATTAGCGCAAGGGCCAGTTTTTCAATCTCAAGGTACTTTTTCTCTGTGTCTAACAGTGCCCTGCTGACATAAAATATGGGCTTCTGGATTCCTTTGTGCTGCTTGACTAGTACCGAACTAACAGCATTTTTAGAGACAGCAAGGTAAAGAAGTAGTTTTTCCCCTTAGACCGGCTTTGCCAGGAGTTCAGGTGAAGCTAGGTATTCTTTCAGTTCTTGAAATGCCTTTTCACAATCTTCTGTCCATTATAAAGCTTTGTTGCCTTTTAGAGCTCTGAAGAACGGTAAGCAGTGATCAGTGGGTTTGGAGATGAATCTGCTTAGAGCTGCAATTCTGCCATTCAGAGCTTGGATGTCCTTTTTGGTCTTTGGTGACTCCAGCCCAATTAAAGCACTGATTTGAGTGGGATCTGCTTCGATGCCCCTTTGAGAAACGATATACCCCAAGAACTTTCCCTTGGTTACACCAAAGGTGCACTTTGAGGGATTCAATTTCATCTTATGTTGCTTAAGGATGTCAAATGTTTGGGCTAAGTGCTGGAGGTGGCTGTTCTTCCCGCAGGCTTTTGACCAAAATGTCATCAATGTAAACCTCCATAGTGCTGCCGATCAGAGGGATAAACATCTTGTTGACCAGACGCTGGTATGTGGCCCCAGCATTCTTTAATCCAAATGGCATCACCCTGTAGCAATAGAGACCTCGTTCGGTTATAAATGCTGTCTTCTCTGGTCTGGAGGGTACATCTGGATTTGGTTATATCCCAAGTAGGTATCCATGAAGCTCATGAGTTCATGCCCTGTAGTAGCGTCAACTAACTGGTCTATCCTCGGAAGAGGAAAGCTATCTTTAGGGCAAGCTTTATTTAGGTCTGTATAGTCAACACAGACTCTCCACTTGCTATTCTTCTTCCTGACCAAAACGGTATTGGACTAACCACTTTGGGTAGAATACTTCTCGTATCATATTGGCCTCAAACAGCCTTCGAACTTCCTCATTGATGACCTAGTGCCGCTCTGGAGCGAGTGGCCTTCTTTTCTGTCTCACAGGTGGGTGGTCCGGATCTACCATTAGCCTGTTAGTGATTAGTTCTGGATCTACGCCCTCCATATCCTTTGTTTCCTAAGCAAACATAGAGAGGTTGTCTTTCAGAAATTCTATCATCTCATTCTGCTCGTCAGGTGTTATGTCTGGACCTATCTGTAGATAGTGCCCTTGTGATTCCGAGCTTACTAATACTTTAATGGGGTCGCCAATGGGCCTGGCCCTACTATCCCTTCCTCTAGGGCTTAGTGGCTCGTTGATTCTGGAAAGGCACTCTTCTATCTCGTGATGGTGGGTGAGGACCGGATCCACGCACTTACGAGCGTGCAACAATTACTATTTGGGAGCCTTCTCCTTGAGAGCAAGAGCATGACACTCTCTAGAAGTTGGTTGGCACCCTCTGATAGAATAGACAGCCTAATTGTGGACGTACTTTAGACATTGGTGGAGGGTTGAAGTGACTACTCCCATCTGATGTAGCCAGGGTCTCCTGATTATGACATTATAAGGGGACTTGGCATTCAGAACCATGAATTCAGTCATGGTGGTCTTTTGTCCATTTCCCTTACCTGCCGTAGTAGGGAGGTTAATCTTTCCCAATAGAGTGTTGAGATTCCCATCAAATCCTACCGTGATCACGACTGTGGGTTTGACATCGTTGGGATTAAGCTTCATCAGTTTGAGGTCTCGTAGAATAAGACGTTTGCAGAGCTTCCTAGTGTCCACCAAGACTTTTCGGATCTCGAAGTTGGCAATCCTGAGAGAGATGATAAGGGCATCATTGTGAGGACAGTGTACCCCTACAAGATCTTGATCCGAGAATTGGATCTCAGGTACTGGTTTTAGTATTTTCTCAATATGGGAGATCAGTAGGATGTTGGGAATAGTTCTGGCCTCCCGAACATATCTTTTTCTTGCCCTGTTGGAAGTCCCTATCGTCGGGGTGTCTATATGGAGGACAAAGATAACCTCATTGTTCTGTCGCTGAGGCTCATTCCATCTTTCCCTCTATTCCTGTCTCTGGTCCTACCTCTGGTCGGGTCTCCCCTATTGGGGCCTTTCATTGCGGGGGTTCTGCCCTCCGTCCTGTCTGATGAATTCCTGCAGACGACCCCTCCTTATAAAATGCTCAATTTCGTGTGTAAGGGCCTGGCATGTATTAGTTGTGTGCCCTCGATCTTTGTGAAAGTCACAGTACTTGGTCTGATCTCGAAGGTTTGGATCTCCTCTCAGTGGTTCTGGCCACCTTAGATTCTCCCGAGATGGAACCTGCTGAAGTATGTGATTCAGGGAGGCATTTAGTGGAGTGAAGCTGGTAAATCCCCTTGGAGCAGTGTTAAAGGGAGCTCTGGGCGCTGCTCTTTTTTCTGGGCTTCTGTCCCTTTTCCTGGCCGTACTAGGTTCCCTCTTTTGATCATTCTTTTTCTGGTTGTCCTTCTTCATGTCATCCTTCTGCACTTGCTCCTTAGACTTCTGGGAGGTGTTTTTTTCTTCCTCTAGGTTTATGTATTTCTTGGCCCTATCCATAAGGGCTGCCATGTCGGCAGGAGGGCTCTTGGTCAAGGAGTCCCTGAAACCTCCCTAGGCAAGGCCAGAGGTCAGAGCAGCCACCAGGAAGCTTGAACTGCAGTTTGTAATCTCAGTGAGTTCGATATTGAAACGCACAATGTACTCTCTGAGGGACTCCTCCTTGGTCTGTTTTACATTCAATAAGAACTCGGGACCCTTCCTCAGCCTTCTGCTAGTCTAGTCATGAACCTGTCAAGGAATCTCCTTTCGAGCTCATAGAAACTGGTGACCAAGTTCGGTGGAAGGTGGTAAAACCATTTCAAAGCCGTGCTAGTGAGGCTGGTTATGAAGGTGTGGCATATAAAGGCGTCTGAAGCCCCATGTAAGGCCATAGTGTGCTGGTAATGGGAAAGGTGATCCCTAGGGTCCCCAGTCCCATCATAAGGGGTGAATTTCGGGACTATGAACTTCTTGGGCCTCTCCTCTGTCATTATGGTAGGGGTGAATAGTGTGGCTAGCCTTCCGAGCAGACTTGCTAGCTCATCCTACTTTGGAGGAACTTGAACTCCCCCTATAGTAATGGCGCAATCCATATAGTCCGTAATTTCTTCAACTCTTTGTGGGGCCCTAGGTAGGATTGGTTGCTGTGAGTCAAGCCTTGCGGCTTGAGGGCCTGTATGGGCTGGATAATCCCGACCCGTGGCCGGGGGGTTACCTTGGTCCTCTTGGACTAGAGGTGTAGGAGCTACTTGTGGTTGAGACTTTTGTGGTGCTGGATTCACTCCGAAGCTCCAAGGGTTGAGGCCCTAGTGGTGCTTCGATAATGAACCTCTAGAATGAAGGCTGGTATCCCTCTGTCTATGGCTACCGATGGTTGAGGGTCTCCATGAATGTGAGCAGCAGTTGGAGGTTGTGCCTCCTAAGTAGTCGTGTTTACAGGTGGATTCTAAGGATTAGTTCCACAATTCTGAGTAAGCATTGCCAAAGTTCTAGACATGGCTAGAAGTTGCTCTTGCATCAACTGATTCTGTCGCTTGACCTGATCAAGCTCTTGCCGAACGGGATCGGTGGTTCGTCCTCTTTCCCATCCGGCTGGCAGGTCGGGGTTGAGGGTCTTGTGAATTTTGAACGTTCTTCCTCGGTCGGAGATTGGGAGCCATAATCCTTTTGTAAAAAAGAGAATGAGTTTTTGGGTAAGTAGAGTACTTCGTGATTGTCGATTCCCACAAACGGCGCCAAACTGATGCTGCACTTTTTGGCTCTCACGAGGGCTGCCGAGAAATCCAAACTCCGTTACCTGAGGAACACTCAAAAGATGATCAAAGACCACCGGATTGGCTTCGGCGGTAGCTGCTCCGATGCTTAAGTTAATAAAACTGAATTGAAAGACAATAATGTAAGCCAAAGAATGAGCATGAATTCTAGAGCATACCTTTAGGGTTTAATTTATAAGCTTTGTGAATCCTAAGTTGATTAGGATTTGGAGCCATGAATATAAGGATCTGATCATCGAAAATAGCAGTTACCTTGTGGAATACTGCACGTGAAGGATATCCGAGGATGGTAGTTTCCTTCTTGAAAACTGCTTCCTTATACTCTGCTCGGCAGGGTGTTAAGGCGGTAGTGAGCTCTGAACCACCGAAGGTGCTCTAAAGGTTCGTGCTCAAACTTATAAGTTCTGTAAGCAGATCTGCTCTGAAAGGCCCATGCTTGGATCAACGAGCTCTAGGGGATAATTACTCGAGCCTGCCCTGAATGAACGAGTCTGTTCTGAAGGCCGAGGACGGCCGAGCTTTGTAATTACACGTGTCAGACGGTGAATGGTTATGTCAGTTTGTGGTATATCAGCATATATATAGACAATTAGATATATATACATATATTTATATATGTTGTAACAAAAATAAATAAGTAAATAAATAAATAAATAGGCCATGAATCAAAGTTGTTGTCTTTTAATATTAAATCGAAAACATTTATATATATACATACATATACATGTATATACGTGGCGCGTGGCAACTTTTATATATATATATATATATATATATATACACACACACACACGTGTGTAAAGTGTAATGATGATTCAAAAAAAAAAAAAAAGGGAAAGAAAAGGAAGGTAATAGCTATATCATCAAAATGTAATGTGTGTATTAGGATTTGGGTATTTATTAAGAGAAGACACCTTTAACAAAAAATTTCAAAACCAATGAAATCAAGAGGAACAAAGGCAATAAACAAGACCACACAATGCAAGACTGCAATGCCTAAAACTCAAAGATAGATTATAGGCTGCAGTTGACGTGTGACAGTTAATTATCAGACACAGGTCTGAATTATATAAAAGTATGAATTATCAGGCGCACGTTTGAATAAATCTTATAGGATGTTATGTTGGCTGCAAGCTTTGTCTATTATCAATTAGAACGATATTATGTCAAAACAAACTTAATAATCTCTTTACATAACACAAGTCATGTTAACCTAGGAAAGACTTTAGTTACTAGTTAGTTATATGTATACACATAGCATCAAAGATAAATATATCATTCTCTCATGAGTCAGCCAATAGTGTCCTTCTTTCATTAAACTCCTTTTCTTCCTTCCCAATTCCAAAGATTTCTGTTAAATGCTAGGAAAAAATTTATGAAGAATTAGATCTCCATTTGTTAATAGTTTTTACATCAAATTTATTGCTCTTGGTTTGTGGAATATTGCAAGGAAAGTAAGAATAATTTTTTTTGGATTCGACTACACCAACTTGAGAGTCCAACCACAAGTTGAAAATAGAATGTCTAGGATATTATTTTATGATATTTATAAATTTTATTTTCCCTTATTAATATTAGAAATATTTAGTGTGCTTCAAATTTCACCAGTGATTTATAATCTTGATATACTTCATGGCAGATGTTAACTATTTTCACAATTATCTCTTGTGTTCAAAGTAGATTAAAAATGAATGGTGTTGAGTACATGATAACTATTTTCACATATGTTGATTATATGATCATAAATATTAAAGCATGCATACTAAATGTCCATTAAGATGACAATGTAAATTCTTTGGTTATTTTGTTTTGATGTCTAGCTACTGAAATTTTTTTTTTATAATGTATCTTGTGGAAACACTTCTTATGTCGTATTGAACTTGACTATTAGAGGGAGTTGGGACAAAAATATATAGAGTGTGAGAGGTTTGATGTGTCTACATAGACACTTTCCTAGAAAAAAATGTCTATATATATATATATATATTTTTTTTTTTGTGGCTTGATATGCCAATATAATTAGTATTTATGATCCAGAAATATATTGTGTTTGGGATTGTGTCTCCCTCCGGCCTTATCCCTAAACTTACGCGGGAGGTTGCCTTGGTTCTTTGGGTTAGTAGCCCGAGAACAGTTGATTTGATACTACGGATTCGTATTGTGTCGATATTAGGGTTGATCCAAAAATTTTCGTAGCAACTTGGTTAGTAGTAAGATGACTTGGTAAATAAATAAATAGAGAATTTGAAAGGAGAGAATCGGTATATGCCTGTGATGACTTTGTGATTGCTTCTTCTGATTTGATATAAATTATATTTTTATTTAATGCTAATAAATGGTGTGCATAATAGAATTGGCATGTTGAACATCACTACACTAGTACTAGTATCCACTTTCACTATTCACATTTTCGCTTTTGTTAAATTCTCCTACGGGGCGTTGTTTTAACCCCTACTAGTTTCAGGAAATGGCAAGGACTTGATGACCTGACGAATTTATTTTGGAATACTTATTTTGTAGTATGTGCTCTTTTTTCATAAGGGATGTAATTTACTTCATGCTATTTAAAGTTCTATGAGAGAGGCCTTAACTTCTTTAAGTTGACTCAACATTGTTTGGTCAACTTGTAAGGCAACTTTTTCTTTTTTCACTCAACTTTAGTTTTTTGGCTAATTTCATGTTAGCCTTCTTGAGATTGATAAATTCTTTAGATAATTTCTCACAAGCAATTTCTATATTAGTTTCAATTTCACCCTCACAAATCTCAAGATAATCACCCTTCATTGTTCATACTTAGGTATCCAATCAATTGCCTTTGAAAGTAGGCTCTAATACCACTTTGTTGGTTGATCCCGTGGTGTGAATATAACCTTGAAGGAGGGGGGGGGGAGGGGGGTTGAATAGATATGAACTACTTTTTCAAATTTCTCCAATTTTTCAACTACAACACTAACAACTACCAAATTGACAAAGTAAATGAATTATAAATTCAAAGAAGATTCAACAATAGTGTACAATTCAATTACACATCACAAGTCCATCAAATTTTGTAATCAAGTAGTGTTTGTCATGACATACAATTCAACACAACCTAAATGATCCACTAGTTCAATTTGATTATCAGTTCTACAATTCAAGTTGAAATTCAACTAAGTGATCAATTGTCAATTCTACAATTCAATTTTCTATTTCAATTTCACAATTAAGGTTCTTAATTACACAATTGAAGATCAATTTTCACAATTCATGAAAACCTAAATCTATATATAGAGGAAGCAATAAATTCAAGCAAATTGGAAATAGTAATGTATGAAGAGTTAGAGAAAATTCAAACCGAAGTGATGATAGAGAAACTGTAACACCTCGACCCTATTAAATAATAATTACGTTGCTAATTATTAATTAGTGACCCTTAATAGAATAATTCAGAAAATTTAATTAGGAACAAATGATAATTTCAAAAATAGTTTCGAGACCTTAAAATAACGAGGTCGACTCCGAGAAAATAAATCCAAATAAATAAGGCTACAAATTATTAAAATCAATACATGAAAAAGCGAATATTAAAATTCAAATTCACAAAGAAAAGTAATGCAAGAAGTTAAAATAAATAATTTAAATTGCCAAATAAGGCATAAGGGGAAAAATAGGAAAAATAAGCCAAAATTGAGGCCAATGGATTTTGAACACTTGACCCAAAAAATAAGCAAGCACTTAAGCCCAAAAAATTAAGCCACTTGGGTTGCCCATACTTTGTGAAAAATATTACAACTTATATGTATATATACACATAAAATAAAGTCCCCATCTCCCAAATTAGCTAATGGCCATTCATGCAGCATATTTGTTTTTAAAATAAAAATATAAGTGATTGGTTATATATGTGTTGCATGTGTACAATTCAAATCAGAATTGTGTAAGCTCGGGTAGAGAGAGAAAGTGAGGTAGAGAGAGAAAGTGAAGAAGGAAGAAGAAGAAAAAGAGAAAAGGGTTTGCATGCAACCCTAAAACCGACCTTAGAAGCATTAGAAGGAGCCAATGCAAGCAAGAAAAAAGGGGGAGTTCCATTGTTGAGGTAAAAAAACACAAAACCCACAATTTTTCTCTCTCTAAAATTTTCTATTTACAAGCTGTTTTAAGTTTCTTTTTATGCATGCATGATATTTAAGGTTTGTAAACTTGAATAAGGAGCAAAAATTGGACCCTAAACAGCCCAAAACCCTAAGCCGTACATAATTGCCATTAATGGAGCTTCAAAGCTGCCTAGAAGTGAAGTTAAATAAAAATAGTTTTGGGGATTGGAGATCAAAACTAGACCCTTGTGGGGTCACAATGCACCAAGAATCATCTATTTTGGCCCAGAAATGGGCGTTTACTAGCCAGTTGCAGGTCACAGGATGATTCACTTTCATCAAACCTCACGGGTTTTAGCTTGGTTTTAGGGGTCAAAACTTAAACTTAGGTGTTCCAAGATGAGTTGGGATGGATTAGAAATGAAAAGGGGTCGAAAATAGTGTAAGAAAAATGAGTTTGAAATTTGAAAAATTTGCAATTTTTGGTCATCAACAGTCGGAAATGATGATCGGAAGACTGCCGAAAAAACGATGGGGAGAAGGCACTGTTCCGAGTATGGGTCGGGTCGATTCTGGGTCGGGTCAGAACCCACCCAGTCGCACATAAGGGCATAAGTAGGACGACACTGTTTTGGTTTTTAAATTTAAAAGGTTCTGGCCTGTTTGGTCACAAGAATAAAGGGTTATTTAATAATCCTATGCTTGTGAGGGATACCTTATCCCGATTTAGCCTCACTATCCACTATTTGGATTAGGAAAAATTAGAAAAATAAAAGGGGAGCACAGCTCCCTTGGTTCGAACCCAAGACCTCCATTACTGTTGACCCTAAATCAAGCCCTAAACCCACTGAGCCGCCACTGCTTATGTTGGAAAATATCAACATAAATAATATATAATATATAATTAATTAAATTAATTTAATAATAGTAAAATATCTCGATGTCCAAATTAAGTAAATAAATAGTGTATTTTGACTATTTCAGGCATTCTGGACCCAATGATGGGGTTTATTTTACGAGACAGGACTCTAAAAAATTACGACATGAAAAATATAAATGACCGTTTTGCCACTAATGATACCCAGGACAAATTAAAAATAAAGGATAGTTTATTTTGACTATCTCAGACGTTCCAGACCCAACGGTGAGGTCCATAATACCAAGATAAGAACGAAAAAAATAAGTCACGTGAAAAATAAATTTATTAAACTACCACGAGTTGGCCGATTAAAAAGGGGTAAGACCAATCCTAGAAAATTAGGATACGTCGGGTCAAAATTTAATGAAGAGCATCAATTTAGGGATGATTTAAAGTGAATGAGGAATTAATTGAAGTTTTGATGAATTTTATTTTTAAGAATTACAAAGGAAAAGGGAAAGCCCATCAATAGTATTGACCCGGGAGAACAAGGTGAGTAATCCCGTACTTTGAAGTGGAGGTTTTTAATCGCCATAGGTTTTGAAGTAATTTGAAGTTCAAATATTTTGAAGCGTTTTTATGTTAAAATATCTGCAGTATTTCAAATTTTAAATTCTTGTATTTATATGCTTTATATTTCAATGTACTATTGTTTTATTCATAAATTCTAACATGGCATGCAAAATGCACTTCTAGATGTTGTTGACAATTAATACGTTTATTTTTTGCATGTCCATGTAAATGCCAATTTTATTAAATGCCTCTTGAAAATAAATGTTTTTTATTCCATCTATGTTTTAATTAATTCCTGTACATCGTGCTTTAATTTCTTGAAGCTCATGTGTTAAATGTATCAAGTGTTGCCCTCCAAGTATTTAAAAACTCTATTAAGTTGTCCAAGTTTTAAATACCCATGAAAAGCACATTTTTGAATAAGTCATATTTCAAATGCACATAAAAATCATCTATTAAAAAAAACGTATTTCAATGCTCTTTGAAGCATCTATTGAAGAAGTTAAAATTTTAAAGGCTTTTGAAAAGCATCTATTGGGATGTTATCTTTAAATACTTTTAAATAGCATCTATTTAAAAAGAAATGTTTTCAAACCTCCTATTTGCGAACTGGTAATGCAAGATAATCGTGCATAAGCACTACGTGTTCGTGAAGCTCTTCGGGATTCACATACAAGTAAAATGCCTGGTAGTAGGATCTGATCCCCCATACATGAGATATCTCCACGAGAAGTAAAACTAGGGTCTGGTTCGAAACGGATCCTCTTGTTAAAAAGTGAAAAGATAACACGTTTAGAAATGGTAGCAGGTTTATCCCCCATTTTCTAAATGTGATTAAATGTGTTGTTTTCATGAACAAAAAGTTTTATGTTTTCTTAAGAAATGGTAGCAGATTTCCAAACACCCAGTTACACGAAGAAGTGTTTTAAAGGGAATGGCCCAGTCTTTAAAATAACAAAGGGTCATATACAAGAAAAAGGATTTTATACATCCTGTTTACAAGTAAATGTTTTAAACATTTATGGCCACCAAATGGTCATCTAGTACGTGTTATGAGTTTTTATTGCATATTTAATGCCCCGCCCGAATGCTTTTAAATGCTTCGTGTTACGTGTTCTTTTGAAGTTCCTTGTACTTGCATATGTGAAACATCTGTTTTACTCGAATGCTTTAAAATGCTTCATGTTACGTGTTTTGAAGTTTCCTATCTCCTGTATTTAAAAAGTACGTGCTTAGCCTGAATGCCTTGAATGCTTCATGCCATCTGTTTTTAAGAATCATATATTCTATTTCTGAAGTATACGAGCAACTGATAGTGATTGTTTATATAAACTCTCTTATGAATAACCCACTACCAGTTGAAAACCCATGACAAGGTACTGGAATTACTCACTAGGCTTGTTGAAGCTCACTCTATTATCCTAACATTTTTCAGGTGATGATGATGGATGAGAGCCTTGCCTAATTTGAGGATTGGTAATTGGCAGCTCCATTGTGATCAAGGGATTTTTGGAAGTATTAGGACGTATAGTTGGTCAAATTTTGTTATAGTAATTGTGGAAAATTATGTACTTAAGCCATGAGGGGCAAACGGATATGTATTATGTATAATTTTTATTTTTTTTAGCATGCTCTGAATGTATGATATTTTTTTACCGCTCCGAAGAAGAAAAAATGACAGTATCGGGCGGGCGTGCAAATAGTAAAAGAAAAATTTTCATGCTTTTGTAATTGCCAATCATGGCCCTATCGCACAGCCGTTCGGCGCCGCCACTTACTCGAGTCCGCAGGCCAGCCCCCGGACCGAGGGACGGGCAGTCGCGATTCCCTTAATCCACATGGGGCGTGTCACGACCCGAAACCCACCCTAAACGGATCTCGTGTCGCGGGGCCGACCCTAAGGCCATCCCTACTTTTTACATTCCTGTATCATAGTACGAATATGTAAAGTACTAAAACATTAAAACAATAACAGCGGAAGTCTTATCAATGTCTATAATCAGCGGAAGTCTTTCAATACACAATGTTAGCGGAAGTTTTTACAATGCATAATATGGTTCTACAGTTAAACAAAATAAGAACCATATGTAACCAGCACCCGTGGGTGGTGAGTACATGGGAGAACTAAACATAGACTGGTACAGTTCTTCAAAATGTCTTCCTACGCTCTCAGACACCTACCAGGGTCTCACAGCGTCAGTACCTAAAATGGGGGTGAGGATGGTGGAATGAGCTACGAGAGCTCAGCAAGTAAAAACAGATCTCCGACACTGGTATAAGAATATGATAAAAGAGATGCTGTGATAGCCAATGGGAACAGTTGCCATAAGGGCCAATAAACAATGGACACAATGTATAATCAAGAGTAATGGACATAACATCAACATGAAACTCTTAACAACAATATATCAATATGAAGGTACTGCCATAATAAACCGATCATAATCGAATCAATAAGGAAATATCTCTCAATACAGAATAATGATAAGGAATAACATAGCTCAGCAGTTGCAATCAAACAATCATATAAGAGATGCTTTTATTCTGTACAATGCCAGTAAAAATGCAAATGGAATGCTAGTGAAATGTCAGTGGAAATACCAGTAAACATGCCAGTCAAATTGTCGGTGGAAGCCTACGAGAAATTCATTCCTGCCACCTGTCCGTTCACGGACTCGACCCTTAGGTTTCTAGTCAAACAGAAAGCATCGGATAGATATTGTGACTGAGCACAAATCCGGTGTGTATAAACATATCATGATCATAAGTAATTCCATAGAAGTATAAAATGAAATATCCTATATACAATGGAACATAACAATAGGCTTTTCAAAGCATGGTTCAACATGATACTAATGATACAGTAGTCAATCAAAGCCCACAAGATAGAACAATGTCACATTGTGGAAACAATAACGTCAGGTACGTTCAAGAGTACAAGTTTGGCAGTACGAGAATAAACTTGGCTTGGACACATCATATGGAAGAGAAGGTGAATTTACTTACCTCTAAACATGCATTCCTAAATCAGTCTCTTGCGGGTTTGCCTCTTTCCTGTCGCGTTCCCTATATATTAGTAAATGCGTTTCAGAATAAATGTTACTCATAAAATTCTATGCCTTGCTATGATAAGTATTTCTAATACTTATTTAGACTTTACCATTGTGTCCGAAATATCGAAGAAAGTCAGTCTAGGCTTTCGCGGAACTCCATTTGGACTTCTAGATTGAAAAGGGCAAAACTGTCATTTTACACTTTTACGATTATTTTATTCTTTTTGGGACCCTGTCTCATGAAATGGACCCCACCATCAGACTTAAAGCACCTGAAATAATAAAAATTGACTATTATTTGCCCCGTTTGGACTTCATGTGACCCATATTTGAATTAGGGGTATATTTATAAAAATTAATATTTTATTAATTTTTCTGTTTGGGCCTTAGTAGAATTTCCTAAACTTTCTGGGGTCAAAGTGTAAATATCCAGAGTTGAGTCTGAACCAGTTGGTTCACAACCAGAAACCTAAACCGGTTTAAATTCACAGTGAACCAACCGGTCTACTCTAAATCAATGAACTGGAATAAGATAGCCAAGCTTCTTGTCCCATCCACGGTTTGGATAACCCCAAACCCAATTTCTCATTTTCTATTCCTACAACCAAACAAGCCAATTTCACTTTAAATTAAAATTCTTTGACCCTAAACGACATAGTATCACTGCCCTGTCTACTTTCGGTCGGGTCCCGACCCGACCCAAACCCAGGTCCGGTTCTGTCTTGACCCGGTAGCTCCCTCGACAATCCGGTCGTCTTCTCCGGTGGATTATCCGACCACACTTGCCGAAACAGTGAAATTTCCTACAGATCTTAGTGATTTCACGTCCATTTCCTACTATTTTTGTTCCAAATGAAAACTAGGAACTTAAGAAATGTTTTAGGACTAGTTTTGGCTCTCCATGTCATCGGTTTCCAACACCTATTCCTAGTTTTCCTGTGTTGCACCGGCGACTGGATAATTGGCCATGGAAGGGCCATTTCTTGACCATTTAAACTAATTCAAATTGCGTTGGGTTTCTGGAGGTGTCTCCTACTGATTTCCAATCTAAAAATCAAGGTTTGTTGCGTGTATATAATTCTATCATAGTTGACCGAAGCTAAATTCTTGGTTCTGGGTTTTCTTTTCTTACTTCGGGTTCTTATCAATAACGACATCATTTAAACTATAATTGAACATAATTTCAACCGGAAATATACCTGTTTACAGGTTCTCTCAACCCTCCTCCAAAATCAATTTTCTCTCTCTATTCCCTTCTTTTCCTTCCTACTATTTCTACTGTTCTGCTCCTCTACTTCTTGTCTCTCTCCCATTGCCTTTCTTTCCCTTTAATTCTTTCAACCGATTCCTCAGTCGGTGGCTTTTGCCACCTGTGGCCGTGGTGACACCACACACATGCACACCTGTACACATGGCCTTCTCTTGACTGATTTTCAGTCAGTGGCCTTGCCACCTAACACACACTTGCACTGCATGTTGCCACCACACACGACCCACAAACAGTTCACTACTTCCAATTTGATTTCCTTTCTTTCCATTTTATTTCCTTTCATTTAATTATATTGCATTATAATATATAGATCATCCAACCGCATGTATATATATGTATATATAATATTCATAATCATTTAGATTTACCTTAAATATTTATACGTCTATATTCACTTGCACGTTTTCCAGTAAACTAGGCTTCAGGTGCAACGGCACCCGGACACCCGTAACTGCCTGCCTCTCATACTCATGCGTCATAATCAAACATAACAGTCTATCTAATTTTATTTATGTCATATATTGGCTTACAGTTCAGGGTTACATTTCATGGTTCGATCCAACCCGGGTCAAGGTACCGGTTAACTCGGGTCGGAGTATTACAGGGCGGGTCTCGGGGGTCGTGATAGAAACCACCATAGAAAACTATCCACGGTGGAAAACTCTGGAGCCGACCATGCTCAGGGAAGAGTTCTACTATGATCAAGATTGAATTAAAAAGCAAAGATGAACTAGACTTTGTACCTCATGCTCCGTTCTACCCATTCACATCTTCAATCTCTATTGAATCCACAAGCTCCTCACAGTTGAAATCTTCATACAACCGAATTCTCTCCACGGTCCCGAAATCCTCTAATCGAGGCCACTTCACAATTACAAATCCACATAATCTCGGTATCTACCGATCGCTCAAAAATGACTCTTTAATGTTGAACTCACACTCTTCAATAGTGATTTGATATGGAATTGAGGTTTTCTGTATTGACTTGGATCATGTGATTTGATCTAAATCAATGGATGATTAGAGTAGAGATATGCATGATATACAATTATGATTGTTCACTCATGAAAGCATTTGGATCTCTCAAGTGTATATTTCTCACAATTAGAACTCTCTCTCACTCTATTCTCCCACATAGAAACTGAATTTTTTTCAATTTATATGAATGAGATTGGATCCCAAAATAAGCTTGAAAATAGAAAAATTTATGTTTTTCGCACAGTGTTCGTTCGAACGAATCATTGTTCGTTTGAACCAACACTTATTCATTCAAACGAGCATGGAATGAACATCAAACCAACAAATCTCATAAGTTGTACTTTTCATTTGATGCAGACCCATCGAATGAATAAGAACGAGCTAAACTGAACCTTTTGTTGTTCGTTCAAACGAGCCAATGGTTCGTTCTAACAAGCAACAAGGAGTTGCTCATTCACTACTTGTCTTGTGAACTCAATTTTCCTAAGTGTTTTTGTAATACCCCGACCCGAAAAGTGACTTAGCAATCATGTAAACCCGAGTTATTATGACTCTATATTAAGATATTTAATGGACTTCATGATTTCAAATGCACAGATAGTACTGAGTAACCCAGGGCCGAACATGTAATACCAGCGTATGTATACATGTGTGTGTATAGATTATATGTAATATATATATATATATATGGATGTCATTGATTAAATATAAGTATATATATATGTACGAATCTATATGCATATATATATGAACACATGCATGAAAAGGGGGCTGCCATGCAGCAAGTGATTAGAAGGTTCCATGAGGCTGAAGTATGTGCATATAATGTATCATATATTATATATATACATATATATATGTATGTAAAAAGTCTTGAAGCATTTAATGCAACCAACTAACTGAAGAAAAAAGGGGGGAGACAGCCGAAATCAGAGATAATGGAAGTCAGAAAAGGGGGAAAGCAGGAGGGAGAGTCAAGGATGGTGGTTAAAAGAGGGAAGAGAGGGAAAAGGATGGCGGTAGAAATTTTCTATAAAAGGAGGTGATATGTTCATAATGAATTCAGAACCAAGAAGGCAACGAAGAAGCCGAGGCCAAGCTCTGAGATATAAAAGGAGAAGCTAAGGCAGTTAGAGAGAGACACTGCGAGTAGACTTGAGAATTAAAGTAAGTTAAGTTGCTTTCTGTTTTTAAATTCTAAAGCATGAAGTTAGGTTCTATGGCTAGGGTCTGAATCAGCATAAAATGGGTAGCAAGTAGGAAAAGGAGTTAGTTTAAAGGAGTTAGAAACAAGAGAGAAAAAGTCAGTTGCAGGTCTTGAGGATAATTCGGGTTTTTGAGATGTCATGCATTAAACTCAGTTTAAGTAGTGTAGAATTAATCCTATAATGTGTAGAAACAATTAGGAAATAATTTAGAGCTAAAACAGTGTATAAATCGTCACAATTTGAGTTCACCTAGAAAAATGCAATTTCTGCCGAAGCTACTATTTTTGGTGTATTTGTGATGTTTAAATGGTCCAAATTAAAAACTAAGGTTGGAAATATAATCCTCATAGAATTTAGAAGTGGACAACATTGAATTTGGGGGAGAAAAATAGGTTAGAAAAATCGACCGTTGCCGGAGAAGGTAACAGAGGTTGATTGAGGAAGACGATGAACAGTCCCTGAATGACGTTGTATGGTGATGCTTTAAATCAAAGATGTCATTTTAGGGGTTCTGATTTTAATTATATATATGTGATAGTTTGGTTACAGAGTTATGAAATTAAATTAGGGGACGGGGTATCCGATCCCTGTTCTAAACCAGTTCGCCGTTTGGTTTTCAAAGTTAAAGAAAAAAAAAATACGGGGGCTGCTGCACCCAGGAGTTGAAACATGGACCTAGGGCAAGTATAGTGCACACGGACTGCTGAGCCATGGGCTCATGTGTGATCTTTTAACCCCTCAATATATATATATATATATATATATATATATTAAACTTAACTAAATCAAGAAAAATAAAAGGGGTTGCGCCCCTGGAGACTCGAATGCCCAACCTATTAAACCGAACCCTCATTTCTATCCACTTGGATAGGCAAGCCCGTTTTAACCATTTCACCCAAATATATACATATATATATATATATATTATGTACAACCTAAATTAAATTAATTAAATTAAATTAAATATAGTGAAATAATGCGAAGTCCAATTAATATGAATGAATAGTGTATTTTGACTATCTCGGGCATTCTGAATCCAATGGCGAGGTCCATTTTGCAAGACGGGACTCCAAAAAATAGAGACCCGTAGAAATACTAAATGACCAAAATGCCCCTATTGCTACCGAACCCAAATGGAATTTCGTAAAAGCCTAAACCGACTTTCTTCGACATTCTGAACTCAACGGTAAAGTCTAAATTAGTAAAAGAGATACTTGTAATAATGAGGCATAAAATTTGATGAATAAAATTAAAACTGAAACGTGTTTACTGATATATAGGGGACTCGAAAGGAAAAGGGGAAGTCATAGAATACTAAGGCATTGATAAGGTAAGTGAATTCTATCTCTTATACGTGGTTTTCTAAGCCACGATCTTTCTATTACTGCCAAAACTTTGTACTCATGTATATATCCACTGTTACTATTTCCACCATTGATATTGTCCTATCTGGTGGAGGCCTATTGACTGATATCTCATGATTTGATTCATTGTACTGATGCTTATCAATGTATGCTTACGTCATGATGTTCCATAGCTTATACACTTCTTATAAAATTGTGATATACTCCTGATTCATGTTAAATGCTAGGTTTTGTGCTCAATCACATTACCCATCCGATGCTATCTGATTGATTGGACCTACAGGTCAATTTATGGGACCTACGGGTCGAGTCCGTGAACTAGACACATAGCAATGATGACATTTTTATGCAGTGAATTGAAAGGGAATTTTATATGAATTCATGTTAAAGGAGGGTATGCCGAGCTCCCAAAAGACCGAAGGTCTGCCAAACCCTGAACAGAGTAAATGCATCATTCATGTTTGACTGTTATATTGACGTTTATTGCATTCATAGGATGTTTTCATTTCCCTATGAATAAGTCTATGATTGATAGTTCCTTGTTTATTGGATTTGACTGTGACCGATTTATTGTGGTAGTATATTTATGTTGATTATGATCATTGAACTTTTCCCACACTCATATTACAGCTGTTGCTCCCAAATGTTATTATGCCTTATTGTTCATTGGCCATTACAGCATTTTACTGTTAACTGCAACTGTTGCATGACTGGCTATCATGTTACCTTTGAGTTTGTATTTTTTTCCATATGATTCCTAACCCGTATTGGAGATAGGCTTTTACTTACTGAGCTTGTTAGCTCACCCCATTTATTATATTTTTTAGGTGAGAACACTACAATAGGAGATCAAGAGCGTAAGGAGGCAGTTGAGGAACATAATAAAATCAGAGGAAGGCAGCAGGGCTGCCAACCTTGAGGAGGCAAGTGGAGTGCAAAAATATATATATATATATATATATGTATAGCATGTGTGGTACGTGGATGGTAAGGGTTCAAGGGGCGGTTCTCTGCAGTCAAGGCTGACTGCAAGAGAGAGAGAGAGAGAGAGAGAGAGACAGAAAGTGAGGCGGTTTGTGGGTGTTGAATATATATATATATATATGCATACATTGAGTTGATGAGGTTAGAAAGGAAAAATGAAGAAACTAGAGAGGCAGAAAGGGTTCAAAGACTGAGCTAAGAGGCAAACAGAGGTGGAGGACACGGTCACACAAGAAATCAGAAACAAGTAGGTGAAATTTGGTTTCTGTTTTGAAGGTTTAAAGCATGAATGGAAGATTTAAATATTGGGTCTTATAGAGATTTAAATATAGAAAATATTGCAAAAAGAATCAGTTAAAAAGGGGTAGAAACAAGGGAGAACAGTCGAGTTGCAAGTTTTAGGGTGTTCGGATTTCACTTTATATT
Organism: Nyssa sinensis; assembly: GCA_008638375.1. NCBI lineage: Eukaryota > Viridiplantae > Streptophyta > Magnoliopsida > Cornales > Nyssaceae > Nyssa > Nyssa sinensis. The sequence continues at coordinate 2,323,501 of CM018042.1, read as the reverse complement.
TTATGCATAAGATGTTGGTTTAATGACCTAGGATTAATTCTATAAAGTGCAGAAAACTAAATGAAAAAGAAAGAGATGAAAACAGTCAAGAAACGAGCTCGCAATTGAGAAATATCAGTTGGCCGGAGCCACTGTTTTTCTCTATTTCGTGAGAAATTAGTGAATGAAAGTGAAAACAAACCCTAGATATGAGATCTCCATGAAAAATCGTAGAAGATGGCAGTTAAAAACTGTTAAAATTTGATGAAATTCAGTTGCCTGTCGCCGGAGAAGATGACTATTCACACTGGAACCCTACCGGAGTCCCACTGGAAAAACGAGGAAGACAGCACTGTTGTCTTGGGTCGGGTTCGAGTCATGGGTCGGATCCGGGTCGGGACCCGACCGAATTAAAAAGGGGCAAACAAAAATGACGCAATTTAGGTTAAGTTTAAAAGATTTTAAAATTAAATTGAGAGTGTTTGGCTACGGCGGGTAAGAAATTAAAATAGAAATTAAATTGGGAATAGGGATATCCTATTCCAGTTTTGAAGCTTAGCCACTGTTTGGCTATCCTTAGTTGGGATAAGATTTTCTGAAATTACAATTGAACCCAGAAGTTACAGAATTTGCAAATAGACCCCCCAAATTTTAATTATTATGATTTGACCCCCCACAAGAAAATATTAATTCAATATTAATTTAATTAATTAATTTAAAATAATATAAAATTACGAAAATGTCACTGAGTCAAAAAGTAGTCAAACGAACTCCGATTAAAATAAAAGAATAGTGAATTTTTAATATTTCGAGCATTCTGGACTCAACCATGGAGTCCGATTTGTGAAAAGAGATCTCGAGAAGTAAGAACACATGAAAATGTAAATGACCATTTTACCCTTTATTATAATGATGTTCAAATTAAACATATACATAGTGTATTTTAACTATCTCGGGCATTCTAAGACCAATGGTGAGGTCCGTTTAGCAAGACGAGGTCCCAAAAATAAAAGACTCGTAAAAGTGCAAAATGATCATTTTGCCCTTTTTAGTACAGAAATCAAAATTGAATTCCGCGAAAGCCTAAATCGACTTTGTTCGACGTTCCGGATTCAATAACAGAGTCTAATTTAGTAAAAGAGGAACTAATAGTAAAGAGGCATAAAAATTTGATGAATAACATAACTTATAAAAAGGTAAACTGAGATATACTATCTATTGATGAATAGGGATTTCAAAGAGGAAGGAACAGTGACTTGGTTTTATTGTGCAAGAACAGAAACGGTTTAAGAGGTAAGTAATCTCTGATCTCTGTATGTGTTACATTCCCAGCCATGTCAACAGTTTTTCTTATATTATCTATTGTACTCCATATATATCAGAACGGTTATTGAGTCCACATTGATATTGCTCTATCTTGTAGAAAGTATTTATTGACAGTTATATATCTTGATCATGATTTTTGTACGCTCTGTACATAGGCCTCAAGAGGCAAGACTTATAATCTCAGTGGCCCAGTTTACATTGGCCTGTTAAGGCAACAGTTTCTTTTCACTGCTGAGATAGTGTTATTGCATTTACTGTTTGTTGGATTTAGCATGATCTCGATATATTATATTGTAGCCAGATTTGTGCTCAGTCACAAACTCCATCTGATGCTTACTAGACCTACGGGTAGAGAAAACAGAATAAAAAGTGGTATTTAAAGTGGCAGCTAAAGTGGGATCTGCGAAGCCAGTACTGAACCGACGGGTTAATGCTTGGTTGAGAGATTGAGGAAAAAGAGAATAAAATGAATTAAGGGGTATGCCGGGCCCCAAGTTAAAGTGCATCCACATTTATTGTTATCAGTGTCTATTATTGATTATCATAGCTTGATCATGTTATACCATTATGAATGATCATGAGATTTCACAGCTTTTATTTGAGTGCATATGATTATACTTGAGACAGCTTATGACTGTAGCTAGTATAATTATACTATCAGACAGATTTTCATTGCTTTATCATTTGAGTTCTATCATCTGATATTGAGTTCTATATTCATTGACTGGCTAGTACATCTGTATTTATCCTAGTTCTTTTATGGATAATGCTTTCTATATTCTTGTACACATGGTAGAGCAAAGGAGAATTACTTATTGAGCTTTAGTTAGCTCACCCCAAACTTACCACCCCTTTCAGGAAATGAAGCTGTAGAGGAGTAGTAGCTGTAGCAGTAGCAGTCAGCTAGATAGCAGTGGACATTTACTTTTGAAGTTATAGTGTAATACTTAGTACAGACAGTCTTATAGCTCTCCCATGTTATCCACGTCTTGGGGATGAACAGTTGTATTAAGAAATTTTATATTCCGCATTTTGTAAACATTATATATATCACATGCAGCTTTTATTTATTTTATTCCGCATTTTAGTTGTTGCATGTTAGTAGCACTGATCGTGTAGCAAGTTGAGACCCTTAGTTCGACAAGCAACGTCGGATTGGGTGCGCGACACGAGATCCGCATAAGGTGTGGTCTCGAGTTGTGACAGCTTGGTATCAGAGCATCCTAGGTAACACAATGGTTCATGGGAGAAAAGACTAAGGTACTAGTATTACAAATCTCCAAGTAGAGTTAGTCAGTAGATTGATTCTAACATGATCGATAGACTATTATATAAATGTTGGCCGTTGATCTTTTATAGCAAGTAATTTTGGGAGATGGTTTGGTTACTGGTACATCACAAGTATTTTTCCAGTTAGTTAAGGCATACCTGTATGCTAGCTTTATGTTTTGATTATGTTTTTCGCAATTACTACTAGATTGATTAGAAGTTGAACTGCTAGCTGAACATAGAAACAAAACTCTTAGGTTACATGTTAGCCGTTTCTATAGTATTGGAAGAGTCATTATTGATGAATGTTATACATCGGGAAAAAGAATTTACAATGAATGATATACATAGAGAATATGAGATACAGATCATGAGTGTACAGATATTTGTTAATCTGAGGGAGAAATTGATGATTCATTCTATATTGAGGGAACTGTTGAGAATTGAATTACTATATATAGACTATAAACTTGATGTCTATTGTGAGAATTAGACGTTCCATAATGAACGAGGGAAACGGTTAGTTCACATTGGAAGATAGAATAGTAACACCTTGAAGGGCAGTAATTATGATAGGTGAATGTTTATACATTTTGAAAGGTAATAGATGTAGAAATGAATTAAGACTGAAGGGGACTTAAAGGGGGTAAGTACAAGGGAATTGATAAACTTTATTGATTTGATGTGACTGTAAAACTTGATCTGATGTGACTGTAAAACTTGATTTGATGTGACAGTAAAACTTGATTCTCAGCAGAAAAATTTTATCTAGATAATGTACACACCTGTTCGAGTTATATATGATATTAGCGAAACCATGGAAACCCTAGAGTTAGGAATGCTAAGTTTGGGGACAAACTTATTTTTAAGGGCGTAAGAATGTAATATCCCGACCCGGGATATGACACGTATATCGAGGCAAGTTGACTGAATAGTGTAATGTGAGTGGTTTGCTTAGTATACCTAGTGTCGGGCAATACCCGAGCACCTTAGGACCCAACATTGTAATGCGTGCATGCATGCATTTTCATGCACAACCATATTTCACGAACAAGTAGTGTACCTAAAATGAGTGTATGCATGCGCTATTATAAATGAATTTATATGCATGAGTATGAATATAATTTATGTATAAAAATATGTATTTATATGTATATAAATAATACATATAGTATAATGTATAGTATGTATATATGTATAAATATTGTATAGTATATATTTATGTGTATTATATAAATAGAAAATGAAAAAGGTAAAGGTGAAAGGAAGGGGGGCTGCATGTATGCTGTCACTGTGTGTGTGTGTGTGTGCCATTGTGTGTGTTGTGCGGCTGAGAGGAAGGCAGCAGGGCTGCCAACCTTGAGAAGGCAAGTGGAGTGCAAAAATATATATATATATATATATGTGTGTGTGTGTGTGTGTATAGCATGTGTGGTACGTGGATGGTAAGGGTTCAAGGGGCGGTTCTCTACAATCAAGGCTGACTGCAAGAGAGAGAGAGACAGAGAGAGAGAGAAAGTGAGGCAGTTTGTGGGTGTTGAATATATATATATATATATATGTGCATACGTTGAGTTGATAAGGTTAGAAAGGAAAAATGAAGAAACTGGGGAGGTAGAAAGGGTTCAAAGACTGAGCTAAGAGGGAAATAGAGGTGGAGGACACGGTTACACAAGAAATCAGAAACAGGTAGGTGAAATTTGGTTTCTGTTTTGAAGGTTTAAAGCATGAATGGAAGATTTAAATATTGGGTCTTATAGAGATTTAAATATAGAAAATATTACAAAATTAGTTAAAAAGGGGTAGAAACAATGGAGAACAGTCGAGTTGCAGGTTGTAGGGTGTTCGGATTTTACTTTATATTTTATGCATAAGATGTTGGTTTAATGACCTAGGATTAATCCTATAAAATACAGAAAACTAAATGAAAAAGAAAGAGATGAAAACAGTCAAGAAACGAGCTCGAAATTGAGAAATATCAATTGGCCGGAGCCACTGTTTTTCTCTATTTCGTGAGAAATTAGTGAATAAAAGTGAAAACAAACCCTAGATATGAGATCTCCATGAAAAACCGTAGAAGATGGCATTTAAAAACTGTTAAAATTTGACGAAATTCAGTCACCGTCGCTGGAGAAGACGACTGTTCACACCGGAACCCTACCGGAGTCCCATCGAAAAAACGAGGAAGACAACAGTGTTGTCTTAGGTCGGGTTCGAGTCATGGGTCGGATCCGGGTCGGGACCCGACCGAATTAAAAAGGGGCAAACCAAAACGATGCAGTTTAGGTTAAGTTTAAAAGATTTTAAAATTAAATTGGGAGTGTTTGGCTACGGGCGTAAGAAATTAAAATAGAAATTAAATTGGGAATAGGGATATCCTATTCCAGTTTTGAAGCTTAGCCACTGTTTGGCTATCCTTAGTTGGGATAAGATTTTCTGAAATTGCAATTGAACCTAGAAGTTATGGAATTTGCAAATAGAACCCCCAAATTTTAATTATTATGATTTGACCCCCCAAAATAAAATATTAATTCAATATTAATTTAATTAATTAATTTAAAATAATATAAAATTACGAAAATGCCATTGAGTCAAAAAGTAGTCAAACGAACTTCGATTAAAATAAAAGAATAGTGAATTTTTATTATTTTGAGCATTCTGGACTCAATCGTGGAGTCCAATTTGTGAAAAGAGGTCTCGAGAAGTAAGAACCCGTGAAAGTGTAAATGACCATTTTACCCTTTATTGTAATGATGTCCAAATTAAACATATGAATAGTGTATTTTAACTATCTTGGGTATTCTAAGACCAATGGTGAGGTCCGTTTAGCAAGACGAGGTCCCAAAAAATAAAAGACTCGTAAAAGTGCAAAATGACCATTTTGCCCTTTTTAGTATAGAAGTCCAAATTGAATTCTGCGAAAGCCTAAATCAATTTTGTTCGACGTTCCGGATTGAATAGCAGAGTCTAATTTAGTAAAAGAGGAACTAATAGTAAAGAGGCATAAAAATTTGATGAATAACATAACTTATAAAAAGGTAAACTAAGATATACTATCTATTAATGAATAGGGATTTCAAAGAGGAAGGAACAGTGACTTGGTTTTATTGTGAAAGAACAGAAACAGTTTAAAAGGTAAGTAATCTCTGATCTCTGTATGTGTTACATTCCCAACCATGTCAACAGTTTTTCTTATATTATCTATTGTACTCCATATATATCAGAATTGTTGTTGAGTCCACATTGATATTGCTCTATCTTGTAGAAAGTATTTATTGACAGTTATATATCTTGATCATGATTTCTGTACGCTCTGTACATAGGCCTCAAGGGGCAAGACTTATAATCTCAGTTGTCACGACCCGAAACCCACCCTATGCGGATTTCGTGTCGCGGGGCCGACCCTAAGGCCGTCCCTACTTTTTCCATTCCTGTATCATAGTACTAATATGCAAAGTACCAAATTCTTAAAACAATAACAACGGAAGTTTATCACTACAATAGTCAGCGGAAGTCTTAACATACATCATATGGTTTTACAGTACCAAGTCAAAACTAAACATAACCAGCACCCGTGGGTGGTGAATACATGGGAGAATTAAAACATAGTCTGATACAATTCTTCAAAATATCCCCCTATGCTTCCAGACTCCTATTGGGGTCTTGCGGTGTCATTACCTGAAAAGGGGTAAGTAGGGTGGAATGAGCTACAAGAGCCCAGCAAGTAAATACAGATCTCCGACACTGGTATCGAGGATCATAAAAGAATATGAATCCAAGAATAAGAATATGATAGCCAATCATAAAAAAAATAAGATGCTATAATAGCCAATGGAAACAATTGTCATGATGGCAAATGAACAGTGGAATCACAATGTGTAATCAGTAGGAATGGCATAACAATGTCCTGAAATTCTCGACGATAATACAATAACAAGAAAATACTGCCAATATAATTGATCACAACAAATCAATAAAGGAATATCTCGCAATACAAGATAATCACAAGAATAATGTAATTCAACAATTATAGTTGAACAATCGTGTAAGAGATGCTTTTATTCTATGTCAGGGCTTAGCACGCCCTCTGTCCTTGGGGGCCCGGTTTACCCCCTTCAGTGCATTCCAGTGTATGGCCACATGTCCGTTCACGGACTCGACCCGAAGGTCTTCAGTGTATTTAAAAGCATCGGATGGATATTGTGACTGAGCACAAATCCAGTATACATAAACATTTCATGATCATAAATGATTCCATAGAAGTATATAAAAATGGAATATCATCATTTCAATGGAAATATAACAATAGGCATTTCAAAGCACGGTTCAACATGATAACAATAGTACAACAATAATCAATGTCCACCAGATAGAACAATATCACATTGTGGAGACAATAACATCAGATACGCTCAGGAGTACAAGTTTGGCAGTAAAAGAATGAACTTGGCTTGATAACACCACATGGAAGAGAAAGGGTATCTACTTACCTCTAATGAAATCTTAGCTTAGAAATTCGTGAGTGGGCCCTTCCCCTTCAAGTTCCCTATATATCAATAAACGTGTTTCAGAATAAATGTTTATTCATCAATCTTACGTCTCGTCATTTTAAGTATCTCTAATGCCAATTTAGACTTCACCATTGAGTCCATAGGGTTCGGAATAATAAAAATTCCCTAGTTCTTTACTTTAATCGGAGTCCATTTGACTCACTTATGAAGCAGGGGTATTTTGGTCATTTTTACAAGTCGTAACTTTTTGGGACTCCGTCTCGTGAAACGGACCTCACCATTGGACTCAGATCATGCGAGATAATAAAAATTGACTATTCATTTGCCCTATTTGGACCTCGTTTGACCCACTTTTGAGTCAGGGGTATTTTTGTAAAATTAACATTTAATTAATTTTTCTTTTTTGGGCCTTAGTGTAATTATTCAAAACATTTGGGGCCGGTTCATAAATTCCATAAGCTGCGGTCTGAACCAGTTGGTTCAGACCCCAAAACCCTAAACCGGTCAGCCTTTCTCCTGAACCAAACGGTTCAGTTTCATTCAAGAACCGGAATACAATAACCCAATTCCCTATCCCTATCCATGGTTCGGTTAACCTCTAAACCCCATCTCTATTTATTGTCTCTGCAACCAAACAGCCCAATTGATTTTAATTTTACATTCAAAACGACATAGCATCACTGCCCCTAATCATTTTCGGTCGGGTCCCGACCCGATCCGACCCAAACCCGGTCCCGTTATGACCCGAAGAAGCCCCCGACAATCCGGTCGTCTTCTCCGGTTGGTTTTCCGACCACGGTCGCCGGAACAATGCAATTCCTCACGGATCTTCATGGTTTTACGTCCAAAATTCACTGTTTTTCTTCCCAATGAATTCTAAGATTACAAGGAATATTTTAGGACTGTTTTTAACCTCCAACCTCATCGGTTTCATGCACCCATTCCCAGTTTCCGGCGTTGCACCGGTGAGGGAATAATCGGCCATAGTATGGCCATTTCTTGACCATTTAAACTGATTCAAAGTGTTTTGAGATCCTGGGGTAATTTCCTATGCATATTATGGTTCAATTTTCCACTTGGGTTCACCTATGTTTAATCAATTTTTCTAACCGAAACCCAGTTTTATTTTTCTTGTTTTTCCTTCTTTGTTTCAAGTCCTGCTATTTCAGTAAACAACTCTATTATCATATGAAGTAAAATTAGAGAGTGAAGGCGCAGTAGTTTACCTGTTCTCAGTCAACTCCTGTACCTTTAGTTTCAGTTCTCTCTCTATCTCTACGTCTGGTTCTTTTCTCTCCTTCCAATTCTTGCGATTCTATTTTCTCTCTCTTCAATTACCTTCTTTATCCCCTTAACCGACCCTCAGTCGGTGGCCCTTGCCACCTGTAGCTGTGGTGGCAGCACACCCGAGCACCCAAGACACCTCACCTAATTTCTCATATAATATATATATATATATATATATATATATATATATTTACACATATTATTCCATTTACCATATATATATTTATATAGCCGTACTCAATTTACATATATGTATGTATTCATGAGATCACTTTAATACATTATTATGCATACATATTCATATATACATATCCATTTAATTATGCAACATAAACTTAAAACAGTTCGGGTTTTATTATTGTATCGACTTACCTCGATATTTGTGCCGTACCCCGGGTCGGGGTATTACATCAGTGGCCCAGTTTACATTGGCCTGTTAAGGCAACAGTTTCTTTTCGCTGCTGAGATAATGTTTTTGCATTTACTATTTATTAGATTTAGCATGATCTCGATATATTATATTATAGCCGGATTTGTGCTCAGTCACAAACTCCATCTGATGCTTACTAGACCTATGGGTCGAGAAAACAGAATAAAAAGTGGTATTTAAAGTGGCAACTAAAGTGGGATCTGCGAAGCGAGTATTGAACTGACAAGTTAGTGCTTGGCTGAGAGATCAAGGAAAAAGAGAATAAAATGAATTAAGGGGTATGACGGGCCCCAAGTTATAGTGCATCCATATTTGTTGTTACCAGTATCTATTATTGATTATCATAGCTTGATCATGTTATACCATTATGAATGATCATGAGATTTCACAGCTTTTATTTGAGTGCATATGATTATACTTGAGACAGCTCATGACTGTAGCTAGTATAATTATACTATCAGACAGATTTTTATTGCTTTATCATTTGAGTTCTATCATCTGATATTGAGTTCTATATTCATTGACTGGCTAGTACATCTGCATTTATCCTAGTTCTTTTATGGATAATGCTTTCTATATTCTTGTACACATGGCAGAGCAAAGGAGAATTACTTATTGAGCTTTAGTTAGCTCACCCCAAACTTACCACCCCTTTCAGAAATTAAGCTGTAGAGGAGCAGTAGTTGTAGCAGTAGCAGTCAGCTAGATAGCAATGGACATTTACTTTTGAAGTTGCAGTGTAATACTTAGTACAGACAGTCTTATAGCTCTCCCATGTTATCCACATCTTGGGGATGAACAGTTGTATTAAGAAATTTTATATTCCGCATTTTGTAAACATTATATATATTACATGTAGCTTTTATTTATTTTATTCCGCTTTTTAGTTGTTGCATGTTAGTAGCACTAATCGTGTAGCAAGTTGAGACCCTTGGTTCGATAAGCAGCGTCGGATCGGGTGCGTGACATGAGATCCGCATAGGGTGGGGTCTCGGGTCGTGACACCTCCAATTATTGATGTTTAGGTTGGCTTGGCATTATGTTGAACCAACTAAAGAAATCCCTAATCAGGGGATGGAAGGAAAACCTAAACCCAATCTTGAACCACACAAATTTCGCCTTGATCAATATCAAACCGGCGATCCATTGGTCCGGGCACCCTATATGATACATTTGAAGGCAAGTCGAGAGAAGCCCTTAGAGCATCTATCATGCCCTGAGTAATGGCACTTTCCCCCTCCTCTCTTCAAGATGACCTACCCAAGGTTTCCTCTGCAACATTTCTACATTCTACAAAGGCCTCTACTATCCTAAGTTCTGAACTAGGGACGGGGTGGTAAATCATCCTATTCTCTAAGTTCCTGAAGGAACTAGTATCTATAATATTTACTTCTGATTGAACAGACACCTCTAAAGAACCTTCTGTTCCATAACCAATGTCTGATTAGGCATCAGAGGTCAACATTGTAGAAATGTTGAGGGGAGAGAAGAAGATTAGAGAAAGGTAAATAGATGATCATGAGTAAATCGAACCTAATCGGAGATTCGATTGGAGATTGGGTGTTACGACCCGAAACCCACCCTGTGCGGATCTCGTATCGCGACTGCAACCCGTTGGCCCGAGGGCCGTTAGGCAAGGCTCACATAAGCGACTGTATTGGACGACTGTGCGGCCTATGTTTGCGAAAGCGTGAAAAACTTTTTCTTTTCTTTTCTTCTTTTAAATTTTTTGCACATCCACCTGGTACTGCCGCTCTTTAGAACGGTACACATGATTATACATTCAGAGCATAATAAAAACTTAAAGACTTTATAAATAATACATGTTCAGTTACCCCGTGGGGCTTAATACATAACAGTTTTACTAACTTCTAATACAAAATGTGACTACTAAAATTTATAATGCTTTCCAAAAAAACTACTAGTCCTATAAATAGCTATTTACGCCCTTCCTCAAAATAGGCAAAGCTGTAATCATCAACATCATCAAGTTAGGACTGCTATCAATCACCTGAAAGGGACGTCGGATAAAAATCTGGGTAAGCTAATCTAAGCTTGTGAGTAATTCCAACATTTGCCATGGGTTTTCAATTGGCAGTGGTTAGTATAAGAGATTTTATAAAATAATCACTACCAATTGCTCGTATACTCCGAATACAGAATATATGCATTCTTTAAAACAGATAGATTTGAAACATTTAAAGTATTCAAGCTAAACATGTACTTCTTCAAATAGAGTATATGAACTTCAAAACATGTAGATATGCATAGTAAAATGAGGGTAAAACCTGCTTCCATTTTCACACATATCATCTGATCACTTTCATTAGTAGAATCCGTTTCGAACCAGATTCCCGACTTTGCATCAATGGAGAATCTCATGCCTGGGGGATAAATCCTACTACTTGGCATTTCTTCATGTCATAGTTAAATTTCGAAGAATTTCAACATCGCATGTAGTACTTATGCATAGCTTATCTTACATTACTAGTGGTCACAAGAGGTATAAAACATTTACAATTAAATGCTATTTAAAAGCATTAACATATAGCCTCCCTGTAGTTGCATTTAAATACATTTAACACATGACTTCTTTAAATAGATGCTTTTCATGAGCATTTAAAATATGACTTCTTCAAATAGATGCTTTTATGAGCATTCAAAACATGAAATTCATGACTTCATGATAGAATCTTCAAATACTTAGAATATGAAAATTCAGAATATTTTAAAGAGATTTGGCATTTTAAACTTAGACATGCTGAAAATAATTTTTAAAGAAAACTATAGTAGAAACCATTCACTAAGCATGTCACAATAGGGTTTATAGGAACATAAAATTTTAAAATAGAAATCAAATAAATATTGAATTTGACATTCAAATGCTTCAGATATTTTGAACTTAAAACTTCTTCAAATCCATGGAGTTAAATGTCCACTTCAAATATAGGATTACTCACCTCTGTCTTTAGGGTCAGGGCTACTAGTGCGATTTCCCTCTTCTCTGTAGTTCTTAAGAACAATTCATAAAGAGTCTATTAACTTCACGTTCATTTTAAAATCACCTATTGATGCTCTTAACTTATGCTTAGATCGTAATTAAATCTTAATTTCTATCCTAGGCGTTATACTCTTAAAGTATACTCTTCTAGTAGCTTCATTAAATTTTAGAGTTTTCTTTCATAACTTCACATATTTACGTGTCATATTTTTCTGTACTTTATTTCATAATATGGACCTCACCATTGAGTACGAAACGTCGAAGAAAGTTAACTTAGACCCTCTCGCACTTCGATTTGACTTTAAGGTCACTATGGGCAAAATGGTCATTTTACTCTTTTACGTGTCTTTATTTTTTGGGGTCCCATCTTGCAAAACGGACCTCACCTTGGGTTTAAAGTATCTAAAATAGTTAAAATACACTATTCACATGTTTAATTTGGACAATGGGTCAATTTACTATTATTTAATTAATTAATTATTGCATTTATATAATATATATATATATGTTGTGCCCAAAACCCTCACGGGCTTGCCTGTCCAAATGGGTTTGGGGTGGGGTTTAGGGTCTTGGGAGTGGAAAGTTGCGGTTTCAATTCTCAAGGGTTACGCCCCTTTTTATTTTTCTTAATTCTCACTTTTATATAATATATATATATATATATATATATATATATATATATATATATTGTGACATTTATTACCACGGGCTTGCCTGTCCAAGTGGTAAGAATGAGGGGTTTGGTTTTGAGAGGTCGAGTGTTCAAATCCCAAGGGCTACGGCCCCTTTTATTTTTCTGATTTTCTATGGGCTAAACAGTGTATATGAGGCTTATCCATGGATAGGCTATCCTCTTTGTGCACAGGTTATTAAATTGGCCTAAAACCGCGTAACGAAACAGCCCACATTCTGATTTTTAAAAACTTAAAACTCTTAAGCGCAAACAGCGTCGTCCTACTTATGCGGTGGCTACCCCCGCCACTCTACACGTGTTCGAGTCAACACGCTTGATTCAATCGAGTTGGCAAGTTGACTCATCATCTTCTTCTTCAATCAAGTTACTGTTGCCCTAATCTCTGAAGTTTTAAACCTTCAATTTTGTGCTTTTTGGATTGACCAAATCCCACTGTTCTTACTCTAAACTATTTTTGGAACATCAAGGATTGTTTTGGCATTCATATTAGAGCTCAAACTGAGCTCAGGTGCTCAGTTAAAGGTTTGATAATCAAACCTGTAATTTGATCATTCATGCTTGTTCTTGGACCATTTCTCTTGGGACTTCTTCTATTTGGTCCTTGCATCATGGGGTTCAAGCCCTCATTCTCATATTTTGGTTTTGGTGTAAGTTGGTGAGGTTGGGTTTCAAAACCTGAACCTGTAACTTCAATTTCCTATGTTTTCTTTGAGGTTCAAGGTCTCAGTTTAGTGTTTTTAAAACACTTTGAGTGTCTAGTTAAGGTTTCATTAAACCAAATGGGTTTTGGTTCACATGGTTTCAGGCCTGTTCTAACCAAGGTCTATCCATGGCTGTTATTGTGTACGGCTTGGTGTTTTGGACTGTTTTAAGGTCCCCATCTTCATGCTTAAATCAAGATTTTATATTTTAGCTATCATGCATGCGTGAATCAAAGCCTAACAGCTTGTCTATGAGCAAAAATCTTAGAGAGAGAAAATTTAAGGTTTTGTGTTTTTACCTCTTAACAGTGACTCTCTTCTCATTTTCCTTCTCATTTTCTTCTTTCTGAATACCCCAGAACTTAGCTTCAATTTTCTCTCTTCTAAACGCACACTCAGTGCATGTATATATATATATATATATTTCAAGTTGGCCGCCCACTTTCTCTCTCTTCTTTCTCTCATTTCCCTTTCTCTTCTTCCCTTCCTTGACTTCTTTCTCTGTTCTATTTAATTTCTCTTTTCATTTTACAGCTTTTCATTTCATGTTCTAGGGATATTTGTGTGTTATATGTATATTATATTATACACACGCTAGCACACATGTAAACACACACATATATACCGACACTCCCACTGTTTCTCACTTCTTCAGTTCACACACACACTTTTGTATTTATGATTGTATTTATATATATGTATATATATAATTGTTCATATGTGTATATATATATATATATTCGGCTCTACACACACAATACACACTTAATGTGTGTATTTGCATGTGTTAATATAAACATATAATTATACATATATTACTATATACTTGTGACACATAACGTAAATATGTAATTAAAAATATCCATATTTGTATATTTCCCGACCCTTGGTCCTTTCTCGTAGTAAGTTCTGGACTATCATTTGAATTCTCGTAAAACGTGTCATTAGTGTAATATCGGGATACCGGGTCATATGACACGTATTACGAGAATTTATAAAAAATAATTAATTAATTTAATTATTAATTAATTAAGGTAAAGGAATGTTATATATATTAATTAAATAATATATATATGTATAAAGTGAAATATTTATGTATGTATATGGAAGCATGTATGTATGCAAGTATATATATATATGAACAGTGTGTGAACAGTGCAGTGTGTGTGTGTGTCGGCTAGTGTGTGTTTCTTCACATGTAAGTGTGTGTATTATATTATATGTATATATATATATATATGAAATATCTCGCAAAAAACAAAGAGAAAGCTGAATGGGAAAAGTAAAATTTAATTTGTGTAAGAAAATTAATTGAGAAGTGAAGGATTTCGGCCATGAGGTCACGAGGGAAGAGAGAGAACAGTAGAGAGAGAGAGGTCGGTCACTTCTCTATAAAATCCCAAGCATGCAAACCATGCTTTCTTCTTGCAAAAGAAACCAAAAGAAGAAGAACTGAGGAGATAGAAGAAGGGTTTTAGAGCAAGAAAGAGAAGGAAACCGTGACTAAAAGGTGAGAAAAACTCAAGCTTCCATTTTTCTCTCTCTAGAATTCCTCTATGTATACACTGATTTAAGCTTTCATTTTATATATATGATATGTAGAACATATTTAGACTTGTTTACTTAAGGATTTTAAGCTTAAAAACGCCTAAGATCACAAGACCCAGAAGCTACGGCCATGGATGGACCTTGCTCAAGCAGGTCTGAATCCATGGTGATTAAATCATGTTTGGGTTATTGGAACCTCAACTAGACTCCAAGAGTGTTTTAAAAACCTACACCCGCGACCATAAAGCTCAAGAAATGACCCTCAAATGTCTAGTTACAGGTTACGGGTTTACACCCCAACCCTTTAAAACTCAGTTTAAATCAATATTTAAGAACGAGATATGAATCCCCATGAAGAGGGGATCATAACAAACGAAATCCCATGAATTTTGGTTAAGAAATAAGCATGAACCATAGGTTATACAGTTCGGGTTATCATGGCTTAAACCCAACGATTGAACCATATTCGAAGCTTTAAATTGATGCAAAAACATGTATTAAGATATAGGGAAGTGATTGGAAAAGAAAGCAGAGAAAATGGGTGCTCAAAACACCACGAAATTCAAACTGTAAAAATTTAGAGTTCGGTGTGAACAGTGTCGACCTCGTGAGGAAGACGACACTGTTCGGGTCGGGTCGGACTATGGTTCGGATCGGGCCTGGGTTAAATCCGGATCCATCCGGTTATGGGTTATTTAAAACGGCAGCGTTTTACTTATTTAAATTTAAGACATTAGGGCTGACGTCATCATGACGTCAGCAACACGTGGCGAACCGGCTAAACCGGTTGGGTTACAAGTGAACTAGACCGGTTCACTTAAAATAAAACCAAACCCTTTGGTTTTCAAGTTTATTTAAAATAAAATAAACCAAGACTTTTGGTTATTACGGATTGACCCTTGGGCTTCAGAAAAATTATACTGAGGCCCAACTGAGGGAAAATTTATGCATTTAGACCCCTGGAAAAATAATTAAATAATTAATTTAATTATTTAATAAATAAAGTTAAATTACTATTTTGCCCTTGTGGCATAAATAGAGCAAACGAAGTCCAAATTAAACATATGAATAGTATATTTTTACTATTTTGGATATTCTGAGATCAATGGTAGGGTCCGTTTTACGAGATGGGGCCTGAAAAAATAAATACACATAAAGGGGCAAATGACCAAAATACCCTTTGACCAAAATTAACAAGTTATTAGTGTATTCTTACTGTCTTGGACCTTCTGAGTCCAATGGTGAGGTCCACAACACGAAATGGGGTCCCAAAAAATAAAGACACGTAAAGGGGTAAAATGACCAAAATACCCCTGGTACCCCTAAGGCCAAAATGAAATCAGAGAAGGCTTAAATTGACTTTCTTTGACATCCTGGACTCAAAAATGGAGTCCAAATTACGAAACGAAGTACAGAAAAATATGATACGTAAAACGGTAAATGACCATTTTGTCCTTTTACATATAAAAGTCCGAATTAAATGTTAGGAAAGCCTAAACCGACTTTCTTCGACACTCCGGACTCAATGGTAGAGTCTATTCGACCTAAAGAAATGTCTAAAATAAAAAGACATAAAATTTGATGAATAGCATCTGTCAGATGACTATAAATTAGAGTAATGCCAAAGTACAAATACTAAGGCGTGTACGAGAAATGAAATACGAAAAGACACGACACGTAAGCATGTCAAATAAATAACTTTAATTCAAAGTTAATGGAGCTCCCAGAAGAGTATAAATTGAAATAAATTCAATTTCTAACACATTAAATTATGTCATAGGTTTCAAGTACGAGTTAAATTAAGTACCTATGAAATTATGAAATCGTTTTAGGATCTAATACGATTTAAGCATAAGTTAAGGAATATCGAGATGATATTACAATGAATGTGAAGTTGATGAGGTGTTTATGAATTGTTTTTAGGAACTACCAGGAAAGTGGGAAAGCGCATTATTAGCACTAACCCTAAAGAACCAAGGTGAGTAACCCTGTGTTTGAATTGGAGATTTAACTCCATGGATTTAAAAAGGTTTTAAGTTCAAAGATATGAAGTATTCGAAGTTTCAAATTCAGTATTTACATGATGCAGTTTTAAATTGTTCTATTTTATAAGCCCATTGTGACATGCTTAGTGATTGGTTTTTGCAACAGTTTTTCCTTCAAATACTTTTCAGCATGTCTAGTTAAAATGCAATTATTGTTAAATATTCTAAATTTGCTTATTTCAAGTATACGAATATTTATTACGAATTTACGAAAAGTATCTATGAGACAAGTCACATGATAAATATTTTATAAGATAATGGTGCATAAGCACACAGGCAGCATTTTGGGTTTCTTCGGATCCCATTGACCTGTCAAAAACCACATAGTCAGTATTTTGGGTTCTTATTGTAACTCATTGACCTGTCATGTGAAATGCCCGGTAGCAGGATCTAATCCCCCAGGCATATGAGATATCTCCATTTATAAGTAAGATGGGAGTCCGGTTCGAAACGGATTCCACTAATGGAAGTGATAAGATGACAAATGGTTTGAAAATGGAAACAGGTTTTTACTCTCATTTTCAATATGCATATGTTTGAGTTTATATACTCTATTTAAGAAATACATGATATGTTATATGTTTTAAAGTTCATATGTATAAGTTTAGCTTGAATACTTTAAATGTTTCAAAGCTACATGTTTTAAGGAATGCATATATTCTGTATTCAAAGTATACGAACAATTGGCGGTGACTATTTTACAAACTCTTATGTACTAAACCACTGCTAATTGAAAACCCCATGACGAATACTGAAATTGCTCACAAGCTTAGATTAGCTTACCCGGACTTTGTTCGGACCCCCCTTTCAGGTGATTCAGCAGACAGGGCCTTAAGGACGATGGCGATGAGTCTAGCTGTTTTTTTTTGGAAGGATATGTTAAGTAGTTTCTTTTGAAGAACTTATGAACACTAGTAGTACATTTGTATTAGTAGACAATGTAAGAATGTGTAATAAGCCCTTAGGGCAACCGAATATGTATTGTATTAATGTATGAAGTCTTTAAGTTTGTTATACTCTGAATGTGTAACCATGTATGCTATGTATGGAGCGGCAGTATCGGACGGATGTGCATAATTTAAAAATGAAAAAAGAAAAGAAAAAGTTTTTCACGCTTCCGCAAAACGTATGTTGCACATCCATTCGATACCGCTGCCTATGTGAGCCTTCGCCCAAGGGTCTCCGGACCTGAGGGTGGCGGTCGCGATGCAAGATCCGCACAGGGTGGGTTTCGGGTCGTGACAATTAGGTTCAGTATTTCGGGTCGGGGTATTACATTGGGCTTCTTAACGCCAAAGAACGTCTCACTCTGTTTTTTCTTTTGAGCATGCGGCGAAGTTCTTTTAGAGCAACAAAAATGAAGAAAGGAAGGGCACCAATGCATTCCCTCACCTTTTATAAGGGAATGACGAGTGGAGTAATGGGGGCCCATAATTCTAAACTATCGCGGCAGTTAAGGAAATGATAGCCTCGAAATTCTAATCAACGGCTGACGCAATAAATGTCACATCGACTACTGACGCAGAAGGCAAAGCGACACACTCGTAATTACTGCACGTGACTTTTCAGAGACCCTAAGCCTCAGCTATGCAATCTACTAAACTAGGGCTCGGGAAGGGGGGAGGAGTAACTGATGGACCATAAAGTGATAGAGCAATGCAAACATGACACGTGTGTGTACAGAGCATTTGCATATACAGACCAAGAAAAACTCTTCTATCTAGAACAGACAAACACATGGGGTTTAGAGCTTTTTTGTTCAAAATAAACACAAGATCTCTAGCCCTACCTCCAGAGCAGGAATTGCGGAGTATCTATAGAAAAGAGTCCCGAGCTGGTCACCACTTTCCATGTCCTACTGACTTCAGAATAAAGAAATAGAGTTTGACATGGTAACTACTATTTTCGAATATCTTCAAATCCTTACTTTTACGACTCTGAATCTTGATCAACTTGGGAAATCTACAGCCTATAAATAAAGCTCTAAGGTACGCTTTTAATTTACGTTGAATCAATTTCTTTCAATTACAGTCTTTTTAATTTTTATTGACTTTATCATCGGAGCGGCTACCACTGAAGTCTATCCGATAGCCCTCTAATTTTGAGTTCTTGAAAGGTGACAGAAAATGGAAGCCTTACTAATCAGAAAGTGCAACATTAGTTGGCAATAAAAAAAAAAAGAGACGAGGAAATGACATGTAATATTAAAATAAGTTTCTCATAATTTCTTTCATATTTTATTTTTTACCTTGTTCTTCACACAGTCTTTTTTTTTTTTTTGTCATAAATCTGTAAATCAAACAGAGACAAAAAAAAAAAAAAAAAAAACCACCAATCTTATCATAGCTAGAAGAGATGCTAAAGGACTACTTGAATAGTGATTCATATATAATTTTTTTAAAAATATTTTTAAAAACTTTATAATTAATATTTTAAAAATTATAAAAATATATTTGAATATAATAATTTAAATTAAAAAAAATTAAAAAAAATGTCGTCAAGCACAAGAAGCAGTCCATACGAATGGTTATACCCAGCCCATTTGGTTGCGTATAAGCCCAGGCTCCCAAATTGAGAAGCCCAAGTATCTCAGACGCCTATCCAGTAATGCATGGACCAAAATTGATGAGGCCTTTTTGCTCGGATATTCATCTTCGTCTTCTTCTTCTCTCGACATTCCTTCCATGTCGATTTCTTTTTGGAGTTCAGAACCCTAATTTGCCAAAGTTCTATTGAACAATTGTATTGTATGGCATGACGTGGTGAACGCTCTTCATTGGATAAATGGCTACCGCTGTTCAAGGATTTGCGTGCAGAAGCCAACTCACTTTCCGCCGCCCTCTCATTCACTGTCTTCACAAGGTCTCTTTACTTTCTTTAATCTGTTATCACTCTAATTGAATTTATTTCTGACTTTTTTTCTTCCGTTTTTTCGGTGGAGGGTTAATGAGTTTGGTGGATTCGAATTCTGTTTTTGCCATTGCTTTCACTGCAGGTTCGGCATAATAGCTCTGTTGCAGCTGTAGCATCAACTGTTGAATCTGTGGGACTTGTCAAAGAAGAAGCCCAACTTCCAACAACTTCGCATGGAAATAGTGAGTCAAGCTCTACTTCTTCATTGTGAGCCAATCAAAGGTTTTTCAGTTTTGATGTTCGTTAGAGTTCAGAGATGGGGCTATGTATAGTAACCTCGTATTATATTGTGATGAAGTAGGTAATGGTGATTGCAAGGTACCTCATCCTCAATGGAAGAAGTTGGATTCAAAAGATCTTGGAATTAGGACATCGATGATTGCAAAACCAACGAGATTGGTTCTGAATGGGCTGAGGAAAAAGGGTATGTAGTTATCTTTAATTCTATAAGCAACCTCTAAGCTAATTCATTATTCAAATTGTGAAATTATAATTACTAAGTTGTATGCACTTTTTTTTTTTTTTTTTTGAGTACAACAATGGGCAGGGGGAAATTCTACCTAGGTGTGTGTAGGCATGTGTTGAGCCTCAAACATGGCCGTGTCTATTGAAGGAGAGGTCTTTGCAATCTCTGATGGGAGTTGTCTACACTGTTGCTATTAATAAAATGTGAAAACAATTCATGCCGTGTAGTACTATGTTGGATATTGTTAATGCTGCTTAATTTCTTCTTTGTAAAGGCGTGGTGTCTGAATGCATTTGAAATTGGTTGCTTTTGATTTCAAATAGGTAGCATCAGCAAAATGCTAATCATAATGACTCATGCAATGCGTAGCTCTATTCCTCTTCTCTTGTTTTTTTTTTTTATTTTTTTTATTTTCTCCTTTCGTGATCTGAAAGTGATTCTATTGTAGGCTACGATGTCTACCTTGTTGGGGGATGCGTGAGAGATCTTATCCTAAAGAGAACTCCCAAAGACTTCGACATTGTAACTTCAGCTGAACTTAAAGAGGTTTCTCTTTCTGTACAAATGTTTTCTTTAGATAAAACTCATGTTAAGTTACATTTGAGCGTCACTGTTTGTCTGATGGCAAACTGTATGGGACCTTTGTGGACTGATATTTAAGATTCCAAGCAGCAGTTGTCTCTTCAATTCAAGACTTTCAAGTAAATAATTCTTTTCTTTTAGTGCCCTCCCTTATCATTATTTGACCCTATCATCTTTAAGAGCTTTAGCTTTGAACTCATGTATAGGAAGTCTAAAAAAGCATTTTTTACCCCTGTTTACTTTGATGAGAAAACTGATGTAAAGAGTAGAAAATTAAAGTCTAAACTTCATGTTTTATGTTGTGGTTTCAAGAGGATATCTTACTTCCACTGCTGCCAAGATTTGCATGCATCTCAATTGATGAGGCTTTTGTATCCTTCTCCTACATTTTCAAAGCAAGCACCGAGCACTAAACTTCTCTACAAATTCTCCTAGTTTCTGAGCTTAGTTACAGTGGATTTTTTAGAAGAATATTAACTTGTTCAGTGGACAAGATGCAATTAAAGCATCATTCTCTCACCCGTGCTATTATACTTGTGTGCTGCTTGTTGGAATGTGATTTAAGGTTTTGTTGTGTTGTATAGAGTAGTTTTAACTAGTTGGAACATCTAACATCCGTGCTTTGTTCCAACCTACTTGTATTTCAAACATAGCTATCAATTTGTTTGTTGAATCAAGTATTGATTTTTGTATTTGCCAGATTGTGTATCATATTATGTTATGTATTGTAGAGTACCTAAATCTTGAAAGAAACATTTGTTGTATTTGACATGTAAAATTTTAAAAGCAGTCTGCTTCTTCCAAGGGGCCTCTGTAGCCTGATAACTTATGCAACAGTCCTCTAGTTGTACGAAGGAAAATGAAATATTTATTTTTGGTTGAAGTTCGAAGAGCAATTAAAATATAACATTTCACTAAAGGGTTTGCAATAGAACAGAAAATAATCTAAGGTTGTCTTGTTTGAATCTTAACTCCATCCCATTTATAATTGTAATGCTCATACTCTAATGGGTGCTGCACTAAATGATTAACTGTGGTCTTCATTTGTGGAGGAATTTTCATCAAAACTAGATGTTTTACAAGTTCCTTAGCTTGGATTCATTTTATATTGTCCATCTAAGAAAATTGATCCCATGTTGCGACTTCCCATAATTTGTGACAATGGTTTTAAGATTTTCTTGTAGCATGATGGATTATTTCAATATTGGACCTGTAACTCAACAGCTTAAACCTGTTGAACCATTTTCAGGTACTGAAAACATTTCCCCGGTGTGAAATAGTTGGAAAACATTTTCCCATATGCCACGTGCATATAGATGATTACATTGTGGAGGTTTGTTGTCTACCTTGTTTACATGTACCTTTTATTTATTTATTGGAGGATGAAATAGTTGATGTATGTGCATAATTAATTTGTTGTCAAACAATAGTTTTTGTTAAGAAGTGCAGTGTATTTTGTCTAGAATTTCTTTATTCGCTCATGTTAACTTTGCTCTTTTATGATACAGGTTTCAAGCTTTAGCACCACTGGAAGAAAGTCCAGTAGGAAATTGAATTATATGTTCAGAAAACCTCCTGGCTGCAATGAGCATGATTATATTCGCTGGAGGAATTGTTTACAGAGGGACTTTACAATTAATGGGTTATATACTCAACCCTTGTAAATTGGAAGTTAGAAACTATTATACTTGCTAATATTCTGTTTATTAATGCATTATTTTATGTTGTTAGCCTTTTTAGAGGATTTTTTATCAATCTGTTGATGTAATGTATATTTACGTCCTTTCAACACTCTAATATCTTTGCAGGTTAATGTTTGATCCATTTTCAAAGGCAGTGTATGACTATATGGGTGGGATTGAAGATATTAGAGAAGCCAAAGTGTGCATGTATCTCTTATGATTTCAGTTCCAAGACTTACTTTAGATTTGTTAACAATTCATGCAGTGCTTATTTTCTAAACTGTTTATCCGAAGGTGAGAAGTGTAATTCCAGCAAGTACTTCTTTTGTGGAGGATTGTGGTGAGTGTGCATGTATATATATGTGTGTGTGTCAAGAACTTAGTTCATTAGGATATTGACTATTAATATTTAACTCTCTTCAAAATTTTCACAGCTCGCATTTTACGTGGAGTGAGAATTGCAGCCCGCTTAGGTTTTCGTTTCACTAGAGAAACAGCTCATTCTATAAAGGCATTATCTTGCTCTGTGTTACGACTTGACAGGGTAACAAGCTCTCTGGTCCTAGCCATAAATTCATTAGGTGCTTCAGTCATATGAACTTTTCTTGCAAATTTTATTTTTCTTGTTTCTGAATGCCACAGGGAAGGATTCTCATGGAAATGAATTATATGCTGGCATATGGATCTGCAGAAGCTTCTTTAAGGTTATTATGGAAATTCGGACTCCTAGAGATACTTCTACCTATCCAGGTATGGGAATTTTCTCTTATTGTTGGTCCCAACTTTGGTGGTACCCTAGGTTTTTTCTTCTTCTTCTTTTCTTCTGCCAATCGTGTAACATGGTTGTATCGTACAGGCAGCATATTTTGTTTCCCAAGGTTTTCGGAGACGTGATAAGAGATCTAACATGCTTCTGGTTAGTGCAAATATTTATTTATTTTTATCCCAGTGACTTTCATATAGTATTGTTGTGCATGTTTTGCAGCATTCACGTATGGCTTGCTCAAGTTTATAAAATTAAATTGGTCAATAGTGGCAAGTTAGCATTTATATATTGGTCCTCTATCTGTCTGATGTTGATGTGGGTTGTTGCAAATTGGTAGTTATTTCACCATTTTCTATAATTTTTTACGACACAATGACCCGATCGATGATATATATATATATATATATATTTGGCATTCATGCTTTTATTCAGTAGTAAATAAACTTCACCTTCAATTTATTTTTGGGTTTGGTGTTCTGCAGTCTTTGTTTTCTAGCCTGGATAAACTTCTGGCACCTGATCGACCATGCCATTGTTGCTTATGGTAAGGAATTTTATCAGCTGTTAGAATCTGTTTACTCTGCCGAATTTTCTCATCTGAAATTTGGGGGGTGGGGGGAGAAACTAAAAAGTTCCTATTATCTCATCCAAAATTTGGGGTGTGTGTGTGTGTGTGTGAGCAAATAGATGTGGATGTATGTGGTGAGATTAAAATCTCACTCTAATTTGAAATATGTTTTGTTTTTTTAAAGCTTTCTTCTCTGGTTTTTGGGGGCGGGCAAGCCCAAAGACTACACTTAACAAACCCTTGGGTGGGAACCCCTAATACCTCCTTACAAGGTTGTTTCCTGAATCCTTGACGAGGGCAATCAAACAAAATTGGCCTTGAATAGATGGATTTGGGTGACTCTTTTTGTCATTCCAAAACTTGATTGGGGCTTGTTGTCAAGAGTCTACCTTAAAATTCATAATGAATGAGTTGAAAATTTTTTACAATTTAAACTCGTCTTTTTTTTTGAGTCTATTTCAAAATTTATGCATCAATTGAGATGTAATCTTTCCTTTTCCGTTTATTTTGTGTGCGCGTGCATGCACAATCAAGCAATGGGCCATCTCATCAATCTTTTAGGGGGATTGATTTGTGTTTGATTTTTTCATTTTTATTTTTGATGGTAACAGTTTTACTATGGGTGCCTAGGGGGATGCCCATATACATGGGAAGAAACAGACCTTAATCTTTGATTGTATGCATCATGCTAAAAAACTCTACAAGAGAATCTACGAATTTATAATTGTTGGAGTTATTATTTTTTTATGGTTTATTTTTAGTATTATTGTCAAGATGTTATTATAAGGACCATATTGTAATCTTTTAATATTCATAATTTATAATATCTAGTAGATTCGAGGATGAGATTTATTCCACACTTACTAGATGAGATCTAAGTTCCTTCCCTCTCTCTCTCTCTCTCACAAAACCCTAAATCTCCATAGACTGTGTATTTTAACTTGGTATTAGAGTTTTGATCGATAGTTAAATATCACCAAGAACACAGTAGGATTATTTGGGCAAGTAGACAGGCAAACACACTTGCTGACATCATCATTGGAGTGTTGATACAACCTCATAAATGTACTTTTGTGCTAAATTTTTTATTCCATAATTAATCACACTAAAATTGTTTTCATACTTACAATCAAATTTTGCCATTATTTGTATTAGTTGTTGCAATGTTATTCAATTCAAATGATTTTTTTTTTTTTGTGTAATTTAAAAAACTCATATAAAGATAGTAAAACATCTTTATAGGTGTGATTTATTAAAAAAACATATTTTTAGGTATTTGAAAATTGAAAACTATCAATAAAAAAATTAAAATGAGATAAAATGTCAAAATATGTGTATTAGTGACTTCTAAAAGGTTTGTTACTATTTGAAAAAAATTCACAGTTGTGGTTTTCGATTCCTGTTATGGATGGGTCGTTACTTCTAATATTGT
Source organism: Nyssa sinensis (assembly GCA_008638375.1). Classification (NCBI taxonomy): domain Eukaryota; kingdom Viridiplantae; phylum Streptophyta; class Magnoliopsida; order Cornales; family Nyssaceae; genus Nyssa; species Nyssa sinensis. Next base: position 2,298,301 of record CM018042.1, on the reverse strand, counting down.
TACACCGTGATCGTGATTTAAATCCATGCTTGGTATGCCATCTAAAGAAAGTACTGTATGGCCTAAAATAGTTTCCACGCGCATGGCTTAGTACCATTGTACTTCGATATAGTTTTCAACGCTCTACTTGATATCATTCTGTTTTCACATATCATTCTTCCTCAAGTGTCATTATTATGATAGTTTATGTGGTGATATTATCAGCGGTAGTGACTCTGTGGGTATTGCCAACTTGAAAACTTATTTTGGGAAGCAGTTTCACACAAAAGATCTTGGTTGTCGTAGGTATTTTCTTAGAATTAAGGTTGTTAGATCTAAAGATGGTATTAGTTTGTGTCAGCAAAAGTATATATTGGATTTACTCTCTGATACTATTACACTTGGTGCTCATCTAGTTGAGACTTCAATAGATTCCATAGTGAAATTAGATACTGAAAATAGTGAAGTGTTTGAAGACATTGGGCATGATTGGAGGATGGTAGGTAAATTGATTTATCTCCTAGTGACACACCCATATATTACTTATGTTGTTAGTATAGTTAGTTTATGCATGTTCCTCGTAAGCCTCATTGGGAGATTGTTTGTCATATTCTTCGGTTTCTAAAGAGAGCACCTAACAAGGGATTGCTATATAGGCCATTGTTGTCCTTGTTTGATTGTGTTCTTTAATGATGATTGGGCGGGTAGTCATAGTTATTGGCTGTATACATCTGGATAATAATATTTGTTGGTGATAATCCTGTTACTTGGTGTAGTAAGAAGTAAAATGTGGTAGCGCTTTCTAGTATTAAAGGAAGGCTAAGTATCGTGCTATGACCCATACACCATGTGAAATGCTGTGGGTTCGGTCCCTTTTTCTTTTCATGGGCGGCTATTTTAATTGCTAGTAATCCAATATTTCATGAACGATTAAAATACATTGAAGTTGATTGTCATTTTATTCGGGATCTCCTAATGCAGAAGCAAATAGTCACTCATTTCTACTTTGGAGATTAGTTGCGGATATTTTTACCAAATCGCTAGCTTGGTCCACCTTTGTGATTTGTGCTTCAAGCTAGGCATATGATCTCTATGCTCCAGTTTGAGAGGGAGTGTTAACAGTTCTTATTTTGTTATGATTTATTTTTAGTATTGTTGCCAGGATGTTCAAGTGGGGACAATATTGAAATATTGCAATATTTATAATTTATAATATTAGGTAAAGTGGAGGATGAGATGATTCCATACCCACTAAACGAGATCTACGTTCCTTCCTGTCTCTTTCTTTCTTCTACCCCCCTCTCTTAGAAAACCCCAAATCTTCATAGACTGTGTATTTTAACCAATGTTACATGGAACATGAGTCCTTATGGTATATGGAACGAAAATAGGAATGCAATATGCTAAATACTCTATATGTTATACGATAGAGAGTAGGCTTTTGTAAATGACACAAGTGGAATACAATGTGATACGTCTAACTATAGAAGTGTGTTCTTTTCATCCAAACATGAATAATGATTTTTTTTTTTGATAAGTAAGATGAATACTTCAAATTAATATATCACTGAAAGAGTAAAAGTATATAAAATTTTCATATAGTTATAGAATTTATTATATTAGAATGAAATATATAAAAGCATTAAACTTAGTACACCAATTTATGATGATCTCTTGCTTTGAGTTGGTTTTTTCCAATCAATTTTCTCCTAAAGAAGAAATTTCTCGGATTGGTAAATTTAATATTTTGGAACGCAAGTGTTTCCTATTTTGGAACGAGCATACTAAAATGAAAATCGCTAGGGTGTTACCTTTTTCCAGTAACTATGATTTTAACTATAGTAATTTTGTACAATTCAAAAATATAGAGTATATAACTGGATTCCTTTCAGCTTATTTGTTGACCTCTCTTTTCTGTTAAAAATCCTTCTATTTTGTTTTCTCCAAACACACCGAAGGAGTCAAAGAGGCTGTGCACCATACCTGTTGATGTTATGTTCCTTTTTCTTTTTGTTTGAGGATGTTTATCCTCTTATTTTCCACTCCTGTTTCCTTTATGAATGTGTAGCAGGGGGTATGCTCCCCTTATACTTGTATCTTCGTTTTTCTTTTTATAAAATCATTTAATAACACGTAAAAAAAAAAACTTGCCTTCCAACACTTGAACAAGTCAATGACTCTTCCTAGAATAACCCACACTACCAAAAAAGCAAAGAGATTTGCACTTGGAACTTATTTCAGATTGAAAACAGTTCCTTCTTTCTTGGTGTCTTCCGTGTATCTGAATCCTGAGATTACTATTGTAGGGTTGGTATCTTAGCATTTCATAAAGCTCTGGTAGATCAATCTCGAGACCCTTTGGTGATTGCAGCATTTTGCATTGCTGTACATGATGGTGGATCTTTGCAAGAAGCAGTAGAGATTGTGAGACGGATCTCACAGCCACATGACATGAGCTTCAGTGAATTGATGGAGTCTGGTGCTCTAGACTCGGATGATGCATTGATAAATAAGGTCGTGGATCTTGCAGTATCAGTGAAAGCTGCATTATGCAAGATGACAGATGAGCATTTTGTTTCCCAAGCAATGATTGAATATCCACAAGCACCACACTCAGATCTGGTGAGGACCTAGTCTTTTATCTAACCTTCGTTCTTCTTTTTTTCTTTAGCTGTGTGATTTATTGGAACAGGTTTTCATGAATATTACAATCAAAATGTGGGGTTGATGTGGTACTCCAGCCATGGGGTTTTGGAGCCCTACCATTTTGTGCACCTTGCTTGAGTTCTCCCCTACACCGAAATTCTAAAACCGTTCTTATTTTGTTTGTTTTTACTTGGGTGACTTCACTCACTTTGTGGAAGAATCTGATGCATTTGTTGTGATTTTGGAGTTGAACAAATTTTTGACCTGTGAATTATGGAGTTTTAGATCCTCACAAGAGTACATGGCCGGCCCCAGAGAAGAGTGAACAACTGGGTGCTGAATATGAACTTCAAAATTTTAGTTGTCTTTTAATGGACCTTTTGGACAGAGCCATAGTAATTCCATGACCTTGACATTAGCAGGACATTCTCTGTGAATATGGAACCCATCTACCCTCGGATTGAGCTTTCTTTTCTGAGTCTTATCTTCTAGGAAACTAATGTTGTTGTTTTTATCATCATCGTTTTGCCAATTGCCATCCTAATTTGATGGTGGTAATTTGACATCTTAATGTCATTTAATTTGTATTACTTTGAGCTTCTAATATGCAAACTTGTTCCTTATTTCTTCAATTTACAGGTTTTTATCCCATTGGCGTTGTCCATGAGGGTAAGCATGCTATTTGAGTGTGTTAGGAGGGGTAAGGAGAAGGGATTTGTTCCAAAGCGAGGAAGTAAGATAAATTATGAGTCTTTGGCATTGGGAAAACTGCACGAAGTTCGGCATATGTTCGCAAGGGTTATTTTTGACACAGTTTACCCTCCAAAGCTAAAGAGGGAAAACAATTCTGTAAACGGAAGTTCTATATAGGTTAATATATATTACGAGGTAAAGCCAAATAGCTAGTGTATTGTCTTTTGTTTTTCATATAATTTATTGCCATAGTCATTAGCATTTTTTCTCTATGTTTTTTGGTGACATTTTAGTGTACTATGTGTGTGTTGGGTTGAGTTTATTAGAAATTTTTTATATCTTATTTTTGGGTGGAAGATGTGGTTTGATCCATATTCCATTAATTAAAATAATCAATGGGCAGTAGAAAGATGATATAATTTATTAGGAAGGCTAAATTGGATTTTTAAGAAACCATTTGACAACAAAATTTGATTTTCAGATTGTACCAAGTTACGATTCCTATATTGCTCTTTTGCGTCTCACACGTCAGGACAAGATGTGCTGTTACTAAATCTACCAGACGCACTGAATTTTTGATAGGATATCGCTGATGAGAATCTCTGGGATATGACGGTAAGCCTCTTGCGTCCAATGTATACCATCCCAGTGTATGTATTGGGCTGGATTAGGGCAAACAGGCACACCGGGAGATCCACAGCTCCTGTTTCCATTGTTGTTATATGGTTCTCCAATCCCACAGCAAGTTTTCAATAACGATCTTTGGTCAAATCCTACACCCAAAAAAGAAGAAAGAAAGCTATTCAGCATGTAGTTTGACATAGCATGATATGTTGAAAGGACAAACCGAGAAAGGTTGCACGTCGAACAACTGATAGGAAGTCAGCAGAGTATGATAGTGTGAGGATATTCCCAAGTGACCCCAGAGCACCCTGAAGGCAGCTGTTTTGGAACACAGCGAGCTCATTCAAAGCAGTCAAGCAACCCAAATCATCAAAAGCTAGGCTAGAGAATGAGGTCAAGAAGATAGGGAAGCACCCAAAGCGAAAGTTTCCAGGAACTACTATGCGGATGGCACCAAGGCGTATCATTTCCTATGCCACAAATTAATAAACACATTCAATCAACTCCCAAGGAGACTAGTACGAAAATTGAAAGGAAAACAAAACAAAACAAAGCTTACTCTTAACAGCATCGATAATGACCCCAACAATATATGGTACGTAGGACTGAATCTCTTGAATGGATTTTCCTTGGATTAAAGCATAATTGATTTCATTGCCTCCAATCTCACCCTCAAAGACGAGAGCCCTTGTGTGGGACATGGAGTTGAGGTTGGTTCTAAACCAATTTAGCTGGACACTGAGGGGAGTATTGAAAGGTGGAGTTTGAATGCCCCTGGCAGCCAAGAAACAAGTGTCCAGTGCTGTGCTTCAGGCTGCTGCAAAGTTGGCACCATATTCAAACGAAGCATTCCTGTCCAGATATGGGTTCATCGGAGGGAGGTGAAGAGCCACAGCTGCAAAATGCTATCACATATGTATGTATATGCCAAAAGATGGCTTCTAAAGATGATGAGTTCAATAAGCTGCCTTGTGTGTGTGTGTGTGTATATTACCAACCAATAAAGTCTATGATGAGAAGGCCATAGGAGAAGCGACCAGTAGGCCCGTGCAAGAATGTTTCACCATATGGGAAACGAGCGGAGGGGGATGTTCCACCAATGATTCGAATGAGGTTGCCCATATCTGAGCTTGAATCTCCAAACTGGTATTGTCACGCCCCGAATTTCCACAAACTCGGGGAGTGAGTGAAATTAATTAAGAAAAGAAAATAAAAGATAATTTAATGGGTTCAATTGGACATACATTCACTTCCTTCGACATTCATATATACATGCGAGTCACATTCAATAAATATATCCTATATGTCATTTGGGCTTAAGCCCTTACATTACAAAAATATGCCCTAAGGCCAAATATACTTCCAAGTTCATTCCCACTCCTTTCTTCAAAACTTCATCAAGTTTCATGTACCAGGAGCGTCATCTGTAATATGATAGGAAAACGAATGGGTCAGCTCAACTGCTAGTATGACACAATGCTAATGCAAGGAACAAAATTAAGGCGTGGCATGTGTAAGTGTACATTTATATCTACATGCCATTCAAATCATCCACACATCAATACAATGCATTATCAATATGCGTGACGCACCCATGCAAACTCTATGCCACATCCATGTCTCACTTTACGGTCCTTCCTCGCTGGCATGAGTACCAATCGTGTGTCTCACTTTACGGTACGTCCCCGCTGGCATGAGTACCAATGGCCGATTTTGGATTTTTCACCACAGGATCTACACCCTCATAATGCACAACACCAAGTGCTCAACTCACACTATATTCTCAAGGAATCACACCATGCTAACATGCTTTGATTTCACCATACAACAATGCAATCTCACTGAAGCATTAACACACACAATGACACACATACACACACATACACACAGTGACAGCATACATGCAGCCCCCCTTCCTTTCACCTTTACCTTTTTCATTTTCTATTTATTTAATACACATAAATATATACTATACAATATTTATACATATATACATACTATATATTATACTATATGTATTATTTATATACATATAAATACATATTTTTATACATAAAATATATTCATACTCATGCATATAAATTCATTTATAATAGCGCATGCATACACTCATTTTAGGTACACTACATGTTCGTGAAGTATGGTTGTGCATGGAAATGCATGCATGCACGCATTACGATGTTGGGTCCTAAGGTGCTTGAGTATTGCCTGACACTAGGTATACTAAGCAAACACTCACATTACACTATTCAGTCGACTTGCCTCGATATACATGTCGTATCCCGGGTCGGGATATTACAGGAGGCATTTGTTAGGGTTCATAGTTTTAAGTCACATAAACAACGTCGAGGTGGACCTCCCGTTGATCAGGAGTAATATGGACCTGAAATACTTGAAGTCGGAGGGCATGTTCTACTTGTCTTTTGATAAGGGGTTTAGACCCCTCTCTTGAGTACCCATTTCCAACAAGATTTAGATGAAGTGGTACTTCTTCGTAAGAGAAGGATGGGAGCTCAAGGATTATGAGAGCCAAATTTCAACCTTCCCTTAGAAAACTGGGATCAAGGGTGAGGTCCCCTTTTGAATATTTTTGCCTCTATTTTCGGATTTCTTTTTGCTTATGTATTGTTTGATCTGACTTTTATGCTTTTTGTGCAGACAAGAGGGCTTCGAAGAGGTTGATCTTCACTGTCGATCTCCAAGAAAAGTACAAAGAATCCTCTAGACCAGTAATCGTGCACAAAACGTCATCCTCAGCCCCAATAATTTGATGGAAGCTAGGCTGGTGAAAGACAAGTCTGAGAGCCTGAAGAAGTCTCTGGTGTCTGGATGGGCTTCAGGGAAGAAGAAAAATAAGGTGGGGGAAGGTTCTTCCCTTGCCGAGCCTCATCTTTAGATGAAGAGGATGAGGCTTTTATCCAACTCCCCAAATAGGATAGTGTCTGAGGATCCGGGGACCTCCCCTATTCATGAGCCTTTGTTTCCCCTTACGCCTGTAGCCCCAACGAAGAAGAGGGGGAAGGGTAGGTCTGTTGCTGTTTCTCTAGTGCCTGATGACTTCGGCTCTTCGGCCATGAAGAAGGCTTACGATGAGTCTTGGGCAACAAGTTCGAGCAAGTTTAAGGGGTTGAAGGCGTAGAAAATCGCCAAACACCTACTGGCATTCCATATGAAGGTAAGCTCTAATGGGTTATTCTCTTCCTCTTTTTTTTTTTTTTCTTTTTCTTTGCTGTTCTATAATATATTTTGATCTAACTGTTGCTTGTTTCTTTTTCAGGCTATGCACGACCTCGCGGCCATTATGGACTCCTTTGTGGATTTTGAGTAGATTGGCACCCTCTAGTCTGAGCTCGTTGAACCTAGGTTACTGTTGGGGATGTCCCAATCCACTACCTCTACAGTTGAGAAAAAGTTAAGGGAAGCTGCTAATTCCTACTCCATCCTAGAGTCTGAACGGGATGCTCTTACTCTGGAGTTGGAAGACCTCAAAAAGAGGTTCGATGACTTCCAAGCTGCCTCCCTTCAAAAGTCTAGGACACTGCCGAATTTGTCAAAACTCAAACCGAGGCTGATCTGAAGGCTAAAGTTCAGGACATGAGTAAAGAGCTGATCGAGCATGGGTACTGTACCTTCAGGGCGAAGCTTCATAAAAAGTATCCTAACATGGATCTAGCTGGAATAGATGACATTGAAGTCTCCCCAACTAAGATCGAGGTGCAGGGGGATGAAGAGGAGGAAGAGGCTCCTGAACTCCCTTAAGCTGACGCACTAGAGGGAAGAGAGTGATCTTGATATGGTGCAGGACGATGAGGAGGAGGAAGCAGATTCAGAACTTTCTCAATGCTGATGCTCTAAGGGCTGCCGAACCAGTAGTAGACTAGGAATTTTTGTACCCTTTTTATTTTTTCCTTGTAATTTTCTCAAACTTTGGGCTAATTATAAATGAAATTTGGCTTCTTTCAAAACTCTGTGTGTTATGTGGTCATCTTTCTAGTCTATTGGAATCTCCAAAGCACTCATGCAATTTCTCAAAGGCTTTAACAACAAAATACTCAGAGCAGCCAAACTTACAATAAAACCAAACTTTAAGCTTAGATTTGCAAGACTTGTAATTAGATCAGGCTTTAACCCCAGACTTTTGAAACTTGTAATTAAATCAAGCTTTAACCTCAGATCTTCAAAACTTGTAATTAAATCAAGCTTCAAACATAGATCTTTAAAACTTGTAATTGAATCAAGCTTTAACCTCAGATCTTTAAAACTTGTAATTAAATCAAGCCTCAAGCACAGATCTTTAAAACCTAAAATTGAATCAAGCTTTAAGCTTCAGATCTTCATAACTTGTAGTTAAATCAAGCCTTAACCCCAGATCTTCATAACTCGTAATTAAATCAGGCTTTAATTTCATATATGTGGGATCAGACCCATGGCTCTCATAAGAAATGAGAGGCCTTAATTGAAATGGATTGGACGTTCAACACTTTTGATACCTTTATTAAACTACTTACCTGAATGAAATAGACCAGACCTGTAGCACTTGTAGTAGTTACAAGGCTTTTAGGGGTCTATACATTGAATGAAATGGACCAAACCACTAGCACTTGTAATGGCTACAAGGCTTTTAGGGGTCTGTACATTGAATGAAATGGACCAGACCTATAGCACTTGTAATGGCTACAAGGCTTTTAGGGGTCTGTACATTGAATGAAATGGACCAGACCTATAGCACTTGTAATGGCTACAAGGCTTTTAGGGGTCTATACATTAAACAAAATTGATCAAACCTATAAAACTTATAATGGTTACAAGGCTTTTAAAGGTCTGTACATTGAATAAAATGGACCAGACTAGGGGTGTCAATCGTGTTGTGTCGTATTCGTGTCGTGTTAAGGTAAGAATATTATACTATATGGGTGAACCCGATCATGACACGATTAATTAATCGTGTCAACTTACTCAACCCTAACACGACATGTATAATACACGGGTGACACGACACGACACGACCCCTATAACCCGTTTATTAAACAGGTCATGTTAAAACACGAATAATACGACATGAGTAACACAACCCATTTAAATTGTATAACTTATTTTCATAATAAAATTACTAGATAAAATCTAATTCATTCATTTTTAACACATTATTGTAATAATAATAAATTCACCACACAACCATATATCGTAGCATCATCCAAGATGTCAAATTAATACAAACCACAACCACAATCACAAGTCCATAACCATCATAGCATTATCTTAAGTTTCAAATTAATAAATGGGTCAGATGGGTTAGGTGGGTTTGTATTAAACGGGTTTGACACGAATAATTAAACGGGTTATTTCGTGTTAAACGGGTTAACCCAATTACAACCCGAACACGACACGTTTACTAACCGTGTTAAACGAGTTGACCCGTTTATGACCCGAACCCATATAAGCTTAATCCAAACTCGCTAACTACGTGTCGGGTTTGAGTCGTGTTATTGTGTCGTGTCAAAAATTGACACCCCTAAAGCAAACTTGTAGCACTTGTAATGGTTACAGGGTTTTTCGGGGTCTATACATTAGATGAAATGAACCAGACCTGTAGCACTAGTAATGGCTACAAGGATTTTAGGGGTTTGTACATTAAATGAAATGGACTAGAGTTGTAGCACTTGTAATGGCTACAAGGCTTTTAAGGGCCTGTACATTGGATGAAATGGATTAAACCTATAACATTTGTAATGGTTATAAGTGTCACGATCCGAAACCCACCCTGTGTGGATCTCGTATCGCGACCGCCACCCTTCAGCGAGGCTTTAGGGCAAGGCTTACATAAGCAACAATATCGGACGGCGGTGCGGCCTGTGTTCACGAAAACGTGAAAAGCTTTTTTTTTTCTTTTCTTTACTTATTTAAATCTTTCGCACATCTGCTTGGTACTGTCGCTCTTCATTGCAGTACACATGATAATAAAATCAGAGTATATTAAAAACTTAAAGTTTTATACATATTACATATCCAATTGCTTCTCGGCTTACGTGCATATTTGTCCAAAATCTACTACATCAAAATTTGACCAACTATAGATCCTAGTACATCAAAAACTCTGATCCAAATGAAGCCGCTAACCATCAATCCTCAAATAGGGTAAGGCTTCCATGCATCATCAATACTTGAAAAATGTTAGGGAATGGGGTGAGCTTCAAGAAGCCTAGTGTAATGCCCTGACCCGATTACCAAAAAATTAAGCTATGAATTTGGGTTATAGAAATTTTACGAGGCAAAATAGCAGATTACAAAAAGAATTAAACAGGAAAGATAAATAAATAAATGAATGAATAAGTAAATAAATAAATAAATAAATAAATAATAACAAATAAAATAAAATAAGACAAAACAAAACAGAATAAATTGAATTGCCAAACAAGGCATAAGGAAAAAAAAATAGAAAAATTGAGCCAAAAGTGAGGCCATGAGAATTGAACCCTTGACCCAAAAAGCAAGGGAGAATTTGGCCCAAAAAGAAAAGCCACTTGGGCTACCCATATTTTGTGAAGAATATTACAATATATATGTATATATAACATAGGAGGTTAAAATTTTGATTAGTGAAATTGAGGTGGCAGCCCCTCATTGGACCACCACCCCCACCAATAGGAATTCATGCAACCAAAAGAAATGTTTTAAAATAAAACAAATAAAGATATATGATGTATAAACCTGTGTTGTGTGAAGTGAAAGGGATCAGAAGAATCAGATCTGTGTGAGTGCAGGTCTGAAGTGGGAGGGAGTTCAGAGAGAGAAACTTAGAGAGAGAGAGAGAGAGAGCTTATGTGTGAGATTTTGTGTGCATGCATGAGCCATGGCCATTTGAAGGGGCAAAAGAATAGGAGGATGGCTGCATTTGGAAAGGCTCAAAGAGGTTAGAATTGAACCACCAAAGGAAGGGAAACCCACTATTGTGAAGGTATGCCCATGTAGCTATTAAATGAATTTTCTGTATTTTCAAATTAGCACACACCTATACACTATTTAAGGCCAAATAAGTACATGCATGTGTTTGAAATATTGAGGCCAAGACAGTAAGAGAAAATTGGGTTAAACCCGAACTGTTTTGGGCTCACAGCCATGCGCAACCACCATGGTCGACCACCTTCAAACTGGGTCTGATTCGACTTGGGTTAAACTCTATTTGGAGGATAGGGATTAAAACTAAAAAGGAAGCAGGTCACGACACAACAGAAACCAAAAGAAATGGCTCAAAAACAAGCCCTAAAACTGGAGTTGCAGGTTTCGGATTTTGAAGCCTGACCTCATAAAACTACTTAAAACCTGATATTAAGAATGAGGGCTTGAACCCCATGAAGAATAGAACCCAACCGAAGAAACCCCAAGGGTTTTGAGCCAAAAACGACCATATAAGACCAAGTTGCAGGTCTTGATTATCGACCACCAAATAGCGATCATGAGATCCATTCGAAACCCAAAAACAATGCAAAACCATACCTTGGTGTTCCAGAAATGTTTTGGGATCGAAAATAGAGAGATTCAGTGAGAGAGCATGCACGAAATTGGGAGTTTTGGTTTACGAAAATTAGGGCTACAGTACGGGGGAGTTGAGGGAGACGATGAACAGTGTATTAGTTCGGTCATGGGTTGGATCTCGGGTCGGGTCCTGACCTGTTTAAAACAGATCCTTGAAATAAGTTGAACGGTGCCGTTTTACTAAGTGACTACTGACATCATTGTGACGTCATGCTGATGTCACGGACCAGTAGAACAGGTTAGTTCACGGTCAAAGAGTGCTGGTTCACTTGGAACCTAACTGAACTGGTTGGTTTATTATAAAACTTTCTAAAATTTCACTTTGACCCCCCGCTTTCGGTTAATTATAAAATTACCTAGAAAATTAAATAAAAATTAATTTAAAATCCTTTTTAAATTAGAAAAATTGTCAAAACACCCCTAAGCCAAAAATTAGTCAAACGAAATTCAAATAAAATAAAAGAATAGTGCAACCCAATGTTTTTGGGCATTCTAGACTCAATGGTGGAGTCCGATTTATGAAATTAAGTCCTGAAAATTTAGACACATAAAATATAAAATTACTATTTTACCCCTAATAATACCCAGGGCCAATTGAATATAAAAGGCAGTCCATTCTGACTATTTTGGGCAATCCAGACTCAATGGTAGAGTCCATTTTGTCAAACAAAGTACTGAAAAATATAACACGTGAAAACATAAAATTACAAAACGCCCTAGGCTTAAAATAAACTATAGATACACAAATTTAAATCTAGAAAAGTCTAAACCAATTATATTCAACACTTAAGACCTAACGGTGACATCTTTTTGGGAAAAAAAAAGACATGTTTAAGTGCAAATTACCAAATTGCCCCTAGTGCCCCTAAAGCCAAATAGAAGTCCGAAAGGGTCTAAATTGACTTTCTTCGACGTTCCAGACTCAATGGTGAGGTCCATATTATGAAATAAGGTACAAAAAAATGTGACACGTAAAAATGTAAAGTAATAGAATCAAACTTTAAAAAGTAACAAAGCTACTAGAAAAGATTTAGTGATAATTAAATCAAGGTGATATTGTGGAATGTAATCAAACCTTGAAATGTGATTTTAGGAACCTTCAACTAAAGGAAAGATTTTTGGAGTTAAGCTTTTGGACTTCAGGTGACTGTTTCATACCATATTGAGGTAGAAATTTTGATTATAGATATAAATATTGAACTCTTTTATGATGTATCGACATATGATATCATTTTTCCTTATAGCCTTTGTTTAACAGTTATACTATATACATTTTGAATGATCTATTGACAACTATATTGTTTTCTTTGGCTTAAGAAAATGTGTTTGTAAGGTACTCAAATGTTATATGATCTTCTTATAAACGTTTGAACTGTTTTAACTAAATATCAAATAAAGAACTTTGATTTGAGTAATTGAACTGCTATTGATGATTATTGATTTTGGATACGATTTGGATATGATTTTGATGCTTTGAATAGAACACTCTTCTATGATTAGTCACTATCGAATAGGTTTTGATTTATCGAACCCTTCCCACAGGGTATATTGTGGTGAGCCGGTGTTGATACGGCACATCGAACTAGCTAGTCTATCGATCTCAGTCAGCGAGGTTCTAATTTGCTGGCCATAGAAGTGGAATATATGATTTTGAATATGAATATTGAATGTGAACCATGATTGAATATGATTTATCGAACTATGATTTATTGAACCAAGACTCATCGAACTGTGATTTATCGAACTATGATTTATCGGATTATGTTATCAAACTATGATTTATTGAACTATGATTCATCGAACTATGTTATTGAACTATGATTTATTGAACTATGTTATTGAATTGTGATTTTGATTTATTGAACTATGTTATTGATTATCGATTTACAATTATCGTTGAATTGAGATTTATTGGAAGTGAATTTGATACCGTTATCTTGTACGATAAATTAAGATAACATATGATATCTGATTATTGACATTTCAGTATTGAATTATATAGTAGTTTTGAAACCCTTGGTATGTTATGGAATACTCACGAGCTGGGATGCTCACGAGCAGTTGAGCTCATAGGATTTTTATCCAATATATTTCAGGTGACGATATCCACAAAGAAATAGCAGGATCAGTTAGGATAGTCGACAGCTCGTAAAGCTATGAACTTTTGTATTAGGATTTGCTAGTCATGATGTAGTTGCTTTTGGTAATTTTGGACTGTATATCGAATATGACACCAGCAGGTTTTGAAAAATTACATCATGTACTTTTTGTAATTACTATAGAATGTATATATATAGATGACGGATGTTGACTAGTGTATTGACGCTTCCGCAATTGAAAAAGAAATTTATTCCGCTGCGTTTGATTAGATGGAAAAAAGAAAAGGATTGTGATCATTGAAAAAGGCCTTGGTGGCCGATCACGAACCCTTGATCCGCATGGGCCGAATTTGGGGTCGTGACACCCAGTGAGTAATTCCAGTATTTGTCATGGGGTTTCAATTGGCAGTGGTTTCGTACATGAGAGTTTATAAAATACTCACTACCAATTGCTCGTATATTTTGAACATCGAGTACATGCATTCTTCATAACAGATAGCTTTGAAACATTTAAAGTATTCAAGCTAAACATATATTTCTTCAAATAGAGTATATGAACTTCAAAACATATAAACATGCATAGTGAAAATGGAGGTAAAACCTGCTTCCATTTTCAAAAGCCTTTGTCATCTTTTCTCTTTGATTAGGTGGAATCTGTTTCGAACCAGACTCCCGTTTTACTTTACGTGGAGATATGTCATTGCCTGGGGGATTAGATCCTGCTACCGGGCATTTATTCATAGAAACCCATAAAATTCGTGGTGCTTATGCACAGTTTATCTTGCATTTAAATACATTTATCACATAACTTTTCATAATACTTTCATGAATACTTAATACAAGATGCTCATGACTTCATTACGAAATCTTCAAACCTTGGGATAAGAAATATCAAAATACGTAGACATGTTAAATACTTTTAAAAAGACTGTAAAAAAAAATCATTCATTGAGCATGTCACAATAAGAAATAAGAACAGAATACTTTAAAACAGGAATCATGAAATATTGAATTTAACACCTAATGCTTCAGAGATTTTAAAATTTAAAACATCTTCAAATCCGTGGAGTTAAATCTCCATTTCAAATGCAGGGTTACTCACTTTATACTTTTAGGTTAGCTCTATTGCGGTGCCTTTCCTTTCCCTTTTGTAGTTCATAAGAACAATTCATAAATAATCTATTAACTTCATATGTACTTCAAATATCTCCTATTGATGTTCTTATTTTAGGCATAGATCGTATTGAATCCTAATTTTTATCTTAATCGTTATTCTCTTAACGTATATTCTTCTAGTAGCTTCATTAAACCATGAGGTTTGATTTTATACTTTACATATTTACGTGTCATAATTTTTCCTACTTTATTTCATAATAAGGATCTCACCGTTGAGTCCGAACGTCGAAGAAAGTCAATTTAGACTTTCCTAGACTTCTATTTGGCTTTGGGCATGTTAGGGGCAGTTTGGTAATTTATATTTTAACGTGTCTTATTTTTTGGAGTCCCGTCTCGTGAAACAGACCATGCCATTGAGTCAAGAATGTCCAAAATAGTCAAAATACACTATTTGTTTATTTTATTTGGACTTTATTTACTTCATTTATGGCCTAAGGGTATTTTTGAAATTTTCCTTACTTAAATATTATTAATTTAATATTAAATTAATTTCAGTCGGGCCATAGTGAAATTTTCTAGAAGTTTTGGGGTCAAAATCTAATTTTCATAATTTTCGGTCTGAACCAGTGGGTTCATTTCCATTTTAAGTGAACCGGTCTAGGGTTTCATTAAAGCAACCGGTTTGATCAGCTTAACACGTAATGATGATGTCATGATGACGTCAGCCTTGACATTTTAAATTTTAAAAACTTAACCAAAACGTCATAGTTTTAAGTGACCCAATTCCAAATTAAAATGTCGGGTCAGGACCTGACCCAAGATCCGAGCCATAAGCCGTCACTGTTCACCGTCTTTGTCACGACCCGAAACCCACCCTAGGCGGATGACAGGATCGCGATCGCCGCTCCAAGACCCGGAGGCCTCGGGGCAAGGCTCGTACGTAAGTGACGGTATCGAATAGATGTGCTTCATATGGTTGCGGAAGCGTGAAAAACTTTTTTCTTTTCTTTTCTCATTTTAAAATTTGCACATCCGTCCGATACTGTCGCTATTCACGATGGTACACATGATCATACATTCAGAGCATAACTAAAAATTTAAAGGCTTCTATAATAGCTACATATTCAGTTGCCCCTTGGGGCTTAATACATAATAGTTCACTACCTTACTAAAACAAAGGTTACATCTTAAGTCCATGATACTTAACAAAAGAACTACTTAGATGTCCCTTCCAAAAACAGCTAGGCTCATCCTCATCGCCTTCAATCAGCCTTATTGTCAATCACCTAAAAGGGGGATCCGAACAAAGTCCGAGTAAGCTAATCTAAGCTTGTGAGCAATTCCAGTATTCGTCATGGGGTTTTCAATTAGCAGTGATTTTTGGTACATAAGAGTTTGTAAAACATTCACTGTCAATTGCTCGTATACTTGAACATAGAACATATACATTTCTTAAAACAGATAGCTTCGAAACATTTAAAGTATTCAAGCTAACATATACTTCTTCATATAAACTTCAAAACAAATTACATAACATGTATTTCTTAAATAGAGTATATAAAACTCAAAACATATGCATATTGAAAATGAGGGTAAGACCTGCTTCCATTTTCAAACTCATTTGTCATCTTATCTCTTTCATTAGTGGAATCCGTTTCGAACCAGACTCCCATTTTACATATACGTGGAGATAACCTAACTGAACCGATCAGGATCGTTTTCTTGGTCCCTAAAAGGTAGGTAAGACTCATTTCCTAACAGAACAGATAGGGTTCCTCGAGGTATCTCATTGCCTGTGGAATTAGATCCTGCTACCAGGCATTACACATGACAGGTCAGTTGAGTTCCGGACAACCCAAAATCCTAACTATGTGTTGATGCACATGATAGGCCCATTGAGTTCCGTATAACTCACAACACTACCTATGTGCTTATTATTTATCTTGCAAAACGTTTGTCATATGACTTTTATATAAAATCCTTTTATGAGTTTTTAAAACATGTGACGTATAACTTTTGCAGTGATGCTTCAATACTTGTAATAATCAAATTCAAAGTATTTGAGGAATCAGACATGCTAACTATTTTGAAAAGGAAACATTTACGGATATAAATAATGTAAGTAATCGTGGAGCATGTCATAGCAGAATATTTAAGAAAACAGAAATCATGAATACTGAATTTGATATATCAATGCTGTAAATATCTTGAACTTAAAAACATCCGTTGAAATCCGCGGAGTTAAATCTCCACTTCAAATACAGGGTTACTCACCTTGGTCCTTTAGGGTTAGTGCTAAAATTGCGCTTTCCCACTTTCCTTGTAGTTCCTAAGAACAATTCATAATAACCTCATTAAATTCACATTCACCATAATAACACCTATAGATGTTGCCTAACTTATGCTTAGTTCGTATTAGATCCTAAAACGATTTCATAAATTCATATGTACTTCTTTAACTCGTACTCTTATCCTATGACAAAATTTAATGTGTTAGGAATTTAATTCATTTCAATTTATACTCTTCTGGTAGCTCCATTAACTTTAAATTAAGTTATTTACTTGACATATTAACGCGTCGCGTTTTCTCGTACTTTACTTCACATGTTTACATGTTATGTCTTTCGTATTTCATTTCCTCGTCTATGCCTTAGATTAGCATTTTGGCATTACTTTAATTTATAGTCATCTGACAGATGCTATTCAACAAATTTTATGTCTTTTTATTTTAGACATCTCTTTTGGTCAAATAGACTCTACCATTGAGTCCGGAGCGTCGAAGAAAGTCGGTTTAGGCTTTCCTAGAATTTAATTCGGACTTTTGTATGTAAAAGGACAAAATGGTCATTTACCATTTTACGTGTCATATTTTCCGTACTTCGTTTCGTAATTTGGACTCCATTATTGAGTCCGGAAGGTCGAGGAAAGTCAATTTAGACATTTTCTGGTTTTAATTTGGCTTTTGAGGTACTAGGGATAATTTGGTCATTTTAGCATTTTTACGGGTCTCAAATTTTTTGAGACCTCGTCTCGTGTTGTAGACCTCACCATTGGACTCAGAAGGTCAGAGATAGTAAGAATACACTAACAGCTTGTTAATTTTGGTCACGGGGTATTTTGGTCATTTACCCCTTTACGTGTCTTTATTTTTCGGACCCCGTATCATAAAACGGACCCTACAATTAGTCTCAGAATATCCAAAATAGTAAGGATACACTATTCATATGTTTAATTTGGACTTTGTTTGACTTATTTGTGACTCAAAGGTAATTTAGTAATTTTACTTATTTAATAAATAATTTTATTATTTTATTATTTTTCCAGGGGCATATTTGTATAAAATTCTCATTAGTTGGGCCACAGTATGATTTTTCTGAAGTTCAGGGGTCAATTCGCAAATAAGGAAAGTCTTGGTTTATTTTATTTTAAATAAAACAGAAAACCAGACGGTTCAGTTTAAATATAAGTGAACTGGTCCGGTTTTAATTGGACCCATCCAATTCAGTCGGTTCTTATACGTGTTGCTGATGTCATGATGACGTCAGTCCTAGCGTTTATTTAATTTAAAACCACGTTAAAACGCCGTCGTTTTACTTATTTGGTGGCAAGCCCAGAGGCTGCCACGTGTCCGAGTCGACTCAGCCTGGTTTTAAAACCGAGTTGACTCATTGTCTTCTTCCCCACGTCGACTCCCCTGTAACCCTATTTCCCGAATTCCATTCCTTCTATTTTCGTACAGTTTGGATCAGGGAAACTCTACTGTTTTTAATCCAAACCGTTCCCAAGTCGTTAAGGACTGGTTTGGCATTCATTTGAGGCTTTAAAACCAACCTAGTCGTTCGGTTTGAAGCATGATACTCGAAACTGTAAGTCTATCCTAAACTCTCATTTCATCATCATTTCTCATGGGATTTGGTCCTGCGTGATCCTCATAACATGGGGATTCAATCTTCATTCTAAAATAGTGGTTTAGGAGTCCAAAATGAGGGTTGGGTTTCATGGCCGAAACCTGCAACTAAGGTTTTGGGGGTCGATTCTTGAGCTTCGTGATCGCATACTAGGGTTTTTAGAGTGTGCGTGGGGTATAGTTTTTGCCTCAGTAAACCAAAAAGGGTTTGGTTTCCATCGGATTAGACCTGCTTTGAACATGGTCTCCTATGGCCGTAGCTTCTGGGTTGGTGTGTTCTTACTGTTTTCAAGCTCGATTTTCATGTTTAAACAGGTATAAATATGACCTAAACATTATATCTACATGAACAACAAAAAAAATAGTCCATAACTATGCTTAAATTCTAGAGAGAGAAATTAATAAACTTTCAAAATTTCTCACCTTTTTCACTGTTTCTCTCCTTCTTCTACTTCCTCCGAGATCTCCTTTCTCTTTTTCTGAACTCTCTCCCTCTCTCTCTCTCTCTCTCTCTCTCTCTCTCTTTCTCTCTTTTTGTGTGTATATATGCATATATGCATATGTATTCATATCAAGGGCCATCACCAACTCCTTTCTTTTCACCCCCTTACCCTATCTCAATCAGCCTCACTTTCTGATTTGGGCCATTCTTCTCCCGTTCCTCTTTCAAATCAAGCCTTACCTCACCTCACTTCCTACCATACCTCCTTGTCTCCATGTATATATATATATATATATGTATATTATATATGTTCTCACACTAACACCAAGACACACACACACACACATGTATAGCCGACACACACACTCACACACTGCACTGTTCACACTTTAAGCATATATATATATATATATATATATTTTCTTGTGTACATGTATATATAGATATAGATATACATATTTATATACACTTGATAACATACATACACAATACACCATAATGTGTGTATATGTGTGTTTATTTGAATTTAATTTTAATAATTAAATATATTCTCATTTTTTAAATTAATTAATTATTTAATTAATTAATTTTTCTCTTAAGTATAAAAACCTTTACACAATTTTTTTCATTGCCTCGTAATGCGTGTCATATGACCCGACATCTCGGGTCGGGATATTACAGTCTTCCCCCAACTCCCCTCACTGTAGCCCTAATTTCTACAAACCCAATCTTCCAATTTCGTGAATTTTACACCACTGAAACTTTTTGTTATTGATTCTAAACCATTTCTACAACATCAAGGGATGGTTTGACATTGGTTTGGGGTTCTAGTTTGGGCTGATGGTCGTGGTTTGGAAAATGATACCAAAACCTGCAACTTGGCCTTACAGACTCATTTTTGAGTCAAATTTCATGAGGTTTCTTCTGGAATGACTCATTTTTCATGGGGTTCACATTCTTATCTTCAAAAGTGGGTTTAGGAGTCTAAAACAAGAACTGGGTTTCATGACCGAAACCTGTAACTCAGGTTTTAGGGTTCATTCTTTGAGTTTTAGGGTCGCGGTCTAGCATTTTGGAAACACTAATAAGGTCTTATTGAGGTCTCAATACACGAATTTAGGTTTAGTTAACATTGAATCAGACCTGCACCAATATTTCTAAATTTTTATCCAACCTGTAATTCTAAATTTCTCACTTGATTCTACATGATTTTCATTCATTATTTTTGCAAATTAAAGCTTATAACATGTAGATTAAAACCCTGTATTTGCAAGCTTTAAATCTAAAACATATCCGAACATAATTTAACCAAAATATACTTGTTTATGTTGACTGTTTTTCCAGAATTTTCCTTCTTCAGTTCCTCTCTCTTCCTCTATGCATTTCTCTCTCTCTCTCTCTCTCTCTCTCTCTCTCTTCCCTAATTTCTCTTTTAAACCAACCTTGAGGTTGGTGACAATGCCACCTGTTGGACTCCATGTTTGCATGGAGAACACCTTATACAAATGCATGGCTACTACTTCTCTCTCATCACATGGCTGCCGACCTTTCTTCACCATTCATTCATTTTTTACACTTGAGGACAACTCCAGCCACCAAATCTTCTAAATTCTTCTACAATATTCTACATTTTTCTTTTTAATTTCTTTTATTTTATGCTTTAATTTACATATATATATATATATATATAAATCTACATAGATATATTGATATAAAACAGCCGTATATATATGTATATGTATACTTGTATATCATGTATTTGCATTATATATATTTGCATTAGCTCATATATATACATATATATATATATATATTTATTTATATATTTTTGTTACATACACAATATATACTTACGGTGTGTATTTCCCATGTGTTCCTAAGTATATAGATATAATTACACATTTACATTTGCACTTTGTTAATCGGACGTAATATTCATGTCTAAATCGTAATCAAAGGTTAGCAACTAGAGTAAGAATATATAGTGTCAATGGGGTCAACAGAGACAGGTTAGTGATTGCAATGAAAGAGATGTACAGTCGTCCTGGGCTTCGAAACCGACCCCGTTATCTAAGGTCTTGTTCACAAATTAATATTTAGTGATTTAATTATTTTTTTTAGCCGGGTCGGTGTGTTACATTCTTCCCCCTTTAAAAGAGTTTTGTCCTCAAAACTCAACTACTGATATGACTTAAAATCACTAATCGTACAATTCTAATTTCCCCTGTCACTTGCTAGATTCATGTCTTCTAATGTTTTAAGGATTTCTTCGATCAAGTTAGGTAAGGTAGCACTGTGTGTTTCTCAGTTACCTTAGTTACATGATAAGGCGACCATTCCTTACCGGTAACAGAGGTCCTGATAGCACACTAGTGACTGTCAAAATCCTCCCTTCCATTTTTAACCTTTTACAATCACAGTTCTCCACCTTAATAGTCTATGTTTACTTCTAATCTTCAAACTCTATTCCTTTTACTCTACCGCGGGTCCTATACCCCGCCTTCATATCGAATACGTACTTCTCATTACTTATTTACTCTAATGCAGGTCCCATACCTTGCCTTCTTAGCTAACACATACTTCTCATTACTTACTTACTCTAATGTAGGTCCCATACCCTGCCTTTCATATCATATCATATACTTCACATATCGACTTCATGTAATGTGGGTCCCATACCCCGTCTTCTCATCACGTCACATACTTCTAATATCTTAGGTAGCCTAGAGCCTACCTAACTCTTAGTTTTCTTTCAAATTCTTCTAAGGTCACTAAGATTGTTCAAGTCAACCTAGTGCTCTGATACCACTCTGTGGTATCAGAAATCTTAATTACTTCTAAACCTCAATCATGACTTGGACTTCCCCAAAGACTATTAACCTATTGCTCTGATACCACTCTATCACGATTCAAAACCCACCCTGTTCGGATCTCGTATTGCAATCGCCACCCTTCGGCCAAGGCTTTAGGGCAAGGCTCACATAAGCAACAGTATCGGACGGCGGTGTGGCCTGTGTTCACGAAAGCGTAAAAAACTTTTTTTTCCTTTTCTTTACTTATTTAAATCTTTCGCACATCTGCCCAGTACTGCCGCTTTTCATAGCGGTACACATGATAATAAAATCAGAGCATATTAAAAACTTGAATTTTTATACATATTACATATCTAATTGCTTCTCGGCTTACGTGCATATTTGTCCAAAATTTACTACATCAAAATTTGACCAACTATAGATCCTAGTACATCAAAAACTCTGATCCAAATAGAGCCGCTAATCATCAATCCTCAAATAGGGTAAGGCTCTCATTTATCATCAATACCTGAAAAATGTTAGGGAATGGGGTGAGCTTCAAGAAGCCTAGTGAGTAATTCCTGCATTTGTCATAGGGTTTCAATTGGCAGTGGTTTCGTACATGAGAGTTTATAAAATACTCACTACCAATTGCTCATATATTTTGAACATCGAATACATGCATTCTTCATAACAGATAGCTTTGAAACATTTAAAGTGTTCAAGCTAAACATATATTTCTTCAAATAGAGTATATGCACCTCAAAACATATAAACATGCATAGTGAAAATGGAGGTAAAACCTGCTTCCATTTTCAAAATCCTTTGTCATCTTTTCTCTTTGATTAGGTGGAATCTGTTTCGAACCAGACTCCCGTTTTACTTTACGTGGAGATATGTCATTGCCTGGGGGATTAGATCCTGCTACCGAACATTTATTCATAGAAACCCATAAAATTCATGGTGCTTATGCACAATTTATCTTGCATTTAAATACATTTATCACATAACTTTTCATAATACTTTCATGAACACTTAATACAAGATGCTCATGACTTCATGATGAAATCTTCAAACCTTGGGATAAGAAATTTCAGAATACGTAGACATGTTAAATACTTTTAAAAAGAATGTAAAAGAAATCATTCATTGAGCATGTCACAATAAGATTTATAAGAACAGAATATTTTAAAACAAGAATCATGAAATATTGAATTTAACACCCAATGCTTCAGAGATTTTGAAATTTAAAACATCTTCAAATCCGTGGAGTTAAATCTCCACTTCAAATGCAGGGTTACTCACCTTATACTTTTAGGCTGGCTCTACAACGGTGCCTTTCCTTTCCCTTTTGTAGTTCCTAAGAACAATTCATAAGTAATCTATTAACTTCATATGTACTTCAAATATCTCATATTGATGTTCTTATTTTATGTTTAGATCGTATTGAATCCTAACTTTTATCTTAATCGTTAATCTCTTAACGTATATTCTTCTGGTAGTTTCATTAAATCATGAGGTTTGATTTTATACTTTACATATTTATGTGTCATATTTTTTCATACTTCATTTCATAATACGGATCTCACCGTTGAGTCCGGAATGTCGAAGAAAGTCAATTTAAACTTTCTCAGACTTCCATTTGGCTTTGGGCATGTTAGGGGCAGTTTGGTAATTTACATTTTAACGTGTCTTATTTTTTGGAGTCCCGTCTCGTGAAACAAACCCAGCCATTGAGTCCAGAACGTCCAAAATAGTCAAAATACACTATTTGTTTTTTTTTTTTATTTGGACTTTATTTGCTTCATTTATGGCCTAGGGGTATTTTTAAAATTTTTCTTATTTAAATATTATTAATTTAATATTAAATTAATTTCAGTCGGGCCATAGTGAAATTTTCTAGAAGTTTTGGGGTCAAAATCTAATTTCCATAATTTTTGGTCTGAACTAGTGGGTTCATTTCCATTTTAAGTGAACCGGTCTAGGGTTTCATTAAAGCAACCGGTTTGATCGGTTTAACACGTAATGCTGACGTCATGATTGTAACACCCCGACTTTGCGTAATTAATAATTTGTTGTTAACTATTAATTAATACCGGCTTATAGAATGACTTAGGGAATTAATTATGATCCCGACGGTCGCCATGGACCGATTTAATAATCAAATATGTCTGGGGAAAAGGGTATGATACCCAAACCCAATTACTGGTTAAATGGATAAAATAACGCCGTTTTAATACTAACGAAACCCGAATTAGCTAACCCGGGAAATTCCGAATGATTAATAATGACACGGAACCCCTGACACTGAAGAATACTGAAATACGGAACCCTCGGAAGAAACCACATCGAAAAAGGAGTTACGGAATGAAAGTTATGGAAGAAACATTGAAATCGAATTAATGCGCAGCCAAACAGGGCCTAAGCCCGAAATAGGGAAAAAGACCAAAAAAATGTGGCCAAGGGGATTTGATCCCTTGACCAAACTAGGCAAAATTTAGTTTACCAAAAAATTACCACCTAGGCTAGGAACACTTTTGTGTATATATGTACAAAGATATGTATATAAGTGTAAATCTGATTTGGCCTCTCCCCAAAGTGGCCAATGGACAAGCATGCAACACCTCATCCATGCATCACCCTATGCCCCTAGGCCATCATGCCTATGCACCCTAGATCATCATGCCTATACACCACATGATGACCTCTCCTCCAACCAAAATACATGCAAATTAATCATGAGGTTGAGAGGTGTATTGAACAAGGAAAATCTGATTTTATTTACACAATCTCCATATATGCATGGAGGAAAAAAAAATCAGAACTGTAGAGAGACTGTAATGCTGATTTTATAGAGAGAGATTGGGTTATAGAGAGAGAGATTCCAAGCCATTTGTGAGAAGCCGTGTGTGTGAAACATGGTGTATATGCATGTCCATGGGAGATGCATCAAGAGGAGGGGAACTGAGGCAAGACTGACTGAGGCACACCTGAGGTGCCAAAAATCTGGACTGAGCCGTGTAGGAGCAGTGGCCCGAACCAAGAGGTAACACCTCAAATTTGCTAAATTTTCTGTTTAAAACTTGTTGCTATTTTTGATGGTTTTGAATCCTTTAAAATGCATGCACGAAACCCTCTTGACACTAGAAACATCAGGGTCAATTTAGTAGGCCAACAGGGCTTGAAAACCCACTGACCGTACCTAAGTCCACCATGGATGGACCAAGAATTTGCAGGTCTGATTCGACCTCCATAAAACCAAGTTTTGATGGTTTATAAGTGATCTAGACACTGAGGGGGTTCAAAAACCACTGACCCGCGACCCCATTGCCTGAATTTAGACCCTCAAAACCGAACCTATAGGTCTCGGCCATGGAATCCAAAATCTGGAATAGGCCCTA
Source organism: Nyssa sinensis (assembly GCA_008638375.1). Classification (NCBI taxonomy): domain Eukaryota; kingdom Viridiplantae; phylum Streptophyta; class Magnoliopsida; order Cornales; family Nyssaceae; genus Nyssa; species Nyssa sinensis. The sequence continues at coordinate 2,273,069 of CM018042.1, read as the reverse complement.
AAACTGAAATGTATAAATGGGATATTGATCCCCATGAACACACGGTCACAAAGAACCAAACCGTGTGCGATTTGGTTGAGGAACAAGGCCACACGACCGAACTGAAATCCCTCATGATAATCGGCTATACAGAGCTTAATCCGTGGATTCGAAGCATGAAAATGATGCTATGTTGTTGTAATCACTCCCAGAAATGTTTTGGAATCAAAACATGTTGAAAACCGTGCTTGAAATGGCACGAAATAGAGGAAAACCGAACTGTAGATTAGGGCTACAGTACGTGGATTAGTTGGGGAAGATGGAGTCAACTCGCGATTCCAACCGAGTTAGCAAGTTGACTCGGACACGTGTTGGTCTACGAGCGTGCCACTGATTTAAATGGAACGGCACCGTTTGGCTTACTTGATTTGTTTTAAATCAAATTCGGTCTGTTTGGGTACGGTGATAACAAATTAAAATTGGGATTGGGCTAATCCTGAACACGGATAGGGGGGCAAATTGAGGTTAACTAGAATATTTAATTCCGGTTTTCCTGAAGGGACTGAACCGGTTGGTTCTTGATGATTTCGGACCGGTTCACTTGGTGAACCATTGAACCCTTGGGTTTGAACCCTTAAATTATGAAATTATATTTTTGACCCCTAAAGTTCCTAAAATTACGGATTTACCCCTGATAGTTTTGAATATTGCACAGTGGCCCTGATTTCTGAAATTTTGTGCATTTAAGCCCCTGCTAAATTAATTAAATAATAAAATAATTATTTAATTATTTTATTAAATAGGTAAAATTACGATTTTACCCCTGGACATTAAATATGTCAAACGGAGTCCAAATTAAGTAAATAAATAGTGTATTTTCACTATTTCAAGTATTCTGGACTCAATGGTACAGTCCAAATTAGGAAATAAAGTACCGAAAAATACAGACCTGTAAGTGATAAATTACTGTACTGCCCCTGATGGCACCAGACCCAAATAAAAATAAAAGACAGTCTATTCTGACTATGTCGGGCGTTCTAAACTCAACGGTGAGGTCCGTTTAACGAACCGAAGTCCCGAAAAATACAGACACATAAAGTGTAAATGACCGTACTGCCCCTAATCATTCCTAGGGTCGATTAAACATAACAGATAGTCCAACTTAATTATGTCGGACACTCTGGACCCAATGGTGAGGTCCATTTTATGAACTGACGTGCCGAGAAATATGACACGTGAAATTACCAAAATACCCCTGAGCACATGAAGTGCAAAGTAGAGGTCAAATAAAGGTCAAACTGATCTGATAAATTATCAGAGGGATAAATAAGACCCCGAGACAGTCAACGCGTAAAACGAGAAATGACCGATGTGTCCCGATGATCAAAAGCAGATACCAAACGAAGTCCAAAGGACTTAAGAAATCATATCTAAGATATGTGGACTATTCTGAGGACCGCGATAGGGTCCGGGACAAGAATGGACAAATTACCATTTTGCCCCTAAGGCTAAATAAGCACTTAACTGATAGCGATTCAAGTCTAAAAGACTTAGAACTTCATGTATACGATATATGGGATATTCTAAGAACCACGACTGGGTCCGGGATAAGAATGGCAAAATTACCATTTTGCCCCTATGGTTAAAATAAGAACCTAACTGATACCGATTGAAGTCCAAAGGACGAAGAACTTTGTACTTAAGATATAAAGACTATTCCGGAGACCACGACAGGGTCCGGGACCAGAATGATAAAATGACCATTTTGCCCCTAAGGCTGAAGAAGTAACTGACTGATAACGATTGAAGTCTAAATGACTTAGGTTATAACCCTGATGACTGCTAAGCCAAATTTAAGAATAAAATAGCCCCGGATGAAACCCGATGAGAGGGCGATAGGCTACTAGGCTATCTTAGGTAAACCGATAGATACCTAAGATGACAAATGAGACCTGAATGGATGAGTGCTGATCTGTATATGATTGATGATTATTGTTCAGGATATACATGGAGATGCCTGATGTATCTGGAGGTTATCGGATTTGTTTGCGCAAGGAGATAACCGTAACAGTTTGTGAGTAACCTGGAACTTCTGACTTGGTGTATAAGTACACCGTCTAGTTACTGTATTTTGATTTACTGTACTGTTTTGTATACTGTACTGTCTGAATGCATACTTTTTATACTGCATTACACGTAACATGATTTTGTACTGTCCTGCTCTCCTGTTCAGTTCGGGTCTGTCTTGTTCTGTTGTATGGTCTGTCCTGGTTTTATTCTATACTGTTGCGTCTTGCGAGTAAACCTGACTCCTGAATTGGTGTATAAGTTCTGTCTAGATACTATATTTTGAAGCACTGTACTGTTTTGAACGTTATACTGTTTAAAAGAAAGACATATATTTAAAGTAGCATATGCCTTGTCCTGATTGATATCGTACCAGTTTGTTCTGTCCTGTTCAATTCCGATATGTCTTGTTTTGATAGATGTATTGTTCCGTTTTGTTCCGACATGTTCAGTTTCGATATGTCTTGATCTGATTGATGTATTGTTTCGTTTTGTTCTGACATGTTCAGTTCCGATATGACTTATCCTGATTGATATTATTTCGTTTTGTTCCGTCATGTTTAGTTCCGATATGACTCGTCCTGATTGATATTGTTTCATTTTGTTCCGTCATGTTCAGTTCCGATATGACTTGTCCTGATTGATATTGTTTCTCCTGATTGATATTGTTTCATTTTGTTCCGTCCTGTTCAATTCCGATATGTCTTGTTCTGATTGATATTGTTTCGTTTTGTTCCGTCCTGTTCAATTCCGATATGTCTTGTTCTGATTGATGTATTGTTTCGTTTTGTTCCGACATGTTCAGTTCCGATATGACTTATCCTGATTGATATTATTTCGTTTTGTTCCGTCATGTTCAGTTCCGACATGACTTGTCCTGATTGATATTGTTTCATTTTGTTCCGTCATGTTCAGTTCCGATATGACTCGTCCTGATTGATATTGTACCGTTTTGATCCGCCATGTTCAGTTTCGATATGTCTTGTTCTGATTGATGTATTGCTCTACTTTGTTCCGTTATGATCCGTCCTGTTATGCCTCTGTCCTTGATTACGCCTGTGACTTGAACTAGTGTTTTGTTCCGTCTGATCCCGTTATGTACCGTCCGTTAATCATCTGTCTGTCTTGATTGATATATGGTCCAGTTCTGTTATGATCTGTCTGAATTCTTGACTTGGTATATAAGTTACTGCATAGATACTGTATTTTGATGCACTGTACGGTTTTAAAAGATAAACTGTCTGAATGCATGTTTTAAATGCAAACTTTTATAATGTATTGTACGCGGCATGATTTTGTCCCGTCCTACTATTATTTTGTTCGGCCTGTCTTGTTCCATTTTATGGTCTATCTGATTTTGTTCTGCTATGATGTGTCTGACTCTGGGTACCATTCTGATTATGAGCGGTCTGGCATAAGTAGGCTTGATTACGCGCCTAACTGATATACTATTGTTATGCCCTGTTATGTTCCGCCCAGTACTGATCTGTTCTGATATTTGAATTAATTGCCTGTACTCTCATTGATATTGGCATCATGCACTGTTCCGTCTATTCTGCTTTGTTGTACCGTTTAGTTCAGTTCTGCTTTGTTCTACTAAAACTGCATTTAAAGTGGATTTATAAAACTGCTATTTCAGAAACAACTGTACTACCCTTGTGCTTTGTAAACAAGAAATGGTTTTGAAACCCTTGACAGGGAACCTGTGTTACTCATTGGGCTTTTCGAAGCTCACCCCATTCCCTAACATTTTTCAGGAATGATATTCATTGGATCTGATGGCATTGATCTGTGGAGACTGGATTCTGAGGATTGAATCTGTTCAATCAGGTGAGTGTTGTAATACGACTGACTTGACTGATATGTACTAGATATAGACATGGCTCATGGATTTAAACGGTACTCTAGAGATTATAGTTCTGCTCTGTTGTTATATGTCAGATTATAGATATGCTCTGAGGTTAGAATTGTTAGCTGTTGGATTTTAGACTTGCTCTGTGTGATACATATCCTACGGTGGATACATGAGTTGCATTCCCTGGACAAAAAAAAAGTTTTAAATTCCGCTGCATCTGACCCTACAGTCGGAGTGCAATTCACTGGAAAGTTTCAGAAATTGCCTTCGGTTGGTCGCGTGGCGACTGACTGGCATCACGTCCTCGACATCCGTGTAGGGTGGGGTTCGGGATGTGACAATGATGACATCAGCCCTGACATTTTAAATTTTTAAAAATTAACCAAAACGTCATAGTTTTAAGTGACCCAATTCCAAATTAAAACGTCGGGTCAGGACCCGACCCAAGATCTGACCCATAACCCGTCACTGTTCACCGTCTTCCCCCAACTCCCCTCACTGTAGCCCTAATTTCTGCAAACCCAATCTTCCAATTTCGTGAATTTTACACCGCTAAAACTTTCTGTTATTGATTCTAAACCATTTTTGCAACATCAAGGGATGGTTTGACATTGGTTTGGGGTTCTAGTTTGGGCTTATGGTTGTGGTTTGGAAAATGATACCAAAACCTGCAACTTGGCCCTACAGACTCATTTTGAGTCAAATTTCATGAGGTTGCTTCTGGAATGACTCATTTTTCATGGGGTTCACGTTCTTATCTTCAAAAGTGGGTTTAGGAGTCTAAAATAAGAACTGGGTTTCATGACCGAAACCTGCAACTCTCAGGTTTTAGGGTTCATTCTTTGAGTTTTAGGGTCGCGGTCTAGCATTTTGGAAACACTAATAAGGTCTTGTTGAGGTCTCAATACACGAATTTAGGTTTAGTTAACATTGAATCAGACCTGCACCAATATTTCTGAATTTTTATCCAACTTGTAATTCTAAATTTCTCACTTGATTCTACATGATTTTCATTCATTATTTTTGCAAATTAAAGCTTAAAACATGTAGATTAAAAGCCTATATTTGCATGCTTTAAATCTAAAACATATCAGAACATAATTTAACCGAAATATACCTGTTTATGTTGACTGTTTTTCTAGAATTTTTGACACGACCCGAGACCCACCCTCTACGGATCTTGTATCGTGCACCCGATCCGACATTGGTTGCCGAACCAAGGGTTCTCATCTTGCTACACAATTAGTGTTACTAACATGCAACAACTAAATATGCGGAATAATAGATAAAAGTTGCATGTCATAGATACATAATGTTTATAAAATGCGGAATACAAAATTTCTTAATATAACTGGTCTTCCCCAAGACGTGGATAACATGGGAGAGCTACAAGACTGTCTGCACTAAGTATTACCCTGCAACTTCAAAAATATGTCCACTTCTATCTAGCTAGCCGCTACTGCTACTGCTGCGGTTCTCTTACAACTTCATTTCCTAAAAGGGGTGGTAAGTTTGGGGTGAGCTAACTAAAGCTCAGTAAGTAATTCTCCTTTGCTCTGTCATGTGTACAAGAATATAGGATGCACGATCCATAATAGAACTAGGATAAATACAGATGTACTAGCCAGTCATGAATACCGAACTCATCAATGATCATCAGATAATGAGAAGCTCAATGACAAATCAATGAAGATCTGTCTGACAATGTAATCATAGATGCTGTATAAAAGCTGTGAAATTTCAAGGTCATTCATAAAAATGAATATGCTCAAGTTGCAAGTATCGATAATATCAACAATGTAATATACTGATATCAAATAAATCTGCGATGCCATGATACTAGACCCGAGGGTCATAACTAGACCCGAAGGTCAAATCTAGACCCGAAGGTCATAACTAGACACGAAGGTCATATCTAGACCTGAAGGTCATAACTAGACCCGAAGGTCATAATTGGATCCGAAAATCATATCTAGACCTGAAGGTCATATCTAGATCTGAAGGTCATAATTGGCATCAGATGGAGATGTGACTGATCACAAATTCGGCACTTGAGAATATATCAGAGGCAAATTATCATCCATGAATAATAAGGTGGAATCATGATTAAACAAACTATCTGGCCCTCACAGCCCTGGGTACAGTGTACAATAAGAACTCAATGCACAAATGTACAATCATGATCAAGATATATATACGAAAACACCAAATGCTTCCCACATGATAGAGCAATATCAATGTGGCTCAATAAATACTAGAAAGTGTGTAAAGAGTACAATAAGTAAGATATATGCAAGGAGCTATGACTTAGCTTGGAATGTAACACATACAGAGATCAGAGATTACTTACGCTTTACTGATCCTTAGAACTCAAGCTATTTCATCCCCTTTATCTTTTGACGTGCCTGTCATTGGAAATATACTCAGTCTATAGTCATAACTGATTTATGCTATATATTCAAATATACCTATCATGGATATAGGTGTTTTATTTGCTTGTTTAGATCTCATCCTTGTGTCTGGAACGTCGAATAAAAGTGGTTTAAGATTTTACGGATCTTAAATCGGACGCTTGGATTGAAAAGGGCAAAACTGTCATTTGCACTTTTACGTGTCCTTTATTTCTAAGACCTTTTTTCATAATTTTGACATCACCATTGGGTTCGGAAGGCTCGAGATAATAAAAATTGACTATTTATTTGCCTCATTTGGACTTCGTTTGACTTACTTTTGATTTAGGGGTAGTTTTGTAAATTATCAGTTTTTCTGTTGGGCCTTAGTGGAATTATTTAAAATTTCTGGGGTCAGTTTGCAATTTCCCATAGTTCGGGTCTGAACCAGTGGGTTCACTGGCCCAAACCCTAAACCGGTTTAAATCCCCTTTGAACCAACCGGTTTAGTCTAATCCTGAGAACCGGAACAAGATAACCAATTCTCCTATACTATCCATGGTTTGGATAATCTCAAACCCAATTTCAATTCTTCATCTTTGTTGCCAAACAGCCTAAAACAACATTAATTTTTAAATCTCTCAAATGCAAAACAACACAGCATTGTTGCCCAGTTCATAATCGGTCGGGTTCCGACCCAACCGATCCAAACCCAGTCGACCCAAGAGCCGATACGCCCCTCGAAATTCCGGTCATCCCTTCCGACTATTCGCCGGTACCGGAACAGTGTTCTTGTCACGACCCGAAATCCACCCTATGCGGATCTCGTGTCGCGGGGCCGACCCGAAGGCCGTCCCTACTTTTTTCATTCCTGTATCATAGTACTAATATGCAAAGTACTAAAACCTCAAAACAATAACAGCGGAAGTCTTATCAGTAATAGTACATCAGCGGAAGTCTTTCAATACACAATGTTAGCGAAAGTCTTTACCATACATAATATGTTTCTACATAAACAAAATAAGAACCAAACGTAACCAGCACCCGAGGGTGGTGAATACATGGGAGAACTAAAACATAGGCTGATACGTTTCCTCAAAATGTCCTCTTATGCTTTCAGACTGCTACTGGGGTCTTGCAGCGTCATCACCTGAAATGGGGGTAAATGGGGTGGAATGAGCTACGAGAGCTCAGCAAGTAAAAACAGATCTCCGACACTGGTATAAGAATATGATAAAAGAGATGCTATGATAGCCAATGGGAACAGTTGCCGTAAGGGCTAATAAACAATATGACACATTGTACAATCAAGAGTAATGGACATAACATCAACATGAAGCTTTCAACAACAATATATCAATATGAAGGTACTGCCACAATAAACCGATCACAATTGAATCAATAAGGAATTATCTCTCAATACAAGATAATGATAAGGAATAGCATAGCTCAACAGTTGCAATCAAACAATCATATAAGAGATGCTTTTATTCTGTACAATGCCAGTAAAAATGCAAATGGAATGCTAGTGAAATGTCAATGGAAATGCCAGTAAACATGCCAGTAAAATTGCCGGTGGAAGCCTACGAGGAATTCATTCCTGCCACCTGTCCGTTCACGGACTTGACCCTTAGGTCTCCAGTCAAACAGAAAGCATCGGATGGATATTGTGACTGAGCACAAATCCGGTGTGTATAAATATATCCTGATCATAAGTAATTCCATAGAAGTATAAAATGGAATATCCTATATACAATGGAACATAACAATAGGCTTTTCAAAGCATGGTTCAACATGATACTAATGATACAGTAGTCAATCAAAGCCCACAAGATAGAACAGTATCATATTGTGGAAACAATAACGTCAAGTACGTTCAAGAGTACAAGTTTGGCAGTACGAGAATAAACTTGGCTTGGAAACACCATATGGAAGAGAAGGTGAATTTACTTACCTCTAATCATGCATTCTTCCTAAATCAGTCTCCTGCGGTTTGCCTCTTTCCTGTCGCGTTCCCTATATATCAGTAAATGCGTTTTAGAATAATACTATTCATCAAATTCTATGCCTTGCTATGATAAGTATGTCTAATACTTATTTAGACTTTACCATTGAGTCCGGAATGCCAAAGAAAGTCAGTTTAGGCTTTCACGGAATTCAATTTGGACTTCTGTACTTAAAAGGGCAAAATGGTCATTTTGCACTTTTACGGTTATTTTATTTTTTGGGACTCCGTCTCGTGAAACGGACCTCACCATTGATCTTAGAATGTCCGAGATAATACAAATTGACTATTTATTTGTATCATTTGGAGTCCGTTTGACTTATTTTAGAACTTGAGGTATTTATATAATTAATTTATTAAAAGAATAATTAAATTTAAACTTTGTCTCAAATGGTCGACTGGTTTGTAAATATCCTTAAAAGGCCGACTGATTCGAATTTATTAAAAGTCAGCTATTTTGCGATTTCCGTTAATTTGTTCACTGAACTGTAAATACTTAAGGTTAATTTATAGCCTTTTTGTCAATTTATCTCACTAGCAAGTATCCATGGCTAACTTCGCAGTATTACCAACTAAGTTAAATTCTTTATAGTGGCATAGAGGCTGCATAAAGACTAATGAAATATACAGCCAATGTAGCAACAAGAATAAGCCGAGCCTTGACTCCAACAAAATAGAAACTCATGAGGCTATACATATCTATAAATATTGTTGCATTTGGTAAACACTTGAAGCAGAATAGAGACCCATTATGAAAATCAAACCTGATTACTCGGCTATTACCTAACTGCCGTATCAGTTTGCAGCAGCAGCTCCAATTGCAGCTCCAATTGCTGCAGTTTCAACACTCATTGTCCCTAAGAACTCATCATCGTTTCTACTATAGCTCGATTATTCTTTACAGCCTATCCAAATTGTAACAACACGGACAGTAACCTACTGCTAGACCTCCATTGCTGGACAGTGGCAGTCTCGGCTAGCTGTCTCAATTTCTCCCCGATCTGTTACATCATATTTTGTAAATCAGTCCCTGTTGCCCATTTCTTTCTCCCGCACTCACTGCTGCTACTCTCTACTGATCTTTTACTATTGTAGAGTCTTTAACTGCTACAGATTTTTCCTGTCATCCATCCAAATTTCAAAATGCCCCCTTTAACTTCTCTTTTCCTTCAATCAGCAACATGAGTCACCTGCGTCATCCAGACGCTGCCCTTCCAGCCGTGCTATCTCCCACCTTCAGTCACAGCAGGTTCCCCAAACTACCTGATGTTCCACCAATTCTTCACCTGCTGCTGCACCATCATCGGCCCCCATCGCACCGCTACACAAACACAGAGATATATGCATACATATACCCCCTGCTACACCGATTCTCCTTTCTTTCCTTTGCTTTTCTCTTTGATATTCTCTATACGTGTTCGGCTCCTCTAATTTCATACCTTAACCGAGTATATGGGCGGTGGCTTTGCCACCTGGTTACATGGGAGCTCACGCACACACACCTGTACACACACGGCTGCTGTATGCAACTCACTCAACACCCCCACATGACACACACCTGCACCGCATGTTGCCACCAATACTACACAAACACACGTAAACCCACCAATTCTTGCTGCCACGTTACACCTCACAATATATATATATATATATATATATATATATATACTTTGCCTGCACCGCAACACTTCTATCTCTTAACAACAGCTCCTGCTGCACGGATCTTTTCTTTCTCGGCTGCCACGTTACACAATATACACATTGCTCCACCGCCCTTGACTCTCTTTCTCTATCTCTTGAGATCTTTACATATATATATATATATAATATTATATATCACTCAGTTGCCCCCATGGTATCAAGGCTGTCGGCAGCCTCGTTGTTTCACTCCAATACACACAAACACATGCACTGTATGTTGCTGTCACCACACGAACAACTGCCCATTTCTTTTCTTTTTATTTCTTTTCTTTTACTTTAATTGGATTATAATATATACATATATATATATATATAATCTGACCGTATACACATATATATATATATTGTATCTCATCCCAATTATTTATTTGTACACTCATATATGTACAATTTACACAACATACATATATACTTTTACTTGCACATTTTTCTGTAAATCAGGCTTTTGGTGCAGCGGCACCCGGACACCCGTGACCGTTTGCCTCTCGTACCTATGCGTCGTAATTAAACAATACAGTCTATTACGCATCCACTTTTATTTATGTCATTTAACGGCTTATAATTCGGGATTACATTTTATAGCCCGGTCCAGCCCGGTGTACATGCTATATCCCGGGTTGGGATATTACAGTTCTACCCACTGTTTTTCATGTTTTTACGCTCAAAATTTCTGGTTTTTGGATTCTTTTTGCACCAAACTAACTCCAAGGTTTTAATCTTTTATTTTGGACAGTTTTAAACTTCAAAAGATACGGTTTTCATCACCCATTTTCCCCAGTTTTTCGGTCACTGCTCTGTTTCCGGCCAACTCAGTTTTCCTTCAATTTCATGTCATTTGAACCTCTGTTTTCACTTAAATGTATTTCAGACTTCAATTAAAAATCATATTGAACATTTCTACATCATTTGGATCAATAAATACACATAAAATAATATTTTCTAATTCTCACACCATAGCCTGCAACTCACGTTTTCTCCTTCATTTTTACATGGTTTTCTATGATTCTTTTTGCATTTGAATCCTCAAGTTATGCTTCCTCAAACCCTCTAATTGCATGTCAAGAATAAACTCGTTTAATGACTGAAAATTAAACGTGAACTTACAGTTTTTTTTTTCTCTGAATTTCCTTCCGAATTCCCCTACTGTTCAGCTTCGTTCCTTCTTCCTCCTACTTCCGTTGGTTCTCTTTTCTCTCCTTAGCTTAGTGTTCTATCTTTGACAGAATAATCAATTTTAGTTTCTCTCTAGTTCTCTTTTACTCCTTTCATCTTCTGCACGCTAATCCTACACTTAACCGACCTCGGGTCGGTGGCTTTGCCACCTGCCCATCTTTACTTCTTTTCCTTTCCACTTGGCATCCACTTGGTCCATGGATTGCATGCAACCATACACGTTTCTTTTCCTTCACTGCATGCATCACTAGTGCACGGCACATACCTGTACACCTGTACACACACGGCTGCTTGCATGCAACTATTTCTCTCAAACCATGTGCTAGCCGCACATGGTTTCCACGCCACATACGGCACATATATCCATACATATATACTGATATATATATATACATTTATTTGTATAAACATATATGCATATATATATATACATATATCTATTTATATTATTATTCTTATTTATTTATTTTTCTTGTCTCGGTTTCAGGGTCGAATCGCTTTGGCCATTTTTGGCTTACGAATTTTTTATTGGGCAATTTAATATTGCTTGCCCATTTAATTTTATTTTTTGGCCTATGATTATTATTCTAATATTTCAGGCACTTTAATCTTTCAATTTAAATTTGGAATTTATTCGCGTAATAATTTAACTTACAGCTCAAGGTCACATGTCATGGCCCGATCCAACTTGGGTCGGTATCGCCTAGCTCGGGTCTACTTTGGTATTATTTTTATTGGCTCGGTCTGCTCGTACTTGGCTTTTCTTAATCTCATAATTACTCGAGATTATAACTTCTACTAATTTCCTCGGTAATCGTACCCGTCACCGTACACTAATTAAAATAATTTAGTATATTTTGGGGTCTACTATTCTCGATCTAAATCGGTATTGGTTTATATTTGATACTATATTCATTGCTTGGTCGAAGCTCATTTTTATTACTTGACTCCTTTAAGATATAACTGGATTTATTCTATTTCTTTTGAAACTCAAATTTGGTTACAACTAGTACTTCACTATTCAGTCTGACTTGTTTTGGTTTACATGTACTCGACCAGGTCTACCTCGGTATAAGTGCCATATCCCGGGTCGGGATATTACAATTTTCCTTCTTCAGTTCCTCTCTCTTCCTCTACGCATTTCTCTCTCTCTTCCCCAATTTCTCTTTTAAACCGACCTTGAGGTCAGTGACAATGCCACTTGTTGGCCTCCATGTTTGCTTGGAGAACACCTTATACAAATGCATGGCTACTACTTTTCTCTCATCACATGGCTGCCAACCTTTCTTCACCATTCATTCATTTTTTACACTTGAGGACAACTACAGCCACCAATTCTTCTAAATCCTTCTACAATATTCTACATTTTTCTTTTTAATTTCTTTTATTTTATGTTTTAATTTACATATATATCTGCATAGATATATTGATATAAAACAGTCGTATATATATATATATGTATATGTATATGTATATGTATACTTGTATATCATGTATTTGCATTATATATATTTGCATTAGCTTATATATATACACACACATATATATACCTATATATATATATATTTATATTTATTTATATATTTTTGTTACATACACACAATATATACTTACGGTGTGTATTACCCATGTGTTCTTAAGTATATAGATATATTTACACATTTACAGTTGCACTTTGTTAATCGGACGTAATATTCATGTCTAAATCATAATCAATGGTTGGCGACTAGAGTAAGAATATATTGTCTCAGTGGGGTCAACAGAGATAGGTTAGTGATTGCAATGAAAGAGATGTATAGTCGTCTTGGGGTTCGGAACCGACCCCGTTATCTAAGGTTTTGTTCACAAATTAATATTTAGTGATTTAATTATTTTTTTTAGCTGGGTCGGGGTGTTACAATAAGGCTTTTAGGGGTCTGTACATTGGATGAAATGGACCAGCCCTGTAGCACTTGTAATGGATACAAGAATTTTAGGGGTCTGTACATTAAATGAAATAGACCAGACCTGTAACACTTGTAATGGTTGCGAGGCTTTTAGGGGTCTGTACATTGAATGAAATGGACCAGACCTGTAGTACTTGTAATGGTTACAAGGCTTTTAGGGGTCTATAAATTAGATTAAATGGACCAGACCTGTAGCACTTGTAATGGTTACAAGGCTTTTAAGGGTCTGTACATTGGATGAAATTGACCAAATCTGTAACACTTGTAATGGATACAAGGCTTTTACAGGTCTGTACATTGAATGAGAGCACTCAAAATTGAATAAAAAAAATAATTCTTTATTGATAATATCTACATAAGTGTTCGATGTTCTAGGGCCAGGGTATAGACCTCACAGTTACATCTTCCAACCAATAAGTCGTGGGTTTGACGTGTTGGGTTCGTAACTACATATTCTAGAGGTAACTAGAGACAACCGACAAGGGAGAAAACCCTCCACTTTTCTAGACCATTCCATCGTGTATATATTTCTACTGAACAGTGCTCGGGAAGGGGATTTTAGATCCAAATCTCCATGATCTGATCTACACCTCCTGACCCCACCTCCGTTTTAATTCTTCTCACGTTTCATTTCTCTACTTTTGTATCATCAGTATTGGCTAGATTATCTGATAGATCTCTGCATAAACATGTGAGGGCTGGTTGATTTAAGAGTTGTAAACCAGTAAACTGTCATAGCTGTGTAAATCAAATTGGGGCGCAAGAACCAGCCCTTGGCCGCTAGTGTTTGAAGCAGGACAGGAGTTGTGTGGCGGCAACTTCAGCTTCTTGGATTGTCTTCCTCTCTAATGATAAACCCAATCTGAAACAGGTATAATCTGATTCTCTGAATTGATAATCTCTCATAAAAAATTATATTCTAATCATAATTGAAAGCAGCTATTGGGAACAGCTATAGGGAAAACTAGAAATAAGTGTGATTACTTGATTTTGCCATAATAGGGGAACTCCATTCAGCCGTAACCTGTTGGAAAAGTAAGTCCTAGAACTAATTTATTCTCGAAGTTAGATGTCGGCTGGGAATCACCTTGTTAATTAGTGCAGAATTGATTCTGTAGGTAGCTTGAGATTTAAGTGAAATTATGTATGGAGATGTGTGGATTTGTTGTGCTGTACAGAAGTCCAAAATTAGATCACGCTCAAATGGTGAGCTGATCTGAACCGATCCTGTTGTGGAGGTTCCCTGGCCACGTTCCAGCAGTATACTACTCCTAAATAATTACCCAAAGTATAATTAAACTCATACCTGTTAGCTATTGGGTGGAATCACATAAAAAGTGAACCTGTACAGCAGTTCTGATAAGAACACGCCCCTAATAGGGGCTGATTCTCAACCTTAATAAAACTCTACCAAAAGAATATATCTACAAGTGGAAATAAAATGAAATAATGGTCTAGAAAATCCTTATGAGCTAATATAATTTTGTTGATATGTATTGGTTATAAAGAATCTGATTGTAGAAGAATATAATATATATATATATATATATTATATTATCTTGATTGTAAAGAACCTTGTAATTAGTTTCATTTGGAGCAGCCACAATCTGTGCTCAAGTGTTTTATGTGATGCTATTTTGTAGACTAGTCCAGCCCATAGAGCAGCCTCAATTATTCATAACCCACACGATCAATCCACTTCTATTTGTTTCATGTGCTGCAACTAAAAATGTCTCTGACTATTAATTTGTTCCCCCACACGCAACTGCCATGAATTGGTCACCTTTAACAGCAACCGACTGCTGTTCCAAGCTGTCCTGAACTAACTACTTCAACAATTAACTGCTGTCATATTTTTAAATTTGTTTTGGTTGGAGTTTATGCTATTTAGCTACCAAATAAAAATCATCATAAATTTCTAGTAAATTATTAACCGGATGTGAGCTACAAAGAGTTG
This sequence comes from Nyssa sinensis, assembly GCA_008638375.1. NCBI lineage: Eukaryota > Viridiplantae > Streptophyta > Magnoliopsida > Cornales > Nyssaceae > Nyssa > Nyssa sinensis. Next base: position 2,257,996 of record CM018042.1, on the reverse strand, counting down.
ATTTGTTGCATTGTACTCTAAATAATTTTGGAACATTCCTCAGGAGACTCCAACTCTAGCAGACACGTTTTGATGATTTTTCCTCTGATACCTTATGTCAGGGCTGTGTTGAGGCAGTTGGGTTGACCCCAAACTCATAATCTGATTTTAGAGTTTTATTATATATATATATAACATTTAATGCATGCACATCACTCTTAGAGCGATATAATTCCCATTAGTTTAAGCATCGAGTCTACCATTTAGTGGCCGCAAGAAATTGGTGAAATAGGTAGAAACACTATCATTAATAACTGACGTCTGTGATTACTATTCTAGGACTTCCGAATCTAGAATCAACTGGAAGGGAAGCCGAACTAGTTGCAACGAACTGTGAGTAACTCGGACTCCTGACTTGGTGTATATTTTCTGTATACTAAACTGCTTTATATGCTGAACTGTTTTATACACTGCATTGTTTTAATGCACTTGCTTTCATGCATATTCCTTGTATTGTACTACATTTGGCATGATTCTATCCTGCTTCTTGATATCTCATGTTCTGATTTTGTTGGAGTCTATTGTTCTAACTTGTCTATGCTATTGGAGTCTGATTCGTGTTTATCTTGTCATGTTGAGTCTTGGGCCCCTCGGGATTGAGTATATCACTAGATGGATAGCTGGCTCTGTGGGACGCCCAGAACTCAGCATCCGCTCAATCCTGTCTGTTCCGCTTGATACCGACCCGGCAGTGTGTTGTGGGGACATGGGCCTCCATGTGTGGGGTGGGTGACTGACGGATTATCTTGTGCGGCATCCCACATTACTGGGGAAGGTTCAGGCACTTTGAGCTATATCCGTTCTATTTGAGCTGTATCTGTTCTACTTGAGTTGCATTGTTCTATCTGAGTTACATTTGAGCATGCATATATATATATATGAACTGGTTTTGAAACCTATGTTACTCACTGAGCTTGTTTGAGCTCATTCCATTTATTTAACATTTTTGAGGTGAAGGCGACGATGGCAAGGAATAGGAGGGACCAAGAAGTTAGTTAGGTAGTTTAGATAACGACTAACCCATTTTTGTATCCTATACCATTTTTGGATGTTTGTAGTCAAGTACAATGATGTACCTTTTATTAACCTATGTATGTAAACAAGATTATAGTTGGTGCTCTACCAAGTTAATATGCATTCCTTGTTTTTGGTTTCCGTTGTTGAAATTTTCATATAATGAATGCATCAACTGGGAGATTACAAGTGAATGGCCTGAGGTTAGGATTACTATCGGTATTTTGTTAAAGACAAAATACGATGGGTGCCTAACTGGCCGGTCGCATGCCCTAATCCACATAAGGTGGGTTTTGGGTTGTGACAAAAGTGGTATCAGAGCTATGGTTGGTAAATAGTTAGATCATTAGAGCAAAGGTTAAGGATTCTTGTGAAACTGATTAAAGGTGATGTTCCTTGGGTGACAAGAATGATCGGATGATCAATAATTCTTGAGAGACAATTGGTGAATTTGATAATTTGAGGATTATATTAGCGCTTAAAGTTCTAGTGATGCACGGGTGATTAATACTAGGATGTTAAGGTCGACAGAGTTTGGAGTTTAGAAGTTACGTATTAAATAAACTCATTATGGTAAGTGTTTATTTGACTGACAAACACTGTTCTTTTATAATAGGTAAACCCAGTGGAAGTACTACTATGGATTCAGAGCGTCCGGATAGAATAGAACGCCTACTAGAACGAGTTGAGAAAGCTCTACCTAAAGGAGGCGAGGTTGAACCAATTTGGCGCGACCAAATTGGTAATCGAGAAACCCGATTGGACAATGAGATAAACCGATCGCCCCAGTACATACAGTCCCAAGACTTGAATCTGTCGACATTCGATGGTTGTAGTGATCCTACGGTAGCAGAAAAATGGTTGTTAGAAATGAGCCATATAGTTTGGGCTCTCACCTGTAATGAAGAGCAGAAGGTGACCTATGTCACACACTTGTTCGAAGGGAAAGCCCACGAATGGTGGCAGTTAGAAACAAGCCAGGAACCCAATGTAAGTTGGTCGAGATTTACGGAACTCTTTAATGAGAAGTATATCCCTCAAGAAATACGAGACCAGAAGATAGCCGAATTCTTAACACTACAACAAGGAAGAATGACTGTCGATGAATATGAGGCCAAGTTTGCCGAGTTGGCTAGTTTTCTCCCTAGTGTCCTCAACACCGAGAATATCAAGGCACGTAAATTTGAGGGAGGCTTGAAATGGGCCATACAAGACTGGATTAGGCCTAAAAATTTAGCGACGTACCATGAGGTGGTAGTAATGGCGAGAGTAATAGAACAGAGCGAAAAGGAGATTGCCAAGAAGCAAGGGAACCAAAGGCGAGGAGGAAACCAAAGTGGCAGACAAGAATCCTCATCTTCCAAACGGAATAAGAAAAAACACAACATGGGGACGAAATCTAGCCCGAAGAGGGCCAAAGCCCACAAGGGGGACAAATCTATATGCCCCACTTGTCGGAAGGACCATCGGGGACAGTGCCATAGAGAGATCAATGCTTGCTTCGCTTGTGGGCAAGTCGGGCACTATGTGAAGGCTTGTCCCATGAGGGCTGGTACTATACAAACTGCATTACCCCTCATGCGAAATTCCCCACAGGGAAATGAAAGACCCGGAATCGAACTGCAACAATCAAGGGAAGTTTTGTTTAACACACTAGGTGATAATCAGCCCTCTACCTCAAGAGCTGCAGGTATATTCATACCTTTTTTATTTACTATTGATTCCTTGCTATCATAAGCATCATTCGCACTATGTTAGCTAAATGTAGAATCTAATATAGGTTTATATATATATACAGATATATATATATATATTCATAGTCTATTATGGATAGGCCAATTGTGCAAATGTAGGATACATTTGGTGTTAATGGTGTTCTTACTACTATGTGAATGAATTAAGTTAAAGCTTAAGGCTGCTTTATTTTCCTTATGTCTTGGATTTATGTATCTGTTCACTAAACACTCCTACTGCTGGATTTAGAAGGTGTTTTGATTTCTGTGATGTGTATTCATTCCTAAATTATTTTTAAGAGAAAGAAGTTATGATGTGGTACTACACTCATATTTTAATTTTGATTTTACTTCAATGGGTTCTTGATACTCTTTCTTTTGTAATCATCTGACATTATGCAGTCTGTGTTGACATGCGCTTGATTAGTAATTAAGTGAAACACTTTGTGTTATAATTGGGTCTCGGTTGAATCATGTTGAAGATCAAATTATGTTCTTGATGTGGTTGGTTGCCAGGAAATGGCGTAATATATAGTTTAGACATGACACGTAATCTTAGTTTAATATTGGAGTGATTTTAATTATTTCTTAAATTCGGTTGATGGAAATCTTTGTCAACCGTTCCTATCGGTCATCATTGCGGCTAGTGGTAGCAATGCCTGGTATTTTGAGTTTAGTGGGAATAAAGGCTTTACCTTAAAGTGTTATTTTGTGGTGGTTGATTGAAGAGTTTAGTGTTCATATTGGATTAGTAACTTGTAGAATCTATAATTGGTGTAGATGGGTTGCAAGTTTCTTTTACTTTTAGCACTAGAGGTTTCTTTGTTCTTTAGGATGGAACGACTATAGGTTAACCAATTTTCATTGATAATTATGATTGTGGATATCTCAATGAGTATTTTGTAGAATCAAATGTCATTGAATGATCCTAGTAGATGATTTCTATTTATTTGAGGATAATTCCCAACTTTGAAGTAAAATGGATCTAATGTTGAATCTTGGGGATAGTACACATTTTGTGGTTAAACCTTGTGACATTTTTAGAGACACTAAACATTAGACTATCTTGTGGATAAATTTGATTGTTAGATGATTTCGTCACTATGAGACTAGTTGAGTTTTGGGGACAAAACTCTTTTGAAGGTGGTTAGAGTGTAATACCCCAAAAATTCGACACGGCCTAGAGTGTACACCGACTTAATAACATAAATTACGTGACGTTAATAATTCAAAATAGCTCAAAAATATAGTAAGCCATGATTGGATTAATTATTAGAAAATATAAAATTAATCTAGGACAATAAAAATAATATAGACTCGGGAAATAGACAACCCGGTTAACCGAGTGCCAGGATAAATTAATGGGATTGAAACGAATCATTAATTATAAAAAATTAATATGAAAGTAATGTGGGACACGAACGAGACCCGATATTGGCAAAATAAATAATTATGGTACCGAGTCTTAGTCTTATGCCAAATGTACTATTATTTCATAAAGTAATATTTTAAGAAATAAAAATATTAAGTGCAACAAAATATATCAAAAATATATTTACATATATGTGCATAAGAGAGATACAGCCACAATATATGTATATATATATATATTATCCAGATAACACGTGAGGAATAATCTGGAGTGGGATAGAATATTCTAGAGGTAACTAGAGACAACCGACAAGGGAGAAAACCCTCCACTTTTCTAGACCATTCCATCGTGTATATATTTCTACTGAACAGTGCTCGGGAAGGGGATTTTAGATCCAAATCTCCATGATCTGATCTACACCTCCTGACCCCACCTCCGTTTTAATTCTTCTCACGTTTCATTTCTCTACTTTTGTATCATCAGTATTGGCTAGATTATCTGATAGATCTCTGCATAAACATGTGAGGGCTGGTTGATTTAAGAGTTGTAAACCAGTAAACTGTCATAGCTGTGTAAATCAAATTGGGGCGCAGGAACCAGCCCTTGGCCGCTAGTGTTTGAAGCAGGACAGGAGTTGTGTGGCGGCAACTTCAGCTTCTTGGATTGTCTTCCTCTCTAATGATATACCCAATCTGAAGCAGGTATAATCTGATTCTCTGAATTGATAATCTCTCATAAAAAATTATATTCTAATCATAATTGAAAGCAGCTATTGGGAACAGCTATTGGGAAAACTAGAAATAAGTGTGATTACTTGATTTTGCCATAATAGGGGAAATCCATTCAGCCGTAACCTGTTGGAAAAGTAAGTCCTAGAACTAATTTATTCTCAAAGTTAGATGTCGGCTGGGAATCACCTTGTTAATTAGTGCAGAATTGATTCTGTAGGTAGCTTGAGATTTAAGTGAAATTATGTATGGAGATGTGTGGATTTGTTGTGCTGTACAGAAGTCCAAAATTAGATCACGCTCAAATGGTGAGCTGATCTGAACCGATCCTGTTGTGGAGGTTCCCTGGCCACGTTCCAGCAGTATACTACTCCTAAATAATTACCCAAAGTATAATTAAACTCATACCTGTTAGCTATTGGGTGGAATCACATAAAAAGTGAACCTGTACAGCAGTTCTGATAAGAACACGCCCCTAATAGGGGCTGATTCTCAACCTTAATAAAACTCTACCAAAAGAATATATCTACAAGTGGAAATAAAATGAAATAATGGTCTAGAAAATCCTTATGAGCTAATATAATTTTGTTGATATGTATTGGTTATAAAGAATCTGATTGTAGAAGAATATAATATATATATATATATATATATTATATTATCTTGATTGTAAAGAACCTTGTAATTAGTTTCATTTGGAGTAGCCACAATCTGTGCTCAAGTGTTTTATGTGATGCTATTTTGTAGACTAGTCCAGCCCATAGAGCAGCCTCAATTATTCATAACCCACACGATCAATCCACTTCTATCTGTTTCATGTGCTGCAACTAAAAATGTCTCTGACTATTAATTTGTTCCCCCACACGCAACTGCCATGAATTGGTCACCTTTAACAACAACCGACTGCTGTTCCAAGCTGTCCTGAACTAACTACTTCAATAATTAACTGCTGTCATATTTTTAAATTTGTTTTGGTTGGAGTTTATGCTATTTAGCTACCAAATAAAAATCATCATAAATTTCTAGTAAATTATTAACCGGATGTGAGCTACAAAGAGTTGATTTGTTGCATTGTACTCTAAATAATTTTGGAACATTCCTCAGGAGACTCCAACTCTAGCAGACATGTTTTGATGATTTTTCCTCTGATACCTTATGTCAGGGCTGTGTTGAGGCAGTTGGGTTGACCCCAAACTCATAATCTGATTTTAGAGTTTTATTATATATATATATAACATTTAATGCATGCACATCACTCTTAGAGTGATATAATTCCCATTAGTTTAAGCATCGAGTCTACCATTTAGTGGCCGCAAGAAATTGGTGAAATAGGTAGAAACACTCTCATTAATAACTGACGTCTGTGATTACTATTCTAGGACTTCCGAATCTTGAATCAACTGGAAGGGAAGCCGAACTAGTTGCAACGAACTGTGAGTAACTCGGACTCCTGACTTGGTGTATATTTTCTGTATACTAAACTGCTTTATATGCTGAACTGTTTTATACACTGCATTGTTTTAATGCACTTGCTTTCATGCATATTCCTTGTATTGTACTACATTTGGCATGATTCTATCCTGCTTCTTGATATCTCATGTTCTGATTTTGTTGGAGTCTATTGTTCTAACTTGTCTATGCTATTGGAGTCTGATTCGTGTTTATCTTGTCATGTTGAGTCTTGGGCCCCTCGGGATTGAGTATATCACTAGATGGATAGCTGGCTCTGTGGGACGCCCAGAACTCAGCATCCGCTCAATCCTGTCTGTTCCGCTTGATACCGACCCGGTAGTGTGCTGTGGGGACATGGGCCTCCATGTGTGGGGTGGGTGACTGACGGATTATCTTGTGCGGCATCCCACATTACTGGGGAAGGTTCAGGCACTTTGAGCTATATCCGTTCTATTTGAGCTGTATCTGTTCTACTTGAGTTGCATTGTTCTATCTGAGTTACATTTGAGCATGCATATATATATATATATATATATATATATATATATATGAACTGGTTTTGAAACCCATGGCAGGAACCTATGTTACTCACTGAGCTTGTTTGAGCTCATTCCATTTATTTAACATTTTTCAGGTGAAGGCAACGATGGCAAGGAATAGGAGGAACCAAGAAGTTAGTTAGGCAGTTTAGATAACGACTAACCCATTTTTGTATCCTATACCATTTTTGGATGTTTGTAGTCAAGTACAATGATGTACCTTTTATTAACCTATGTATGTAAACAAGATTATAGTTGGTGCTCTACCAAGTTAATATGCATTCCTTGTTTTTGGTTTCCGTTGTTGAAATTTTCATATAATGAATGCATCAACTGGGAGATTACAAGTGAATGGCCTGAGGTTAGGATTACTATCGGTATTTTGTTAAAGACAAAATACGATGGGTGCCTAACTGGCTGGTCGCATGCCCTAATCCGCATAAGGTGGGTTTTGGGTTGTGACACTTATCAATAGTTGCGAACAATTTTGGAATTGCCTATATAAGCAGTTCATATCTCTTATGTATAAATCTCATTTATACACATGAACCACTCATAATGACAATTCAAGGACTAATCATCTCATGATATAAAGCAACATCCAAACATATGGTAATATGAAACTCAATAATAAATAAAATCTATTAAATATTAATAAAATGTCTTAGATATAAGGGCACACATCCTAATATGACGATCTTGGTTATCTTGTAGGCCTCTTCCCAGTTAGGGGAGAGTTTTCCCATTGTGAGATCTTTGGTGTTTAGGAACCCCTTCCTTAAGACAAGATCCTCAATCTGGAAATTGACAGATTTTGTAATATCCCGACCCGGGATACTGGGTCATATGACACGTATTTCGAGATTAAAGAAAATTAGTGTAAAAACATTTACACTCAAAGAGAATAATTAATTAAATGAATATTTTAATTAATTATTTATATGAAATAATTAGTTTTAATTATAATTAAATAAATATTTTAAACACACATTTATGGCAAAATGGAAGGTGTATCATGTATGCATAAATATATATATGTGATCCAATGCGTATGCATGTATGTATATAATTAAATTAAAAATATATAAGTAAATATATGTAAGGTGTGAACAGTGCATTGTGTGTGTCACATCCCGAACCCCACCCTACGCGGATGTCGAGGACGTGACTGCCAGTCGGTCGCGACGCGACCAACCAAAGGCAAATTCTGAACTTTCCGACGAATTGCACTCCAACTGTAGGGTCAGATGCAGCGGAATTTAAAACTTTTTCTTTGTATCACGGGAATGCAACTCACTTATCCATCATAAGTATATGTATCATAGAGCAAGACTAAATCCAGTCAGTCCACAATTCTAATTTCAGAGCATATCTAAAATCAAGCATATAACAACAGAGCAGATCTAATATCTCTAGAGTACCATTAGTTCCATGAGCCATGTCTATCTAGTATATATGTATCAGTCAAGTCAGTCATAACATACCACTCACCGGAATAACCAGGTTCAATCCACAATAAACCAGTCTTTACAATTCAGTGCCGTCAGATCCTTACTTGCGATGCCACTTAGCCTATTCACGTCATGTCATAGTACCTTCTAATCCAATGGAGGTAATTCCTGAAAAATGTCAGAATAATGGGGTGAGCTTAAATAAGCCCAGTGAGTAACACAGATTCCCTATCATGGGTTTCAAAACCAGTTTTGTGCTTCCAAGGCACATGGATAATTTAGTCATTTTAAAAATAACTATTTTTATAAGTCCATTTCATAAGCAGTCTAGTACAATAAAACAGAATTGAACAAACAATACAAACGGATCGGAACATGACATAACCAATCGGTCAGAACAATAACTATTGCTAATATATCGGTCAAGACACAGACTTTTCATTAACGGAACGAATCATAACGGAACTGGACCATATATCAATCAAGACAGACAGATCATCAACGGACGGAACATGTCGGAACCGGACGGAACATATCAATCGAGGCAGACATAACATTAACGGACGGAATATAACGGAATCGGACGGTAACAATACATCAGTCAAGCAAAGGCATATCGCGAACGGATAAAATTATAACGGAACTAAACGGAAACAATACACTAATCAGGACACAGGCAAATCATGAACAGGACACATCATAACGGAACTGGGTAGAAACAATATAACAATCAAGTCAGGGACACATCACTGTCGGAACAAATCATAACTGGACTGAACAATGTTTCAATCAAGACAGACGTATCATCAACGGACAGTACACAACGGAACTGGACCATATATCAATCAAGACAGACACATTATCAATGAACGGAACATAACAGAATCGAACGGAACAATACATCAGTCAAAACAAAGACATATCATTAACGGATAGATCATAACGGAACTGGACCATATATCAATCAAGGCGGACTTAACATCATTAACGGACGGAACATGTCAGAACCGGACGGAACATATCAATCGAGGCAGACATATCATTAACGGACAGCACATAACCGAACTGAACGGAATTCCTAATTCGAAGGACACAAGCACATCACGTGGAATGTGGTACAAGGGCGTACATTAAGTACATACATTTAAACAATATAGCATTAAGACAGTATACTATACAAAGCGGTACGATACAACAAAATGTTGTTCTTTGCCTATATCACATGGTTTATTTAATCGTTTCGAAAATAATGGTTCAATATATCCATTTTATCTCAACAGTTCAAAACGGGCAAAACAGTACGGAATGCTAGCACAGGGATCAGGAATATAGTCAATTATTTAAAAAGACTAAAACCATGTCATAAGTGATATAGTACGGAAAACATGCATTTAAATAATTGCACTTAAATAATTGCATTCAAAACAGATCAGTAAATCAAGGGACAGTATCAAAACAGTGTCAGAAGTTACTCACAAACTTTACGCTTATTTCCTTGCATAAATAATCCGATAACCTCCAGGTACGTCAGGCATCTCCATGTATATCCTGAATAATAATCATCAATCACAGACAGATCAGAACTCATCCATTCAGGTCTCATTCGTCATCTTAGGTATCTATCGGATTACCTAAGATAGCCTAGTAGCCTATCGCCCTTCCATTGGGTCTCACTCGAGGCTATTTCTTTCTTTGATTAGGCTTAGCAGTTATTAGGATTATATCCTAAGTCATTTAGACTTCAATTGTTATCAGTCAGGCACTTATTCAACCTTAGGGGCAAAATGGTAATTTTACCGTTTTTGTCCCGGACCCTGTCGTGGTCTTCGGAATAGTCTTTATATCTTAAGTACAAAGTTCTACGTCCTTTGGACTCCAATCGGTATTAGTTAGGTTCTCATTTTAACCATAGGGGCAAAATGGTAATTTTGCCATTCTTATCCCGGACCCTGTTATGGTCCTCAGAATATCCCATATATCGTATATACGAAGTTTTAAGTCTTTTAGACTTTAATCGGTATCAGTTGGGTACTTATTTAGTCTTAGGGGCAAAATGGTAATTTTGTCATTTTTGCCCCGGACCCTATCATGGTCCTCAGAACGTCCCATATATCTCATGTATAAATTTATAAGTCCCTTGGACTTCATTTGGTATCTGCTTTAGATCGTCGGGACACATCGGTCATTTCTCGTTTTACGCGTTGACTGTCTCTGAGTCTTATTTAGCCCTTCAGTGTTCATAATTATCCCTATGATAGTTTATCAGATCAGTTTGACCTTTATTCGACCTCTACTTTGCACTTACAGTGCTCAGGGGTATTTTGGTCATTTTACGTTTTGTGTAATTTTGATCCCGATTCGTCATCTAATCAAGTATACAGTCTCACCAGTGTCTGGGCTCCTACCGGTATCAGTTTCGTCCCAATCGGACTTTGTTTAGGTCTCGTACGGTATCAGGGGTAATTTGGTAATTTCATGTGTCGCATTTTTCGGCACGTCAGTTCATAAAATGGACCTCACCATTGGGTCCAGAGCGTCCAACATAGTGAAATTGGACTGTCTGTTATGTTTAATCGGCCCTGGGTATCATTAAGGGCAATTCGGTCATTTACACTTTATGTGTCTGTATTTTTCGGGACCTCAGTTCATTAAACGGACCTCACCGTTGAGTTCAGAATGCCCGAGATAGTCAAAATAGGCTATCTGATATTTTTATTTGGGTCTGGGTACCATCAGGGGCAGTTCGGTCATTTATCACTTACGGGTCTGTATTTTTCGGGACTGTATTTCCAAAATCGGACTGTACCATTGAGTCCAGAATATTTGAAATAGTGAAAATACACTATTTATTTACTTAATTTGGACTTCGTTTGACATATTTAATGTCTAGGGGTAAAATCGTAATTTTACCTATTTAATAAAATAATTAAATAATTATTTTATTATTTAATTAATTTATTCAGGGCTTACATGTATAAATTTCAGAAGTCTGGGCCACTGTGTAATTCTTTAAAACAGTTGGGGACAAATCCGTAATTTTCAGAAATCATTTGGGGTTAAAACATAATTTCTTAATTTAGGGGTTCAAACCCAAGGGTTCAAGGGTTCAGTTGGCTGAACCGGTCCAATACACTGTGAACCAACCGGTTCACTAACCCTTCAGAAAATCGGGATAACATATCCCATTTAATCTCAATTTCAGTCCCTATCCGTGTTTCAGTTGCCCCTAATCCAATTTTTAATTTTTAAGGCCCGTAACCAAACAGGCCGATTTTAATTTAAAACAATCAGTTTAGCCAAAACGACACCGTTCTATTAATTCGGTGGCACGCTCGTGGAGAGACACGTGTCCGTGTCGACTGGGCCAACTCGGTATGACTCGGTCACTCAACCGAGTCAACTCTGTCTTCTTCATCTCTTTCCCCTCAGTTTGCCCTAATTCACAGTTCCACGATTTCTCTATTTCGTGAGGTTTCAGTTACAGTTTTCAACTGCTTTCGGTTCCAATCGGTTTCTGATGGTCATGCCAACTCTTTGGCATTGATTTCACGGTTCGAATCAAGCCCAATTACTTGATATATGGAGGAATAGCCGAAACAATAATTTGGCTATTAAACCTTCGTTTCTCCACCAAACCTCACGTGGCTGGGCTCGTTGTGACCGTGTGTCCATGGGGATCAATGTCCCATTCCAAAATCGTGGTTTAGAAGCTTGTTTCAGAGTTTGGGTTTGTTGGCCGAAAGCAATAGCTTCGGTTTTGAGGGTCTACTCATGCGAGTCTCAGTCGCGGATGGTGATTTTTAAACACCTAATGGGGTCTAGTTCAGGTCTAGATTGGCCAAACTTGGTTTGGTCTCGGTCGTTTCAGACCTGCTACAGGGAAGCTCTATCCATGGCGGTTTCACTCACGGGTTGGGGTTCTAGGCTATTCCGACCCTTCTCAGTTGTTCTAGATCAATCCTAGGCCCCTCAGTAATACATATATACAGTTTATATAGGTCCAAAGTCACCCAAACAGTTTTAACTTCAAACAGAAAATTTTTCAGTTTAAAAAGGGTTATACCTCTTTCAAACAGTAGCTTTCCTTGCCATCCATGGCTCGGTTCAGGCCTGTTCATGGCTTGATCCAGGTTGCCCCAGTGCAGCCGTGCCCTCAGTCCTTCTCTTTGTGCATCCATGGACATACACACATTTTCTTGTGCACAAGCTTATTTATACACATGCAGGCAGCCTCCAAATTTCTTTCTATTTCTCTCAATGGCAGGTCTGACTCACACTCAATCAGATCTGTTTTCTCCTCTTTAACTAGCAAAGATCAGTCTTTTGTATGTAATATATACATATATATCTATATATATAATATCACACATACCTATACATATACATCTCTAGATGTATACATCAGAGAATCAGTGGGTCCCTAGGGCTGAGGTGGGCTGATGCAAACCAATCATATGGGGTTTGCATGTAATCTCATTGGTCCAATTTGAGGTGGGGCTTGGTTAACTTAGAGATATATACAATCGAGTTGTATATATATATACACAAAGTAATGGCAGCCCAGTTGGTAAACTTTTTGAGAAAAATTCATCCCCTCTCAAAGGTCAAGGGTTCAATTCCCTTGGCCTCCCATTTGGCCCCTTTTTCACCATTTTTGGTTAAGGCCACGTTTGGCTGCGCAGTAATTCAGTTTCTGATGTTTGCCTCATAACTTTCATTCTGTAACTCCTTTTTCGGTGCGGTTTCTTCCGGTCAGTTTCTATTTCTGTTATCTTCAGTGTCAGAGGTTCCGTGTCATTTATTAGTCATTCGGGATTTTCGGGATTAACTAATTCGAATTCCGTCAGTGTTAAATTGACATTATTTCACCTAATTAATGGATAATTAGGTTCGGGTATTATACCCTATTCTCGGACATGTTTTAATCATTTTATTGGTCTAGTGTGACCACCGGGAGATTAAGGTTAATTTCCTTAATTATTCCCTAAGCCGGTACTAATTAATAATTAATTATTTAATTATTAATTATACAGAGTCGGGGTGTTACACCCTACCCCTCTTCAGAAAAGTTTTGTCCTCAAAACTTGGTTGGTCATATCTAGGAGATTCTGTCATCATAATCTCCCCTTTTTATTTGTCTCTCGGACCGCCGTATCTTTCGGGATACTATTTTCCTATCAAGAAGATACCTTGTATCAATTCCATACAGACTCCATATCAGATACAGATTTTCCCATTCGGTCAGACTTTACAGTCACGATTGTATAATCTCCTCAAGATTCAATTATCAGACCTATCTCATATCAGATCAATCGGGTAGTCATCCTCAAATAAGTGGAAATCCTCCACTAGGATCATTTAATCACATGTGATCCCACAAGTGATTCACTTGCTATCCATAATTACAAGTGTCAATGTCGGAGTCAACAGACCTACCGTCATTTCCTTTCGGTTGCTATGTCCATAATTATTCGTATGGACATGTCTCTAAGTATCATGAGTCTACAACCTTAAATTACACCAGTTCATATCAGACCCAGAAAATCCCCAGTCCTCAGATGCCTCAGAATTACAAGCTTATCGTCTATTATGAAGACTTTCATAACTTCACATCAGATCTCCCAAAAGTGGAACTTAAGATCTATGGCTCAGGTACTCTGTGGTTCTTAATCCATAACCTAATGCTCTGATATTGCTCTGTGATACTAGTTGATTTCAAAACTTTACCAACTTCAGTTCTGATAATCTTAATTATCTTTCAACCTTTGCTCTGATACCACTCTTGTCACATCCCGAACCCCACCCTACGCGGATGTCGAGGACGTGACTGCCAGTCGGTCGCGACGCGACCAACCAAAGGCAAATTCTGAACTTTCCGACGAATTGCACTCCAACTGTAGGGTCAGATGCAGCGGAATTTAAAACTTTTTCTTTGTATCACGGGAATGCAACTCACTTATCCATCATAAGTATATGTATCATAGAGCAAGACTAAATCCAGTCAGTCCACAATTCTAATTTCAGAGCATATCTAAAATCAAGCATATAACAACAGAGCAGATCTAATATCTCTAGAGTACCATTAGTTCCATGAGCCATGTCTATCTAGTATATATGTATCAGTCAAGTCAGTCATAACATACCACTCACCGGAATAACCAGGTTCAATCCACAATAAACCAGTCTTTACAATTCAGTGCCGTCAGATCCTTACTTGCGATGCCACTTAGCCTATTCACGTCATGTCATAGTACCTTCTAATCCAATGGAGGTAATTCCTGAAAAATGTCAGAATAATGGGGTGAGCTTAAATAAGCCCAGTGAGTAACACAGATTCCCTATCATGGGTTTCAAAACCAGTTTTGTGCTTCCAAGGCACATGGATAATTTAGTCATTTTAAAAATAACTATTTTTATAAGTCCATTTCATAAGCAGTCTAGTACAATAAAACAGAATTGAACAAACAATACAAACGGATCGGAACATGACATAACCAATCGGTCAGAACAATAACTATTGCTAATATATCGGTCAAGACACAGACTTTTCATTAACGGAACGAATCATAACGGAACTGGACCATATATCAATCAAGACAGACAGATCATCAACGGACGGAACATGTCGGAACCGGACGGAACATATCAATCGAGGCAGACATAACATTAACGGACGGAATATAACGGAATCGGACGGTAACAATACATCAGTCAAGCAAAGGCATATCGCGAACGGATAAAATTATAACGGAACTAAACGGAAACAATACACTAATCAGGACACAGGCAAATCATGAACAGGACACATCATAACGGAACTGGGTAGAAACAATATAACAATCAAGTCAGGGACACATCACTGTCGGAACAAATCATAACTGGACTGAACAATGTTTCAATCAAGACAGACGTATCATCAACGGACAGTACACAACGGAACTGGACCATATATCAATCAAGACAGACACATTATCAATGAACGGAACATAACAGAATCGAACGGAACAATACATCAGTCAAAACAAAGACATATCATTAACGGATAGATCATAACGGAACTGGACCATATATCAATCAAGGCGGACTTAACATCATTAACGGACGGAACATGTCAGAACCGGACGGAACATATCAATCGAGGCAGACATATCATTAACGGACAGCACATAACCGAACTGAACGGAATTCCTAATTCGAAGGACACAAGCACATCACGTGGAATGTGGTACAAGGGCGTACATTAAGTACATACATTTAAACAATATAGCATTAAGACAGTATACTATACAAAGCGGTACGATACAACAAAATGTTGTTCTTTGCCTATATCACATGGTTTATTTAATCGTTTCGAAAATAATGGTTCAATATATCCATTTTATCTCAACAGTTCAAAACGGGCAAAACAGTACGGAATGCTAGCACAGGGATCAGGAATATAGTCAATTATTTAAAAAGACTAAAACCATGTCATAAGTGATATAGTACGGAAAACATGCATTTAAATAATTGCACTTAAATAATTGCATTCAAAACAGATCAGTAAATCAAGGGACAGTATCAAAACAGTGTCAGAAGTTACTCACAAACTTTACGCTTATTTCCTTGCATAAATAATCCGATAACCTCCAGGTACGTCAGGCATCTCCATGTATATCCTGAATAATAATCATCAATCACAGACAGATCAGAACTCATCCATTCAGGTCTCATTCGTCATCTTAGGTATCTATCGGATTACCTAAGATAGCCTAGTAGCCTATCGCCCTTCCATTGGGTCTCACTCGAGGCTATTTCTTTCTTTGATTAGGCTTAGCAGTTATTAGGATTATATCCTAAGTCATTTAGACTTCAATTGTTATCAGTCAGGCACTTATTCAACCTTAGGGGCAAAATGGTAATTTTACCATTTTTGTCCCGGACCCTGTCGTGGTCTTCGGAATAGTCTTTATATCTTAAGTACAAAGTTCTACGTCCTTTGGACTCCAATCGGTATTAGTTAGGTTCTCATTTTAACCATAGGGGCAAAATGGTAATTTTGCCATTCTTATCCCGGACCCTGTTATGGTCCTCAGAATATCCCATATATCGTATATACGAAGTTTTAAGTCTTTTAGACTTTAATCGGTATCAGTTGGGTACTTATTTAGTCTTAGGGGCAAAATGGTAATTTTGTCATTTTTGCCCCGGACCCTATCATGGTCCTCAGAACGTCCCATATATCTCATGTATAAATTTATAAGTCCCTTGGACTTCATTTGGTATCTGCTTTAGATCGTCGGGACACATCGGTCATTTCTCGTTTTACGCGTTGACTGTCTCTGAGTCTTATTTAGCCCTTCAGTGTTCATAATTATCCCTATGATAGTTTATCAGATCAGTTTGACCTTTATTCGACCTCTACTTTGCACTTACAGTGCTCAGGGGTATTTTGGTCATTTTACGTTTTGTGTAATTTTGATCCCGATTCGTCATCTAATCAAGTATACAGTCTCACCAGTGTCTGGGCTCCTACCGGTATCAGTTTCGTCCCAATCGGACTTTGTTTAGGTCTCGTACGGTATCAGGGGTAATTTGGTAATTTCATGTGTCGCATTTTTCGGCACGTCAGTTCATAAAATGGACCTCACCATTGGGTCCAGAGCGTCCAACATAGTGAAATTGGACTGTCTGTTATGTTTAATCGGCCCTGGGTATCATTAAGGGCAATTCGGTCATTTACACTTTATGTGTCTGTATTTTTCGGGACCTCAGTTCATTAAACGGACCTCACCGTTGAGTTCAGAATGCCCGAGATAGTCAAAATAGGCTATCTGATATTTTTATTTGGGTCTGGGTACCATCAGGGGCAGTTCGGTCATTTATCACTTACGGGTCTGTATTTTTCGGGACTGTATTTCCAAAATCGGACTGTACCATTGAGTCCAGAATATTTGAAATAGTGAAAATACACTATTTATTTACTTAATTTGGACTTCGTTTGACATATTTAATGTCTAGGGGTAAAATCGTAATTTTACCTATTTAATAAAATAATTAAATAATTATTTTATTATTTAATTAATTTATTCAGGGCTTACATGTATAAATTTCAGAAGTCTGGGCCACTGTGTAATTCTTTAAAACAGTTGGGGACAAATCCGTAATTTTCAGAAATCATTTGGGGTTAAAACATAATTTCTTAATTTAGGGGTTCAAACCCAAGGGTTCAAGGGTTCAGTTGGCTGAACCGGTCCAATACACTGTGAACCAACCGGTTCACTAACCCTTCAGAAAATCGGGATAACATATCCCATTTAATCTCAATTTCAGTCCCTATCCGTGTTTCAGTTGCCCCTAATCCAATTTTTAATTTTTAAGGCCCGTAACCAAACAGGCCGATTTTAATTTAAAACAATCAGTTTAGCCAAAACGACACCGTTCTATTAATTCGGTGGCACGCTCGTGGAGAGACACGTGTCCGTGTCGACTGGGCCAACTCGGTATGACTCGGTCACTCAACCGAGTCAACTCTGTCTTCTTCATCTCTTTCCCCTCAGTTTGCCCTAATTCACAGTTCCACGATTTCTCTATTTCGTGAGGTTTCAGTTACAGTTTTCAACTGCTTTCGGTTCCAATCGGTTTCTGATGGTCATGCCAACTCTTTGGCATTGATTTCACGGTTCGAATCAAGCCCAATTACTTGATATATGGAGGAATAGCCGAAACAATAATTTGGCTATTAAACCTTCGTTTCTCCACCAAACCTCACGTGGCTGGGCTCGTTGTGACCGTGTGTCCATGGGGATCAATGTCCCATTCCAAAATCGTGGTTTAGAAGCTTGTTTCAGAGTTTGGGTTTGTTGGCCGAAAGCAATAGCTTCGGTTTTGAGGGTCTACTCATGCGAGTCTCAGTCGCGGATGGTGATTTTTAAACACCTAATGGGGTCTAGTTCAGGTCTAGATTGGCCAAACTTGGTTTGGTCTCGGTCGTTTCAGACCTGCTACAGGGAAGCTCTATCCATGGCGGTTTCACTCACGGGTTGGGGTTCTAGGCTATTCCGACCCTTCTCAGTTGTTCTAGATCAATCCTAGGCCCCTCAGTAATACATATATACAGTTTATATAGGTCCAAAGTCACCCAAACAGTTTTAACTTCAAACAGAAAATTTTTCAGTTTAAAAAGGGTTATACCTCTTTCAAACAGTAGCTTTCCTTGCCATCCATGGCTCGGTTCAGGCCTGTTCATGGCTTGATCCAGGTTGCCCCAGTGCAGCCGTGCCCTCAGTCCTCCTCTTTGTGCATCCATGGACATACACACATTTTCTTGTGCACAAGCTTATGTATACACATGCAGGCAGCCTCCAAATTTCTTTCTATTTCTCTCAATGGCAGGTCTGACTCACACTCAATCAGATCTGTTTTCTCCTCTTTAACTAGCAAAGATCAGTCTTTTGTATGTAATATATACATATATATCTATATATATAATATCACACATACCTATACATATACATCTCTAGATGTATACATCAGAGAATCAGTGGGTCCCTAGGGCTGAGGTGGGCTGATGCAAACCAATCATATGGGGTTTGCATGTAATCTCATTGGTCCAATTTGAGGTGGGGCTTGGTTAACTTAGAGATATATACAATCGAGTTGTATATATATATACACAAAGTAATGGCAGCCCAGTTGGTAAACTTTTTGAGAAAAATTCATCCCCTCTCAAAGGTCAAGGGTTCAATTCCCTTGGCCTCCCATTTGGCCCCTTTTTCACCATTTTTGGTTAAGGCCACGTTTGGCTGCGCAGTAATTCAGTTTCTGATGTTTGCCTCATAACTTTCATTCTGTAACTCCTTTTTCGGTGCGGTTTCTTCCGGTCAGTTTCTATTTCTGTTATCTTCAGTGTCAGAGGTTCCGTGTCATTTATTAGTCATTCGGGATTTTCGGGATTAACTAATTCGAATTCCGTCAGTGTTAAATTGACATTATTTCACCTAATTAATGGATAATTAGGTTCGGGTATTATACCCTATTCTCGGACATGTTTTAATCATTCTATTGGTCTAGTGTGACCACCGGGAGATTAAGGTTAATTTCCTTAATTATTCCCTAAGCCGGTACTAATTAATAATTAATTATTTAATTATTAATTATACAGAGTCGGGGTGTTACAGTGTGAGTGTGTGTCGGCAATGTAGTGTGTGTGTCTTCATGTGTAAGTGTGTGTATTATATTATATGTATATATGTATACAAAATATCTTGCAACAATTTAATGCAAAGCTGAAAGGAGAAAAGCAAAATTGATGAGAAGTGAGGGCTATGTAGGGCTACGAAATCAGAAAGAAGAGAGAGAGAACTGTGGAGAGAGATTTGGAGGAGAGAGAGAGGTCGGCTATCTTTTCTTTAAAAACCAAAACATGCAAAGCATGTTGTTCTCTCACGCAAGAAACCAAAAGAAGAAGAACTGAGGAGATAGAAGGAAGGTTTTAGAGCAAGAAAGAGAAGGAAACCGTAACAAAAAGGTGAGAGAAGTTTAAAGTTATCATTTTCTCTCTCTAGAAATTAGCATGAATATGAACTGTTTTTGAGTTATATATGATCATATAATGCTAGATAGATATGTACAAGACTGTCAAGCATGATTTTAGGCTTCAAAAACACTGAAAAATGACAAACCCAAGAACGACTGCCATGGATGACCTTCAAGAAAACAGGTCTGAAATGGGTGAAACTAAACGGGTTCTGACCTACCAAGACCTCAAGCTGAGGTCAAGAGGGTTTAAAAAATACCACTACGCGATTCCAGAACCTCAGAGCAACCTCCAAATGTTGAGTTGCAGGTTACGGGTTTACAACCCAAACCTTTAAACTCGTGGTTAAATCCATTGTTATGAACGAAAACTAAATCCCCATGAAGAGGGGATTAAAACAAGCCAAACCCCATAAAAAACCATCAAGAAATAAGCATGAACTATGAGGTTGCAGGTCGGATTATCTTGGCTTCAACCGAACGTATGAACAACTTTTGAACTTCCAAATGAATGCCAAACTCTTAACCAATGTTCCAGAAATGGATTAGGTTAGAAACAGTAGAGATTGGTTGAGTAGAAAGTCACGAAATAGAGGGAAATGGAAAACTGTAATTAGGGTTTTCAGTCGGTCTCGTGGGGAAGAAGAAGACGGGTCAACTCGGCCTTTAAATGAGGCTGAGTCAACTCGGACAGGTGGCAGCCTCTGGGCTTGCCACGGATTAAATGGAACGACGGCGTTTCATCCCTGTTTTAAAATTTTAAAACGGTAGGGCTGACGTCATCATGACGTCAGCAACACGCACAAAATCGGATAGACCGGTTGGTTTGCAACTGAACCGGACCGGTTCACTTATACTTGGATCGAACCCTTTGGTTTTCTGGTTTTAATTTAAATCAAATAAACCAACACTTTTCCTATTTACGGATTGACCCCAACTGTTTTGGGAAATTCCACTGTGGCCCAATTGATGAAGAATTTATGCAATTAAGCCCCTGAAAAATAATTAAATAATAAATTTAATTATTTAATAAATAAGTAAAATTATTATTTTATCCTTGGGTCATAAGTAGAGCAAATGAAGTCCAAATTAAGCATATGAATAGTGTATCCTTACTATTTTGGATATTCTGAGACTAATGGTAGGGTCCGTTTTACGAGACGGGGCCCAAAAAATAAAGACACATAAAGGGGTAAAAAGACCAAAATACCCCTGGTACCCCTAAAGCCAAAATGAAATCAGAAAAGGTCTAAATTGACTTTCTTTGACATTCCGGACTCAAAAATGGAGTCCAACTTACGAAACGAAGTACAGAAAAATATGACACGTAAAATGGTAAATGACCATTTTACCCTTTTACATATAAAAGCCCGAATTAGATTCTAAGAAAGCCTAAACCAACTTTCTTCGACGCTCTGGACTCAATAATAGAGTCTATTCGACCAAAAGAAGTGTCTAAAATAAAAAGACATAAAATTTGATGAATAACATCTGTTAGATGACTATGGACTGAAATATTACCGAGGTATTAATTAAGGCAAGTATGAAGAAAATGAAATACGAAAAGACACGACAACACATCAACCTTAGAATAAAATTTCTAACTCATAAGTTGTTCTTAGGTGATAAACATGGAAGCGCAACCAAAGAAATTCACCATCATGAATAAGGCCCAAAGGGCCAAAGATCCAAAGCAACAAGCTTTCATGAAGGACCTATTGTGGCAACAAAAGGTAATTGAAAGGCACATAAGAATCGCCAAGGCCACTGAGGTGATTTCGGTTAGACCCTTTATGCATAAATCACCCACCAGGGAAATGGTAGCTGAAGACAAGAAAAAGAAGGAGGAGGCAAAGAAAAGAAAAGAGGAAGAAAAAGAAAATACCGAAACCTTAAGCGAGTGGGTCAAGAGGATAAGGGCTGATAAGGGCAAGACTCCTCAGTAGGGTCTACGGTATATGAGGTGAGTAACCCTGTGTTTGAAGTGGAGATTTAACTCCATGGATTTAAAAAGGTTTTAAATGCAAAGATATGAAATGTTTGAAATTCCAAATTCATTGTTTACATGATTTAGTTTTTAATTGTTCTGTTTTTATAACCCCATTGTGACATGCTTAGTGATTGGTTTCTACAACAGTTTTTCCTTTAAATACTTTTCAGCATGTCTAGTTAAAATGCAATTATTGTTAAATATTCTGAATTTGCTTATTTAAGTATACGAATGTTTATCACGAAGTTATGAATGTTATGTTTTAAAATACTCATGAGAAATATCTACTTGATGTACTCATATGTTAAATGTATTTTAAATGCAAGATGAATGGTGCATAAGCACTTAGACAGGATTCTGAGTTTTCAGTTGCCCTGTAAAATAGGCAGGATTTTGGGTTGTACGGAACTCAATTGCCCTGTAAAATGCCAGGTAGCAGGATCTAATCCCCCAGGTGTGAGATATCTCCATTTATAAGTAATATGGGAGTCCGGTTCGAAACGGATTCTACTAATGGAAGTGATAAGATGACAAATGATTTGAAAATGGAAGTAGGTTTTACCCTCATTTTCAATATGCACATGCTTTGAGTTTTATATACTCTATTTAAGAAATACATGATATGTTATATGTTTTGAAGTTCATATGTATAAGTTTAGCTTGAATACTTTAAATGTTTCAAAGCTACATGTTTTTAAGGAATGCATATATTCTGTATTCAAGTATACGAACAATTGGCGGTGATTATTTTACAAACTCTTATGTACTAAAAACCACTGCTAATTGGAAACCCCATGACGAATACTGGAATTGCTCACAAGCTTAGATTAGCTTACCCGGACTTCGTTCGGACCCCCCTTTCAAGTGATTCAGCAGACAAGGTCTTAAGGATGATGGCGATGAGTCTAGCTATTTTTTTGGGAGGATATGTTTCAGTAGTTTCTTTTGAAAAACCTATGAACTCTAGTAGTACATTTGTATTAGTAGACAATGTAAGAATATGTAATAAGCCCTCAGGGCAACCGAATATGTATTGTATTAATGTATTAAGTCTTTAAGTTTTCATTATACTCTGAATGTGTAACCATGTATGCTATGTACGGAGCGGCAGTATCGGACGGATGTGCATAATTTAAAAATGAGAAAAGAAAAGAAAAAGTTTTTCACGCTTCCGCAAAACGTATGTTGCACATCTATTCGATACCGCTGCCTATGTGAGTCTTCGCCTAAGGGTCCCCGGACCCGAGGGTGGTGGTCGCGATGCGAGATCCGCACAGGGTGGGTTTCGGGTCGTGACAGATTTTAATCCCTGATTGAAGCACTTAGCCATTCTCTGTTGGTATGTTTCGGTCTTGATCCGAGCTTGCTCACGTCTCTCTTCAAGTAGATCTAGATTTTTTACAAGTTGGTGATTGTTGGTCTCCTGGTCAAAGTAATTCGTCCTAAGGGTCGACATGCCAATTTCGAAAAGAATGACTACCTCGGTACTGTAGGCAAGTGAGAATGACATCTCTGTAGTTGGGGTTCTTCTGGTAGTTCGGTAGGCCTAGAGTACTCAGGGGAGCTCTTCGACCCATCTTTCTTTGACCTCCTCTAACCTTTTCTTAATGGCGTCAAGAATGGTGTGATTGGTGACCTCGGCTTGCCCATTAGCTTGGGGATGCCCTGGTGAGGAAAAGTGGTGATTGATGTGCAAGTGTCGCGACCCAAAACCCACCCTATGCGGATTAGGGGTCCGTGACTAACACTGCCACTCGGATAAGCCGTACAAAATCAAATGAACTGTAAAAGAGTGGAAATAATATCATCATTTTTTTTTGTTTTTTTTGTTTTACAACATAAATCACACATCACTGTATTACTTAAAGCGAAAGTTACACCAATACAATTCACCTGATCAAAAGCTTATCTCCAATGACAAAAAATTAGAATATCTCTAAATGTAATTTAATCACGTGATCCAACATACTAGGCTAACCTCATTACTAATAATGCAATATTATGATACACAATTTGAACTTAACCTTACAGAGTACATAGTCAACTTGACTTGAAGTTCATATCATCAGTCTTAATCATCTGTACTTCACTAGCTCCACTAGTTATCTCATTTCATTCCATCCCTCATAAGGCCACCTAAAAAATGGTCATAAGTAAGGAGAGAGCTAACTTAGCTCAGTAAGTAAGATCCTAGCTTTGCTATGGGTCAGGGTTAGTCCACAAGAATATAGAAAAAAAAGACATGATATAGCCAGTCACCAAGATAAAGCAATAATGACTTGAGGGTCCAAAGAGGCCTATCCCAAAAAAAGGTATAAGAAAGAAATGACAGAATCATACAAAATGGGATCTAGCCTAACATGATGTTTTATTGCCATAACAAATACGTTAGCCAATCAAAGTGTAATATGATCATTCACAGGGCATAGAATATGATCATCCAATGAATATAACAAATATCATTATCGAGTTCTAATATTACAGATGCGTAAACAACTGGGGCCTGACATACCCCAAAAAGTGCTTATCTAGGTAGGGTTCTAGCTGAGGGGTTTGCTGGTCTGATAGTGTTCTTACGTGCCTGTCACATCCTGAACCCCACCTTACGCGGATGTCGAGGACGTGATGCTAGTCAGCCGCCTTGCCGGTTTGCCAACCGACAATGCGACCAACCAAAGGCAAACTTTTGAACTTAATGACAAATTGCATTCCAATTGTAAGGTCAGAGCAGCAGAATTTAAAATCTTTTTCATCTCGAGAATGCAACTCATTTATAAATACCATCAAGGCACGTATCACAGAGCAAGTCTAAAACCAGATAACTAATAACTCTAACCACAGAGCACGTCTATAATCAAACATATAACATAGAACACATCTAACATCTATAGAGTACCATTACCATGAGCCACGTCTCAATATCTACTGCATATCAATCACATTAATCAAATCATGTCACTCACCCAAATAACCAAATTCAATCCACAAGAGTCCAAGTCTCCACAAATTAGTGCCATCAGATCATTTACTTGTAGAGACATGGAAAATTGAGGATAAATTTTTCGTTTTGACAATAGGACTGTAGCCCCCTGAGCTGAGACATGGCACGTAAATCGAGATAGGTCGAGTCGAGTAATGTGAAATCTTGAAAATCTGACAGAATGCGGACTATACCTCAACCTAAGAAAAATTAAGTTATGTAATATTAATGATTTAAAATAGCCCGAATATGGTAAGCCATGACGGGCTTTAATACTCTTAGGTATAAGGTGGCATATGCTCGGAAAAATAGATAACCCGATCGATTGAGTGCCGAGAGGCACAAATGGACCGATACGAATAATTGATTATTAAAATTATGCGAAAATAAATAAGTCATTAACGGGGACCTAATTTTAGCAGAATAAATTCCCGGCTTTATTGGCAAGTTGTAATTTAATATTTTATGAAATAAAATATGAAACTGATATAACAAAATAATTATGCAGATGATATAAATAAAAGATGAATTATTAATGAAGTCCCAGAATTAGTAAAATAAATAATGGTGATACCGAGTCCCGGCCTTAAGCTAAATTTACCGGCATCTTATGATGTAAAATTTTATGAAATAAAATATTCAATAAATATTAAATAGTGGTGTGCATTTATTTATTCTGTTGATTTACTTATTTATTTATTTTTTTGTTGTTGAACGAAATGGGTAGCATACATGCGTGAGGTGTTGTATGTATGTATATCCATGTATGTATATGTATATAGTATTATATACCATATGAGCGCATGTGTTTAAATGCATGTATGCATGCATGAGATGAGGCTACTGCCAGCTGAGTGTGATGTGTATGTGCATATATATATATATATATAGAATTAATGTGTTGTGAATATAATGTATATAAATATATTGTGAATAAAATATGCACATACATGTGTACATAAAAATAGTGAAAAGCAGTGGTGTGTGCAAGTGGTGTTAGCCAGGCTGGCCGTGTGTGTGCTGCTGTGGTGTGTGTGTGGATGTAAAATATAATATACATATATATACATGCTTGGGGCCAAGATATCAGCTAGCATTTAATGCAAAGCTTCATGGACAAGAAAGAAAGCTGAATGGGGGAGTGGGAAGTCAGAAAAAGAAAGAGAAATAGTGGGCTGGCAGTAGGGGTTGAGCGTGTAGAGAGATTTCAGAGTATAGATGGGTTTGAGTTAGAGAGAGAGAGAGAGGAGGTGGTATATGCACATATACTTATGTATATCCGTTGGGTGAGAGAGGGAAGAAATCAGTGAAAGAGGGAGACTGTGCGGAAAGGGGTCGAACCAAGAAGAAGAGGAGGAAGAAGGCTGCAATAGGGAAAAACCTGAAAGAAGGTATGCCCGGTTAAGCTGCTGTCTTGATATATTTTTTTTAGATTGAATGATAGATTTAATTCGATGGGCTTAAAGAGCATGAAATAAAGAACAATTAGCAAAAAGAAGTATTGAAAATGGTTTAGAAACCAGTGAGAAAATGCGAGTCGCAGGTCTAGGATAAGCTTCGGATTCTTGTTATTTTATGCGTAAGAACATGATATAAATGGCTGGGCTTGACCCTCATTAGTGCAGGAAAACTAGGGATTTAAAATGGAGTTGAAAACGATTGAAAACAGCCATGAAATGTAGAAGAAACCAGTTGGCCAAAAACGGAAAAACGACACAGTGTGCTGAGAAAACTGGTTGGTTTAGGGGTTGAAATGTACTCTAAATTATTGCTTAAAGTTCCAGATTTATTTTGGTATAAAAATAATAAAATTTGGACGTAAAATTTGGGAGAAATAAGGGGAGAAAGGTCGCAGTTTTCCAGCGACCGACTGGAATTCCAGTTGGAGAAGGTGGCCGGATGATCAGGGAAGAAATGGGGGGCGACTGGGCCATGGCCGTTTGGGCCTGTTTCAATTTTTTGGGTTAGGGCTTGATTGGGTTTAAAAAGGGGAAGAGAAAATTTGGGCCTGGACCACTTAAACGGTTGGGGCCCAATTGGTTAAATGAAAAGAAAAGGAATCAAAAAGAAAGAAAAAGGAAAAAAGGGTGGAGGAGTACAGTTGTCGAGACTCGAACCCGCGTGGGGCGCGTGGGGGTGAGCACGTGGAGCCGGCTTGGACAGTACAATCCCGTGCCCTTATTTGCGCTAAATATATATATATATATATATATATATATATATTACACTTAATCATTTAATTGAATTAAATTGATTTAATTGAATTAAATACCCCGAAATGGCCCGGAACCCAAATAAGACAAGTCATATATCTTTTCTGACTATCTTGGACCTCCTAGGATCAACGGTGAGGTCCGTGATGCGAGACGAGGTCCCGAAAAATAAAAGACCCGTGGAACCCTTAAAAATTACCAAAATGCCCCTGAGTCAAAACACAGTCAAATGAACCCCGATTAAAATAAAAGAATAGTGGATTTTTATTATTTTGAATGTTCTGAACTCAATGGTAGAGTCCGATTTACAAAAAGAGGCCTCAAGAATTGGGAACTCGTGAAGGAGCAAAATGACCGTTTTGCCCTTTTAAGTACAAATATCCAAATTGAATTCCGCGAAAGCCTAGACCGATTTTGTTTGAAGTTCTAAACTCAATAGTAGAGTTGGTTTAAGTAAAAGAGATATCAATCATAAAGAGACATAAAATTTGATGAATGGCATGAATTCAGATAATGATGTATTGCGACCTAATTGTGAATTTTAGAAACACCAGAAAAGGAAGGAGAAGGTGAGTTGATTCTTTGGACCGACACAGTGGGAGGGCATAGTTACTCATTGGTGGATGGAACTGCATTGTGGACACAGCTTACTAGGGTTGTGACCAACCCTATCAGGTACGGTGTTTTGCTAATGTAGGAAGTGGGGTTAAGTTTAGGGACATTTTATGGGTGAATTGAATGATGCATATGCTTAACTGTTGTTGGGAATTATTCAGATCGTGATTATTTGATGACTTGACTTTTGGTTGCTTATATGTTTTGTACTTCTTATATTTTTGAGAATTCGACAAAGTAATGAATGAGAACTGTTACTATGTGATTGGATTGATGACATGGGGGTGACATGGTGCTTGCATGGGTGCGTCATGCATACTGTTCATGTAATGCATTAATGATATTGCATGGCATATAGAGATAAATGTACACTTGCACATGCCACGTCTTAGCTTTGTTTCTTACATTAGCATTGCATTGTACCAGCAGTTGAGCTGACCTATTCGTGGGAAACATTTTTTAGATGACGCTGCAGGCACCTGAGACTTGAGGAAGTCTCACAGAGTGGAGGAGACCCGAACTTAGAAGGATATTTGGCCCGTGAGGCATGTATTGTGATGTACGGGCTTAAGCCCGAATGATGTATTATATGTGTATTGACAGAAGTGAATGTAAGTTAAGTTGAACCTGTTAGATTGTCCTTTAATTACTTTATATTTTATTTACTTTCCGTTCGTTCAGTCGTGCCTCGGGTTCGTTGAAAATTCGGGGCGTGATAGCATGGTATCAGAGCATAGGTTCGAATACCTAGAGATTGTGGGGTGTTGTTGAACACAATGGGACATGATGCATAGTTTGGAAGTTTTAATAAGCATTGTGTAGTATGTGGATTTTGATACATGGTAGTATCAGGGCATAGGTTTTAGTACCTAGGGGACAGTGGGAGAAGCTTAGATTTTCAGTTTAGTTGGGTGAGTTTGAGTAGCATGTTTTATGTGCGCATGTTGCATTGTTGTACACGGGTATACACTATACTTGATTTCCTGGCAGACTAAAAATATATGATTGTTTGGTATAGGGGTTGACTGAGATTAGAAATACGTGACTGTATATTGTGTGAGATAGGCTGTGTGCCTAGTTCTTTGAGGTGTAGGTTGTACACTTAGTTGTCTATACGGTAGGTGGTATGCCTAGTTATTTAGGAGATGGGTTGTGGACTTAGTTGTTTACTTGGTTGATTGATGGTTGTGGATTCTGTAGGTGTGTGCTAGGTTAGTAACTGGTTTCCATGGTTTAGATTGGTGAAGGGTTTCACTATTGTTTAGTTCTTTTGAGCCTTGAATACATTGCTTTAAGTTTTAGGATTTTAGTACTGAGAAATGGCTTATTGAATTGCATTATGGTACGAGTGATATGTGAATGATGCCATTGTGATAAATCATTTGGTGATTTCATGGCTTGATTTGAGATTTGTTAGATGGTCAGTAAGTGGGTAAAAGACTTTGAAGTGTCCTTGTGAACATTGAGGAATTTCCTTTATTTTTATTATTGTGTTGAGTTATTGAGATGGGTTGTGATGCCCGGATGGATAGGGAAGATTGGCAGTGATGAGCCAATGTGTTTTGAGGATTTTCATTATCTGTTATGCCATGTGGAGTGGGTCGTTACAGATGAGATCAGCACCACACCCTAGCAAGGAGTGTGGAGGCGCGGCCTGAGGGACCCTGCCCGCCCCGGAGTGGTTGAGCCTGAAGGGAAGGAGGGAGAAGGAGATAAGTCGTCTCACATCGCCTGGCTGAGGGAGAGGTGAATGATCCATAGGTAAGGCTACACGTCTCCATGACACAATAACATTTTGAGCTGATCATTCTGAAATTTTTTTATTTTTTTGGAGGACATTAGGCTGTTAAATTGTATTATAATACAAGTGATGTATTGATGACATTGTGAGGAACTACTAAATAATTACATGGCTTGATTTGAGGTTGATTGGATGATCATCGCGTGCATAGGAGATCGTGGAGTATCATTGGGAAAATTAAGTTTTATTTTATTTTAAATTTCGCGATGAAATTTCTTTAAGGAGGGAAGGATGTAGAGACATGGAAAATTGAGGATAAGTTTTTCGTTTTGACAATAGGACTGTAGCCCCCTGAGCTGAGACGTGGCATGTAAATCGAGATAGGTCGAGTCGAGTAATGTGAAATCTTGAGAATCCGACAGAATGCGGACTATACCTCAACCTAAGAAAAATTAAGTTATGTAATATTAATGATTTAAAATAGCCCGAATACGGTAAGCCACGACGGGCTTTAATACTCTTAGGTATAAGGTGGCATATGCTTGAAAAAATAGATAACCCGATCGATTGAGTGCCGAGAGGCACAAATGGACCGATACGAATAATTGATTATGAAAATTATGCGAAAATAAATAAGTCATTAACGGGGACCTAATTTTAGCAGAATAAATTCCCGGCTTTATTGGCAAGTTGTAATTTAATATTTTATGAAATAAAATATGAAACTGATATAACAAAATAATTATGCAGATGATATAAATATAAGATGAATTATTAATGAAGTCCCAGAATTAGTAAAATAAATAATGGCGATACCGAGTCCCGGCCTTAAGCTAAATTTACCGGCATCTTATGATGTAATATTTTATGAAATAAAATATTCAATAAATATTAAATAGTGGTGTGCATTTATTTATTCTCTTGATTTACTTATTTATTTATTTTTTTGTTGTTGAACGAAACGGGTAGCATACATGTGTGAGGTGTTGTATGTATGTCTATCCATGTATGTATATGTATATAGTATTATATACCATATGAGTGCATGTGTTTAAATGGATGTATGCATGCATGAGATGGGGCTACCGCCGGCTGAGTGTGATGTGTATGTGCATATATATATATATATAATTAATGCGTTGTGAATATAATGTATATAAATATATTGTGAATAAAATATGCACATACATGTGTATATAAAAATAGAGAAAAGCAGTGGTGTGTGCAAGTGGTGTTAGCCAGGCTGGCCGTGTGTGTGCTGCTGTGGTGTGTGTGTGGATGTAAAATATAATATACATATATATATATATATATACATGCTTGGGGCCAAGATATCAGTTAGCATTTAATGCAAAGCTGCATGGACAAGAAAGAAAGCTGAATGGGGGAGTGGGAAGTCAGAAAAAGAAAGAGAAATAGTGGGCTGGAAGTAGGGGTGGAGTGTGTAGAGAGATTTCAGAGTATGGATGGGTTTGAGTTAGAGAAAGAGAGAGAGAGAGAGAGAGGAGGTGGTATATGCACATAAACTTATGTATATTCATTGGGTGAGAGAGGGAAGAAATCAGTGAAAGAGGGAGACTGTGCGGAAAGGGGTCGAACTAAGAAGAAGGGGAGGAAGAAGGCTGCAATAGGGAAAAACCCGAAAGAAGGTATGCCCGGTTAAGCTGCTGTCTTGATTTTTTTTTTTAGATTGAATGATAGATTTAATTCGATGGGCTTAAAGAGCATGAAATAAAGAACAATTAGCAAAAAGAAGTATTGAAAATGGTTTAGAAACTAGTGAGAAAATGCGAGTCGCAGGTCTAGGATAAGCTTCAGATTCTTATTATTTTATGTGTAAGAACATGATATAAATGGCTGGGCTTGACCCTCATTAGTGCAGGAAAACTAGGGATTTAAAATGGAGTTGAAAACGATTGAAAACAGCCATGAAATGTAGAAGAAACCAGTTGGCCGGAAACGGAAAAGCGACACAGTGTGCTGAGAAAACCGGTTGGTTTAGGGGCTGAAATGTACTCTAAATTATTACTTAAAGTTCCAGATTTATTTTGGTATAAAAATAATAAAATTTGGACGTAAAATATGGGAGAAATGAGGGGAGAAAGGTCGCAGTTTTCCGGCGACCGGCCGGAATTCCAGTTGGAGAAGGTGGTCGAATGATCGGAGAAGAAAGGGGGGGCGACTGGGCCATGGCCGTTTGGGCCTGTTTCAATTTTTTGGGTTAGGGCTTGATTGGGTTTAAAAAGGGGAAGAGAAAATTTGGGCCTGGACCACTTAAACGGTTGGGGCCCAATTGGTTAAATGAAAAGAAAAGGAATCAAAAAGAAAGAAAAAGGAAAAAAAGGGTGGGGGAGTGCGGTTGTCGAGACTCGAACCCGCGTGGGGCGCGTGGGGGTGAGCACATGGAGCCGGCTTGGACAGTACAGTCTCGTGCCCTTATTTGCGCTAAATATATATATATATATATATATATATATTACACTTAATCATTTGATTGAATTAAATTGATTTAATTAAATTAAATATCCTGAAATGGCCCGGAACCCAAATAAGACAAGTCATATATGTTTTCTGACTATCTTGGACCTCCTAGGATCAACGGTGAGATCTGTGATGCGAGATGAGGTCCTGAAAAATAAAAGACCCATGGAACCCTTGAAAATTACCAAAATGCCCCTGAGTCAAAACACAGTCAAACGAACCCCGATTAAAATAAAAGAATAGTGGATTTTTATTATTTCGAATGTTCTAAACTCAACGGTAGAGTTTGATTTACAAAAAAGGCCTCGAGAATTGGGAACTCGTGAAGGAGCAAAATAATCGTTTTGCCCTTTTAAGTACAAATATCCAAATTGAATTCCGCGAAAGCCTAGACCGATTTTGTTTGAGGTTTCAACTCAATAGTAGAGTCGGTTTAAGTAAAAGAGATACCAATCATAAGGAGACATAAAATTTGATGAATGGCATGAATTCAGATAATGATGTATTGCGACCTAATTGTGAATTTTAGGAACACCAGAAAGGGAAGGAGAAGGTGAGTTGATTCTTTAGACCGACACAGTGGGAGGGCAGAGTTACTCATTGGTGGATGGAACTGCATTGTGGACACAGCTTACTAGGGTTGTGATCAACCCTATCAGGTACGGTGTTTTGCTAATGTAGGAAGTGGGGTTAAGTTTAGGGACATTTTATGGGTGAATTGAATGATGCATATGCTTAACTGTTGTTGGGAATTATTCAGATCGTGATTATTTGATGACTTGAGATTTGGTTGCTTATATGTTTTGTACTTCTTATATTTTTAAGAATTCGACAAAGTAATGAATGAGAACTGTTACTATGTGATTGGATTGATGACATGGGTGTGACATGGTGCTTGCATGGGTGCGTCATGCATACTGTTCATGTAATGCATTAATGATATTGCATGGCATATAGAGATAAATGTACACTTGCACATGCCACGTCTTAGCTTTGTTTCTTGCATTAGCATTGCATTGTACCAGCAGTTGAGCTGACCCATTCGTGGGCAACATTTTTCAGATGACACTCCAGGCACTTGAGACTTGAGGAAGTCTCACAGAGTGGAGAAGACCCGAACTTAGAAGGATATTTGGCCCGTGAGGCATGTATTGTGATGTACGGGCTTAAGCCCGAATGATGTATTATATGTGTATCGACAGAAGTGAATGTAAGTTAAGTTGAACCTGTTAGATTGTCCTTTAATTACTTTATATTTTATTTACTTTCCGTTCATTCAGTCGCGCCTCGGGTTCGTTGAAAATTCGGGGCGTGACATTACTTGGAATGCCACTCCGTCTATCCATGTCATATCATAGTGCCTTCTAATCCAATGGAGATAAATCCTAAAAAATGTTAGGATAATGAGGTGAGCTTAAATAAGCCCAGTGAGTAACACAGGTTCCTTGTCATGGGTTTCAAAAACCAATTCTTGCTTACAAAGCACAAGGATAGTTCAGAAATAACGGTTGCATAAATTCACTTTAAATTTAGTTTAAGTAGAATAAAACAGGACTGAACTAAATGGAACAATAGATTAGAACAGACAGAACAATACAGGATGCCAGTATATCAATCAAGAGTATAGGCAATTAAATCAAAGAATAGAACAGAAAAAAATCGTGCCATGTGTAATGCAGTACAAAAGGGTACGCATTTAAGTATTCGCATTTAAATAGTATAACATCTAAAATGGTACAGTGTATCAAAATATAGTATCTAGACAGTGTAACTGATACACCAAGTCAGAAGTTCCAAGTCACTCACAAACTGTTCACTTATCTTCTTGTTCTGATAATCTGATAACCTCCAATTATGTTAGGCACCTCCATGCATATCCTGAATAATCATCATCAATCATAGACAAATCAGAATTCATCCATTCATGTCTTATTCATCATCTTAGGCGTTTATCAGATTACTTAAGATAGCCTAGTAGCCTATTGCCCTTTCATTGGGTTTCATCTGAGGCTATTTCATTCTTTAATTAGGCCTAGTCATTATCAGGGATTATAATCTAAGTCATTTAGACTTCAATCGTTATCAGTTAAGTACTTACTTAACCTTAGGGGTAAAATAATAATTTTACCATTCTTGTCCCAGACCCTATCGTGGTCCTCAGAATAGTCCACATATCTTAAATATAAAGTTCGATCTTTTGGACTCAAATTGTTATCAATTAAGTACTTATTTAACCTTAGGGGCAAAATGATAATTTTACCATTCTTGTTCCGGACCCTGTCGTGGTCCTTAGAATAGTCCATATATCTAAAATATAAGGTTCTAAGTCCTTTGGACTCGAATCATTATCAGTTAAGTGCTTATTTAACATCCGAGACAAGAATGGTACTCTGTCACATCCCAAACCCCACCCTACGCAGATGTCGAGGACGTGATGCCAGTTAGCTGCCTTGCTAGTTTGTCGACCGACAATGCGACCAACCAAAGGCAAACTTCTGAACTTACCGATGAATTACATTCCAAATGTAGGGTCAGAGTTGCGGAATTTAAAACCTTTTAATCTTGGGAATGCAACTCTTTTATAAATACCATAGAGGTACGTACCACAGAGAAAGTCTAAAACCAGATAGCTATTAACTCTAACCACAAAGCACATCTATAATCAGACATATAACATAGGGCATATCTAATCTCTCTAGAATACTATTACCGTGAACCATGTCCCAATACATCTAATGCATATCAATGAAGTCAATCGTATCATGTCACTCACCTGAATAGCCTGAGTCAGTCTGCAAGAAT
This sequence comes from Nyssa sinensis, assembly GCA_008638375.1. NCBI lineage: Eukaryota > Viridiplantae > Streptophyta > Magnoliopsida > Cornales > Nyssaceae > Nyssa > Nyssa sinensis. Next base: position 2,223,329 of record CM018042.1, on the reverse strand, counting down.
CCAAGTCTCCACAAATCAATGCCACCAGATCCTTTACTTGGAATGCCACTTGGCCTATCCATGTCATATCATAGTGCCTTCTAATCCAATGGAGATAAATCCTGAAAAATGTTAGGATAATGGGGTGAGCTTAAATAAGCCCAGTGAGTAACACAGGTTCCTTGTCAAGGGTTTCAAAACCCGTTTTTGTTTACAAATCACATGGATAGTTTAGTAATTTCAAAAATAGCAGTTTTATAAATTCACTTAATGCAGTTAAGTAGAATAAAATGGAATCAATCTAAATGGAACAATCAATTAGAACAGACAGAACAACACAGGATGCTAGCATATCAATCAGGAGTATAGGCCAATAAATCAAAGAAGACCAACATTATTCCATGTGTAAGGTAATACGAAAGGGTATGCATTTAAGTATTTGCATTTAAATAGTATAGCATACAAAATGGTACAGTGTATCAAAATACAGTATCTAGATAGTAAAACTTATACACCAAGTCAGAAGTTTCAAGTTACTCACAAACTTTACGCTTATCTCCTTGTACGAATAATCTGATAACCTCCAATTAGGTCAGGTACCTCCTTGCATATCCTGAACAATCATCATTAATCATAGACAAATCAGAATTCATCCATTCATGTCTTATTTATCATCTTAGGCGTTTATCAGATTACCTAAGATAGCCTAATAGCCTATTACCCTTTCATTGGGTTTCATCTGAGGCTATTTCATTGTTTAATTAGGTTTAGTAGTTATTAGGATTATAATCTAAGTCATTTAGACTTCAATCATTATCAGTCAAGTACTTATTTAACCTTAGGGGCAAAATGGTAATTTTACCATTCTTGTCCCGGACCCTGTCGTGGTCCTCAGAGTAGTCCACATAACTCAGTTATAAAGTTCTAAGTCTTTTGGACTCAAATCGTTATCAGTTATGTACTTATTTATTCTTAGGGAAAAAATGGTAATTTTACCGTTCTTGTCCCGGACCCTATCGTGGTCCTCAGAATGTTCCATATATCTCATATATAATTTTTCTAAGTCTTTTAGACTTCATTTGGTATCTGCTTTTGATCATCGGGACACATTAGTCATTTCTCATTTTATACGTTGACGGTTATGGTGTCTTATTTAGCCCTCCGATTTTCATAATTATGCTTATGATAATTTATTAGATGAGATTGGCCTTCATTCGGCCTCTACTTTGCATTTACCATGCTCAGGGGTATTTTGGTCATTCTACGTTTCGTGAAATTCTGACCCCAATTCATCTTTTAATCATGTGTATAGTTTCGCAAGTATTTGGGCCTCTATCGGTATCAATTTCGTCCAATTTGGACTTCATTTGGACTTTGTATAGCATTAGGGGCATTTTGGTAATTTCACGTGTTGTATGGCTAAACTTTTCGGGACCTCAGTTCATAAAATGGACCTCATCATTAGGTCCAGAATGTTCGACATAGTAAAATTGAACTATCTTTTATGTTTAATTGGCCCTGGGTGTCATTAGGGGCAATACAATCATTTATAATTTATATGTCTGTATTTTTCGGGACTTCGGTTCATTAAACGGACCCCACCACTGGGTCCAGAGTGTCCGACATAATTAAATTGGACTATCTTTTATTTTATTTGGCCCTAAGTATCATTAGGGGCAGTACAATCATTTATCATTTGCGTGTCTTTATTTTTTGGGACATAATTTCTCAAATCGGACTCCACCGTTGAGTCCGGAATGCTCGAAATAGTAGAAATACACTATTTATTAATTTAATTTGGGCTTTGTTTGAATCATTTAGTGTCTAAGGGTAAAATAGTAATTTTACCCAATTAATAAAATAATTTAATAAATTATTTTATTAATTATTTATTTTTTAGGGGCTTATATGCATGAATTTTTCAAAAGCTGGGACAGAGTACAATTAATCAGAACTGTTGGGTTCAAAGTGCAATTTACTAAACTTTAAGTTTTTCTTTATTTAATTAAATTACTGAACCATTGGGTTTACCTTAGTAAACCCTAGACCGAACTGACTAACCCCTGAACTAGCCGGTTCAGGCTAGTCCAGAGAACCGGAATAACATATCCCTGCTATTCCCAATTCGGCCCCTTATCCACGTTTTAGGTTATTCTAAAACCTGATTCCAATTTATTGTTTCGGCAACCAAACAAGTCCATTTCAGTTAAAATTTTTAAGACTTTCAAACCCAAAACAGTGCCGTCCTACTTATACCATTTATGAGACGGGTCGGGTCCCGACTTGAACCTGAAACTGACCTAAGATCTGAACCTTCTATTGTTCATCTTCTTCCCTTCTTCTTCCCCCGTGTTGCCCTAGTTGCAGAATTTTTACTGTTTTCAATTTCATGGGTTTTCAGGTGCTGATTCCCTCTATTTTCAGGTGCTATGGGCTACTGAATGTTTAAGGAACATATTAGCATTCATTTTAAGCCTCAAATCAAGCTCAAACAGTTCGGTCCAAAGTTGGATAACCGAACCTACAACTGGCTCTTAAATTGTAATATCCCGACCCGGGATATGTCACGTGTACCGAGGTAAGTCGGTCAAATAGTGTAACTCGAACTATTAAAATATGTATATCATGGTATTTCATGGAAATGAATGATTGGAAACTGTAAATGATTGAAATGTATAACTAGTGCCGGGCAACACCCGAGCACCCCAGGACATCGCATCGTAATGCCTGTACGCACGTATTTCCATGCATGCCCATGTTTCACGGACACGTAGTATACCAAAAATCAGTGTATGCACACGCCATTGGAAATAGACTTACATGCACATATATGGATGGAATGTCATGTATAAAATATGTATTTATGTGTACGTATATATATACGGCAAGGACAAATACATATACATGTATGTGTATATATATATTTGTATATATATATATGTAAATAAAGGTGAAAGGAAAGGGTAAAGAGGGAAAATGCATGCATGAGTGATCAGTGTGTGTGTGTACGTGTGCAGATATTATGAGGCTAGTGTGTGTGCTAGTGTGTGTAAGTGAGTGCTTTATGTGTGTGATGCATATAATATACATATAACACCACAAATATCTCCCATGCATTTAATGGAAAGCAACCAAATTAAAAGCAGAATTTATGAGATTTGAAAGGGGTTTATGAGATGTGAAGTTTGGAGGCTCAAGGAGTCGTGTAGAGAGAGAAAGTGGAGAGGGAAAGGATTCGGCTGTTTGTGATATAAGTGTATACGGGCGTGAGTTGAGGGACAAAAAGGAAACTGAGACTGAGAGGAACATTGTCAAGGAACTCAATCCCTTCTCTTTTGTGCACCTCCAATGGAAACACCATGCATCCATGCACACACATACATCTTCACACAAGATTCCCACTTTCTCTCTCTAGACTCTCCCTCTCACTTAGCCTTCATGAGCACACACACACATATACAGAAAATCACTCATTCATAGTCATGGTCTGAATGCAGCACACTTCTCTCTTGGAGGGTCCCTAGGAGTGTGTGTATATATATATCATAGCATACCTATACATATACTCCTATGTATATATGGATGGATGCAAATCAGAATTGCAGGTGAAATCATACGGCTGAGGTGGGATGATGTGAGCCAATGATGAAGGGTTTGCATGTATGGCCATTGGCCAATTTGGGAGGTGGACTTGAATAATTCAGTGTTATATACAATTATGTTGTATAGTTAGACACAAAGTTGTTGGCATCCCACTTGGTAACTTTTTGGGTGCCTAAAATCTTGCCCCACTTGGTCAAGGGTTCAAATCCCCTTGGCCTCACTTTTGGGCATTTTTTCACATTTTGGGCTTATGCCTTGTTTGGTTGCACAAAATTCTGTTTTAGCTATTTCCTTCGTAATTTCTTTTCTATTGCTCTTTTTACGAAGCAATTTCTTCTGAGGGTTTCGTCTTTTAGTTAGCTTCGATGTCAAAGGCCCCGTGTCAGTTATTATTCATTTGGTGGCCGTCATAATTCGCTAATTCGAGTTTCCACAGTGTTAAAATGATATCATTTCACCTAATTAATTAGTAATTAGGTTCGGGTATTACACCCTCCTCTCTGACGTGTTTAATTATTTTGTTGGTCTATCGTGACCTGCCAAGAGATTCCCGATTAACCTTCTTGATTATTCTTTATGTTGGTTCTAATTAATAATTAGCAACTAATTATTAATTAAGTAAGGTCGGGGTGTTACAGTGCCCGTTTCTAGCCTTGCCCGAACCAGAGGGGTTTGCTGGTCTTGACATCGCCTTTACTGCGCCCAGTTCCAGCCTCGCCCGAACCACTGGATAGCACAAGAGCTCTTTCATCTCAAGTCCCCGAAGGACACATAAGACCCTAAAAGGTCCACCACGTAATCTATGAATAGATAGGCCATTGTGACTAGGCACAACCCCGAGCACTTACCGAATATCATGATTAATAAAATTTCACATAGGACAATCATGTGAAACAACCAAAATCTCAATGAACGAGTCATAAAGTGTGTGGAACAACAAGATCTGCATCAACAAGATATATTTACAATATCATGACATGGTATACATGATGGTATAATTATGCTCAAGTATCAAAAATCAAGTTCACAATAATATAGGCAAGCAAATCAAATCTGAAGTACAAGCATAATCAATAATCATAAGCCGATTGGCTTCAAATCGGAGAAATCAAATTCATTAGGTAGCGATAGAGTACAAATTTGGCAGCATATGAAAATAAATGTGACTTGGCTAGGAAAACCCATATTAAAGCGTAGGAGTTACTTACCTCGATTTCTCAGTATCACATTCTCATACGAGTACCATTATTGTTATTCCACAGTTTCTTTTCATTTTTGTTGCTTAGGTGATCCTATAACCATAGATCCAACAATATTGCATAGTGAATTAGTACTCACTTTAATATCAAATATTGTTTTGCAGTGTTTTAAGTTCCTTTGAACTTAGTCTATTCAATTAAGGGTTTTCAATTTCCTATTTATGAGGTTTCAACTTAGGCTAATAAATTCCTTAAGTCAGTTTAGTAACTGTCAGAATTATAATTAAAGTCATTTGGACTTCATTCGTTATCAATTAATCATGTATTTGACCTTAGGGGCACAATGATAATTTTGTCATTCTTGCCCCAGACCCTATCATGGTCTTTAGAATATTTTTCATGTCTTATATGTAAATTTTTAATTCTTTTAGAGTTCATTTGGTATCTGTTTTAGATCATCGGGACACATCGATCATTTTTCATTTTATACTTTAGTTGTTCCGGAGTCTTCTTCAGCCCCATAATTATGCTTCATATCAGATTGGCCTTCTTTTTGAATTTATTCGGTCTTTACTTTGTATTTTCTATGCTTAGGGGTATTTTGGTCATTTCACATTTTATGACATTCTGACCTCGAATCATTATTTAATCATTAATACAAGTTTACAATTATTTGGGCTTCCATTGGTATCGATTTCGTTCAATTTGGACTTTATTTAGGCTTTGTACTATATTAGGGGTATTTCAATAATTTTACATCTTATGGTGGGACCACCCGGAGTCCCCGGAGTCTAATTTGACATTTTCATTGTGTTCAAAATGCCCAAAAATATTAAGAGAGCCTCTTCCGGATCTTAATCTGGACTTCATTTGCTTTATTTATGGCTCAGGGGTAATATCATCATTTTACCTTATTTATAAAATAATTTAATTAATTATTTATTATTAAATTATTTTTTCAAGGGTATATTTAAATTAATTTTTCAAAGGCTGGGCCAGAACAGAATTATTCAAAATATTGGGGTCAAACTGCAAATTAGAATAGTTTTGGTTTTCTTTATTTCATTTAAATCAGTAAACTAGTGGGTTCACCAATCTAAACCCTAGACCGAACCAAATAGTCCCTGAACCAGCCGGTTCAAGTTAGTCCAGGGAATCGGTACAACATATCTTAGTTATTGGTCTTATTCACATTTTAGTTATGCTACTGTTTTGATTTCAATTTGTTATGTTGGTAATCAAACAAGCTGAATCTAACTTAAATATAGTTTCAAAACAACACAGCTTTAGGAACTAGTTTTCCATTTGGTTGGGTCCCAACCAGACCCGACCTGACCCAGGTCCGGCCCAACTAACTTAAAACAACCCGTTCTTGACCATGACATTTCGGTTATTGTGCCGGCATCTTTTTTGGCGCCAGAACTGTAACTCAGTTTCTTCATTTTTCTTCCAGTGTGTGTGTGTGTGTGCATATGTATTGTGAGGTAAGGTATAGAGAGAAAGCAGCAGGATAATCTAGAGAATTCTGCTATACATCTATACATCTATATATATATATATATAGAGAGAGAGAGAGAGAGAGAGATAGCTGCAGCCAACTGATAAGCAACCACAAACTGAGAACAAAGCAAAAGAGAGTAAGAGAGAGACTAAAGAGAGAGAGATGAAGTGAGAGGGAAAGGGACGCAGTAGCAGTATGCTGCCATGGATGGAAGGAAAATGAAGCTTCAAGAAGTCAGGCATTGGAGTAAGGTATGAGCTCAAATTCCTCCTTATGTGTTTTTCAGACCATTAGGAATCAAAATCAATAGGAAAAAAATGGAAGAAAACATAAAAACCTGCCTTTGTAAGGTACAGTCCAAATTTAGAGAAATTTAAGTGACAACCAAACTTAGTTTTATGAATCAAAACAAGTAGAAAAGCCCTCCAGGAATCCAAAACAATTGGAATGATGCAAAATAGTCCAAAAATGATCATGTTAGAGCCCACCGGAGCATGGTCGAAAAACCCAAATGGGTGTCAGAAATTGAGGTGTTTAGGGTCCAAGACTATTCTAAATAAATCATGGAAGGTCCTAGGATCAATTTGATATATAAACTCTAAAAACAGACCTAACTCCACATGCAAGCCCCCTTATTGTATTCATTGTAGCTATATAGCCTAGGTTCATATATATATATATATATATATATATATACATATTTCATGCTAAAGCTACTGCTACACCTACGCATCACACGTACACACACACACATAAAAATGCTTAGGCCATGCTACTATTACACCTACTTCATCACACATACACACACATATATTAACTGCTTGGGCCATGCTGTTACAGCAGCTCCCATATATATAAATATATACATATATATATATATATTCCATGATTATTTTATTTTATATTTATTTATATATATTATTAATTTTTTTTTTTTGTTCTAGATTGTTCACTTCATGCATACATATATATATATATATATATATATACATCATATGTAATATATATCACAAGATGGTTGGTAGCCTAAGTGGTAAATTTTTGGGATTTAAATGCTTCATTGGTTTTGGTCGAGGGTTCAAAACCCATCCATTACATTTTCGGCATTTTTGCTATATTTTTGGATCTTAGGCTTCGTTTGGCGTTTAGGTCATTTTTAATTTTAGAATTTATTTTTCTTCATGTATTGATTTCACAAACCGAAGCCATGTCAATATTATTTTCTTGATCTAGTCCTCATTTTCGGGTCGGGGTATTACAACAAGTCTTTACAGAACTTCCCAAACACCTTCCCAGCAAATTGCGTACCATTCTCTGAAATGATGACGCAGGGTATACCAAACATGCTGTCTATATTTTTCCAGGCGAAGTTCTTTACTTCCACCTCTATGATATGAGTTAGTGGTTCAGCCTCTACCCATTTGAAAAAATAGTCAATGGCAACTAATAGAAACCTCTTATTCTGAGGGGCTTTTGGTAGTAGCTCTATAATGTCCATCCCTCATTGAGCGAAGGGCCAAGGATTGGCGATAGGGATGAGCTCATGTTAATGTTGGTGTTGGTATGAAGCAAATTTTTGACATTTATTTTACCTCTTGACATATTCTTTAGCTTGTCTTAACATGTCAGGCCAGTAATAACCCTGAGTCAGAGCTCTGTGGGTTATGGTCTTGCCGTCATTGTGGTTGCTACAAATCCCTTCATATATTTCGGCTAGGACGTAGTGAGACTTTTGCGAAGATAAGCATTGCAGGAGGGGTTACATGTAAGATCTTTGGTATAGCTTTCCATTTAGGATTAGATACCGAGCTGCCCTAATCCGAATCCTTCGGGCCTAGTTTTTGCCCTCTAGGAACTGTTCTTCCTTCATATATTGGAGGATGGGGGTCATCTAGTCTTAAGGTTTTTCTGAAATTTGAGAGGACTGTATTTCCTCGATGCTCGATTTTGATTGGTAAGAGATTTTCACTGTTGAATCCATTTCTAGTATGAGGTGGGAGGCCATGTTTGCTAAAGCATCAGCCTTGGAGTTCTGGCTTCTTTCGATTTTTTGAATGGTGAATGTGTGGAAAGAAAGCTTTAATGGTTCCACCAACTCTGAATATTTGATCATCCTATTATCCTTGGTGAAAAATTCTCCCAAGACTTGGCTTACCACAAGCTGAGAGTGTCACGCCCCGAATTTTCATAAACCATGAGGTGTCAATAAAATAATAATACAAAAGAATTAAATTAATATATTTATTTTTAATTGACTTTTACTTGTTAATCTCTAAGATCATGTCTTATAATGGCTTAAAGTGTAGACCAAACATAGCCTAGATGTTTTTATAACCCAACTCCTAGGTGGTGACCAAGCATGGTCCAAAGATTCACGTAGGCCAAGATGACTTAATTTTTCTATTCAATTTCAATGAGGCATTTATCAAACTCATGGAGTATGACTTAAATAATGCATCATATATAAAGCAAAGTATAACTTTTAAACCACAAAACTTTGTCTACATGAACATAGCATATAATCCAATCAGTTACACATATAATCATGTCACATATTCACAACTTTACCAAATTCTCAAAGATTACACAAGTACACAAAGTACCAATACATTGAGCAAAACATAATTTTCAAACTACAAGATTTTCTCTACATGAACATAAGCTAGAATGCAATGAATTATACATATATTCAAATTACATATTCATCACTTCCCCAAATTCTCAAAGAATACATAAGTACACATGGTACCAACCCTAGGTTTTCAAAGCAACTATATGCTAGGTAGTTTTCTAAGAAGAAGTAAGCGTGTAAGTCGTACAATCAACATATAAAAACACTCCTAAACTTAACTCTATTCTTTACTTAGCAAAATATCATACCTAGAAATTTTTTTCTCAAACCTAGGGAGTTTTTCTTGCTATGTAGCCGAACTAATTGGTAAGAATGTAGCCTTTGAGGTGGGGAACAACTTCCTAAAAGGAAGCCTTGTGAAATTCTAAGGCTAGAGATGAGTTTTGAAAGGTAGAAAGTTGAAAAACTTAGGTTTTTCTCACCTTTTCTCTCCAAGCACGACTTGCTGTGTTTTCTCAGACCAATTCTAAGAAATTTAACTCTCAAGGGCTGTATTTATACTAAAGGGGCTAAGGGGTGAAAAGACCTTTTTGCCCTTAATGAGTCGCGGGACCTCGTTACACTATAACCCATCCCGAAATACCTCAATTCGATATTATGCTTTAACCAAAGTTATTAAAATTATTTTAAATAATATTTTTCTAAAAAATTATATTTTCTCCTGTTGGCAGGTGCGCCAGGTTAACCCGGGATGCCTTTTTTGGTCCATTTTTCAAACTATCTCCGATTAGGCTCAAATTCTAACAGGAGGTGTATTGTAATATTCTAAGCATATTTCCATTCTATGGCATACTCAAATTATGCTTCTAAACATGACTTATGTCTAAATGATTCATGTATAGTGCCCTACTAGCAAATAGTGCATGAATAGTGCCCTGCCGAAAAAAATGAAAAATTTATCCTTATTTTTTAGATCTTTACATCTTTCCCCCCTTAAAGAAATTTTTTCACAAAATTTAGAAATGTACCTCTATAAGCAAACAACTCTAGATACTTAGAGTGGACCTTAACCTCGCGTTCCCAAATGGCCTCCTCGACTCTGTGGTGGCTCCAAAGAACCTTGACAAAAGGGATGGTCTTGCCCCGCAAAACCTGGTCCCTCGAGTCCAATATCTCTATAGGCCTCTCATCATAAAAAACATCACCCTCCACTTGAGGATCGACCCAATCGAGCACATGTGAAGGGTCAGGCTCATACTTCCTCAACATCGATACATGGAACACATCATGAACCCTAGATAACTGTGGCGATAACACCAACTAATAGGCCACTTCCCCAACCCTCTCAAGGATCTCAAATGGTCCTATAAACCGTGGCGATAGTTTCTCGTTAAGCCCGAATCTCCTCAATCCCCGTCGTGGGGCTACTTTGAAGAGTACATATCCCCCAACATCAAATGACAGAGGTCGTCGCCTCCTATCTGCATAACTCTTTTGGTGGCTCTGTGCTATCAACAGACGCTGCCAAATCATCTGTATCTTCTCTGTGGTCTCACGGACTATGTTAAGCCACAAAGCAGCTGTCTCCTCTACATCGGTCCAACATATCAGTGAATGACACGGCCTGCCATACAATGCCTCAAAAGGTGCCATCTTGATACTAGACTAATATTTGTTGTTGTAGGCAAACTCTACTAGAGCAAGATGATTCTCCCAACTACCCCTGAAATCCATAACACACGCTTTGAGCATATCCTCAAGTATCTGGATAGTATACTCTGACTGACCGTTAGTCTGAGGATGGAAAGCAGTACTAAATAGTAATTGAGTCCCCAAGGCTGTCGAAGACTCTGCCAAAATAGTGCAATAAAACGTGGATCTCGGTCTGAAACAATGGAAACAAGAATCCTATGTAGTCGTACTATCTCTCGGATATACAACCTACTAAGAACATCCATTGAATCAGTTGCTCTAATTGGAAGAATATGTGTGGACTTCGTCGGCCTATCAACAATAAACCAAACTACATCGTGACCTCTAAGTGACCTCGGAAGACCTATCACAAAATCCATAGTAATAAACTCCCACTTCCACTTGGCCACTAGCAATGGCTGTAATAAACCCCCAGGTCTCTGGTGCTCAGCCTTAACTTGCTAGCACGTGAGACATCTTGATACAAACTGTACAACATCTCCCTTCATCCCTGTCCACCAATACTGGCGGCGTAAATCATGGTACATTTTAGTGCCCCTAAGTGCATTACTAAATGTGAATGATGGAAATCTTGAAGAACATCTGTCACGACTCGAGACCCACCCTATACAGATCTTGTGTCGCGCACCCGATCCGACGCTGCTTGTCGAACCAAGGGTCTCAACTTGCTACACAATCAGTGCTACTAACATGCAACTACTAAAATGTGGAATATATAATTAAAAGCTGCATGTGATATATATAATGTTTACAAAATGCGGAATACAAAATTTCTTAATACAACTGTTCATCCCCAAGACGTAGATAACATGGGAGAGCTATAAGACTGTCTGTACTAAGTATTACACTGCAACTTCAAAAATGAATGTCCACCTCTAACTATCAGGCCTTGTTGTTTGTCCTTGATATTTGTGCTTGCAAAATGTTGTGTAGTAACTGATGAGCTATGAAAACTCAGTAAGTAGTCCTTTACTCTGCCATGTGTACAAGGGTATAAAAGAATGCTAGCCAGTTAATGAATATATAACTCAATATCAAATGATAGAAGTCAAATGATAAGGAAATGAAACTGCTATGCCAACAATATCATACTGTTACGGTCATGAGCTATATCAAGTATGGAATGTAAGCACTGTACTGAAAGCTGTAAAATCTCATGATCATTCAATAACAATATAACATGATCAAGCTATTGATATCAACAATAAAGGATGGTGATATCAACTAAAACTGAGATGCACTGGTGGGGCCCGGCTACCCCCTGAGCTAGTATTCAGATCCACTCGGGCTGTATGAATACTGCTCTGTGTACACTGTAACTGTACGTCCCATGCCTCGCATAGCGACGTAGTAAATGTTCCACTCGAAACCTGGACCCGAAGGTCATAAATAGCATTAGATGGAGATGTGACTGAGCACAAATCCGGCACTAATAATATATCGAGATCATGCTATCTTCCACGAAGAGTATGGTGGAATCATAACTGGTTCTAGGCAATCTGACATAACGATAGTTAGCTAAACTACGGTTACTAGACTGCTTTGAATAAAACTGTCTGGCCCTTACGGCCCTAGGTACAAATGTACATAAAGTAATCTGTGCACAAGTGTACAATCATGATCGAGATATATATAGAAATCAACAACTGTCTCCCACATGATAGGGCAATATCAATGTGGCTAAATAAACACTGGTGTGTATATACAGAGTACAATAGGCAATATATATACAAGGAACTATGACATGGCTTGGAATGTAACACATGCAGAGATCGGATTTTACTTACATCCTTCTGTATCTGTCTAGAAGGTCAAAACCGCCTTCTTCTTGTATCTCGGTGTTCCTAAGATTCAGGAAACTCATCTGAGTCTATGTATATCTATATAACCATGTTATTCATCAAATTTTATGTCACTTTACTATTGATACTTCTTTTACTTAATTAGACTCTACTATTGAATCCGGAATGTCGAGCAAAGTCGGTTCGGGCTTTCGTGGAATTCAATTTGGACTTCTGTACTGAAAAGGGTAAAACGGTCATTTTTCACTTTTATAGGTTCTTACTTCTCAGAATCTCTTTTCGCATATCGGACTCCACGGTTGAGTCCGGAATGCTTGGAATAATTAAAATTCACTGTTCTTTTATTTTAAATCGGAGTCTGTTGGACTATTTTCTGATTTAGGGTCATTTTAGTAATTTTTATTTTCTAATTAATTAAATTTATATTTAATTAATTTATTCCTCGAGTTAATTCATAATTAACCATAATTTCTGGGCATCATTATAATTCTATAAAGTTCTATTTAAATCTGAAATAATTAACGATAATTTAATCTAACCTTTATCTGGTTGCCGTCAAATGTCACAAGCGGGCGCTCAACACTCGTTTGAATCTCCGTTGCAGTTGCTGCTGCAACTGTTTCTCCAATAAGCTGCTCTGATTGAGGCTGATTTGCCAATATGCCCATCCTACCACAAAAATGGGACTGCTTACACTTGATGCTTCAAGCATTCATTTTAATCACTAAAATTAACATCCTCCAATTTCATCACCGCAGCCGTATTGAACCCTCCAAAATAGTCCCTGCTGCACTCACAGTACCACTAACTGGAGTCAACCCATCCATACTGGAAAGGCATGTGCTGCCGCATAGTCTACCCCACTCAATCCTGCTTCATTTTTCCTCCACTCCCTCTCGGTTAGTTGCTACACAAACACACACACGTATACACAATTTCCCTGCTGCTCTAATTTATTTCTCACTGCTGTACACCTCAGTTGGCTACACCAACTCCTCACTGCTGCTCCAATGATACCCAAGCTGACCCAAGGTGATTCTCCCCCAGGTCTGCTGCCCACAACTGCCATTCAGGCCTTGATGCAGTAGTTCCTGCTGCAGGTTCCAACCCGCAGCCTGTAGCAGCCACGGCTACTACTGCTACTGCCGTGAACTGCTTCCAAATAAAAACCTCCAACACGTATTCTGAACTTGTAACATCAGCTTCATTTAACATCAGTTTAATCCCTGATTCCATCACAGCAGCCCACAATAACCATACCAAGTCTTCCCAATAGCAACATCACTAATAACACTTGAGACAATATTCTGAAATGCTTGAAGAGCATTAGGTGATCTAGAAGCTTGATTTTTGACCAAGGTCCTTTACCCAATTTTCCTTAGGATAGTAGATCAAAGAGAATTTAAAAAAAAACAAGACTGAAGGGTTTACATAGCGTAAACCACAGCCCCTAATGTAAAGCCACTACCTCCTGAGAGTCTGAGAAACTTAAGCTATTATAGGAAAATATGTATATATATATATATATATATATATATCCTGTAGCAAACCACTGTCAGCCATTGGAAAGCATCACTCAGCCCCTTGTTTTTTCAACTTTCTTGGCTGCCACGCTACAACACATACATACATACACATATGAATACATGCACATTGGCCTGCTATGCATCGCTACTGCTGCTGGATTAACACCCAAACTGAACCCCTTCTACTGTTGCTACTGCGTCATTACTACTGCTATTGGATTGCAGCAGCAGTTGCTCTCTTCATTTCCCTCTCTCTTTTCTCTGTTCTACTGCTACACAACCACACCGGACAGCATATCCACCACATGCCACTACCACCACGCACCACGCAGCGCTACTGTTGCTGCGCCGTTACCACTGCTGCACTCCATCTCTCTTTTCTCCACTACACAGCCATCTTCTTTCCAATTCTTTTCTCTCTTTATTCTATTGTACCGCCCCAACCACACATATATATATATATAATTGTCCCTTGTTGCAGGGCTATCTGCTGCTACTTTTTTTTTCCCCTCTCTTTTCTTTCACTTCTTCTCTTCCCAACAGCTACGGCTGTAGCCCTTTTCTCTTTTCTATTCTTTTTCCTATTTTATGCAACTTGCTGTACGTTACACACACACACACACATGTTTTTATGTATAAATTTCTCTGCTACACACTACCTTCACTTCTTTCCCTTTTCTAGCTTCACTTGTTTCTCCCAAACCATGTGCTACTGCACATGGTTTTCACATCACAATATATATACATATATATATATATACTTTTCCTACACCGCCTTTCACATATGTATTTATATTTATATATATATATATAGAAACTTGATATATCATAAAAGAGCAGGCCAATCAGCACGTGACACGTATGACCATAATCCAACTCATGCTCAGCCAACACGGTTCTCACTCAGCCAATGACTAAAAGCTCAAGCATCCAGATCAGCACAAAAGGTCGGAAGTAACCGAACATATTCCTTCAGAGCATATATATCCGGACAAGGGTCTTAGAACTGATCACAGGGTCCAGACCTCGTCACCGCCTTAGCAGATGCCGAGCAGGGAATAAGGAAGCAGTCTTTAACAAGGAAACTACCATCTATGGTTATCTCTATGCGATACTCAACAAGGTAACTGCAATCTCCAATGATCAAATCCCTACAATCATGGCTCCGAATCCTAATCAACTTAGGAAGGCCACGGTCTATAAATTAAACCCTAAAGGTACGCTTTATTTTCATGCTCATTCTTTGGCTTTCAATACAGTCTTTCAATTCCTTTTACTTACTTAAGCATCGGAGTGGCTACCGCTGGAGCCAATCTGGTGGACCTCTGATCGTCTTTCTGAGTGTTCTACAAGTCACGGAGCCCACACTTATTGCCAGTCAAAAAGTGCAGCATCAGTTTGGCGCCGTTTGTGGGAACGACTAATCTCCAAGTGCTCTATTCATAAACTCATCTCTTTCCTCACCGGAAAATCATGGCACCAAATCTCCGACCGCGACAGAATACTCAGAATTCACAAAACTCTCAACGTCAGCCGCCTGCTCTTCGTACAAAGGGACCAGCGGTTAACCCCATGCGACAAAAGATCGAATCGATCAAACGACACAATGAACTGGTGCAAGAACAGTTGCTTGCCATCACTAGAACACTGGCAACACTCACACAAAACCAAGCAGCGGGTTCTCCTAACCCGCCGGTCAACTTCGCTGCGGGAACGCAACCTCCTGTTGCCATGGAGAATGAAGAACTCCATGAGCAGGATCCAACTAACCAGCCTGGGCACCCCCCGGGCATTGCCCGCGTTGGCAGAGATCCCCAACCGTCAGCAGCTCCAGGCTGGGGAACATCAGCCTTTGTTCCTGACGTCCATTACCGGAGTACTACTCGGGCCCCAACTCCAAGGGCCTCGGGAGCACATCCAGCACCGCAAGAGCCTCATCCCCATGCAGCACCAATCCCTCCGGTTCGAAATCCTCCTCCGTCCGAAGGGCGTACTCAACCCTACTACCCTGAAGCCGAGGCTGTCAGGCAGGGTTCGCAAGATGTCAGACTTAGAGACCCACGGAGGGTAGGGGAAATTGCCGAGTCTATGGACCGAACAATCGCCTTGAGAGGACCTCAGAACCCTCCAGAACAAGACGAATTGGCCAGGCTGCTCGGAAGACTAGCCACTCCATTCACTCACGACATCATGTCAGAAGAGAGGCCCAGAAAGTTCATGGTGCCCAAGTTCACCCTATATGATGGATCTGGAGATCCAGGAGATCATCTCTCGCACTACCAGCATACGATGGCCCTTCACGGGGCCTCTGATGCTTTCATGTGCCGAACTTTCATCACCAACTTGAAGGGAACTGCTCTGAAGTGGTTCCACAACCTCCCTCTGAACTCAATTACCAGCTTCTACGAGCTCGGTAGACAGTTCTTAGACAGGTTTATGACCAGCAGGAGGCTCAGAAGGGGCCCAGAGTTCCTGTTAAATGTTAAGCAGACTAGGGAGGAATCCCTCAGAGCCTACATCGCGCGCTTCAATACCGAACTCACGGAGATCACTGACTGCAGCCCGAAATTCCTTGTAGCAGCCCTAACTGCTGGACTTGCCTAAGGTGGATTCAGAGACTCCTTGACAAAGAGCCCTTCAGCTGATATGGCGGCATTAATGGATCGGGCCAAAAAGTACATCAACCTGGAAGAAGCCAACCGCACATCCCAGAAGGGTAAAGATGTCACGACCCGAAACCCACCCTATGCGGATCTCGTGTCGCGGGGCCGACTCGAAGGCCATCCCTACTTTTTCCATTCTTGTATCATAGTACTAATATGCAATGTACTAAAAATTTTAAACAATGAACAGTGGAAGTCTTTATCAATTATAGTAATCCATCCAGCGGAAGTCTTTTAATAATTTAAACAGCGGAAGTCTAATAAATACATGACATAGTTCTACATAAGACAAAATGAGAACTAAACGTAACCAGCACCCGGGGGTGGTGAATACATGGGAGAACTAACATAGACTGGTACAGTACTTCAAAATGTCCCCCTACGCTCTCAGACTCCTACTGGGGTCTCGCAGCGTCATTACCTGAAATAGGGGGTAAGTGGGGTGGAATGAGCTACAAAGCTCAGTAAGTAAATGCAGATCTCCAACACTGGTATCGATGATCAATAAATCCATGAATAAGATTATGATAGCCAATCATAAGAATAAGATGCTGTGATAGCCAATGAAAACAATTGCCACAAGGGCCAATGAAAACAATTGCCACGAGGGCCAATGAACAATAATCACAATACACAATCAGAAGTATTGGTGTAATAGCGATATGAAGAAATCCAATGATAATATAACAACAATGAAGTACTGCCACAATGAACCGATCACAATCAAATCAATCAATGCAAGTCCCTCGAGACTTGAAGAATCATCAGGGATAGTGCCATTCAACAATCAAGTTCTGTCAGTCATAAGAGATGCTTTTATTCTGTAACATGCCAGTGAAATTGCAAATGAAATGCCAGTGGAAATGCAATGAAATGCCAGTGATCATGCCAGTCAATTGCCGGTGGAAAGCCTTCGAGGAATTCATTCCTACCACCTGTCCATTCATGGACTTGACCCTTAGGTCTCCAGTCAATACAGAAGCATCAGATGGATGTTGTGACTGAGCACAAATCCGGTATTCATAACATATCATGATCATTCGTGATTCCATAGAAGTATAAAATGGAATATCATAGAT
Organism: Nyssa sinensis; assembly: GCA_008638375.1. Taxonomy (NCBI): domain Eukaryota; kingdom Viridiplantae; phylum Streptophyta; class Magnoliopsida; order Cornales; family Nyssaceae; genus Nyssa; species Nyssa sinensis. The sequence goes on along the minus strand of CM018042.1, from coordinate 2,205,692 downwards.
TCAATGAAAGCATAACAGTACGCCTTTCAAGGCATGGTTCAGCATGATAACAATGATACAGCAGTCAATCAATGTCCACAAGATAGAACAATATCACATTGTGGATAGCAATAACATGTGGTACTTTCAAGGCACAGTGAAACATGATAACAATGATACATCAGTCAATCAAATGTCCACAAGATAGAAAAATATCGAATTGTGGAACACAATGATATCAATACATTCAAGAGTACGAGTTTGGCAGTAAAAGAATGAACTTGGCTTGTGGAAACACCACATGTAAGAGAGAGTGATCCACTTACCTCTATCGTGATTCTAGATCAGGAATCCGTGAGTGTACCCTTGCCTTTCGAGTTCCCTATATATCAGTGAATACGTTTTAGAATAAATGCTATTCATCAAATTTTATGCCTTTCTATCATAAGTATCTCAAATACAAATTTAGACTTTACCATTGAGTCCGGAATGCCGAAGAAAGTCGGTTTATGTAACACCCCGACCTTGATTAAGTAATGATTAGTTACTAATCATTTATCTGAACCAAACATAAAGAATAATTAAGAAGCTAACCTAATTAGGAGTTGACTGAAAGAAACCGCGTCGAAAAATAAGCTACAGAATGAAAGTTAGGAAGAAAACAGTGAAACTGCATTAATGCGCAGGCAAACAGGGCCTAAGCCCGAAATATGGAAAAGGGACCAAAAATTGTGGCCAAGAGGATTTGATCCCTTGACCAACCTAGGCAGAATTTGGGTTACCAAAAATTTACCAACTAAGCTAAGAGCACCTTTGTGCATATATATGCAAAGATATATATTTAAATAGCAATCAGATTTGGCCTCTCCCCAAAGTGGCCAATGGACAAGCATGCAACACCTCAGCATGCATCACCCTATGCTATAGCCCATCATGCCTATCCCACCATGATTACATCTCCTCCCAACCAAATTGCATGCAAACCCATCATGCACTTGGGGGAGATGAAACATCAAGAAAAGAAATCTGATTTTTGATATACAATCTCCATATATGCATGGAGGAAAGATCAGAACTGTAGAGAGGAAGTTAGAGAGAGAAAGTGGGTTAGAGAGAGGGAGTTAGAGAGAGAAAGCTTGAGTTGTGGGAATCCATTGAAGGAGCTTAGAAGAAGCTAGAGACTGGAACTGAAGGGCTGCACGACTGAGAGGGGACCCAAATCCAACCCTTGAAGCTCCTGCTCGAGCTCAACAGTGAAGAGACCACTGTTCAAAGGCTAGTATTCAAAAACTTTTTAAAAATTTTCCTGCTTTATTTAGCTACTGTTTTATAGATTTAAGACTGTTAATGCATGTATATTGATTAAACAAAAGAACTGTGTTGGTTGTGAATGATTTGAACCTATAAAACTGCCCTAAAACACGAACCCGTAGCTAAACCGCCATTAATGGAGCTTGAAGTTGCAGGTCTGATCCGACCTCAACCACATGGACTTTTAGTGGTCAATACATGAAATAGACCATGGTAGGACCTAGAAAACTACCACCTGCGACCTAGAGACCTAGGTCTAAGCCCTCAAAACCGAGGCTATTCTTCTCGGCCCAAAAACCCAACCTTTAAAATAGACCCCTAAACCGAGATTTAAGGATGGGGGATCGAAGCCCTTGCTGTGGGGACTTCATAGAACCAAACCCCGTCCAAAATGGTGAAGAAACAAGGGTTTACTATGGAGTTGCAGGTTCGGGTATTCAAGCTTAGACCGAACGATTGGGTTGGTTTTAGAGTATCAAAATAATGCCAAAATGTCTCTTAAACATTCGGTAGCCCATATCACCAAAAAACAGAGATCGAATCAGCTTAAAAAGTCACGAAATCAAAGATTTTGAAAACTGGAAATTAGGGCAACAGTGCCCTGTTTGATGAAGAAGACGACGAGTCGACCGAGTCGACTCGTCCAACGCGTCTAGACCCACTGAATCGACTCAAACACGTGTCAACCTAAGACCGTGCCACCGTTTAATCGAAACTGCGCCGTTTTGGTTTAAACGTTTTAAATTAAAACCTGGAGATGGCCTGTTTGGTCACGGGTTTTGTAAATTTAAAATCAGATTTTTGAGTTAACCGAAACGTGGATAAGGGGGCAATTGGGGTTAACAGGGATATTTAACCCCGGTTCTCTGAGGGCCAGTGAACCGGTTGGTTCACGTGAGACTTGGACCGGTTCAAACAGTGAACCCTAAAACCAAGGGGTTTGAACCCATGGTTTATTTAATTCTAGTTTTACCCCAAATGAATTCTGAAATTACACAACAGCCCCAACAGTTTTGAAAATTTAATTCTGGCCCAGATTCTGAAACTTTAATTCATTTATACCCCTGATAAATTAATAAATAATAAATTAAATTATTTAATTAATTTATTAATTAAATAAAAACGACCAAATTACCCCTAGGTCATAAATAAGTCAAACGGAGTCCGAATAAATCGAATGAATAGTGTATTTTCACTATTTCAAGCATTCTGGACTCAATGGCAGAGTCCGATTTGGAAAACCAAGTCCCGGAAAATACAAACACGTAGGTATAAATGACTGTATTGCCCCCAATATGCCCGATGTCCAAATAAGGCGAGTTATTAGTGCATTCTTATTATCTCGACACTTCTGAGATCAACGGTGAGGTCCGATTCACGAGACGGGACTCCGAAAAATATGATGCGCGAAATGACCAAACTACCCCTAAGGTACCCGAAGCCCAAATGAAACTAAAAGATAGTCTATTTTGACTATGTCGGACATTCCAAACCCAACGGTGAAGTCCATAACACCAAAATAGGTACTGAAAATTTAGTCACGTGAAAAATAAAACTCATCAAGTCACCACGAGTTGACTAGTAAGAGAAATCCTAGGAAGTTAGGATACGTCAGGCCTAAAATTAAATGAAAGAGCATGAATAGGTAACGATTTAAGGTAAATGTGAAGTTAACGAGTTCTTTATAATTTTCTTAGGAAATACAAAGGAAAGGGAAAATCCCACCAGTAGTGCAAACCCGGGGAATCAAGGTGAGTAACCTCATATTTGAAGTGGAGATTTAATTCCACGGATTTGAATGATGTTTTAAATATCAAATTCTGTCTTTACACAATTCCGTTTTAAATATTCTGCTATGACATGCTTCCTGAATAATTTACTACTGTTCCTTGAGATATACTTCTGCATGTTTAAAATTCCGATTTCAAATGTTATTATATATCCTGAAATTACATGTTTCACGTATTTCGATACCCTATCATGAGATTATGAACTATATGTTTGAAATGCTTTTAAATGCATCCACACGAAGGAATTATGGGTTAAATGCTTTTAAATGCAAGATAAATTGTGCATAAGCACCACGGATTTCTATCGGGTTTCTTAAGAACCCAACTACGATACGAATAAATGCCAGGTAGCAGGATCTAATCCCCCAGGCATATGAGATATCTCCACGAAAAGTAAAATGGGAATCTGGTTCGAAACGGATTCTATTAATGAAAGTGATAAGGTGTGTGTTGAAAATGGAAATAGGTTTTTTCCTCATTTTCACCATGCATATTTACATGATTTGAAATTCATATACTTTATTTCAAAAGTACAAGTTAGCTTGAATACTTTAATGTTTCAAAGCCATTGTTTAAAGAATGCATGTACTCTATGTTCCAAGTATACGAGCAATTGGTAGTGAGTATTTTACAAAATTCTCACGTGCGAAACCACTACCAATTGAAACCCATGACAGATGTTAGAATTACTCACTGGGCTTCTCGAAGCTCACCCCATTCCCTAACATTTTTCAGGTGATGACGATGGGTGGACCCTTGCCCAATTTGGGGAGAAATGATAGGCAGCTCCATTAGGATTCTGGAGATATTTTTGAGAAGTATTAGGGCCTATGGTTGGTCGAATTTTGATGTCGTACTTTTGGACAATTATGTATTTAAGCCCAAGAGGCAACCAAATATGTACTTAAGCCCTTGAGGCATTCGAATATGTATTAGGTATAAGACTTTAATTTTAGTATGCTCTGATGTGATTATTCATGTGTACCGCTATGAAGAGCGACAGTACCGGACGACTGTGCGAAAGTTTTTAAAGGATTTTTTTTTTAAAAAAAAAAAGAAGAAAAGGGTTTTCACGCTTCCGCAAATCAAGGCCGCACCGCTATTCGATACCGTCGCCCATGTTTTGCCTTGCCCTCAGGCTCCCGGGCCTGAAGGCGGTGGTCGCGATTCGAGATCCACACAGGGTGGGTTTCGGGTCGTGACAGTTTAGGCTTTCGCAGAATTCCATTTGGACTTTTGTACTTAAAAGGGAAAAATGGTCATTTTGCACTTTTACGGTATTTATCCTTCAGGGTCCTGTCTCATAAAACGGACCCCACCATTGGACTCAGAAAGTCCGACATAATAAATTTTGACTATTCATTTACATCGTTTGGACTTCGTTTGACCCATATTTGAAATAGGGGCATTTTTGTAAAAATTAATATTTTATTAATTTTCCTGTTTGGGCCTTAGTGAGATTTCTTAAAACATTTGGGGCCGGTTCATAAATTCCAAAAGCTACGGTCTGAACCAGTTGGTTCACAACCAGAAACCCTAAACCGATTTGCCCCTCCCCTGAACCAAACGGTTCAGTTTAATTCAAGAACTGGATTCCAATATCCTGGTTCCTACCCTATCCCAGTTTTGGTTAAACTCAAAACCCAATTTCAATTTTGTATCCCTGTTACCAAACAAGCCCAATTCATTTAAAATTCAAACATAAAACGACGCAGTGTTGGCTCCGTTGTTGCGGTCGGTCGGATCTCAACCCGACCCGGCCCGGACCCGGTTCGTCTTAACCCGAAATGCCACCCGACATTCCGGTCGTCTTCCCCGACTGGTTTTCCGGCCACAGTCACCGGAACAGTAAACCCTAGACACTGTTTTCACAATTTCACGTCTAATTTTTACTGTATTTCCAATTTTTTCATGCCAAATCGATCCCACCATTTTAATCCTTCATTTGGACAGTTTAAAGCCTAAGAAGGCTACGGTTTCGACCGTTATTTTTCCCAGTTTTTGGCGTAGCACCGGTGGAGATTTCTTGATTGTAACATGCTTATTTTTGGACCATTTTTCATGATTTTTGTTGCGTTAGATTCCTGTGTGGATTTCTTACGTACTTACAAGCTCAAAGTCAAGTTTAAAGCACAAAATCTATGGGAACCAAGATTATCCACTGAATCTGCAACTCGGGTCTTCACCCACTCACATACTCACGGCTGTCCTTGGCAGCCCACTTGCCCATTTTCTTTTCTTTCCCCTTTTTGTTTTCATTTAATATACACATATATATAAGGTATAATACATTATATAATATATATATATATATACATGTATAACTCATGATTATACATATTTTATACATACCTATACGCCCATACATATACGTATATACTAAACTCTGGGCACGTATGCATACACTGATTTGTGGTATACTACGTGTCCGTGAAACATGGGCATGCATGGAAATACGTGCGTGCACGCTTTACGATGCGATGTCCCAGGGTGCTCGGGTGTTGCCCGGCACGGTTTATACATTTTAATCATTTACAGTTTTCAGTCATTCATTTTCATGAAATACCATGATATACATATCTTACCGTTCAAGTTACATATTTTAACCGACCTACCTCGGTATACGTGACGTATCCCGGATCGGGATATTACAAAAGATCAGACCCAGAGGGACAATCCGAAGAGGGAGGACCACAAGAAGGAGGATCACAGAAGAGACTCCAACAAAAAGAGGGCCAGGACCCCAGAGAAGAGAACAGCTCCCAGAGCTGTGTATAATTCCGGACCAAGGGAGTTCACTAACTTCACTCCCTTAAACACCACACCGAACCAGGTACTCCGACAGATCCGAGATCGGGAGAACCTGAGGTGGCCGGAGCCAATCAAAGGAAATCCCAGTCTTCGAGACCAAAGTAAGTATTGTAATTTCCATAAAGATCATGGACATACAACTAACACATGCAGGACCTTCCGATATGAGATAGAGCAGCTCATAAAGAAGGGGTGTCTTCGGGAGTTCGTCAAGCAGGACGGAAGACAGAACCCCCAAGAAGATAAGCCTCAACAACGGCCAGAACAAAGGCCCGAACAGAGGCAGGAGCAGAGGGAGGGACGAAACGAGCCTCAAAGGCAGAACAATCACGTCATCTACGTCCTCCATGCTGACTCCCCTACCACAAGAATGTCCAACAGGGCAAGAAAGAGATATGCTCGGGAGGCCAGAGCTGCCCCGAACGTATTACAGATCTCCAATGTAGAAAAGAGGTTCAAGCCAGTACCGGAGATCCAATTCACTGAACAAGATCTAGCAGGGGTACACTGCCCTCACAGTGATGCCCTTGTTATCACACTCAAAATTGCCAACTGCGAGATCAGGAGAGTCCTGGTCGATACTGGCAACTCCGTCAACATACTGTTCTATAAGCCACTTAAACAGATGGGGATGGACCATGACAGCGTCAAGCCCACTACTGCCGTGATGGCAGCCTTTGATGGCAATCTCAGCACCCCGTTGGGGAGAGTCGACCTTCCTACCACTGTAGGAGAGGGTGAAGGGCAGAAGACCACCATCTCGGAGTACATGGTGCTAAACATGAGATCTCCCTACAACGTCATAATCGGGAGACCCTGGTTGCACCAGATAGGGGCAGTCACTTCAACCTTCCATCAGTGTCTGAAGTACATCCACAACCAGAGCGTTCACTCTGTCAAAGGGTGTCAGCCAACCTCCCGGGAGTGCCACGCTATTGCTCTCAAGGAGAAGGCTCCTAAATAGCAATTACAGTACACTCGGGACTGTGCAGATCCAGCTTTCACTCACTCTCCCGAGGTAGAGGATTGCCCATCTAGCATTGAAGAACCCCTGAGCCCAAGGGGGCGAGACAGCCGAGCCAAACCCATTGGCGAGCCCATCAAAGTGTTGGTCAGTTCAAAATCAGAGAGGCGTTATTTATACATCGGCCCAGACCTAACACATACCGAGTAGGAAAAGATAGTCAGGTTCTTGAAAAACAACCTCTCTATCTTTGCCTGGGAGACCAAAGACATGGAGGGAATAGATCCCAATCTTATAACTCACAAGCTGATGGTGGATCCGGATCACCCGCCAGTCAGACAGAAGAGAAGGCCGATTGCTCCTGAACGGCATCGGATTATAAATGAAGAAGTCCAAAGGCTACTGGAAGCCAGGATGATACGACAAGTGTTCTATCCCGAGTGGCTAGCCAACACCGTGCTTATCAAGAAGAAAAATGGCAAGTGGAGAGTCTGCGTTGATTATGCAGACCTCAACAAGGCATGCCCCAAGGACAGCTTTCCACTGCCAAGAATAGACCAACTGGTTGACGCCACTGCGGGGCATGAGCTTATGAGCTTCATGGATGCCTACTCTGGGTACAACCAGATCCAGATTTACCCTCCAGACCAAGAGAAGACAACCTTCATAACCGAACGAGGGCTCTACTGCTACAGAGTAATGCCTTTCGGTTTGAAAAACGCTAGAGCCACTTATCAGCGGTTGGTGAACAAGATGTTCAGCCCACTGCTCGGCAGCACCATGGAGGTATACATCGACGACATGCTGGTAAAGAGTCTGCAGAAAGGCAGCCACCTCCAGCACTTAGCCCAGACCTTCAATATCCTCAAACAGCACAAGATGAAGCTCAACCCCTCGAAATGTACCTTCGGGGTTACGAAGGGAAAATTCTTGGGATACATTGTCTCTCAGAGGGGTATCAAAGCAGACCCTACTTAGATCCAAGTTCTGATTGGACTGAAGTCACCAAGAACCAGAAAGGAAATTCAGGCACTGAATGGCAGAATTGCGGCACTGAGCAGATTTATATCCAAATCCACTGATCGCTGCCTACCTTTTCTCAAAACTCTGAAAGGCAGCCAAGCTTCGTAGTGGACAGAAGAATACGAGAAATCCTTTCAAGAACTAAAGGAGTATCTAGCCTCTCCAGAGCTCCTGTCAAAACCAGTACAAGGAGAAAAGCTATTCTTGTACCTTACAGTTTCTGAAAACGCGGTCAGTTCCGCATTAATCAGACAGGACAAGGGAGTGCAGAGGCCTATATTCTACGTCAGTAGGGCACTACTTGACATAGAGAAGAGATATCCGAAAGTAGAAAAACTGGCCTATGCCCTGGTCATATCAGCTCGGAAGCTTCGACCTTATTTTCAAGCCCATCCAATCGAGATCCCAACTGCCTATCCTCTAAAGTCAATACTGAGGAAACCTGAGGCATCAGGAAGATTGGTGAAGTGGTCTGTGGAGCTCGGGAATTCGACATATCATATGTACCCCGAAACTCCATCAAAGGGCAGGCCTTAGCTGATTTTGTTGCCGAGTTCACCCCGGCATTTCAAAACAAGGCACAACTCACCGAAACCTCAGGAACCTGGTTGCTGTACATTGATGGATCGACAACCGATCAAGGTTCAGGAGTAGGCCTGGTACTACAGTCCCCTGATGGGCTCACGTCAGAAAAAGCAGTCAGCTTGGGATTCAAAGCTTCTAACAATGAAGCAGAATATGAAGCCCTAATCTTAGGCATGAAGCTTGCCTTGGAATGCGAGGCTCAGAACCTCGATGTCTTCTCTGACTGCCAACTGGTGGTGAGCCAAGTCTTGGGAGAATTCGCCATTAAAGATGATAGGATGCTCCGATACTCCGAACTGGTGAACCACTTGAGGCATTCCTTCCAGAAATTTACTATCCAAAAAATTGAGAGAAGCCAGAATTGCAGAGCAGATGCTCTGGCTAACATGGCCTCCCACCTCAAGTCTGAAGCAAACTCCACAATAAAGATCTCCTTTCAGCCAAGATCCGGCATAGAGGAAGCCCAAATTGCTCAAATTAATGAACAGCCCCAGAATTGGATGACTCCAATCCTCCAGTACCTAAATCCGGGCTCCTTCTAGAAAACAAAAATAAAGCCAGGAGAATCCGAATCAGAGCGGCTCGGTACCTGATCCTGAACAACAAGCTTTACAAAAGGTCGTATTCTCAACCTCTGTTAAAATGCTTAGCTCCAGAAGAGTCACAATATGTCTTGGCTGAAATACACGAGGGAATTTGCGGGAATCATAATGGGGGCAGAACCATAGCTCACCGAGCTCTGTCTCAGGGCTATTACTGGCCTAGCATGCTAAAACAGGCTAAGGAGTATGTTCAGAAGTGCGACAAATGCCAAAGATTTGCCCCATATCAACATCAGCCTCATCACGAGCTCATCCCGATTCCTAGTCCTTGGCCCTTTGCTCAATGGGGGATGGACATCGTGGGTCCATTACCAAAGGCACCTCCGAACAGGAAATATCTATTGGTGGCCATTGATTACTTCTCTAAATGGGCTGAAGCTGAGACTTTAACACATATCACAGAAAAGGAAGTTGAGAGCTTCACCTGGAAGAACATTGTGTGCAGGTTCGGCATACCACGTGTGATTATCTCTGACAATGGGACACAATTCACTGGTAAAGGCTTCAAGACATTCTGTGAAAATCTCAACATTAGGCAGCACTTCGCTTCTCCAGGCCATCCACAAGCAAATGGGCAAGCACAGGTCACCAACCGAACAATCCTTGACGGGTTAAAGAAAAGGTTGGAACAGGCCAAAGGAAAGTGGGTAGAAGAACTCCCTGGAGTCCTTTGGGCCTACAGAACAACCAAAAGAACTCCCACCTCTGAAACTCCCTTCTCACTAGCCTATGGGACAGAAGCAGTAATACCGGTTGAGATCGGTATGCCAACCCTGAGAACAGAAGCCTTTGAGCAAGAATCCAATGATCAGCAGCTGATGGAAAACTTGGATTTGCTCGAAGAGAGAAGGGATCAAGCCAGCATCAGGATGGAAGCCTATCAACAGAGAATGGTCAACAAATCCAAGGTAGGACTCAAGACAGTCAGCTTTCAAGTCGGAGACTATGTCTTAAGAAGAGTCTTTCAAAACACCAAGGATCCCACTATGGGAAAGTTGTCACCAAACTGGGAAGGCCCCTACAAAGTAACAAAGGTTGTTCGGCCTACCACCTACTGGCTAGAAGACATGACCGGGAAGCCTATTCCTAGGCCATGGAACGTGGAACACTTACGGAAGTATTATCAGTAGAGATGTTTCTTTTACTTCCATAGAATGTTCATCTATAAATGCACAGGCCTCCAGAGCCTGGTCCATAATGTACGAGTTTTTGCACTCGGTCTATCTATAAATGCACAGGCCTCTAGAGCCTGGTCCATGATGTACAAGTCTCAGTACTTGGTCCATCTATGATGCACAGGCCTCCAGAGCCTGGTCCATAATGCACAAGTCTTAGTACTTGGTCCATCTATAATGCACAGGCCTCCAAAGCCTGGTCCATAATGTACAGATCTTAAATACTTGGTCCATCTCCTAATGCACAGGCCTCCAGAGCCTTGTCCACCCTAATGCACAGGCCTCCAGAGCCTGGTCCACCCTAATGCACAGGCCTTCCGAGCCTGACCCATCTTCAATTAGTAGACTCTGTGATCCAGTCTATCCAAAGGCAGAAGTTCTAAGCATCTTCGACCAAGACTCACGCAAGTCTCCCAGGTCTGAACTCCCCAAAGCTTGACACTTAACTTATTTTGCTTATCTAGCAACAAACATTACAAGTGCCGAACAGATTTGAAGAATACTATTTCGAAACTTCAAGTTTTATGCAAAGTTTCTTTGATCTATTCTTGAGGCATAAAGAGGAGTTATTCATCAGAAGTGCACAAAAGGGTGATCTAACTCAGAAAAGCACATTCAAACAGAAAATAACATCAGATCTGAGAAAAGGGAACTCAATTTTATTGATGATTCAGAAGATTTACATTCAGTACAACAAAGACTGGAAATAAAACAGAGGCTACAATAAAGACATCGTTACATAGGCTACTACAAAAGCTACTACAGAAGCTACAGTTTGCAACATCACGGCTTTCTTCCTCGGATGATAAAGGGGCACAGGATCCAAAACTTCCATTACCGCCGTCGCCGGCTCCATTTGAAATGAAGGAACCCTGAACCCCAATCCGCATCAAAGAGCACCCGGGCCATTTCATCATCACTATCATTGATATCACGACCAACGGATGATGAGGGCTCTGGGTCTCAGGGGACCGACATTCGTCTTCCTCACATCAATTGTCACACCCCGACCGATTGGAACGAGGGTCTCTGACAAGACATGAAGAAGAGGAGGCACCCCACTTGCGTCTTCATCACCGACGCTCCAAGCCTCGGTTGAATCAAGGAGGGACCACCACCAATCGGAGGAATCTCGACCGAATACCAAAGGGGACAAGAGGACTTGTGCCTCTTTTAATCCTTCCTTGGTGACTGAAAAAGGGGGAAGCTTAACTCTCGGCCACAGTTTAATCATTCCTAACTCAGATAGAGAATCATCTATCATCTCCGGGCGAGTGACAAAATTCTGACAGCATCTAAAGTCTCTTCTACGAGGAAACAATTTGGGAACAAAAAGGGTTGAGCACAACCGTATGCCCTCGTTTCCATATATATAGACCTTTGAAGTCCAAAAGCCACCCAACTGAACCATCGCAACGGTGAAAAAGAGATTGGCCTCGAAATCCCAAACGACAATCGAATAAATAAATGGTGCATTAAATGTGCCTCTTCGATATACCAAGAGACAGGGTACAGAACTTTTTGAACAAAAACCACAGTCCAGCACTGAAGCTTCTGAATTGATAAAGAGAAAGGGACAAAATCTGGATGTACAAGCCTCCTATTCGAGATTCAGACCTTCTAGTCTTAACTATTTTATGACAGGCCAGCCATATAACAAAGGCCAAACAGCTCGGATATATCCTGATCCTGAGTGCTCGAAAAACAGCATGCCGAGCATCATAATGACAAGCACAAGCTGCCTGGTTATCTTCACAAGCTCTTGATTCAGAGCAGTCTATTTCAGAGCTCTACAAAAGTTTACTCCCACTCTATTGGGCTTTGTCTATCTTGATTATGTTTGTTTTCTTATCTTATTATGATGAGACAGTTGAAGTTAATCTACACTCATTATTCAATAACAAGTATCGAAGCTCAGAAAGCAACTATTGACTGCTAGGACGGTTGATCTAACATGCAAGAGGCTCAGAACAGCTACACTTACGACAAAATTGCACAGAAGGAGAGAACACAAGAAGAATCTGAAGGAAAGTCAATTTTACTGATCAAAAGTGTATATTTGTTAAATCGAAAGGGAAATGACAAAAAAAAAAAAACAAAGAAAAATCAAAAAGCCCATAAAGCCTCAAGCCTTGTCAAAAGGGCCTGGATCCTTTTCTAAATTAAGGGCAGTAGCCCCAGCCGTCTTGTACGGGTCAGGACCAGACGAGGCAGGTTCAGGAGGAACGATTGACGGCACGTCAAAACCTGGGAACTGAGCCTGAAATCTAGTTCGGAAGCTTTCAAAACCAAACCGGATCAGGTCATCACCCATCTGTTTGACTTCCTCTTTCAATTCTGTCTCAGTCTCAATCTTGGCATGATCAACTGCCTCCTGAACCTTCTGATCAAAGGAATTTCGGAGCTCAACCAACTCCGCCTGAAGCTCCTCAACTTTCCGAGCATATATGTCCCTCTCAGACTCTGCCACGGCAAGGTTGGTGCTAGCTTCCTTCAGACCCTCTTCAGCAGTCAGAACCTTGGATCGGGTTGTTCCGAGCTCTAGCCTCATCTCGTCCATTTCAGCCTTCATTTTTTCAGCCTCCTCGAGGCCCATGGGAGTAACCATCAGAGCAGCCAAACTATGCATGCTGTACACAAGGCAAGACAGACAAGTTAGATTGAACAAAATGAACAAACAGTAAAGACAAGAACAGCTTCAGAAGTTACCCTCATCTAGAGATTCATCATCTCAGTCATCAGCTTTGAGGGGTTGTCCCCTCTGTATCGGTGAGGGCCCTGAGCCCATATTTGGTCAAATGCCTTCTTGGAAATTTGATAATCCGGCTCATCAAACGGCTCAGACGGTGCGACAGGTGCTTTCCCCTTCCTAGTCCTTCTGCTCGGACCGGAAGGGGCAGGAGGAACGGCCGAAAAAGGAACGGTGGGTTCGGCCTCCTTCTCAGCCTCGGTAGGGGCTGGCTCGGGAGAACCAGAAATCAACCTCCTCATTTTTACTTCAAGGGGGGCATCAGGCTCAGCTCGGGAGGAAGCCTCCCCCACCACTGGGGCCTCCGCAGCTGCCCACTTCGACGTCAACCTCTTTTTGAGCTCTGCAGAACGAGCAGCCATCAAGTTCTCCAGAGTTATAATAACAGAGTGAGCTCGGTTAGAAGTCAAAAACAGCACTCGATACTGATCTCGCAGTACGTCGGTAAACTCGGGCCTCCTCCAAGCACTCTTGACTGCACATAAGTAAGGAATGATATATCAGTTTGTCAGCTCGGAAGGCGTAACAAAGCTAAAGCAAACCTAAGGGAATAAGCCTCACCCTTATGACCAATAGCACGAGGGAACAGAGAGGCCTCACCGTCCTGGAAGTCTTCGTGCTCCCATCCTCCTCCGACGAAGAAGTACCACTTCTTCCACGTTTTATTGGAAGTGGGAACAGAGGACAGGGGTCGGAACCCCTTCTCAAAGGACATGTAGAAAAGGCCTTCCGCCTGCTTGAACTTCAGATCCGTATTGCTACAGATCAAGTCCAGGGACACATCCACCTCGTTTTGGTGTCCCAACACTATGAACCCTAGAAGCTGCCGCCAGCTATTGAGATTCAGGTCGGCAGGGCAGAGCTTGTACCAACAAAAGAATTGCCTGACTAAATTCGACAATGGGAGTCTCAAGCCCATTTCGAACTAAGCAAGATAAACACAAATCTCCCCGGCTTCAATATTTTGGGGACGATCTATGGGGTCTGGAACTCTGCAGGTCACATTCGGGGGAAAATTGTATTTTACCCTCCATTCGTCCAGAAGGCTCTGAGTAACAGCACTCTCACCCTTTTCTCTATGGGAAGACCTACCAGAGGTCTCCCTAGCCCTGTCTCGGGGCTCTTAAAAGGCATCAACTATCCTAACCCCAGGACTAGGGGGAGGTTCAACAGGCCTCTCCCCAATATCCTCGGGAGCAAGGTTACCTACATCTTCCACAGGAGACGGTACAGCCATCTCAGAAGGATTTCCTACTCCCTCACTTACAATTGGGGATTCAAAAGGAGCAGACATTATTCCCGGATTTAAGAAGAAAGAAGCAAGAGAAGGGGAAAATCAGTCGAACCTGTTCTAACTCAGGAAATCGGTGTTCTTCAAGGTCGCACATACCAACAATGGTGGACGAAATCTTCTAGCACAGTGAAAATGACGGGAAAAGATCATTTCAAAATCTCACCCCGTATTTATAAACACAGTATCAGAAGGGACCCACCAAAACCAAACGCCATGACGGTTCAGAACAATGATGATTTCGGGAAGCCTAACTATCAGCCAGTACAAATAATGACCTTGAAAAGACCTAATCTCCGGCTGCGTAATAAATGGCACCCCAACAATTGACTTGGAAGGCGAACAGGCAAGGACACATGACTCTCCGGAAAAGGCTTAGCCCTAGTTGCTTGCTAGCATCAAACTAGGACTTGGGGGGGGAGTAACTGATATACCATAAAAGAGCAGGCCAATCAGCACGTGACACGTATGACCATAATCCAACTCATGCTCGGCCAACACAGTTCTCACTCAGCCAATGACTAAAAGCTCAAGCATCCAGATCAGCACAAAAGGTCGGAAGTAACCGAACATATTCCTTCAGAGCACATATATCCGGACAAGGGTCTTAGAACTGATCACAGGGTCCTAGACCAACATTCCAGACCTTGTCACCGCCTTAGCGGATGCCGAGCAGGGAATAAGGAAGCAGTCTTCACCAAGGAAACTACCATCTATGGTTATCTCTATGCGATACTCAACAAGGTAACTGCAATCTCCGATGATCAAATCCCTACAATCATGGCTCCGAATCCTAATCAACTTAGGAAGGCCACGGTCTATAAATTAAACCCTAAAGGTACGCTTTATTTTCATGCTCATTCTTTGGCTTTCAATACAGTCTTTCAATTCCTTTTACTTACTTAAGCATCGGAGCGGCTACCGCCGGAGCCAATCCGGTGGACCTCTGATCGTCTTTCTAAGTGTTCTACAGGTCACGGAGCCCACACTTATTGCGAGTCAAAAAGTGCAGCATCAAAACTAATCCCTGCTACATGCTACACACCTGGACCACACCACATCTTTCTCTTTTCTGCTATAGCTTCATACAATCTGTCATATGCAATAATATATTTATATTTTTATATTTCTTTGGGGCTTTCTACACCGTCCAGTAGTTTCTACTACTTTCTTTGATTATCTGCATCCCTCTCTTTATTAGTTTATTATATAAAATATGAATTCTATATATTTTATATTCTTAGTCACTGTCCTTGATTATTGTATTACAATAATATATACATATATATATTTTTTATTTTTTATATATACTATTTCCATTCTAAATTATTAATCTTGGGATGCCGACCAATTTGGCATAAAATCGAGCTTTGGCATCATTATTATTTATTCGCCAATATTGGATCCTTGTTCGTGCCTCAGATAATATTCATTTTATTAACTGATCATATTAATACCATTTGTCTAGCTCGGCACTTGGTTGAATCGGTTAACTATTTTCCGAGCCTGTATTATTTTTATGTCACAAAATTCCACTTTTTAAAATACTGGCAAATTGGTATAAATTTGTGGCTCGAAATCATCATTAATTCTTTTTATCGATTTCTGTTAATACATAATTTTTATAATTAATCCTTCGTATTGGTTTCATTTATTTATTTCGGTATTCGAGGTTAAATCATTTTGACCATTTCTCGATTTACGTGTCTTATTGGACGACTAACTGTCGCTCGCCCATTTTAAAAATATTCATGGCTTATGATTGTTATTCCAATATTTTTGCAATCAATAATTCAATTTAAATTTGAAACTTATTCGCGTAAAAATTTGACTTACAGCTCAGGGTCACATGTCATGGCCCGATCCAACTCGGGTCGGTATTGCCTAGCTCGGGTCGGGGTATTACAACATCAGCCCTAAGAGACTTTGGGACAAAGACTCTATCCATATACCTCAAGCTAAGGTCAGAATAAACTATCCATCCCTTAAAGCCCTCGATACTAGCAACTCGTGCTCGAATCTATTCTGCCTCTGTATCCTGCAATTGGGCCTTAATAACCCTGCTCAACAGCGTAGGTTGTGCACATAAATTGAATAATGTGGCGTGTCCCTCAGACTTGATAAAGTCCAAGTCAAACTCGCTAAGATCTCCCATCATCTCCTACTCCCTAATAGCAATGCTACTAACAGTGTTCCTCGGTTTCTTACTAAGTGCACCGACTACGACATTGGCCTTCCTAAGATGGTATTAAAGATCAAAGTCATAGTCCTTCATATACTCCATCCATCTCCTCTACTGAAGGTTCAAGTCTTTCTGCATGAAAATGTGTCTGAGGCTCTTATGATTTGAGAACACCTCAAACCTCTCCCCGAATAAGTAGTGTCGCCAACTTTTAAGTGCAAAGATGACGGCAGCTAACTCCAAATCATGTGTAGGATAGTTATGCTCATGATTCTTTAACTAACGAGAACCATAAGCTACCACCCTACCCTCTTGCATCAATACAAAACCTAGTCTCTCTTGTGATGCATCGCAATAGACTGTATAACCAATACGTCCCTTAGGTATGATCAGAACAAGTGCTGAAGTCAGTCTCCTCTTCAGCTTCTGAAATGACTGCTCACAATCATCACTCCACTTGAATCTAATGCCCTTTCGCGTCAGACGAGTCATCGGCGTGGCAAGACGAGAAAATCCCTCTACAAATTGATGGTAGTATCCGACCAATCCTAAGAAACTCAGGATCTCAAACACATTCTTTGGCCTCTTCCAACTCATAACAGAGTCAATCTTAGAAGGGTCCACGGATACCTTACTACCTGATACAACATGGCCTAGAAACTATACCTCCTCAAGCCAAAACTCACAATTCGAGAACTTAGCAAACAAACGATGCTCCCTCAAAATCTGTAATACAGTCCATAAGTAGAAAGTATGCTCCTCCTCAGAAGGTGAATAAATCAGAATGTTATCAACAAAGACCACGACTAACTGATCTAAATAAGGACTAAAGATGCGATGCATCAAGTCCATGAATGCCACCGGGACATTCGTCACACCGAATGGAATAACTACAAACTCATAATAGCCATAACGAGTGTGAAAAGCTGTTTTCGTCACATCCTCCTCCCGTACTCTCAATTGATGATACCCCGATCGAAGATCGATCTTCGAGAAACATCTTGAAGCCCTAAGTTGATCAAACAAGTCATTTATCCTCGGTAATGGGTACTTATTCTTAATAGAAACCCGGTTTAGTCTCCTATAATCCACATACAAACGTAATGTCCCATCCTTCTTCTTTGCGAACAATGCCGAAGCACCTCAAGGTGAAGTACTAGGACGAATAAAACCCTTACCATATAAATTAGTCAACTGCTTCTTCAGCTCCCTCAACTCAACTGGAGTCATACGGTAAAGTGGAATAGAAATAGGCATAGTGCCTGGGATAAGCTCTATCGTGAACTCTATCTCTCATCTCGGCGATAGACTAGTCAAGTCATCCAGAAAGACAACTGGAAACTCATCCACTACTGGTGGTAATACACTCTCTGTAGTCCCACTCCCATCTGCTATCAAACTAGCCAACATGTTTCAATGACCTCCCCAACTCCTCGAGTCATACTAAAATGGCACTAGGAAATCTCCATGATCCCTCGTGAAATAAAAGCTATCTCTGTCACATCCCGAACCCTACCCTACGCGGATGTCGAGGACATGATGCTAGTTAGCCGTCTTGCTAGTTTGTCGACCAATAATGCAACCAACCAAAGGTAAACTTTTGAACTTAACGACCAATTGCATTCCAATGTAGGGTTAGAGTAGCAGAATTTAAAACCCTTGTCATCTCGAGAATGCAACTCGTTTATAAATACCATACAGGTATGTACCACAGAGCAAGTTTAAAACCAAACAGCTATTAACTCTAACCACAGAGTGCGTCTACCATCAGACATATAACACAGAGCACATTTAATATCTCTAGAGTACCGTGACCTTGAGCCATGTCTCAATACATCTAATTCGTATCAATCACATCAATCAAATCATGTCACTCACCTGAATAACCAGATTCAATCCACAAGAGTCCAAGTCTCCACAAATCAGTGCCATTAGATCCTTTACTTGGAATGCCACTCGACCTATTCGTGTCATATCATACTGCCTTCTAATACAATGGAGATAAATCCTGAAAAATGTTAGGATAATGAGGTGAGCTTAAATAGGCCCAGTGAGTAACACAAGTTCCCTTTCAAGGGTTTCAAACCCGTTTTTGTTTACAAATCACATGGATAGTTTAGTGATTTCAAAAATAGCAGTTTTATAAATTCACTTAATGCAGTTAAGTAGAATAAAATAGAACCAATCTAAATGGAACAATCGATCAGAACAAACAGAACAGCACTGGATGCTAGGACATCAATCAGGAGTATAGGCCAATAAATCAAAGAAGACCAACATTATTCCATGTGTAAGGTAATACGAAAGGGTATGCATTTAAGTATTTGCATTTAAACAGTATAGCATACAAAATGGTACAGTGTATCAAAATATAGTATCTAGACAGTAAAACTTATACACCAAGTCAGAAGTCCCAAGTTACTCACTAATTGTTAGCTTATCTCCTCGTAGAAATAATCTGATAATCTCCAAATACGTCAGGTACCTCCTTGCATATCCTGAACAATCATCATTAATTACAAACAAATCAAAATTTAACCACTCATATCTTATTCATCATCTTAGGCGTCTATCGAATTACCTAAGATAGCCTAGTAGCCTATTGCCCTTTCATTGGGTTTCATCCGAGGCTATTTCATTCTTTAATTAGGCTTAGTAGTTATCAAGATTATAATCTAAGTCATTTAGACTTCAATCGTTATTAGTTAAGTACTTATTTAACCTTAGGGGCCAATTGGTAATTTCACCATTCTTGTCCCGGACCCTGTCGTGGCCCTCAGAATATCTACATATCTTAAATATGAAGTTCTAAGTCTTTTGGACTCAAGTCGTTATCAGTTAAGTACTTATTTAACCTTAGGGGCAAAATGGTAATTTTATCATTCTTGCCCCGGACCCTATCGTGGTCCTCAGAATGTTCTATATATCTCATATATAAATTCTTAAGTCTTTTAGACTTCATTTGGTATCTTCTTTCAATGATTGGGACACATCGATCATTTCTCATTTTATACGTTGACTATTTCGGAGTCTTATTTAGCCCTTCAATTTTCATCATTACGCTTATGACAATTCATTAGATCAGATTGGCCTTTATCAGGCCTCTACTTGCACTTACCATGCTCAAGGGCATTTTGGTCATTTTATGTTTTGTGAGATTCTGACCCTGATTCATCATTTAATCATGTGTACAATTTCACGAGTATCTGGGCTTCTATCGGTATCGATTTCGTCCCATTTGGACTTTGTATAGCATTAAGGGCATTTCGATAATTTCACATTTTGTGAGATTCTGACCTTGAGTCGTCATTTTAATCATGTGTACAGTTTCACGAGTATCCGGGCTTTTATCGGTATTAATTTCATCCCAATCAGACTTCATTTAGACTTCATATAGCATTAGGGGCATTTTGGTAGTTTCACATGTTGTATGGCTAAACTTTTCAGGATCTCAGTTCATAAAATGGACCTTACCATTAGGTCTAGAGTATCCGACAAAGTTAAATTGGACTATTCTTTGTATTTATTTGGCCCTAGGT
The DNA here is from genome assembly GCA_008638375.1 of Nyssa sinensis. Classification (NCBI taxonomy): domain Eukaryota; kingdom Viridiplantae; phylum Streptophyta; class Magnoliopsida; order Cornales; family Nyssaceae; genus Nyssa; species Nyssa sinensis. Next base: position 2,185,691 of record CM018042.1, on the reverse strand, counting down.
ATCATCAGGAGCAGTACAGTCATTTACTATTTACGTTTCTTTGTTTTTTGGGACTTAATTTCCCAAATCGGACTCCACCATTGAGTCTGGAATGCCCGAGATAGTAAAAATGCACTATTTACTTATTTAATTTGGGCTTCGTTTGAGTCATTTAGTGTCCAAGGGTAAAATAGTAATTTTACCCAATTAATAAAATAATTAAAATAAATTATTTTATTAATTATTTATTTTTCAGGGGTTCATTTGCATTAATTTTTCAGAAGCTCGGCCAGAATATAAATATTCAGAACAATTGGGGTCAAATTTGAATTCTACAAAGTTCTGGTTTATTTGGGATTAAAATAAATCCTAAACTAGTTGGTTTTTAATTGGAAACCCTAAACCAGACTGGCAACATTGTGAACCAACCGGTTCAGTTAGGTCAGAGAACCGGAATACAATATCCCTATTGTCTCCTTTATCCATGGTTTGGGTTATTCTCAAGCCAATTTCAATTTAAATTTTAATTTCCTATTCTTGTAACCAAACAGAAGCAAAGTGTTTAAGTTTTTATTCAAAACGACGTCACTCAACTTAACCGAATCTGCGCATGGTCGGGTCCTGACTTGACCCGATCCAGACCCGACCCGTGTCCGGTACTGTTCATCATCTTCCCCACGATGATTAACAGTGACCCTAATTTCTGGTTTTAGTTTTTTTCCATTTTCATGGGTTTTCCAACACCTATTCCCTCTACTCTTTGTTCCAAATCATTTCGGGGAGTTAGGCCAACATTTTGGCAATCATTTTAAGGTTCGAATCTACGAATGGAGTTCAGTTTAACTCCATTATCGTGGGACCTGCAACTCGATCGTATACCTTCATTTCTTAACCAAATGTGATAATTTTTGGCTTGTTATTACCGTATAATCATAGGGATTAATATTACATTCATTAAACTGAGATTGGAGTTCGTTTTGTGTAACACCCCGATTCCGTGAAATTAATAATTAATTAATAACTATTAATTAATACCGACTTACAGAATGATTTAGGGAATTAATCATAATCCCGACGGTCGCCATAGACCGATTAAATAAAGAAAATGTCTGGAGGAAAGGGTACTTTACCTGAACTCAAATTACTGATTAATTCGGTGAAATAACGCCGTTTTAATACTAACGAAACCCGAATTAGCTAACCCGGGAAATTCCGAATGATTAATAAATGACACGGAACCTCTGACACTGAAGAATACTGAAATACGGAACCCTCGGAAGAAACCGCATCGAAAAAGGAGTTACGGAATGAAAGTTATGGAAGAAACATTGAAATCGAATTAATGCGCAGCCAAACAGGGCCTAAGCCCGAAATAGGGAAAAAGACCAAAAATGTGGCCAAGGGGATTTGATCCCTTGACCAAACTAGGCAAAATTTAGTTTACCAAAAAATTACCACCTAGGCTAGGAACACTTTTGTGTATATATGTACAAAGATATGTATATAAGTGTAAATCTGATTTGGCCTCTCCCCAAAGTGGCCAATGGACAAGCATGCAACACCTCATCCATGCATCACCCTATGCCCCTAGGCCATCATGCCTATGCACCCTAGATCATCATGCCTATACACCACATGATGACCTCTCCTCCAACCAAAATACATGCAAATTAATCATGAGGTTGGGAGATGTATTGAACAAGAAAAATCAGATTTGCATTTACACAATCTCCATATATGCATGGAGGGAAAAAATCAGAACTGTAGAGAGACTGTAATGCTGATTTTATAGAGAGAGATTGGGTTATAGAGAGAGAGATTCCAAGCCATTTGTGAGAAGCCGTGTGTGTGAAACATGGTGTATATGCATGTCCATGGGAGATGCATCAAGAGGAGGGGAACTGAGGCAAGACTGACTGAGGCACACCTGAGGTGCCAAAAATCTGGACTGAGCCGTGTAGGAGCAGTGGCCCGAACCAAGAGGTAACACCTCAAATTTGCTAAATTTTCTGTTTAAAACTTGTTGCTATTTTTGATGGTTTTGAATCCTTTAAAATGCATGCACGAAACCCTCTTGACACTAGAAACATCAGGGTCAATTTAGTAGGCCAACAGGGCTTGAAAACCCACTGACCGTACCTAAGCCCACCATGGATGGACCAAGAATTGCAGGTCTGATTCGACCTCCATAAAACCAAGTTTTGATGGTTTATAAGTGATCTAGACACGAAAATGGTTCAAAAACCACTAAACCGCGATCCAAACTCGCACGGGAAGGCCCTCGAATGTGGAGTTGCAGGTTTCGGCCATGAAACCCAACTCCCAAATGAGACTCCTAAATCACGATTTTTGAATGGGATAATGACCCCCACGATCGTACGGTTGCAACCAGCCACTAACCATCAAATTTGATGGAGAGATGAACATGAAATAGGCGACTTACAGTCGCCATTATCAGAGCTCGAACTTGGCTTACCGACTGTTTTGAGACTTGAAACCGATGCCAAAATGATGGCATGACACCCAGGGACTGGTTGGAACCGAAAGCAGTTGAAAACAGCCTTCGAAAACCTACGAAATTGGAAAACTTGGTGACTGCAACTAGGGCAACAATGCCCTGCACGATGGGGAAGACAGAGTCGACTCGGTCGACTCGCGTGTCGACTCGGACACATGTCTGTCCACGAGCGTACCACCGAATTAATAGGACGGTGTCGTTTTGGCTAAACTGATTGTTTTAAATCAAATTCTACCTGTTTGGTTACGGTGATATCAAATTGAAATTTGATTTGGGGCTAAACCTGTATACGGATAAGGACCAATTTGGGGATAGAGGGGACATGTAATTCCGGTTCTCTGGCCTAACTGAACCGGTCGGTTTTTGGAGGTTTTGGACTGGTTCAATTTTGAACCCAAAAACCAAAGGGTTTGAACCCTAATTTAATGAAATTATATTTTGACCCTGAAACTTTCTGAAAATTACGGATCTGCCCCAAAAGTTCTGAATATTGCACAGGGGCCCAGATTTTGGGAAAATTATACATTTAAGCCCTTGCCAAATTAATTAAATAATAAAATAATTATTTTATTATTTTATTAATTAGGTAAGATTACGATTTTACCCCTGGACATTAATCATGTCAAATGGAGTCCAAATAAAGCAAATAAATAGTGTATTTTCACTATTTCAAACATTCTGGACTCAATGGTACAGTCCGATTTTGGAAATACAGTACCGAAAAATACAGACCTGTAAGTGATAAATTACTGTACTGCCCCTGATGGCACCAGACCCAAATAAAAATAAAAGACAGTCTATTTTGACCATGTCGGGCGTTTTGAACTCAATGGTGAGGTCCGTTTAACCAACCGAAGTCCCGAAAAATATAGACACATAAAGTGTAAATGACTGTACTGCCCCTAATGATTCCCAGGGTCAATTAAACGTAACAGATAGTCCAACTTAATTATGTCGAACACTCTGGACCCAACGGTGAGGTCCATTTTATGAACTGACGTGCCGAAAAATATGACACGTGAAATTACCAAATTACCCTTGATACTGTACGAAGCCCAAATGAAGCCCGATTGGGACGAAACTGATATCGATAGAAACCCGAACACTAGTGAAACTGTATACCCGAATAAATGACAAACCGCGGTCAGAATCTTACGAAACGTAAAATGACCAAAATACCCCTGAGCACATGAAGTGCAAAGTAGAGGCGGAATAAAGGTCAAACTGATCTGATAAATTATCATAGGGATAATTATGAACACTGAAGGGCTAAGTAAGACTCCGGAACAGTTAACGCGTAAAACGAGAAATGACCGATGTGTCCCGACGATCTAAAACAGATACCAAATGAAGTCCAAGGGATTTACAAATTTATACATGAGATATATGGGACGTTCTGAGGACCATGATAAGGGTCCGGGGCAAAAATGACAAAATTACCATTTTGCCCCTAAGACTAAATAAGTACCCAACTGATACCGATTAGAGTCTAAAAGACTTAGAACTTCATGTATACGATATATGGGATATTCTAAGAACCACGACTGGGTCCGGGGCAAGAATGACAAAATTACCATTTTGCCCTATGGTTAAAATGAGAACCTAACTGATACCGATTGGAGTCCAAAGGACGTAGAACTTTGTACTTAAGATATAGAGACTATTCCGAAGACCACGACAGGGTCCGGGACAAGAATGATAAAATGACCATTTTGCCCCTAAGGCTGAAGAAGTAACTGACTGATAACGATTGAAGTCTAAATGACTTAGGTTATAATCCTGATGTCTGCTAAACCTAATTTAAGAATAAAATGGCCCCGGATAAAACCCGATGAGAGGGCGATAGGCTACTAGGCTATCTTAGGTAAACCGATAGATACCTAAGATGACAAATGAGACCTGAATGGATGAGTTCTGATCTGTATATGATTGATGATTATTGTTCAGGATATACATGGAGATGCCTGACGTATCTGGAGGTTATCGGATTGTTTACGCAAGGAGATAACCGTAACAGTTTGTGAGTAACCCGGAACTTCTGACTTGGTGTATAAGTACACCGTCTAGTTACTGTATTTTGTTTTACTGTACTGTTTTGTATACTGTACTGTCTGAATGCATACTTTTTATACTGCATTACACGTAACATGATTTTGTACTGTCCTGCTCTCCTGTTCAGTTCGGGTCTGTCTTGTTCTGTTGTATGGGCTGTCCTAGTTTTATACTGTACTGTGGCGTCTTGTGAGTAAACCTGACTCCTGAATTGGTGTATAAGTTCTGTCTAGATACTGTATTTTGAAGCACAGTACTGTTTTGAACGTTATACTGTTTAAAAAAAAAAGCATATATTTAAAGTAGCATATGCCTTGTCCTGATTGATATTGTACCAGTTTGTTCCGTCCTGTTCAATTCCGATATGTCTTGTTCTGATAGAAGTATTGTTCCGTTTGTTCCGACATGTTCAGTTCCGATATGTCTTCATCCGATTGATATATTGTTTCATTTTGTTCTGTCATATTCAGTTCCGATATGACTTGTCCTGATTGATATATTGTTTCATTTTGTTCCGTCATATTCAGTTCCGATATGACTTGTCCTGATTGATATATTGTTTCATTTTGTTCCGTCATGTTCAGTTCCGATATGACTTGTCCTGATTGGTATTGTTTCATTTTGTTCCGTCATATTCAGTTTCGATATGACTTGTCCTGATTGATATTGTATCGTTTGTTTCCGTCATATTCAGTTCCGATATGACTTGTCCTGATTGATATCGTTTCGTTTTGTTCCGTCATGTTCAGTTTCGATATGACTTGTCGTGATTGATATTGTTTCGTTTGTTTCCGTCATGTTCAGTTTCGATATGACTTGTCCTGATTGATATTGTTTCATTTCGTTCCGTCATATTCAGTTTCGATACGACTTGTCCTGATTGATATTGTTCCGTTTGTTTTCGTCATATTCAGTTCCGATATGACTTGTCCTGATTGATATTGTTTCGTTTTGTTCCGTCATGTTCAGTTCCGATATGACTTGTCCTGATTGATATTGTTTCGTTTGTTTCCGTCATGTTCAGTTCCGATATGACTTGTCCTGATTGATATTGTTTCGTTTTGTTCCGTCATGTTCAGTTTCGATATGTCTTGTTCTGATTGATGTATTGCTCTGTTTTGTCCCATTATGATCCGTTTTGTTATGCCTCTGTCCTTGATTATGCCTGTGACTCGAACCGGTGTTTTGTTCCGTCTGATCCCGTTATGTACCGTCCGTTAATAATCTGTCCGTCTTGATTGATATATGGTCCAGTTCCGTTATGATTTGTCCGAATTCTTGACTTGGTATATAAGTTACTGCATAGATACTGTATTTTGATGCACTGTACGATTTTAAAAGTTATACTGTCTGAATGCATGTTTTTAAATGCAAACTTTTATACTGTATTGTACGCGGCATGATTTTGTCCCATCCTACTATTGTTTTGTTCGGTCTGTCTTGTTCCGTTTTATGGTCTATCTGATTTTGTTCTGCTATGATGTGTCTGACTCTGGGTACCATTCTGTTTATGAGCGGTTTGGCATAAGTAGGCTTGATTACGCGCCTAACTGATATATTATTGATATGCCCTGTTATGTTCCGCTCAGTACTGATCTGTTCTAATATTTGAATTAATTGCCTATACTCTCATTGATATTGGCATTATGCACTGTTTCGTCTGTCCTGATTTGTTGTTCCGTTTAGTTCAGTCCTACTTTATTCTACTGAAACTGCATTTAAAGTAGATTTATAAAACTGCTATTTCAGAAACAACTGAACTACCCTTGTGCTTTGTAAACAAGAAATGGTTTTGAAACCCTTGACAGGGAACCTGTGTTACTCATTGGGCTTTTCGAAGCTCACCCCATTCCCTAACATTTTTCAGGAATGATATATATTGGATCTAATGGCACTGATTTGTGGAGACTGGATTACTGAGGATTGAATCTGTTTAATCAGGTAAGTGATGTACTATGACTGACTTGACTGATATGTACTGAATATAGTATGGCTCATGGATTTAGATGGTACTCTAGAGACTATAGTTCTGCTCTGTCGTTATATGTCGAATTATAGATATGCTCTGAGGTTGAGTTGTTAGCTGTTGGATTTTAGACTTGCTCTGTGTGATACATATCCTACGGTGGATACATGAGTTGCATTCCCTTGACAAAAAAAAAAGTTTTAAATTCTGCTGCATCTGACCCTACAGTCGGAGTGCAATTCACTGGAAAGTTCAGAAATTGCCTTCGGTCGGTCGCGTGGCTGCTGACTGGCATCACGTCCTCGACATCCGCGTAGGGTGGGGTTCGGGATGTGACAAGGTGGTATCAGAGCAAAGGTTGGAGATAATTAAGATTCTCATAACTGAAGTTGGTGAAATTTTGGAGATCAACTAGTATCACAGAGCAATATCAGAGCATTAGGTTATGAATTAAGGACCACAGAGTACCTGAGCCATAAATACTGAGTTCCACTTTTGGAGATCTGACGTGGAATTGTAAAGGTCTTCATAATAGACAATAGGCCTGTAATTTTGAGGTATCTGAGGACTGGAATTTCCGAATCTGATCTGGATTGGAATGATTTAAGGTTGTAGACTCATGATACTTGGAGATATGTCCATACGAATAATTATAGACCCAACAACCGAAAGGAAAATGACTGTAAGTATGCTGACTCTGGCAATGATGCTTGTGACTAGGGATATCAGATGAATCACTTGTGGGATCATATGTGATTAAGTGATCTTAGTAGATGATTTCTGCCTATTTGAGGATGATCACCTGGTTGATCTGATGTAATATGGGTCCGATGATCAAATCTTGAAGAGATTATACCATTATGGTTGTACAATCTGACCAAATGGGAAATACCTGTATCTGACATAGAATCCGTGTGAAACTGATATAAAATATCTTCTCGATAGAGAACAATATCTGGAACGACAGGATGATCCGATAGACGAATTAGAAAAGGAGACTATGACGATAGGACCTCCTAGATAAGACCAAACAAGTTTTGAGGACAAAACTTTTCTGAAGAGGGGTAGGATGTAACACCCCGATTCCGTGAAATTAATAATTAATTAATAACTATTAATTAATACCGACTTACAGAATGATTTAGGGAATTAATCATAATCCCGACGGTCGCCATAGACCGATTAAATAAAGAAAATGTCTGGAGGAAAGGGTACTTTACCTGAACTCAAATTACTGATTAATTCGGTGAAATAACGCCGTTTTAATACTAACGAAACCCGAATTAGCTAACCCGGGAAATTCCGAATGATTAATAAATGACACGGAACCTCTGACACTGAAGAATACTGAAATACGGAACCCTCGGAAGAAACCGCATCGAAAAAGGAGTTACGGAATGAAAGTTATGGAAGAAACATTGAAATCGAATTAATGCGCAGCCAAACAGGGCCTAAGCCCGAAATAGGGAAAAAGACCAAAAATGTGGCCAAGGGGATTTGATCCCTTGACCAAACTAGGCAAAATTTAGTTTACCAAAAAATTACCACCTAGGCTAGGAACACTTTTGTGTATATATGTACAAAGATATGTATATAAGTGTAAATCTGATTTGGCCTCTCCCCAAAGTGGCCAATGGACAAGCATGCAACACCTCATCCATGCATCACCCTATGCCCCTAGGCCATCATGCCTATGCACCCTAGATCATCATGCCTATACACCACATGATGACCTCTCCTCCAACCAAAATACATGCAAATTAATCATGAGGTTGGGAGATGTATTGAACAAGAAAAATCAGATTTGCATTTACACAATCTCCATATATGCATGGAGGGAAAAAATCAGAACTGTAGAGAGACTGTAATGCTGATTTTATAGAGAGAGATTGGGTTATAGAGAGAGAGATTCCAAGCCATTTGTGAGAAGCCGTGTGTGTGAAACATGGTGTATATGCATGTCCATGGGAGATGCATCAAGAGGAGGGGAACTGAGGCAAGACTGACTGAGGCACACCTGAGGTGCCAAAAATCTGGACTGAGCCGTGTAGGAGCAGTGGCCCGAACCAAGAGGTAACACCTCAAATTTGCTAAATTTTCTGTTTAAAACTTGTTGCTATTTTTGATGGTTTTGAATCCTTTAAAATGCATGCACGAAACCCTCTTGACACTAGAAACATCAGGGTCAATTTAGTAGGCCAACAGGGCTTGAAAACCCACTGACCGTACCTAAGCCCACCATGGAAGGACCAAGAATTGCAGGTCTGATTCGACCTCCATAAAACCAAGTTTTGATGGTTTATAAGTGATCTAGACACGAAAATGGTTCAAAAACCACTAAACCGCGATCCAAACTCGCACGGGAAGGCCCTCGAATGTGGAGTTGCAGGTTTCGGCCATGAAACCCAACTCCCAAATGAGACTCCTAAATCACGATTTTTGAATGGGATAATGACCCCCACGATCGTACGGTTGCAACCAGCCACTAACCATCAAATTTGATGGAGAGATGAACATGAAATAGGCGACTTACAGTCGCCATTATCAGAGCTCGAACTTGGCTTACCGACTGTTTTGAGACTTGAAACCGATGCCAAAATGATGGCATGACACCCAGGGACTGGTTGGAACCGAAAGCAGTTGAAAACAGCCTTCGAAAACCTACGAAATTGGAAAACTTGGTGACTGCAACTAGGGCAACAATGCCCTGCACGATGGGGAAGACAGAGTCGACTCGGTCGACTCGCGTGTCGACTCGGACACGTGTCTGTCCACGAGCGTACCACCGAATTAATAGGACGGTGTCGTTTTGGCTAAACTGATTGTTTTAAATCAAATTCTACCTGTTTGGTTACGGTGATATCAAATTGAAATTTGATTTGGGGCTAAACCTGTATACGGATAAGGACCAATTTGGGGATAGAGGGGACATGTAATTCCGGTTCTCTGGCCTAACTGAACCGGTCGGTTTTTGGAGGTTTTGGACTGGTTCAATTTTGAACCCAAAAACCAAAGGGTTTGAACCCTAATTTAATGAAATTATATTTTGACCCTGAAACTTTCTGAAAATTACGGATCTGCCCCAAAAGTTCTGAATATTGCACAGGGGCCCAGATTTTGGGAAAATTATACATTTAAGCCCTTGCCAAATTAATTAAATAATAAAATAATTATTTTATTATTTTATTAATTAGGTAAGATTACGATTTTACCCCTGGACATTAATCATGTCAAACGGAGTCCAAATAAAGCAAATAAATAGTGTATTTTCACTATTTCAAACATTCTGGACTCAATGGTACAGTCCGATTTTGGAAATACAGTACCGAAAAATACAGACCTGTAAGTGATAAATTACTGTACTGCCCCTGATGGCACCAGACCCAAATAAAAATAAAAGACAGTCTATTTTTACCATGTCGGGCGTTCTGAACTCAACGGTGAGGTCCGTTTAACCAACCGAAGTCCCGAAAAATATAGACACATAAAGTGTAAATGACTGTACTGCCCCTAATGATTCCCAGGGTCAATTAAACGTAACAGATAGTCCAACTTAATTATGTCGAACACTCTGGACCCAACGGTGAGGTCCATTTTATGAACTGACGTGCCGAAAAATATGACACGTGAAATTACCAAATTACCCCTGATACTGTACGAAGCCCAAATGAAGCCCGATTGGGACGAAACTGATATCGATAGAAACCCGAACACTAGTGAAACTGTATACCCGAATAAATGACAAACCGGGGTCAGAATCTTACGAAACGTAAAATGACCAAACTACCCCTGAGCACATGAAGTGCAAAGTAGAGGCGGAATAAAGGTCAAACTGATCTGATAAATTATCATAGGGATAATTATGAACACTGAAGGGCTAAGTAAGACTCCGGAACAGTTAACGCGTAAAACGAGAAATGACCGATGTGTCCCGACGATCTAAAACAGATACCAAATGAAGTCCAAGGGACTTACAAATTTATACATGAGATATATGGGACGTTCTGAGGACCATGATAAGGGTCCGGGGCAAAAATGACAAAATTACCATTTTGCCCCTAAGACTAAATAAGTACCCAACTGATACTGATTAGAGTCTAAAAGACTTAGAACTTCATGTATACGATATATGGGATATTCTAAGAACCACGACTGGGTCCGGGGCAAGAATGACAAAATTACCATTTTGCCCTATGGTTAAAATGAGAACCTAACTGATACCGATTGGAGTCCAAAGGACGTAGAACTTTGTACTTAAGATATAGAGACTATTCCGAAGACCACGACAGGGTCCGGGACAAGAATGATAAAATGACCATTTTGCCCCTAAGGCTGAAGAAGTAACTGACTGATAACGATTGAAGTCTAAATGACTTAGGTTATAATCCTGATGTCTGCTAAGCCTAATTTAAGAATAAAATGGCCCCGGATAAAACCCGATGAGAGGGCGATAGGCTACTAGGCTATCTTAGGTAAACCGATAGATACCTAAGATGACAAATGAGACCTGAATGGATGAGTTCTGATCTGTATATGATTGATGATTATTGTTCAGGATATACATGGAGATGCCTGACGTATCTGGAGGTTATCGGATTGTTTACGCAAGGAGATAACCGTAACAGTTTGTGAGTAACCTGGAACTTCTGACTTGGTGTATAAGTACACCGTCTAGTTACTGTATTTTGTTTTACTGTACTGTTTTGTATACTGTACTGTCTGAATGCATACTTTTTATACTGCATTACACGTAACATGATTTTGTACTGTCCTGCTCTCCTGTTCAGTTCGGGTCTGTCTTGTTCTGTTGTATGGGCTGTCCTAGTTTTATACTGTACTGTGGCATCTTGTGAGTAAACCTGACTCCTGAATTGGTGTATAAGTTCTGTCTAGATACTGTATTTTGAAGCACAGTACTGTTTTGAACGTTATACTGTTTAAAAAAAAAAAGCATATATTTAAAGTAGCATATGCCTTGTCCTGATTGATATTGTACCAGTTTGTTCCGTCCTGTTCAATTCCGATATGTCTTGTTCTGATAGATGTATTGTTCCGTTTGTTCCGACATGTTCAGTTCCGATATGTCTTCATCCGATTGATATATTGTTTCATTTTGTTCTGTCATATTCAGTTCCGATATGACTTGTCCTGATTGATATATTGTTTCATTTTGTTCCGTCATATTCAGTTCCGATATGACTTGTCCTGATTGATATATTGTTTCATTTTGTTCCGTCATGTTCAGTTCCGATATGACTTGTCCTGATTGGTATTGTTTCATTTTGTTCCGTCATATTCAGTTTCGATATGACTTGTCCTGATTGATATTGTATCGTTTGTTTCCGTCATATTCAGTTCCGATATGACTTGTCCTGATTGATATCGTTTCATTTTGTTCCGTCATGTTCAGTTTCGATATGACTTGTCGTGATTGATATTGTTTCGTTTGTTTCCGTCATGTTCAGTTTCGATATGACTTGTCCTGATTGATATTGTTTCATTTCGTTCCGTCATATTCAGTTTCGATACGACTTGTCCTGATTGATATTGTTCCGTTTGTTTTCGTCATATTCAGTTCCGATATGACTTGTCCTGATTGATATTGTTTCGTTTTGTTCCGTCATGTTCAGTTCCGATATGACTTGTCCTGATTGATATTGTTTCGTTTGTTTCCGTCATGTTCAGTTCCGATATGACTTGTCCTGATTGATATTGTTTCGTTTTGTTCCGTCATGTTCAGTTTCGATATGTCTTGTTCTGATTGATGTATTGCTCTGTTTTGTCCCGTTATGATCCGTTTTGTTATGCCTCTGTCCTTGATTATGCCTGTGACTCGAACCGGTGTTTTGTTCCGTCTGATCCCGTTATGTACCGTCCGTTAATAATCTGTCCGTCTTGATTGATATATGGTCCAGTTCCGTTATGATTTGTCCGAATTCTTGACTTGGTATATAAGTTACTGCATAGATACTGTATTTTGATGCACTGTACGATTTTAAAAGTTATACTGTCTGAATGCATGTTTTTAAATGCAAACTTTTATACTGTATTGTACGCGGCATGATTTTGTCCCATCCTACTATTGTTTTGTTCGGTCTGTCTTGTTCCGTTTTATGGTCTATCTGATTTTGTTCTGCTATGATGTGTCTGACTCTGGGTACCATTCTGTTTATGAGCGGTTTGGCATAAGTAGGCTTGATTACGCGCCTAACTGATATATTATTGATATGCCCTGTTATGTTCCGCTCAGTACTGATCTGTTCTAATATTTGAATTAATTGCCTATACTCTCATTGATATTGGCATTATGCACTGTTTCGTCTGTCCTGATTTGTTGTTCCGTTTAGTTCAGTCCTGCTTTATTCTACTGAAACTGCATTTAAAGTAGATTTATAAAACTGCTATTTCAGAAACAACTGAACTACCCTTGTGCTTTGTAAACAAGAAATGGTTTTGAAACCCTTGACAGGGAACCTGTGTTACTCATTGGGCTTTTCGAAGCTCACCCCATTCCCTAACATTTTTCAGGAATGATATATATTGGATCTAATGGCACTGATTTGTGGAGACTGGATTACTGAGGATTGAATCTGTTTAATCAGGTAAGTGATGTACTATGACTGACTTGACTGATATGTACTGAATATAGTATGGCTCATGGATTTAGATGGTACTCTAGAGACTATAGTTCTGCTCTGTCGTTATATGTCGAATTATAGATATGTTCTGAGGTTGAGTTGTTAGCTGTTGGATTTTAGACTTGCTCTGTGTGATACATATCCTACGGTGGATACATGAGTTGCATTCCCTTGACAAAAAAAAAGTTTTAAATTCCGCTGCATCTGACCCTACAGTCGGAGTGCAATTCACTGGAAAGTTCAGAAATTGCCTTCGGTCGGTCGCGTGGCGGCTGACTGGCATCACGTCCTCGACATCCGCGTAGGGTGGGGTTCGGGATGTGACATTTTGAGATACCCCAAATCAGACCCGTGACCTGCAACTCGATGGTTCTCCCTGGTCTTAGGGCCATTTCACCTAATTTTTGTTGTTTCGTGAACCATTTAGCATCTAGTTTTAATCCTTATCCTTCAATCAGAGTTTAACCCAAGTCGAATCAGACCCAGTTTGAAGGTGGTCGACCATGGTGGTTGCGTACAGCCATGTGCTTCTTGGATTATTCCAAGCTATTTAGGGTTCCATCATACTCTTTATTCAAGATTTCAGACTTAAACTATCATGCATGCAAAATAAAACCTTTAAACAGTAGGTTTAACATAAGTTTTCTAGAGAGAGAGAAACTTATGGGTTAGGGTTTTACCTTACTTTGGTGCCCTTCCTATAATATCTCGACCCGGGATACGTCACGTATACCGAGGTAGGTCGGTTAAAATATGTAACTTGAACGGTAAGATATGTATATCATGGTATTTCATGGAAATGAATGACTGGAAACTGTAAATGATTGAAATGTATAAACCATGCTGGGCAACACCCGAGCACCCCGGGACATCGCATCGTAAAACGTGCACGCACGTATTTCCATTCATGCCCATGTTTCACAGACACGTAGTATACCAAAAATCAGTGTATGCATACGTGCCCAGAGTTTAGTATATACGTATATATATGGGTATGCATGTATGTATAAAAATAGGTATAGTCATGAATTTATACATGTATATATATATATAATGTATTATACCATATATATATACACATGTGTATATTAAATGAAAAAAAAAGGAAAGAAAAGAAAAAGGGGAAAAGGGCTGTTATCAACCGTGTGTGTGTGAGTTTAGGTGAGTGAATAAATTATGTATATTATATAAATATGTATATATATATATATATATTCATAAAGTAACATAACTCCACCAACCCTAACCTAATAGGTATGGTGGAGTAAGGTGAAAATCAGAAGGGTATGGGAGGAGGTATGGCTGTGACAAGATCGGTGGAGTGAGATTTGGGGCAAAGTAATATATGTGTATATTATATAAAAGTGTGATATCCCGACCCGGGATACGACACGATTACCGAGGCAAGTCGACTGAATAGCATAACCTGAGCTGTCTTAAACTCTACGTCACAATAATTATGGAACTGAACCTAATTTCAAAAGATAAATGTTTTGATTAGTAAGGCCAGTGTCGGGTGGTACCCGAGCAACTCGAAACCTTACCTCGAAAAGCGTGCATGCATGCAACCCATGCATGCATACGTAAACATAGATGTGTAGCTTAATTAAAATCAAGGTATGTAAATACGATTTAAAATGGATTTAGACTCCTACATATACATCTATATGCATGTATAAAAGCGATGTATTTTATGTATATATATGTATAAGATAACGTATTATACATGTATGATGTATTTATGTATATATGTATATATATACATAAGAAATAAAAAGAAAGAAAAGGAAAAAGGGGAGACTGCCCTTGGGCAGTATACAGTTGTGATGTAAGTGAGGTGTGTGTGTGTCGGCTAGGTGAGAGATGTGTGTGTTACATATATATATATAATATGATATATGTAGATATGAGTGTAAAACAAGTCTCCAAACCATTTAATGCAAAGGTTGCATTTGGCAGAGAGAACACAGATCCTAGGTCAAGGAAAGAGGCCATAGAAGGGGGAGAAACCAAGAGAGGGAGAGAAAGAAAAGAGAGAGAGGCGGTGGAAACTTCTCTCTATATGTATGAACCTACGGGTGTGGGTTTAAAGGCAAAAAAGAGACCATTGTTGGGAGAACACTTTGGCAAAGAACTAAGGAGCATAAACAGGAAGTTTGGAGGGTCATAGTGGGCTGAAATCCGAAACCCAGGTAAGTACATTAAGTTCTGTTTTTGAGATTTTAAGCATGTATGTTTGATCTAAATTCAGGGTCTTAATAAGCATGCTTCTAGCTTTTAAATGCAAGAAAAATGATAGAAAAAGACTAAGAAACCATAGAGAAAAACCAAGTTGCAGGTTTCATGGATAATTTCGGGTCCCATGGATATTATGCTAAAAACTTAGTTTAAAATGCATGGGAATGATCCCATGAAGTGCAGAAATTGAATAGAATGAAAAGAGGGACAAAACAGTCGAGGACCGAGTGTAAAAATGAAAACTGTCACTTGGCCGGAGATTCGGCCGGAGATGTTAAACCCCTATTTCGTGAAGAATTAAAAGGGTAAACGGAAAATTAAAGTTATAAATATATTCTACATAAAAAGGGGAATGAAATGGCATTCAAAATGGGGGGAAAATCATCGGAAATAGGTTGCCGTCACCGGAGATGGTGACGGAACCCTACTGTTTGCTCACCAGAGCTTTGGGGGAGACGACCGAAAAGTCGTGGGGGGCTACCGGGTTAAAAGGAACGGGTCTGGGTTGGATCGGGTCGGGACCCGACCGGATATGAGATGGGTAAGTTAAGCTGTGTCGTTTTGGGTTTTAAATTTAAATGAGATTGGGCTTGTTTGGTTACACGGATAATAAATTGGAAATTGGTTTGGGGTAATCCAAACCATGGATAGGGTGGTTAGAGTGGATATGTAAATCCGGTTCTCTGAATGGACTGAACCGTTTGGTTCAGTGAAGGGGGTAGTTCGGTTTAGGGTTTTGGGGTCTGAACCAACTGGTTCAGACCGCAGCTTCTGGAATTTATGAACCGGCCCCAGATATTTTAAGAAATTTCACTGTTGCCCAAGTATAAAAATTAATTAAATATTAATTCTTACAATAATGCCCCTAATCCAAAAATGGGTCAAACGAAGTCCAAACAGGGCAAATGAATAGTCAAAACCTATTATCTCGGACGTTCTAAGTCCAATGGTGGGGTCCGTTTTACGAGACGGAACCCCAAAGGATGAAATACCGCAAAAGTGCAAAATGACTATTTTGCCCTTCTTAGTACAAAAGTCCAAATGGAATTCCGCGAAAGCCTAAACCGACTTTCTTTGGCATTCCAGACTCAATGGTAAAGTCTAAAATAGTATTTGAAATACTTATGATAGAAAGGCATAAAATTTGATGAATAGCATTTATTCTGAAACGTATTCACTGATATATAGGGAACTCAAAAGGCAAGGGTATACTCACGGAATTCTGAGGTAGAATCGCGATAGAGGTAAGTGGATCACTTTCTCTTCCATGTGGTGTTTCTAAAGCCAAGTTTATTCTTTACTGCCAAACTAGTACTCTTGAAAGTACCTCACGTTATTGTTATCCACAATGCGATATTGATCTATCTTGTGGACATTGATTGACTATTGTGCTATTGTTATCATATTGAACCATGCCTTGAAAGGCTTACTGTTATGCTTATTGTATATATGATATTCCATTTTCATACTCCTTATGGAATCACAAATGATCATGCTATGTTATAAATGCTGGAATTGTGCTCAGTCACAATATCCATCCGATGCTTCTGTGACGAACTAGTCCGTGAACGGACGTGTGGCAAAAGATGTGAGTTTAACTGAGAGGTATGCCGGGCCTCGAATTACGCAGAGGGGTTGCCATTCCCTACTACAGATTATAAGCATCTCCATTGGATTATTGTTATGGATATATTGTTGAATGGCTACTGTACCTTATGGATTACTGTCTCTTATGGATTATCTTACGTTGTTCATTGGTTTGATTGAAATCGTTTTATTGTGGCAGTACTTTTATTGTGACAGGTTATTGTTGAGAAATCTTATCACTGCTTATTCATTACTTCTGATTGTATATTGTGCCCCACTATTTATTGGCCATCATGGCAACTGTTCTCATTGGCTATCACAGAATCTCCTTTCTTATGATTGGCTATCATATTTTATTCATGGATTCATGCTCTTAATAATCATCGATACCAGTGTCAGAGATCTGGTTTACTTGCTGAGCTTCATAGCTCATTCCACCCGACTTACCCCCATTTCAGGTGATGATGCTGCGAGACCCCAGTAGGGTCTGAGAGCGTAGGGGGACATTTTGAAGTACTGTATCAGTCTATGTTAGTTCTCCCATGTATTCACCACCCTCGGGTGCTGGCTATGTTTTAGTTCTCATTTTGAATTATGTAGAACTATGTCATGTATTTAATAGACTTCCGCTGTTTAATGTATTTAAAAAGACTTCCGTTGGATTACTGTAATTGATAAGGACTTCCGCTGTTTACTGTTTAAAATTTTAGTACATTGCATATTAGTACTATGATACAGGAATGAAAAAAGTAGGGACGGCCTTCGGGTCGGCCCCGCGACACGAGATCCGCGTAGGGTGGGTTTCGGGTCGTGACAAAAAGTGTATATACATATCCTTGTCTTGGAGTGAGGAAATCAGAGAGAGAAAAGCCCAAGGGAATTCGAGTGAGTCAAGAGAGAACTCAGAGAACTCTTGGTGGAATCGGAGGAAGGAACGGAAGGGAAGAGACCCACAAAACAAAGGAAAAACCGAAAGTATAGGTAAGCCACTGTTTCTGTTTTGAAATGTTAAAGCATGATTTGATTTATTTTGAATATAGGGTCTAAACAAGCATGAAAAATGGCGTTGATAGGAACAAACCGTACCTCATTTGGTTCACAAATGGGGGAGAAAATTCGAGTTGCAGGTTCGGAGGATAATCTGGGTTTCACTGATTTTACGTTTAAAACTTTGCATTTAGTTTGTAAAAATGTTGGTATGAAGTGCAAAAACACTTTAGAATCAAAATGGGTTTAAAACCGAGAAGAAACAGTCACCAAAATGAAAAATATAACTTGGCCGGAGATATTTGAACCCATATTCGTGAAGATCAAGACGGTCTTGATCAAAACGGAGGATGGATTCATGATCCCCATGTGATGGGGAGTAAAACGGCATTCAAAACGGGAGGAAAAACCAATCGAAAATCGGTGACAGTCGTCGAAGAAGACGACTGTTCACCACCGGAACCCTAGCGGAGTAATAGGGAAGATGACCGGAATGTCGTGAGGCTATCGGGTTAAGACGAACCGGGTTTGGGTTCAGGTCGGGTCGGTACCTGACCGGATATGAAATGGGGCATGAAACTGTGTCGTTTATATTTAAGTTTAAAATGGATTTTGGGCTATTTGGTTGCAGGGATAATAAATGGAAATTAGGTTTGGGTTTAACCGAACCATGGATAGGGTAAGAACCAGGATATTGGAATCCGGTTCTTTGAAATAGGACTGAACCGTTTGGTTCAGTAAGGGGGCAGACCGGTTTAGGGTTTCTGGTTCTGAACCAACTGGTTCAGACCGCAGCTTTTGGAAATTATGAACCGGCCCCAAATGTTTTAAGAAATCTCACTAAGGCCCAAACAGGAAAATTAATAAAATATTAATTTTTACAAAAATGCCCCTATTTCAAATATGGGTCAAACAAAGTCCAAACGATGCAAATGAATAGTAAAAATTTATTATCTCGGACGTTCTGAGTCCAATGGTAGGGTCCGTTTTATGAGACGGGACCCCGAAGGATAACTACCTTAAAAGTGCAAAATGACCATTTTGCCCTTTTAAGTACAAAAGTCCAAATGAAATTCTGCGGAAGCCTAAACCGACTTTCTTCGGCATTCCGGACTCAATGGTAATGTCTAAATTTGTATTTGAGATACTTATGATAGAAAGGCATAAAATTTGATGAATAGCATTTATTCTGAAACGTAATTACTGATATATAGGGAACTCGAAAGGCAAGGGTACACTCACGGATTCCTGATCTAGAATCACGATAGAGGTAAGTGGATCACTCTCTCTTACATGTGGTGTTTCCACAAGCCAAGTTCATTCTTTTACTGCCAAACTCGTACTCTTGAATGTATTGATATCCTTATGTTCCACAATTCGATATTTTTCTATCTTGTGGACATTTGATTGACTGATGTATCATTGTTATCATGTTTCACTGTGCCTTGAAAGTACCACATGTTATTGCTATCCACAATGTGATATTGTTCTATCTTGTAGACATTGATTGACTGTTGTATCATTGTTATCATGTTGAACCATGCCTTGAAAGGCGTACTGTTATGCTTTCATTGAATCTATGATATTCCATTTTATACTTCTATGGAATCACGAATGATCATGATATGTTATGAATACCGGATTTGTGCTCAGTCACAACATCCATCCGATGCTTCTGTATTGACTGGAGACCTAAGGGTCAAGTCCATGAATGGATAGGTGGCAGGAATGAATTCCTCGAAGGCTTTCCACCGGCAATTGACTGGCATTTCATTGCATTTCCACTGGCATTTCATTTGCAAATTCACTGGCATGTTACAGAATAAAAGCATCTCTTATGACTGACAGAACTTGATTGTTGAATGGCACTATCTCTGATGATTCTTCAAGTCTCGAGGGACTTACATTGATTGATTTGATTGTGATCGGTTCATTGTGGCAGTACTTCATTGTTGTTATATTATCATTGGATTTCTTCATATCGCTATTACACCAATACTTCTGATTGTGTATTATGATTATTGTTCATTGGCCCTCGTGGCAATTGTTTCCATTGGCCCTCGTGGCAATTGTTCCATTGGCTATCACAACATCTTATTCTTATGATTGGCTATCATAATCTTATTCATGGGTTCATTGATCATCGATACCAGTGTTGGAGATCTGCATTTACTTACTGAGCTTTGTAGCTCATTCCACCCCACTTACCCCTCATTTCAGGATGATGACGCTGCGAGACCCCAGTAGGAGTCTGAGAGCGTAGGGGGACATTTTGAAGTACAGTATCAGTCTATGTTAGTTCTCTCATATATTCACCACCCCTGGGTGCTGGTTACGTTAGTTCTCATTTTGTCTTATGCAGAACTATGTCATGTATTTAATAGACTTCCACTGTTTAAATTATTTAAAAGACTTCCGCTGGATTACTGTAATTGATAAAGACTTCCGCTGTTCATTGTTTAAAATTTTTAGTACATTGCATATTAGTACTATGATACAGGAATGGAAAAAGTAGGGACAGCCTTCGGGTCGGCCCCGCGACACGAGATCCGCATAAGGGTGGGTTTCGGGTCGTGACACTTCTCCTCTTCATATTTGGTTGAGGATCTTCTCAACAGCACCATCTTTCTTCCTTTTGCATTCCCTATTTGAGTTACACACACCATGTACATACAATCTCACTTTCTCTCTTTAGACCTCTCACCCACAAGGTAACCCGCACTTACACAGATCTGTCACACACACTGTTTTTGGAGCAGCACCTCCTCTTCACTCATATACACAACACGTACATATATACATATATTACCTCATGTATATATATAAAATTATTTCTCCCTTCCTTTTTGTCTCTTGCATGAAAAGGGATTGGTGGAGGTGGTGGTCCAATTAGGGGCTACCACCTCTTTTGAGCATTTAGAAATTTAGATATATATATATATATATATATACATATAAACATTTTATATTTTGTTTATTGGCTGCATGAAATTTTATTGGCCAATTTGGGAGGTGGCTTTTGTTGACTTAAGCTTATATACAATTATGTTGTGTATTTAGACACAAAGATGCTGACAACCCACTTGGTTAATTTTTGGGTACTTAAAATCTTGCCCCACTTAGTCAAGGGTTCAAATCCCCTTGGCCTCATTTTTGGGCATTCTTCCACATTTTGGGCTTAGGCCCTGTTTGGTTGGCGCAGAATTCTGTTTTGGCTATTTCCGTTATATTTTCTTTTCCTAGTGCTCCTTTTACTAAACGGTTTCTTCTGAGGGTTTCGTATTTCAGTTAGCTTCAATGTCAAAGGCCCCGTGTCGGTTATTATTTATTTGTGGCCATCATAGTTTGCTAATTTGAGTTTCCACAGTGTTAAAATGTCATCATTTCACTTAATTAATAAGTAATTAGATTCGGGTATTACACCCTCCTCTCTTGACATGTCTAATCATTTTATTGGTCTATCGTGACCGTCGAGAGATAATGATTAATTTTCTTAATCATTCTTTAAGTCAGTGCTAATTAATAATTAGCAAACTAATTATTAATTAAGTAAGGTCGGGGTGTTACAATCTCCCTCAAGAGTACACATTGTCAATCTCCCACTGTAGCAGTCTATACTCGTTCGGAAAGTAAGCAATCAATCTATCCCTAATTACATGTTAAGAAAAAATTTGAAATCATACTCCCCACAAACTTGACCTAACCATTCCATTCATAATTCATTCCCCATATCAAACAACATGATCATTTCAATATTTATTTTATTTTTATTTTATTTTATTTTCATTATTATTTTTATTTTTATTTTTTTTCTTTCAATCTACTAATAATTCAACAATCTAATTCAACAATTTTTTTTCTACTAATAATTCAACACTCTAATTCATCAATTTTTTTTTTTTTTTTTTACTGAGTTCAAACACAATCTTTCGCAAGGAAAAATTTATTTAAGCAATACAATATACACATGCTTAAGTTATGCTAGTATTTAACTAACCCAACTAACCTGAGGTCTAAACCTCATCCACTATTCCAAGGCATTAGATCCTAGATCTCACGCCAATCAGGGCTACCAAGGTTGATAGAGGTTCGAGAACTAAAGTTTTCCTTCTCCCTCGACGTACTTTGCCTCTATCTAGTGTTTTGGATGACATCCTATAGTAGGAACAAGTATTATTTAGAAATTCAGCTTCTACTCATCTAATGTATTCCACATCCCATAGCATCCTCCCATAATGCTACATGATATCATGAAGATAAACAAGTATCAATCTATAATGTATGTAAACATCTACCAAGTTACCACATACGGTTATGCCAATACATACATTACCCATATTATGCACACCACTACACCAAATCATGTAAACATGTATCATAGTATAACATTAACTAACATATAATTAAAACATGTAATGCGTCAAGTATAAATAGCCATATAACGTACAAGATCTTATCACATACCATTGACAGTTCATACTAAGTCACATGCTTTCCTTTAGAGTCGCATGGTATTCAACAACACCTCATCGTCGCCAGGTATTCTCAAACTAGAGCTCTAATACTGAATTGTCAGAGCCTACACATTACATAATGTTTACAAATTCTTTAAATTATTCGTCGTGATCCCATTGTGTTCAACAACACCCCACGGTCCCTAAGTATTAGAACGTAAGCTCTGATACCAAGTTGTCACGCCCCGAATTTTTATAAACCCGAGGTGTGAATGAGAATAATAATATAAAAGAATTAAATTAATATATTTGTTTTTAATTGGCTTTTACTTGTTAATCTCTATGATCATGTCTTATAATGGTGTAAAGTGTAGACCAAACATAGCCTAGATGTTTTCATAACCCAACTTCTAGGTGGTGACCAAGCATGGTCCAAGTAGTTGCTTAGCATAGCCTAAAATGATGACAAAGTATGGTTAATGATATACCACAAACTGACACACCAATCATCTTGAGACATGTATGCTTACAGATCTGATAATACTCGGTCATCCAGAGCAGGCGAAGCCTTCAGAGCACACTTATGCACTTTTCCTCCATAACTCATGCTCTGAACAAAATTCACTCAGAGCATTCCGTATGGTTCAAACCTCGTTATTGCCTTAACATTTGCCGAGCAGAGAATAAGGAAATAGTCTTTTACAAGGAAACTGCCACACATGATTATCTCTATTTTGATACAATGTCCAACAAGGTAACTGCTATCTTTGATGATTGAATCCCTACTTTCATGGCTCTAAATCCTAATCAACTTAGGAAAGCCACAGTCTATAAATTAAACCCTAAAGGTACGCTTTATTTTCATGCTCATTCTTTAGCTTTCATTACAGTCTTTTCAATTCAGTTTATTGACTTAAGCATCAGAGCGGCTACCGCCGAAGCCAATCCAGTGGCCCTCTGATCCCCCTTTTTGAGTGTTCTACAGGTCGTGGAGCCCAGAGTCCTTGCGAGCCAAAAAGTGCAGCATCAGTTTGGCGCCGTCTGTGGGAAACGACAAATCTCCAAGTGCTCTACTTGCAAACTTATTCTCCTTCTTACCAGAGAACCATGGCCCCCAATCTCCGACCAAGGCAGAACGCTCAAAATCCTCAAAACTCTCAATGTCGGCCACCTGCCGCACGAGCAAGAGGGCTGACAGTTGATCCAATGTGACAGGAGATTGAGTCAATCAAACGACACAACCAACTAGTGCAAGAACAGCTACTAGCCATATCTAGAACTCTGACAATGCCTACACAAAATCAAGGGACGAATCCTCCAAATCCACCGATCGATGTTGCTGTTGAGGGGACGCAACCCCCTATTGTCACTATGAATGAAGAGCCTTATGAGGAGGCTCCCAACAACCGGCCTGGGCACCCCCAAAATACTGCTCACGTCGGTAGAGATCCATAGCCCTTAGCAGCCCCGGGCTGGGGAACGCCAGCCTTTGCCCTTGACATCCATTACCGAAGTACTACTAAAGCCCCAACTCCAAGGGCTTCGGGAGCACATCTAGCACCAGAGGAGCCTCAGCCCCAAGCGGCACCAATTTCTCTAGTTCGGGAGCCTCAGAACCCTCCTCAATTTGTGGGACATACTCAGCCCAGCCACCCTGAAGCCGAGGTTGTAAGGCGAGGTTCACAAGAAGTCTGGCCTAGAGACCCATGAAGGGTTGAAGAAGTTGCAGAATCTATGGATCGAATAATAGCTATAAGAGGTACCCAGAACCCACCAGAGCAGGATGAGTTGGCCAGGCTGCTCAGAAGACTCGCTACCCCATTCACCCCTGCCATCATGTCAGAAGAAAGACCAATGAAGTTTGTTGTGCCGAAGTTCACCCTTTATGATGGCACTGGAGACCCAGGAGATCATCTATCACATTACCAGCATACAATGACCCTTCACGGGGCCTCTGATGCCTTTATGTGCCGGACTTTCATTACCAAGCCTAAAAGGTACCGCCCTAAAATGGTTCCAACACCTCCCACCGAACTTAGTTACCGGCTTCTATGAGCTCGGTAGGCAATTCTTGGACAAGTTCATGGTGAGGAGAAGGCTCAGAAAGGGACCAGAGTTTTTGCTGAATGTCAAGCAGACTAAGTAAGAGCCCCTCAGAGCTTACATTGCGCGCTTCAATGCCGAACTCACCGAGATAACTGACTGCAGTCCAAGTTTCCTCGTAGTTGCCCTAACCTCCGGTCTTGCTCATGGAGGTTTTAGGGATTCTTTGACAAAGAGCCCTCCTGCTGACATGGCTGTATTAATGGATCGGGCCAGGAAATATATCAACTGGAGGAAGCTAACGGCACGTCCCAAAAAAGCAAAGAGCAAATCCAGAAGGAAAATCCAAAAAGGGAAGATCACAAGAAGGACGACCATAAAAGGGACCCTAGCAAGAAGAGGGTCAGGAGTCTAGAAAAGAGAGCGGCACCCAAGGCTCTTTATAATTCCGGACCGAGGGAATTCACTAACGTGACCCCTTTGAATACTACACTGGCTCAGGTACTTCGGTAGATCCAAGATCGGGAAAACCTAAGATGGCCAGAGCCAATAAAAGGAGATCCCAGTCTTCGGGACCAAAATAAATACTGCAATTTCCACAAGGATTACAGGTATACGACTAATTCCTGCAGGTCCCTTAGACATGAGGTTGAGCAGCTCATAAAGAGAGGACGTCTTCGGGAGTTCGTTAAGTAGGATGGGAGGCAGAACCTCCACGAGGACAAGTATCAACACAGGACAGACTAGAGGCCTGAGCAGAGGGAAAGGCAGAATGAGCCTAAAAAATAGGACAACCATGTTATTTACGTCCTCCATGCAGATACCCCTATTACGAGAATGTCAAACAAAGCAAGGAAAAGGTATGCTTGGGAGGCTAAAGTTGCCCCAAACACTTTGTGGATCACCAACGTTGAGAAAAGGCTCAAACCAGAACCAGAGATTCAGTTCACAGAACAGGATTTGACCGGGGTACACTGCCCTCACAATGATGCCCTCGTCATCACTCTTAAGATTGCCAACTTCGAGATCAGAAGAGTTCTGGTTGACACCGGCAGTTCTATTAATATACTGTTCTATAAGCCTCTCAAGCAGATGAAGATTGATCACAATAGCGTCAAGCCTACCACTGCCGTAATGGTAGGTTTTGATGGTAATCTCAGCACCCCATTGGGGAGGATCGACCTGCCAACTATAGTAGGGGAAGGTGAAGGACAGAAAACCACAATCTCAGAATACACGATGCTGAATACAAAATCTGCTTACAATGTCATAATTGGGAGACCGTGGCTACATCAGATAGGAGCTGTCACCTCGACCTTTCATCAATGTTTAAAGTACGTCCATAACCAGACTATTTATTCTGTCAGAGGGTGCCAGCCGACTTCTCGGGAATGTCATGCCATTGCACTCAAGGAAAAACTACTAAATAGCAATTATAGTATGCTCGGGACAGTGCGGATCCAATTCTCTCCCACAATCCCGAGGAGAAAGGTTGCCCTTCTAGAATTGAGAAACCCCTAAGCCCAAGAAGACGGGATAGCAAGGCCAAACCAATTGGGGAACCCATCAAAGTATTAGTCAGCTCAGAATTCAAGGGGCACTATTTGTACATTGGTCCAAACCTGACACATGCTGAGCAAGAGGAGATAATAAGATTTCTGAGAGACAACCTCTTTGTATTTGCATGGGAGACCAAAGATATGGAGGGTATAAATCCAAACCTCATAACTGACAAACTGATAGTAGATCTAGACCACCCACCAGTAAGATAAAAAAGAAGGCCGCTAGCTCCAGAGCGGCATCAGATCATAAACGAGGAGGTCTAGAGGTTGCTTGAGGCCAAGATGATACGTGAAGTATTTTACCCAGACTGGCTGGCCAATACCGTTCTGGTCAAAAAGAAAAATGGCAAGTGGAGGGTCTGCATTGATTACACAAACCTCAATAAAGCTTGCCCCAAAGATAGCTTTCTACTACCAAGGATAGACCAGCTGGTTGACGCTACTGCAGGGCATGAACTCATGAGTTTCATGGATGCCTATTATGGGTATAACCAAATCCAGATGTACCCTCCAAACTAGGAGAAGACAACCTTCATAACCGAACGAGGTCTCTATTTCTACAGAGTAATGCCGTTCGGTTTGAAGAATACTGGGGCCACATACCAGTGTTTGGTCAATAAGATGTTCAGCCCACTGATCGGCAATACCATGGAGGTTTACATTGATGACATGCTGGTCAAAAGTCTACAGAAAGGTAGCCACCTCCAGCACTTATCCCAGACTTTCGACATCCTAAAACAACACAAGATGAAGCCCAATCCCTCAAAATGTACCTTCAGGGTGACGAAGGGAAAATTCTTGGGATATATTGTCTCTTAGAGGGGTATCGAGCCAGATCCCACTCAGATCCGAGCTCTGATTGGACTAGAATCACCAAAAACCAAGAAAGACATTCAGGCACTGAATGGCAGAATCGCAACATTGAGCAGGTTTATCTCCAAGTCCACTGATCGTTGTCTACCCTTCTTCAGAGCTTTAAAAGGTAACAGAGCTTCACAATGGACCGAGGAGTGTGAAAAGGCCTTTTAAGAATTAAAGGAATATCTTGCCTCTCTAGAGCTCTTGTCAAAACCAGTCCAAGGGGAAAAGCTACTCCTCTACCTTGTAGTCTCTGAGAACGCAATCAGTTCCGTATTAGTCAGGCAGGACAGGGGAGTCCAGAAGCCTATATTCTACATCAGTAGGGCATTGCTTGACACAGAAAAGATACCCAGAGATCGAAAAGTTGGCCTTCGCTTTGGTAATTTCAACTCGGAAGCTCTGTCCTTATTTCCAAACCCATCCAATTGAAATCCCAACTGCTTATCCCCTAAGGTCAATATTGAGGAAGCTTGAGGTTTCAGGAAGATTAGTAAAATGGTCTGTGGAATTAGGAGAATTTGACATATCATATGTACCACGGAATTCCATCAAGGGACAAACCTTAGCAGATTTTGTTACTGAATTCACCCCGACACTTCAGGACAAGGCACAGTTCTTTGAAGCGTCAGGGACATGGCAGCTCTATATTGATGGGTCATCAACCGATCAGGGTTTTGGAGTGGCCCTGGTATGGCAGTCCCCTGAGGGGCTCTTATCAAAAAAAGCAGTTAGCCTAGGATTCAGAGCTTCCAACAATGAAGCAGAATACGAAGCCCTAATCCTAGGCATGAAGTTGGCTCTGAAATGCGAGGTTCAAAACCTTGAGGTCTTCTCAGATTCCCAGTTGGTGGTAAGCCAAGTCTTGGGAGAATTCTCCATTAAAGACGATAGGATGCTTCAGTATTCCAAACTAGTAAACTTCTTGAAGCACTCCTTCTGAACGTTCTCCATCTAAAAAATAGAAAGAAGCCAGAACTGTAGAGTAGACGCTTTGGCAAACATGGCATCCCGCCTAAGGCCAGAGGGAAACTCTGCAGTAAAAATTTCCAACCAACTAAGACCCAGTATAGAGGAAGCCCAAGTTGCCCAAATTGCTGAACAGCCCCAGAACTGGATGACCCCAATCCTCTAGTACTTAGAATCAGGGCTTCTCCCAGAAGATAAAAACAAAGCAAGGAAAATCTGAATCAGAGCAGCTCAGTACCTAATCCTGAACAATAAGCTTTATAGAAGGTCTTACTCTCAGCCCTTGTTGAAATGTTTAACTCCAGAAGAGTCTCAATATGTCTTGGCAGAAATACATGAAGGAATTTGTGGGAACCATAATGAGGGCAGAACAATAGCTCACCGAGCTCTAACACAAGGCTATTACTGGCCTAGTATGCTGAAATAGGCTAAGGAGTACGTCCATAAGTGCGACAAATGCCAAAGGTTTGCTCTATATCAACACTAGCCCCATCACAAGCTCATCCCAATTACTAGTCCTTGGCCCTTCGCTTAGTGGGGAATGGACATTGTCGGCCCATTACCTAAAGCCACACCAAACAGGAAATATCTTTTGGTAGCCGTTGACTATTTTTCTAAATGGGCTGAAGCTGAACCTCTAACACATATCATAGAAAAGGAAGTTGAAAAATTCACTTGGAGAAACATCGTCTGCAGGTTCGGCATACCATGGGTGATCATCTCTGATAATGGAACTGCAGTTCACTGGCAAAGTCTTCAAGAAATTTTGTGAAAATCTCCACATTAGACAACATTTTGCTTCTCTAGGCCATCTACAAGCAAATGGGCAAGCAGAGGTCACCAACCGAACAATCCTTGATGCATTGAAGAAAAGGTTGGAGCAAGCCAAAGGAAGGTGGGTGGAGGAACTTCTTGGGGTTCTTTGGGCTTACAGAACAACTAGAAGAACTCCCACCTCTGAAACTCCCTTCTCGCTTGCCTACGGTACAGAAGCAGTAATCCCCGTGGAGATCGCTATGCCAACCTTAAGGATTGAAGCCTTCGAACAAGAGTCCAACGATTAGCAGCTTGCAGAAAATTTGGACTTGCTTGAAGAAAAGAGGGACCAAGCTAGGATTAGGACGGAAGCCTATCAGCATAGAATGGCCAACAATTCCAAAGTGGGTCTCAGGACCGTCAGCTTTCAAGTTGGAGACCTTGTTTTGAGAAGGGCTTTTCCAAACACCAAGGATCCCACTTTGGGAAAGTTATCACCCAACTGGGAAGGCCCCTACAGAGTAACAAAGGTTGTTAGGCCTACCACTTATTGGCTAGAGGACATGGCTGGGAAACCTATTCCTAGACCTTGGAATGTAGAACATTTACGGAAGTATTATCAATAAAGGTTTTTCTTCTTTTTTAATACCTCCATAAAATGTTCATCTCTAAATGCACAGACCTTCAGAGTCTGGTCCATCTCAAATGCACAGACCTTCAGAGTCTTGTCCATCTCAAATGCACAGACCTTCAGAGTCTGGTCCATCTCAAATACACAGACCTTCAGAGTCTGGTCCATCTCTAAATGCACAGACCTTCAGAATCTGGTCCATCTCTAATGCACAGACCTTCAAAGTCTGGTCCATATCTAAATATACAGACCTCATGGTCTGGTCCATCTCTAAATGCACAGACCTTTAGAGTCTGGTCCATCTTTAATGTACATACCTTCAAAGTCTGGCCCATCTCTAAATATACAGACCTTATGGTCTGGTCCGCTAGATATACAGACCTCATAGTCTGTTTCGTCAAATGTACAGACCTCATGGTCTGGTCTAGCAAGTATCCAAACCCGATGATTCAGTCCATCTAAAAACAGAAGTTCCGATATCTTCAACTACTTTCCAACTATTATTATTTGCACAAGTTTCTTAGATCGACAGTCATAGCTGTTGTCACAGTATACTTACTCTGATTATTACGAATTACTCAAAAGGCTACCCTTCAAAACTGATTCCTAGATTACTTAGCTTATGTACTACCAAGCAAAAACACTACAGCACCAAGTTGGCTTAGCATTTGCAACAGCTCAAAGTATTTCAGTTTGAAGTGCAGGTATTACGTAAGTTTCTTTGGTCTACTCCCAAAACATACAAATAGAACTATTGATGAAAAGTATTTATCAGCAGTGCTCGGAAAGGTGTTTCAACTCCAAAAAAACACGTCCAAATAGAAGGTACATCAGAGTTAAGGAAAAGGAATTCAATTTTATTGATAATCCATAAAAGTTACATCAATACAAGAAGATTGGAAAAGAAACAAAGCACAACACAGAGGTTATAACAACTTCAGGTAAGACATCGTTTTGGTTTGCAATAGCATGGCTATCTTCCTTGAATCTTTCCAGTACAGGGGAAAGGGGCTAGAGTTTCTAAACCACCATTGCCGCCATCACCGGCTCCCATTTGAAAGGAACGAGCCCAGAACTCCAATCTGTATCATCAAGTACCCAGGCCATTTCATCATCACTGTCACTAGCGTCAACTACCAACGGAAGATGAGGGCTCTGGGTCTCATGAAACCTCCATTCTCCGCTTTCGTTTTCCTCAAATTCAACACGACACCTAAGCCAACCTGAGCAAGGGTCTCTGCCAAAACAAAAAGGGGAGGAGGCATCCCACCATCATCTTTATCATCAATACTCCAGGTCTCGGTTGGATCAAGGAAGGCCCACTTCCAAGTAGAGGGAACCAGACCGGATGCTAAGATGAACAAGGAGATCTTCTTCTCTTTTAATCCTTCCTTGGAGACTGAAATAAAGGGATCGATAGCTCTCGGCCACAGTTTAATCATTCCAAACTCGGACTGAAAATCGTCAATCATCTCTGGAGAAACAGTAGCTTCTAAAGACATTCAAATTCCCTTCGATGGGGAAACAGTTTGGAAGCAAAAAGCAAAAGATTGGGCGTAACAGCATGCCCCCCATCTCGTATATATAGACCCTTGAAGTCCAAAAGCCATCCATCCGGACCGTCACAACGGTTGAGGAAAAGGTTGGTTGTGTAATAAATAACACATTAAATGGTCCTCTCGGAAGACTAAAGGACATGATGCATGATTTCCCTAAACTTACAGCCTTAGTTAAGCATTAAAGCTTCTAAAGATGATGCAACAGGTAGAGTTAGTCTCCAATCGCTGCCTTATTACGAGTTATGCAGCTTGGAAGACAACTGTTAACAGTTTAAAATCTAATCTGACATACAATGGGTTCCGAAACAACTTTACTTGCAGCAATTTTTCACCTACTACAAATTTAAAGGACTAAAATGCTATAGAGCAGTACAACTCAAGGCTACACACGAAAAAAGAAGACAAAAAGCTTTGAGAAAAAAGACTGTTTCATTAATAATTACGATCTAGTACATTAAAAGTTCAAAACATTAAAAATAAATTCTAAGCCTGATCTGTAGGGGCAGGCTCATCAACTGGGGAAGGTTCATAAGGAGGAGCGTCAACCTACTTCGCTCGGGACTGCAGCTTCAGGAGGATCAACCCCAGGTGGCACAATTGAAGATACATCAAAATTAGGAAACTTGGCAAGGAATTTGGATCGAAAGTTATTAAAGCCGAACAGAATCAGG
The DNA here is from genome assembly GCA_008638375.1 of Nyssa sinensis. NCBI lineage: Eukaryota > Viridiplantae > Streptophyta > Magnoliopsida > Cornales > Nyssaceae > Nyssa > Nyssa sinensis. The sequence continues at coordinate 2,154,223 of CM018042.1, read as the reverse complement.
TTATCTGCCATCCCTTCAACTGCTGTCCTTATTTCTGCCTCAATCTCAAACCTGGCACGTTCAACTACGTCCTCAAGTTTTTGATTATAGAGATAGCGCATGCCGTCCATCTCCCTTTAAAGTCTCTCCGCCTCCAAAATGTGAAGATCCCTCTCAGACTCCATAACTGCCAGAGAGTTGGATGCCTCCTTCCACTTCTCCTCCGAAGCAAGAGCAGCTAGACTAGGCAGACCCCAGTTGGAACCTAACCTCATCCCTGCTTAGCCTGGAGCTTGTCAACCTCCTCTGAAGCTGGAGAGACCTCCATCAGAGCAGAGAGGGTGTGCAAGGTCTGCAATATACAGAGCAAACAGGCTAGTATCCAGTTAAAAGTACTTAGAACAAGGAAAAAGAGATGGGGACCCGAAGAGCTTACTTTGACCTGAAGAGAAGCCAGATCAGCTAGAAGCTTCTCTGACTTCTGTGGCTTGAGCTTTAAGGAGCCTTTAGCCCAGAAGTCCTTGAAGACCTTCTTAGCCGCCTGGTTGACAACATTAGAGGCCACAGAAGTCGACACCCCCTTGCTCGCTTTGCTGGTTGGGGCTAGGGGGACCATGGAAATAGGGGAAGGGGCCTCCCTCTCCCCTTTAGCAGGTTTAGGGGAGTTCGAGATTAACTTCCTTCTTTTCGTCTGGAGAGGGGTTCTACTGGGGAAGAAACCTCCCCCACCGCTATAGACGGCTCGGCCTCCCACTTGGCCATTACACCCTTCGTCAGCTCCTCCACGCGGTTTTTGGCAGCCATCAAGTTTTCAGGATTGACGATGACGGAATGATCTCGGTTGCTGGTTTGTAAAAACTTGCAGTATTGCTCTTGGAGCGCGGGAGTAAAGTGAGGCCTCTTCCACGCTCTTATTTGCACAAAAAGCATAAATTAATCAGTTCGACAGTCAATGCATGAAACAGAATCAAAGCAGTCACAAGAAAAATTGGGTTTCACCCCTTGGCCCAAAAGTTCAAGGGAATGTCGAAAAGTGGTCTTGGAAGTCTGCATGCTCCCATCCTCATTTAATGAAGAAATACCACTTCTTCCAATTTTTGTTGGAGGAAGGCACAGAGGAAAGGGGTCTGAACCCACTGTCAAAAGACATGTAAAAGAGACCTTCAGACCTCATGTATTTTAGATCCATATTGCTACAGATCAGGTCAAGGGACACATCAACATTGTTCAGATGCCCTAGTACTATGAAACTTAACAAATGCCTCCAACTATTAAGGTTGAGGTCTGAAGGGCAAAGGTTAAACCAAGAAAAGAATTTTTTTACAAGGTCAGGAAGAGGGAGTGTCAGTCCCATTTCAAACCAAGCTAAATAGACACAATTTTCTCCCGCTCTAACATCAGTGTGGGTGATCCAGAGTGTCCGGAACCCTAAAAGTGACATTCAAAGGGAGGTTATACTTCTCTCATAACTCTTTTAGCATACTCTCGGTAATTACACTCTCACCCTCCTCTCTACGAGTGGATCGACCAGAGGTCTTTCCAGCCCTTATTTGGGGGTTCCACAAACGCATTAACTATCCTAACCTCCGGACTGGAGGGGGACCCTACTAACCTATTTTCAGCATTACTAGAAGGAGGAATGTTCGCAAGTTAAGATTGAGTAATTGTCCTAAAAGAACTTCCTAAACTAGAGGGTGACCCAAGTCCAGACATGGTAGACAAAAGGAAAAAAGGCGAAGCAAAGAAGAGAGAACAGTAAGAGGGGTTAAAAATCGAACCTGAAATCAAGTAAGGAAAGATGGCTACGAGCAACAGACACTCTTGGAACTTCAAGATACTTCAATCGTTCTGATATTAGCAATGGCAGAGTTTCTAATGCAAGCAAGAAAAGAAGAAAGGCGTAAAAAGTCCTTTCCCCCTCTTTATATACATATTCGAAATATGAGCCCCCCAAGCCGAGTTGGCATGACGGTTGAGGGTAATGATGGCTTCTCAAGCATCGACTGCGCAATAAATGACCCATCAAATGGACGTCTTGGAAAGTGGAGAGACAAAACGTGTGACTTTTCATAAAGTTCATAGCCCTAGTTACGCCCTAGGCCCTAACTAAGGCTCGGGCGGGAGTAGCTGATATACCACAAACCGACACACCAATCATCTTGAGACACGTATGCTTACAGATCTGATAATACTTGGTCATCCAGAGCAGGCGAAGCCTTCAGAGCACACTTATGCACTTATCCTCCTGAACTCATGCTCTAAACAAAATTCACTCAGAGCATTCCGTATGGTTCAGACCTCGTTATTACCTTAACATCTACCGAGCAGAGAATAAGGAAACAGTCTTTTACAAGGAAACTACCACACATGATTATCTCTATTTTGATACAATGTCCAACTAAGGTAACTGCTATCTCCGATGATCATCCCTACATTCTTGGCTCCAAATCCTAATCAACTTAGGAAAGCCACAATCTATAAATTAAACCCTAAAGGCACACCTTATTTTCATGCTCATTCTTTGGCTTTCATTACAGTCTTTTCAATTCAGTTTATTGACTTAAGCATCGGAGCGGCTACCAGCTGGAGCCAATCCGGTGGCCCTCTGATCCCCCTTTTTGAGTGTTCTACAGGTCGTGGAGCCCTAGAGTCCTTGCGAGCCAAAAAGTGCAGCATCAGTCAATGTTGGTGGTCCAATATGGCCTAAGTAAAGATCAAATATTTCTATGAGTAGTGACCAAACATGGTCCCAAATGGTGGCCAAACATGGCCCATAAGGGTGGCCACACATGGCCCAAAAAAGTGGCCAAACATGACTCAAAAGGGTGGCCAAACATAGCCTAGGGATTGGCCAAACATGGCCCAAGGTGATTGGTCAACATGGCCTAGGGGTTGGCCAAACAAGGCCCAAGGCAAGTGGCCAAGGCTGGTGGTAAGGGGGCAAGGGGCTGGGCGCAGCAGTAGGGCAAGGCGCAAGGCACGTATGAGTACCGTGGCAGGTGTGCGGGGCGCGTGGGGTGCGCGGGAGTGCATGGGGCTGGGCTGCTGCTATGCTACTATAGCAACAGTGTATTTGCTGCAAGCTATTTTCCCCCTTTTCTAAACTTTTTTTCAAAGTGCTGCAAGTTAATTTTTTCAATTTTTAACATACTTCCTTAAGGTTTTTAACCCCCATTTTTTGGCTTTTTCCCACTTATATATGGGCATTTTACACACCTAACAACTCTTTTTAATTCACAAAATTTTGACATGGTCTCCTTTGTTTTCTAACCATTTTTCACCTAATATTTTACAAGAATTTATATGTATAAGTATATGCACAATCCACCCTCACTCGATGGCCACAAGTTTATGAAAATTTAACATACACCTACATTATCATGTAAGTTCAAGGCTGCAATGCCTACTTTCCTAATTCCTCATATACTAACATTCATACTTGCATATAATCCTTATCATGGTCCTTTTTCTTACATTGTTCCCAACATAAACATTTGATGCACATTAAACAAAAATACTCTATTTGTCATTTGGGTTTAAAGCCCTTACATTACAAAATGGCCCAAGGCCTATAGTCCACCGTTATCTAAATTAAACACAAGTTATTTGGGCTTATGGCCATACATATAAAATGTAGCCTTTAGGCCAAATAAATTTCAAAATCCATTTTTCCCTCCGTGCTCCAATGACTTCATCAAGTATCAAGTGCTGGGAGCCTCATCTATAATATGTAATCCCATATAGGGTAAGCACGACAACTTGTATGATATAATGCTAATGTAAAGAACAAAGATAAAGTGTGGCATGTGCAAAGTGAACATTTATGAGCTATAATCTTTCTAATTCCTTAATGCAATGGCATTGGCAATATGCATGACACACACATGCAACTCTATGCCCAACACATGTCTCGTTTCACAGTCCTTCCCCATTGGATTTTTGAGTATAACTTATATGTCTCGTTTCACGGGGGCGCTCCCGTTGGATTAGCGAATACCAATCATTGGCCAAATTTTGAGTTTTTCACCACAGGATCTACACTCTCATAATGCATAGCACCAAAGTGCTCAACACATGCCATGTTTCCAAATATTCACGTATGCCAAGATGCCTTGATTTTTCTATGCAATTTCAATGAGGCATTCATCAAACTCATGGAGTGTGCCTTAAATAATGCATCATACATAAAGAAAGTATAACTTTTAAACCACAAAACTTTGCGTACATGAACATAGCATATAATCCAATCAGTTACACATATAATCATGTCACATATTCACAACCTTACTAAATTCTCAAAGATTACACAAGTACACAAAGTACCAATACATTGAGCAAAGCATAACTTTCAAACTACAAGATTCTGTCTACAAGAACATAAGCTAGAATGTAATTAATTATACATATATTCTAGTTATATGTTCATCACTGTACCAAATTCCCAAAGAATACATAAAATCGTAGGTTTTTAAGGTAACTATACGCTAGGTAGTTTTCTAACAACAAGTAAGCAAGTAAGTCGTACAATCAACATATAAAACACTCCTAAACTTAACTTTATTCTTTACTTAGCAAAATATCATACCTAGAAGGATTTTTCTCAACCCTAGGGAGTTGTTCTCATTGTGTAGCCAAACCAATTAGTAATAATGTAGCCCTGAGGTGGGAAACAACTTCCTAGAAGGAAGCCTTGTGAAATTCTAAGGCTAGAAATGAGTTTTGGAAGGTAGAAAGTTGGACAATCTAGATTTTTCTCACCTTTTCTCTCCAAGCACAACCTGCTGTGTTTTCTCATACCAATTCTGAGAATTTAATTCTTAATGGCTGTATTTATACTAAAGGGGCTAAGGGATGAAAAGACCTTTTTGCCCTTATTGAGTCGCGGGACCCATTACACTACAACCCGTCCCGAAATGACTCAATTCGATATTCTGCTTTAATCAAAGTTCTTAAAATTATTCTAAATGATATTTTTCTGAAAAAATTTTTTTCTCCTATTGGTGGGTGCGTTCGGGTCCACCCAGGTCACTCGGAATGCCCCTTTTAGTCTATTTTTCAAACTATCTCCGATTAGACTCAAATTCTCACAAAAGGTGTATTTTAATATTATAATCATATTTCCCTTCTATGGAATGCTTATATTATGCTTTTAAACATGACTTATATCTAAATGATGCATGTATAGTGCCCTACCGGAAATAGTACATGAATAGTGCCCTACCGGCAAAAATAAAAAATTTATCCTTATTTTTTGATCTTTACAGAGAGTCAAAGAATACTTCAAGACTCAGAGCTTCGTACTCTAGGGCCAGCCTCATCACAAGGATATGTGCTTCGTATTCGCCTTCGTTATTAGAGGCTTTGAACTCCAAGCTAGCTACTTTTTAAGTTATGATTCCATCGGGTGATTGAACCACTATGGCCACTTCTGAGCCTCGGTTGGTGGATGAACCATCATTGTAAAGTTGCAATACCGTGGTGTCCGTAGTGGCTTGATCTTTAGTATGTAGTGTTGGAGTGACTTCTGCTACAAAGTTTGCTAGTGCTTGCCCTTTGATAGAGGTCCGTGGTACATAAGATATATCAAACTCTCCTAACTCCACTGATCACTTGGTCAGTCATCCTGAGACTTCAGGCTTGTATAGAACTGATTTCAAAGGATAGGATGTGGGGATTATGATGGGATGTGCCTGAAAATAAGGTCTGAGCTTCCGAGCGGATATCACCAAGGCTAAGGCCAATTTTTTAATTTTAGAATATCTTATCTCGGTGTCCAGAAACACCTTGTTGACATAGAAAATAGGCCTCTAAATCCCCTTGCCATTCCTGACTAATGTAGAGCTCATGGCATTCTTTGATACGACTTAGTATATAAGTAGCTTTTCCCTTTGCACTGGTTTTGAAAGGGGTTCGGGGGAAGCCAAATACTGTTTTAGTTCCTAGAAAGCTTTTTGGCATTCAGGGGTCCACTCTAGGGTCTTACTCCCCCTCAAAGCTCTGAAGAACGGGAGGCACCGGTCCGTAGACTTAGAAATGAGTCTGTTTAGCGCTGTTATCTTTCTGTTCAGGCCTTGGATATCCTTTTTGGTTTTAGGTGACTCTAGTTTGATCAGAGCTTTTATCTACGAGGGATCTGCCTCAATTCCCCTTTGAGATACCAAAAAACTCAAGAATTTCCCTTTGGTGATCCCGAAGGTATACTTTAAGGGGTTTAACTTCATCGTGTGATGTCTTAGGATGTTAGATGTTTGACTCAAATGCTGGATGTGGTCACTTTTCTAAATGCTCTTGACTAGCATTTGATCAATGTAGACCTCCATCGTGTCTCTAGTTTAGGAGCCAAACATCTTGTTTACTAGACGTTGGTACATAACCCCAGGATTTTTCAGACCAAACGACATCACTCTATAACAATAGAGACCTCGTTCAAATATGGAGTCAGTCTTCTCTTGATCTGGAGGATACATTTGAATCTGATTGTATCTAGAGTAGGCATCCATGAAGCTCATGAGCTCATATTCTGCGATTGCATCAACAAGTTGATCAATCTTGGGAAGAGGGAAGCTGTCTTTGGGACAAGCTTTGTTGAGGTCGATGTAGTCAACGTAGATCCTCCACTTGCTATTCTTCTTCTTGGTGAGAATTGTGTTGGCAAGCCACTCTAGATAAAACACTTTCCTTATCATTCCAACATTCAACAACCTCTCTACCTCTTCATTAAAGATCTTGTGATGTTCAAGGGCGAACGTTCTCCTTTTTTGTCTCACTGGAGAATGGTCTGGGTCTGTCATTAGCTTATGAGAGATGAGGTTAGGATCTATTCCTTCCATATCTTTGGTCTTCTAAGCGAATACCGATAGATTGCTTTTTAGGAATTCAACAATTTGATGTTGCTCGGAGGGAGACAAATCTGAGCCAATCTGTAGATACCGCTCCCCCCCTTTCAGTGCTAACGAGTACCTTAATGGGCTCTTTCATTGGTTTGACCATGTTGTCCCTTCCTTTGGGGCTCAATGACGCATCAATTCTAAAGGGTCACTCTTCTGCCTCATGAAGGTCGAAAGGTAAAGAACTCCCCCCTTCACTGTCACGACCCGAAATCTGCCTCGCGCGGACCCTGGATCGGGACCGCCACCCCAAGACCCAAAGGCCTCGGGACAAGGCTCGCATCTGCAGCGATATTGAATAGATGTGCTTCATGTGGTTACGGAAGCGTGAAAAACTTTTTCTTTTTTTTTCTCATTTTGAAATTTGCACATCTGTCCGATACTGCCACTATTCACAATGGTACACATGATCATACATTCAGAGCATAACTAAAGGCTTAAAGATTTTAATAACATTACATGTCCATTACCCCGAGGGGCTTAATACATAACCTTACATTGTCTGCTAATACAAAACATGCTAATAGAGTTCATATGATTTCCCAAAAGGAGCTACTTAAGCACATCTTCCCAAAAGAGCTAGACTCATCATCCTTGTCTTCAAAATCAATTTGCCATCAATTACCTGAAAGGGGGGTTCGAATAAAAATTTGGGTAAGCTAATCTAAGCTTGTGAGTAATTCCTGCATTCGTCATGGGGTTTTCAATTGGTAGTGGTTTGGCACATGAGAGTTTATAAAATACTCATTACCAATTGCTCGTACATTTTTGAACACAGAATATATGCATTCTTAAAACAGATAGCTTTGAAACATTTAAAGGATTCAAGCTAAATACACATTTCCTCAAATAAAGCATATGCAATTTAAAAGCATATAAACACGTATAATAAAATGGGGGTAAAAACCTGCTTCCATTTCCAAAAGCGTTACTTCAAAACATATAAACATGCATAGGAAAATGGGGGTAAAACCTGCATCCATTTCCAAAAACATTTGTCATCTTTTCTCTTTGATTAGGTGGAATCTATTTCGAACCAGACTCCCATTTTACTGCCAATGCTGCCAATCATATTTGCCTGGGGGATTAGATCCTGCTACCGGGCATTTCACATGACAGGGCAATTGAGTTCCGAAGAAACCCAAAATCCTAACTATGTGAAATTTACTGTTGAATCCCGAAGGATTTCAACCATCATAGGGGGTGCTTTAAACACCATTTATCTTATAAAACATTTATCACATGGCTACTTCAATAAATACTTTTTCATGAATATTTAAAGCATGAAATATACATAACTTATCACATGGCTTCTTCAATAGGTATTTTTCATGAATTTTTAAAACATGAAATATATATATATAACTTATCGCATGACTTCTTCAATAGATATTTTTCATGAATATTTAAAACATGAAATATATAACTTCTGCAATAAAACTTCAATATTTGGAATAATCAAATTCAGAACATTTATGAAAATTTAGCATTTTAAACCCAGACATGCTGAAACATAATTAAAAAGGAAAACCGTGATTCAAACCAATCACCCAGCATGTCATAATACAGTTTATGAAAGCAGAAAACATTTTAAAACAAGAATCATATGATACTGAATTTGATATTCGAGGCTTCAAATAACTTGAACTTAAAACTTCTTCAAATTCATGGAGTTAAATCTCCACTTCAAAGGCAGGGTTACTCACCTCGGTCCTTAGGGTCAGTGCTAAAAATGCGCTTTCCCGCTTCCTCTATAGTTCATAAGAACAATTCATATATATCTCATTAACTTCACATCACTGCAATATCACCTATTGATGCTTCTTAACTTATGCTTAGATCGTATTAATCCTAAAACGACTTCATAATTCCCTATGTACTTAATTTAACTCGTACTCTTAACCTATGACACAATTTAATGTGTTAGGAGTTTAATTTATTTTTAATTCATACTCTTTTGGTAGCTCCATTAACTTTAAATTAATTTTAATTACTTCACATGTTTACGTGTCAAGTCTCATCGTATTTCGTTTTAACATACAAGCCTTAGTTTTGTACTCGGCAGTGTTCTAATTTATAGCCACCTGATTGATGCTATTCATCAAATTTTATGTCTTTTTATTTTAGACATCTCTTTTGGTTGAATAGACTCTACCATTGAGTCCGGAACGTCGAAGAAAGTTGGTTTAGGCTTTCTTAGAATTTAATTCGGCTTTGGACATGTTAGGGGCAATTTGGTAATTTATACCTTAACGTGTCTAAATTTTTCAGAGTCCCATCTCATGAAACGGACCCCACCATTAGATTCAGAATTTTTAAATTAGTCAAAATCTACTATTTGTTTATTTAATTTGGACCTCGTTTGACTATTTATAATGTAGGGGCATTTTGGTCATTTTCTCATTTTTACGGGTCTTAAATTTTTTGGGACCTCATCTCATGTTGTGGACCTCACTAATGGACTCAGGAGGTCTGGGATAGTAAAAATACATATATAACTCATCTCATTTGGACACCGGGCATTTTTCAACCATTTAAATTAATTAAATAATTTTAATTAAATTAAATTCATTTAACATGATATATATATATATATATATTTATTTAGTTTGCAATATATGAACGGATGAAATGGGTGGCACGCTGGCCACCGTGTCACCTCCCTCCCAAAAGATACTGCGTTCAATTCCCCACAGATGCAAATGCACCTTTTTATTTTCTGATTTTATTTAATATATAATATATATATACTTTGCCCCATAGGTGACACACGCAAGTGCGTGGCCGAGTGAAAAAAGAGGGGCGTCGCGCATGAGGTCAGGGGTTTGAACCCCACCAACCGAAATTTTCCTCTTTTCTTCAAAACTCCATACGGTTTTATATATATATATATATATATATATATATATAAGTATCAGGCCCAAAATGACGTCGTCGTTCTTAATGTGGTGGCAATCCTAAGGACCACCACGTGTCCGAGTCTACTCGGTGACTCAATTCAAACAGTGGGTCGACTCAGTTGTCTTCCCCACGACCACCCCAGGTTGCCCTAATTTTTTGGTTTTCTTCTTCTTCATTTTTGTGAGTTTTGGAGGGGTGTTTCTCTCTGTTTTTTAGTGTCCCATGATCCTAGAGGTTTGGCCAACCTTTTCTCATTCATTTGGAACATTAAAACTGGTTAGAACGCTCGATCCAACCCCGGATAACCGAATCTGTGACTTGATCATGAACCCTCATTTTACCACCATTTTTGGTGGAATTTGGTTCTGTGTGATCCTTATGACATGGGGATTCAACCCTCATTCTCAAAATCGAGTTTAGGAGTCTAAAACCAAGAACTGGGTTTTCGGCCTGTGACCTACAACTCATGTTTTTGGGTTCATTTCTTGAGCTTCAGGGTCGCGGTATACTGTTTTTAGGACCTTGGAATGGTTTAGTTTCAGTCCTTGTGCACCAAAATCGGATTAACCAAGGTGGGTTCAGACCTGCTGTCAAGGGGTCGACCATGGTGGCTGTGTCCTATTCTTGGTGTTCTAAGGCTGTTTTGTGGCCAATTTTCATGCTTTGCTCATGTACTAACACCCTAAACATCATTCATGTATAAATAAAACTCAAACAGATTATATATATGCACATATCCTAGAGAGAGAAATTTTAGTGTATTGTGGGTTTACCTCAAAAGTCGTATCCCTTCCTTCCCCCTTCTGATTTTTCTCTCTTCCTAGAGCTTCTTAGTTCCTTTTCTTTCAGTTCTCTCTCTCTCTCTCTCTCTCTCTCTCTCTCTGTATGTAATTAGCCGTGTGTATCCCACCATGGATATTTGTATATGGGTGTATGCATGATTATTACAAAATCTGATTTGCCCCAACAACTTGGTTAACTTGTGGCAGTATCCATGCTCAGGTTTTTCTCATGAGTGCCTCCCAGTTTGAGCAGTGGCGAGCAGGCCATCATGGCCGGTTGTGTGGTTGTGTGTTTTGTTTGCCTTGCATGTATATATATATATATATATATACATATATAATGTAATTTACACTCTTACACACTTGGACACATACACACACCTCTCACCGACACACACACGCCTTTATTACACCTTGGGCAATAGTATGCTTCCATATAATACACATATGTATCTTCATGTATGTATATATATATATATATATATACAAAGTAATATATAATTATTTACATAGCACATACATTAATATTTAATTATTCATACATGCTATCATTAATTTCTTATATTAAAAAAATTAATTACTTTAAAAATTAATTATTCTCTTAAATGTATAATATTTACTCTAATCCTTCGTATCCTCGTAATGCGTGCCCAATTCTCATACTTATATCAATGACCGGCAGTTGACGTGAAAACATACTTATCACGGAACCGACAATTTGGTGATTGCAACCAAAGTGATGTACAGTCGTCTTGAGTTTTTCAGGGCTGTTACTAAAAATCCATGTGTCGGGTTGAAACCGACCTCGTCACTTAAGGCGTCGATTACTAATTTAATACCAACGGCTTAATAGCCCTTAATTCAGGTCTGGGTGTTACATTCACGAAGGTACTCTGATTGCTATTTGGAGCCTTTTTTCTTTAGTGTGAGAGCATGGCATTCGCGGGCGGTTAGCTGACAACCCTTGATGGAGAATACCTTGTTATTTTGAACGTACTTCAAGCACTGAGGGAGGGTCGAAGAGACTGCTCCCATCTGATGAAACTAGGGCTTTTCGATGATGACATTATAGATGAATTTTGAATCCAAGACCATGTACTCATAGATCAGTGTCTTCTACTTGTCCCCTTAGCCTGTTGTGGTTGAGAGGTCTATTTTGCTCAGTGGGGTGCTGAGGTTCCCATTGAATCCTGCCATTACGGTGCTGGTGGCTTTGATGTCATTGAGGTTGAGCTTCATGTGTTTGAAAGGTTCATAGAATAACACATTGGTAGAGCTTCTTGTATCCGCCAGAACCCTTCTGATCTCAAAATTGGTAATTTTGAGTGAGATGACGAGAGCATCACTATGAGGACAGTGTACCCCAGCAAGATCTAATTTTGAGAACTGAATTTGTGGTCCCAAATTTAGCCTTTTTTCAATGGTTGAGATCTAGAGGACGTGCGGTTCTGCCCTTGCCTCTCGAGCATACCATTTTCTGGCTCGGTTAGACATTTCTGTCATTGTGTTGTCAGAATGGAGGACAAAGATGACTTGATTATTTTGGCACTGTTGTTCATTTTGAGCCTCCCTTTGTTCAGGCCTCTACTTTTGCCTTCTTTGTGGTGGTCTGTCGTTACGGGGGTTTTGCCTTTCATCGTGTCGGACGAACTCCCACAATCGCCCTCTTTTGATAAGATTTTCAATCTCTTGCTTGAGAGTTCTACACTCATCCGTGGTGTCCCTATGTTCCTTGTGGAAATCATAATACTTGTTTTGGTCTTTGGTGTCAGGATTGCTCTTTAATGGCTCTAGCCACTTCAAGTCCTCACGGGTCGTACCTTCTAGAATTAGGATTGTTTTGGGTTCTGGGTGCCGCCCTTTTGTCAGAGTCCTGATCCTTTTTCTAGTTGCGCTGGTGTCCCTTTTCGAAACATACTTGTCTTTCTAAGCTTGTTCTTTCACCTTTCGGAAGGATATTTTGGTATCCTCCAAGTTTATGTATTTTCGTGCTCGTCTATGAGCACCGCCATATCGACGGGAGGATTCTTTGTCAAGGAATCTTGGAAGCATCCAGGCCCAAGGCCAAAGGTAAGAGCTACCACCAGGAAGCTTGGGCTGCAGTCTGTTATTTCTGTGAGCTCGATATTAAAGTGAGCAATGTACTCCCGAAATGACTCTCCTTTTGCTTGCTTCACAATTAACAAGAATTGTAGTCATTTCCTTAACTTCCTACTGGCCAAGAATCGATCAAGGAATCGCTTACTGAGCTCGTAAAAATTGGTGATCGATTCTTAGGTGAGGTTATGGAACCACTTCAGAGCGGTACCTTTGAGGCTTGTCACAAAGGTTCAACTGTAATACCCCGAAAAATTTGACATAACCCAAACTACACCCCAACTTAAGGAAAATAGACTGTCTGACGTTAATAATTTGAAATAACTCAAACTACGGTAAGCCACAACGGGATTTAATGCCTCAAATATAAAATGGAATATGCTCAAAAAAATAATTAACCTAGTTGACCGAGTGCTGAGATAAATAAACGGGGACCCAAAATAATACTGCTATTAAGCCTCGACTTTGGGACAGATTTACTAGCATTTTATAATGTAATATTTTATGAAATAAATTATTCAAAAAAATATTAGATACGGTATCATGTATATATGGAAATATATACGATATATATAGGACCATATGAAGCACTATATTGCTTCATGGATGCATGAATATGCATAAGCCCATAAAAGGCCCAAACCTCAGCCCATATAAGACTTAACATATATATATATATATATATAATTGGGAAGCTGCCAATGGGAGCTGCTAGAATATACATAAGCCAAATAAAATAGAAATAGGGAGGAGCTTCTAGGTCAGCCGAAGCTTTTGGACAAACAGGAGAGGAAATGTGAGAATTCTAGAAGAAGCCATCTATCTATATCTTTGTCTGTAGAAAAAATAGGAAGCTTCTAGGAAGGAAACTGCTAGAAGGTTGGACCTTGAGAGGTGTAAATATATATATATATATATATATGAAGAAGAAACAAGAAGCTTGAAGCTTCTAGAGCACAAAAGAGAGTCGGTGCTCTCTAGAAAAGTCGTAGGAGTTGTTGGAAGGGGTGTGTGTGTGTAGCGATGCAGGGAATTTTGTTGGTTCTTCTTTGTACCGAAGTTGATTCACGAAGCAAGGACGTCATTGATCAAATCACAGCAAATGGAGCTGTTGTTGCAGCAGCAGTCGAAGCTACTGTTACAAGACCTGCTACGGCAGTAGCGGTGCAGCAAAGCGTAGCGATACGGCAAGTGGTATGTATATATCTATGTAGATATTTATATATGTGTGTGGATGTTGCGGCTTTGTGGGGTAGTTTGGAGTTGAGTGAAGCATTGCAGGGGAGAAATAACAGCGATGTCGGTTGGATTGGATTGGGTTGGATTTGCTGATTCAGTTATATCCGTGTTTGGAGGTAATTGATCTGTGTGTGTGTGTGTGTGTGTGTGTTTGTGCAGCGTTGGAGCAAGGGGAAATTGAAATAGGGAGAGAGTGGCGGTAGTGGTAGTAGCGGTGCAGCCGAGGGATGATAGGAAGTGAGGTGTTGTTTCTATGGTTGTTATTGTGATTGTTAGAGATTGATGGAGTTGTTGATACTGGAGTTGTGATTGTTGTGATGAAATTTCAGCTTCTAGAGATATATAAAATATACATGTGTGTGTAGTTGTGCCAAAATTGAAAGAGATGGGAGCCTTAATTTATCTGGGCTGGGTAAAACGCTGGAAGTAATGTAAGGACTGACGATGAGGATGATAGTGGCAGCAGAGGGACGGACAGTGCTGTTGCTATTGTCTATTTTGTTTAGTGAGACAACAGAGGATAATTTGAGAATCTTGAAGTGGGGTTGAACTTGAAACGCAAGTATGGGAGTTCTTTGGTGCAGGAATTGAATTAGGAGGTGATTGAGTGCAAATCAGTTCTTGCGGCTTGAGGAATTTGACGGAAATAGAGCAGGCACTGTAATGCAAATGCAAAGGATAATTCGTAGCAACTCACTGGTGGAAGAAGATAGATAAGTGCTTGGGACTACAATACTGATCAGTGTGTTGCTGTCATTATCTGATGTGCTTAGTTAAAAATAGAAGAGATGGAGGAAGTTATAGACGGTAGCTGTAACAGGGATACGGTGGAGTAAGCTACTCCATTGGGGCATTGAGAGATTTTCAACTAGGGTTTTAGTGGCTTTCTTGTCCACCATTATGGCCCAAGGGTGTGTGGAAGTGCAAGGCATGGAGAAGGTAATTTTGGGAAAGTTAGAAATGAATAGCTTGCACAGTACAAGTCTGAACTTCAAGTTGTTGCTTGTGTGAGGCAAGAGCTCCAAAAGCTACCGCATACTATGAGGGAAATTACTCAATTGTTGTTGCTAGATTTGCTAACCTTGTGGTTGGTACAGGTGAAGATAGAAAAGTACTTGTTCTATTAACCCAAAATGTAGTATGTAGCAGATGTTTGGGGTGTCATGCCATAGTACGGGGACAGGCTTAAAAGGATTGTTTGAGAAGTTCTGTATAGAAAATTAGTTGGGCAAACAAATGTAGTTCCTCAAGAGGGAGATGGCTAACCGGTTGAAGGTCGGAGTAAGACACATGACTAGGGGTTTATGACACTTAACTGCAAATTCTCCAAAGGTTAGCGGTTGGAGTGAAAGTGTACAGTCTCAATAGAATCAATAGAAACAAGTTGGTGATTGCAACGAAAGTGATGTACAATTTCAATGGGATCACCAAAAACATTTCACTAAAAAGAGATTCCAATGCAAGTCCACATGGTTGGGCTTTGGAATGGAGAAACAAGAGGAACCACCCTGCCAAGTTAGCTGGAGGGTTAAATGATGATTGCAGTGTTAGTGGAATGGTGACTGTAACCAGACAAAGGTTGGATATGTTCACATCTTAGGAACATGATGGACTTTTGGATGTTGAATCAATTATGATGGCCATCAGAAGGATAATGCCTAGGACATGCAAGGAGGTGCCTGACGTATCTGGAGATTTTCAGATTATCCGTGAAGGGAGATGAGCATATATTCAGATGAGTAACTCGAACTCCTAACTTGGTGTATATTTTCTATATATTGTACTACTTTATATGTTGCAACTGTTTTATACACTAAACTGTTTTAAATGCATATGCTTTCATACATACTTTTTACATTTCATTACATGTGGCATGATTCCATTCCATCTTGCTTTTGTTATCTCTTGTTCTGATTCTATTTTGGGTTTGTTGTCCTAACTTATTCTACGCTATTGGAGTCTGCTTCGATTTTATTTTGTTATGTTGAGTCTTACTCTGGGCCCACTACAGAATTGAGCGATTTTATTTATGAGTATGACCCAGAGGAAGTAGAGGCCCCCACGAGTGGCTCACTTTGGGGCAGCTGGGAAAAGGGCTCATAAGCTTGAGTGGCATCTGTTGTCCCACTCAATTCTGATCTATTCCGCTCTGATCTAATCCCAAAGGGGTAGAGGCCCCTGCAAGTGGCTCACTTTGGGGCAGCTGGGAAAAGGGCTCATAAGCTTGAGTGGCATCTGTTGTCCCACTCAATTCTGATCTATTTCGCTCTGATCTAATCCCAAAGGGGTAGAGGCCCCCGCAAGTGGCTCACTTTGGGGCAGCTGGGAGAAGTTCAGGCACATTCGTTGATACGTCTTTAATTGATTGGTACTCTATTCTGATCTGTTCTATCCTGATTTGTTTAAGCTGTATTTGTTTTATTTGAGCTGCATTTGTCCTATTTGAGCTGCATTGTTCTACTTGAGCTGCATTTGAGCATGCTTGTTTAAGCTCATTCCATTTATTTAACATTTTTCAGGTGAAGGTGACAGTGGCAAGGAATAGAAGGGACCAAGAAGTTAGTTAGGCAGTTTAGATGATGATAAACCCATTTTTGTATCCCATACCATTTTTGGATGTTTGTAGACAAGTACAATGATGTACTTTTTGTTAACCTATATATATAAATAAGATTATAGTTGATGCTCTGCCAAGGTAAAATGCATTCTCTACTCTTGTTTCCGGTATTGAAATTTTTATAATGAATGCATCAAACTTGGAAATTACATGTGAATGGCCTAAGGTTAGGATTACTATCGGTATTTTGATAAACACAAAATACGATGGGTGCCTAACTAGCCGATCATATACCCTTAATCCGCATAGGGTGGGTTTTGGGATGTGACATCAACACATGAAGGCGTCAGTAGCCCCATATAAAGCCATTGTATGCTGGTAATGAGATAAATGATCTCCAAGATCCTTAGACCCATTGTAGAGGGTAAACTTGGGGACAACGAACTTCTTTGGCCTACTTCTCTATCATTATTGTAGAGGTAAATGGTGTGGCGAACCTTCCGAGCAGCTTTCCCCATTCATCTTGCTTTGGAGAGGCGTGGGTCCCTCTGGTAAAGACGGTCTATTCCTGGGAGTCTGCTATCTCTTTTGTCCTTAAGGAACTCTAGGCAGGACTAGTTGTGGGTTTGGGCCCTGCTGTTTGCCTTGTCTTGCACCTTCAACCCCTATATTCAAGGAATAAGTTTGTCTGATATTGGCGAGAGGACGTTGCCCTTCTAGGACTAGGGGATCTGGTGCCTGTGGAGGCTAGAACTCTTATGGTGCTTGATTAGCCCCCAAGGTTGTTGGAGTTGGGATCCTCATTCTGCTTTAATAGTGGACTGTTGGGTGGAATGCAAGCATCCATCTCTCTACAATTGTTGATGTTTGGGGGTCAGCCCTGCGTGAGTGGTACCATGGGGGTGTACCGGCTGCATGTAAGGGATTTCCTCATTGGGAGATCTTCTGCCCATGGTGGTGGCGGGAGGCTGAGCCCCTTCATTAACAATATTGGTAGGAGGAGGAAGAGGAATATTGTTCCGCTGGTTCTGGGCCAATGAAGCCAGAGCTTGGGACATGGTAACAAGTTGTTCTAGCATCTGATCGGATTGTCGTTGAATCTGATCAAGTTGCTGTTGTAAGTGCTTAGATGCTTGCCCCCTTCCTCTTCCAACAAGAGGCTGATTTCGGGGGTTTTGAGAACACTTTCTAGGACGAAGATTGGGAGCCATTGCCTTTTTAGAAGAAAAAAGACAAAGGATTTGCTACTTTCAAGGAAAACGTTAGTAAGAACGATTGTCGTTCTCACAGACAGTGCCAAAATGATGTTGTACTGTAGAGATCTGAAAAAAAATGACGAAAAATTTTTCGTTTTGCCGGTAGGATATTTGGCATACACGGTTTTGTCGGTCAAGCCCGGTTTTGTCGGTAAAGCATCTAAATGCGTCAGTTCACCATTTGACATGTTTAAAGGCATATTTGGAGTGTGTCATGGAATATAAATATGCTTGGAATATTGTGATGTAGCTACTGTTAAAATTTTAGCTAAAACGGAAACTGTTTCAAAATTGGACAAAAAGGGCGTTTGGATGGCCCGGGTGGAACGGGCCTAAAACGACCTCAAATGAAAATATTTTCTTCTAAGAGTTTTCCTTTAAAATAATTTTATGAACATTGGTTAAAACAAAATTTTGAATTGAAGCGTTTAGGAATGGGTTGTAGAGTAACGAGGTTTCGGGCTCATTAAGGGCAAAATGGTCATTTGCCCTTAGCCCCTTTGTCCACCACTATAAATACAGCCCCCTTAGACCATTTTTATCATAAATTGGGTCTGCAATTACAGAATTCACGTTCTTATAGAGAGAGAGTGAGAAAAGCCCTAGAAATTCAAGAATTCAAGCTGCCGAAACACATATTTCGAGCGGGATTTTGGCCAAACTTTCTTCTGGAAAGTTGTTCGTCTCCACGAGTAATATATCCTTACTGAACAGTTTGGCTATTCAGAAAATACAGCTTCTACAGTTTGTGAAAAACTGATTTTAGGTATGATTTCTTGCTAAGCTAGGAATAGATTTAGTTTTTCCTACCTTATTACATGTTGATTGATTGGTTTAGATGTTTATTTCATGTTAGGAAGTTATCTAAGAGGTGTTACTTTGAAGGACTTAGAGTTAGTAATTTGGGGCTTTATGTATTCTTTGGTTTATTTGATGTTTTATTGCCATGAGAATGACTTATCTTGTCTTTGTAATTGATTGCTATATTTGATGTGTATTTATATGATATTTACTTGACATCTTAGAAGGGAATTGGTGGTGTAATGTCTTAGTCTTGTGTGGAATGTTAGTGATTTTGTGAAATTCATTGTGGTTGGTGAAATGGTGACATTGTGGCTTGAAAAATGTGTAAAGGTGTGTGGTTATGACCTATGTTATGTGAAGCATGGTTGGAAATTTAAAGTTATGAATCATGTGGGGTTTAAAGGCATGACTTGAAAATGCACACCATGTGTTTGATCATTTGTCACATTGCATTTGCATGATGAAATCATGGTATATTGGCATGGTGAAATTCCTTGGACACATGGTGTGAGTTGAGCACGAACTGCTATGCATTATGAGGGTGTAGATCCTGTGGTGAAAAACCCAAAATTGGCCATTTGGTACTCGCATGCCAACGGGGTTCGGACCGTGAAGCGAGACATGTATCGGTGCTTGATTGACCCGACGGGGGCGGCCCGTGAAACAGGTGTGGTACTCGATGGACCATCGGATGCGATCCGTAAAACCGAGACATGGGTGTGGCATAGAGTTGACATGGGTGTGGCGTAGAGTTGCATGGGTGTGTCACGCATAATTTCATTGCATCGTATTAATGAATTCATGAATGTGATATAGAGTTTGTATGGATGCGTTATGAATATTGTCAGTACATTGTATGGATTGATTAGAGAGACATGTAGAAATGAATGTACACTTGCACATGCCACGTCCTAAATTTGTTGCTAGTATTAGTGAGTTATCATACCAGCAGTTGAGCTGACCCATTCGTGGGTAATATATTTCAGATGAGACCCCGGGTACTTAAGACTTCTTCAAGTCTTGAAGGATGGGAAGACATGGACTAAATTGAAGATTTGGCCTTTGGGGCACTTTTTGGATGTATGGGCATAAGCCCAATTTATTTTGTTTTGTGTTGAAACAAGTTGTAAACTTTAGGCCTTGGGCCATTTTAATATGCATAAGTTGTGAATCAAATGAATGTATGATGATTGTAGTTAATTACCTTTTACATGGATGTGTTGAATATGGAGAATGCATGTTTTGGTTGGATGGGTTTGTGGCTACCGTATGAGGGTGGGTTGTTGGTGAATTTATATTCATACATGTCGTGAAAATTAGGTAGAAAAGCCTTGGAAAAAAAACAAAGGAAACTATGCCCAAAATTTTGGAAAATAAAGTGAAAAATAAGTGTGTAAAACACCATTTAAATGGTTGGAAAAACTATCCAAATTAGGAGGATAGTGTCCTTGGGAGTTGGGCTGAAAATGGGGAAAAAGTGGCCTTTAAAACTTTGGAAAAAAATCAGAAAATGAAACATTTGGGTTGCAGCCATGAATAGTGAAATTTCAAAAAAATCAGAAAATCAGGTCTCTGTGCTACAGTGCCAAAACAGGCCTGAACTGCCCCGCGCGCGACCGTGCACGCCCCGCGCGTGCGTGGCCCTGTCACCTGCGGCGCCCTGCTTGCTCACGGCTTGTACTGTTTTGCCCTGCTGCTGCCACCTGCTGTCCAGCCTTTGTGCAGCAGCCTTGACAGCCACTTAACATCCACTTTTGAGTCACCTTTTTGAGCTGTATATGGGCGTCATATTGGGCCGACCTTTAGACCATGTTCGGCCACCATTTTAGGCCACTTTTAGCCATCACATAGAGCCACGTTGGGTAATTTTTTGGACACTCTTGAATTATATATCAAGGCCATGTTTGGCCATTCACTTGAACCACTTTAGGTAGAACTTTTTGGCCCATTTGTGGACCATGTCTTAAACTATTTTGGGGTCCCTTTGGGCCATCATTCCAAGGCATTATTTTTGACTTGTTTTGAGAACATTTTGGAGACAATTTCTGGATGTGACTTCAATTAATTTAAACATAAATGGAGAGAAGGACTTGAGCAACATTTGGGGACCGCTTTGAGTTAGGTTGAATAATAAGTGTTTAATTTTAACCTTGGGAAAAATTTGGAGAATAATAAGGGATATTTAAATTAAACTTACTGGATTGTCCTTTCTTTTCTTTTCTTTTATTTAATTCAGTCGCTCCTCGGGTTCGCGAAAATCTGGGGCGTGACATGTACTTTCTGATCAGTGAGGCTTACGTTCTTCGTCACCTGTCAAGAACTTAAAATTAGAGGGCCACCGAGTAGGCTCCGGTTGTAATACCCCGACTCGAGATACCGGGTCACATGACACGTATTACGAGAAAAAGAAAATTATATATATATAATTTTTTTAATTTAATGATTAATTAATTAAGGTATAAGAAATGTTATATATTAATTAATTAATATATGTATATGTATAAAGTGAAATATGTATGTATGTATATGAAAGCCTGTATGTATGTAAGTATGTATATGAATAAAACAAAAAAAAAAAAATGTAAAAGTGTGAACAGTGTGTGAATGGTGTGTGTGTGTGTCGGCTGGTGTGTGTGTGTTGTCTTGTATATATGTGTATATGTATATATATATGTATATATTATATGTATAAATATCCCAAAAATTTAATGTAAAGCAAAGCTTGGGAAGAACAAAATTAATGAGAAGTAAGGGCTATGTAGGGCTATGAAATCAGAAAGAAGAGAGAGAGGTCGGTTGCCTCTTCTTTAAAAGGAACAAGCATGCATTGCATGCTTGTTTTGTAAGAAAAGAAAGGCTAAGGAACTGAAGGAGAAGAAGAGGAAGAAAACCAGAAAGAAAAGACATAGAACCCACAACCAAAAAGGTGAGAAAAGTTCAAAGTTATCATTTTCTCTCTCTAGAATTTTGATTGATAGGAACTGTTTTTGAGTTGTTTATATGCATAGGATGTTATATATATATGTCTAAGAATCTTATCAAGCATGAAATTAGAACTTGGAAACAGTTAAAAACATGTAACCTACGAACAACCGCCATTAAAGGACCTTGCTCAAGCAGGTCTGAATCGAGTTCCATCAAAATGGTTTTGGTTTACCAAAACTTCAAACAGAGACTAAGAGGGTTTTAAAAACCCTAATACGCGATCAAAAATCAAAAGAAAAACCCTCCAAATATCGAGTTGCAGGCTACGGGTTTGAAACCCAAACCTCTGAACTCTGTGTTTAATCCACTTTTACGAATGGGGAATGAAACCCCTTGAACTGGGGATCAAAATAAGACCGACCTTATGAAAAATGAACAAGAAATGAGCCTGAACCGTGAGGTTACAGGTCTGGTTATCGCGACCTAAACCGAGCCTCTGAGTTAAACTCGAAGCTCAAAATCAATGTAAAAACATTCCTTAAAACTCTAGGGAACGTTTGGAAAAGAAAACAGAGAAAATGAGCCTCCAACATGTCACGAAATCCGACTGTAAGAAACTAGGTTTTTGCAGTGAACAGTGTCGACTTCGTGGGGAATATGACACTGTTCGGGTCGGGTCGGGTCGGATTCGGTTACGGGTCCGGGTCGAACCAGATCCAACGGTCAAGTTATGTAAACGGTGACGTTTTGTTTTAATGTTTTAAAACATTAGGGCTAACGTCATCATGACGTCAGCATTATGCCAAGAACCGGCCAGACCGGTTGGTTTGTAACTGAACCGGACCGGTTCACTTAAAACTTGACCGAACCCTTTGGTTTTCAAGTTTATTTAAAAATAAATAAACCAAACCTTTTCCTATTTACAGTTTGACCCCAACTGTTTTAAGAAACTCTACTATGGCCCAACTGAGGGAAATGTTATACAATTAAGCCCCTGAAAAAATAATTAAATAATTAATTTAATTATTTAATAAATAAGTAAATTACTATTTTACCCATGGGTCATAAATAGAGCAAATGAAGTCCAACTTAAGCATATGAATAGTGTATCCTTACTATTTTGGATATTCTGAGACTAATGGTAGGGTCCGTTTTGCGAAACGGGGCCCGAAAAATAAAGAAACATAAAGGGGTAAAAAGACCAAAATACCCCTGGTACCCCTAAAGCCAAATGAAATCAGAGAAGGTCTAAATTGACTTTCTTTGACATCCCGGACTCAAAAATGGAGTCCAAATTACGAAACGAAGTACAGAAAAATATGACACGTAAAACGATAAATGACCATTTTGCCCTTTTACATATAAAAGCCCGAATTAAATTCTAAGAAAGCCTAAACCAACTTTCTTCGACGCTCTGGACTCAATAATAGAGTCTATTCGACCAAAAGAAGTGTCTAAAATAAAAAGACATAAAATTTGATGAATAGCATCTGTTAGATGACTATGGACTGAAATATTGCCGAGGTATTAAACTAAGGCAAGTACGAAGAAAATGAAATACGAAAAGACACGACAACACATCAACCTTAGAATAAAATTTCTAACTCATAAGTTGTTCTTAGGTGATAAACATGGAAGCGCAACCAAAGAAATTCACCATCATGAGTAAAGCCCAAAGGGCTAAAGACCCAAAGCAACAAGCTTTCATGAAAGACCTATTGTGGCAACAAAAGGTAATTGAAAGGCACATAAGAATCGCCAAGGCCACTGAGGTGATTTCGGTTAGACCCTTTATGCATAAATCACCCACCAGGGAAATGGTAGCTGAGGCCAATAAAAAGAAGGAGGAAGCAAAGAAAAGAAAAGATGAAGAAAAAGAAAATACCGAAACCTTAAGCGAGTGGGTCAAAAGGATAAGGGCTGATAAGGGCAAGACTCCTCAGTAGGGTCTACGGTATATGAGGTGAGTAACCCTACATTCGAATTGGAGATTTTACTTCACAAATTTTAATGAAGTTTTGAGTTCAAGTTATGAAAAGTATTTGAATATCGAATTCAGTTTTCATAAGTCTTTTGTTTTAAATTACTCTGCTCAGATAACAGATTTATTTACAGTCCTTTAAAATATGCCTTAGCATGTTTGAGTTTTTATTGCAAAATCTCTGAGATATATTCTGAGAATTGAAAGTTCTTTTATAAAGTTATATACCTTATGTTTAAATACTCTTGAATAGTATTTATGAGGAAAATTCATGAGATAAAAGTAGTTTTCTTGAAATACAAGATAACTGTGCATAAGCACGAGATAGGGTATTGGAGTTCGCAAGGGACTCTATTATTCTGTAGAGCCGACAAGCTTTTGGGTTCTACGGAACTCAATGGATTGTCAAATGTCTGGTAGCAGGATCTAATCCCACAGGAAAAGAGATATCTCGACAAGAGTAAAACGGGAGTCTGGTTCGAAATAGATTCCAAGAGTAAAAGTGAGAAGAAAAGATATTTGAAAATGAAAGTAGATTTTAAATCCTCATTTTCATATTTACATGTTTGAGTTCACATATATTCTATTTAAAGAAGAACACATTTTTAGCTTGAACACTTTACATGTTCCAGAGTTACGAGTTTTTATGGATGCATATATTTTGTATTCAGAGTTACAAGTTTTATATTAAAAGCATATGTTAGCTTGAATGTTTTAAATGTTTCAAAGCTATGAGTTTATTGAATGCATATATATTCTGTGTTCAAAAGATACGAACAATTGACAGTGATTGATTTATAAACTTTTATGAACTAAAACCACTGTTGATTGAAACTCCATGACAAATGTTGGAATTGCTCACAAGCTTAGATTAGCTTACCCGGACTTTGTTCGGACCCCCCTTTCAGGTGATTGATAGCAGTTAAGTGTTGAAGACGGTGCGTTTTTCCGGCTTATGGAGATTTGATTAGCTGATCCCTTTTGATGTTATGTAATGTTTAATAGTACTTATGTTCCAGATACAATAGGACAATATGTATAAACCCTACGGGGTAACTAACATTAATGGTTGTATGGTATAAGTCTGTAATATTTTAGTTATGCTTTGATTGTATAACCATGTGTATGCATATGTGTAGAGCGGCAGTATCGGACGGTGTGCTTAAATTTTAAATAAGAAAAGAAAAAGTTTTCACGCTTCCGCAAAACACAGGCAGTACCGCCGTTCGATACCGTTTCTTACAAGACTGTTCCGCCCAATGGCCCCCGGGCCTGAGGGTGGCAGGTCAAGATCCGAGGATCCGCACAGGGTGGATTTCGGGTCCTGACACCGGTGGTAGTCGCTTCGATGAAAAAGTCAGTAAAAATTAAAAAAAGACTGTAATTTAAAGGAATTGATTTAGCGTAAATTAAAATTGCACCTTAGGGCTTTATTTATAGGCTAGATTTCCTAAGTTGATTAGGATTCAGAGTCGTAAAAGTAAGGCTTTGAAGATATCCAAAAATAGCAGTTGCCATGTTGAACTTTGTTTCCTTATTCTAAGGTCGGTAAGACATAGAAGGCGGTAACCAGCTCGGGACACTTTCCTGTAGATACTCCGTAATTCTTGCTCTAGAGGTAGGGCTAGAGATCTTGCGCTTATTCTGAACAAAGAAGCTCTAAACCCCGTGTGTCTGTCTGTTCTAGATAGGAGTCTTTCTTGTTTGTATATGCAAATGTTCTGTACACACACGTGTCATGTTTGCATTGGTCTGTCACTTGATGGTCTATCACCAACTATCTTTGTTTAATTTTTAGTTTCTAATTTTATTTAAATAAAATTTAAAAAATATGAGAGATATTATTTTTTCTGTATTAATCCAAATTTATTGCTCATTTTTTTTCTTTTTTTTTATTAGTAAAGAAAAGGAAAATTTTTATTGATGTTAAGAAGATGTACAAGACATACATAAAACATGAATAAAGAAATAATTTTCATCATTAAAGAAGATGTAATAAAACACCAATGTTGCTCGTCTTTAATTTCCACCATTCAGTTAGCCAAACATAATTTTAATGTATTATATTAAAAATTAGGCATATTTTTAAGAAAGTAATTTTGTTCTGTAATAGATAATTTATAATTTTATTACTTATTACTTAATATTTATTTTTAAAAAATAAACTCTTTAAATATTAATGATATGAGAGAAAAATAGCTATACATATATCCCATTTGTAACATGTGTTCTTAATTATATTTATTAATTCAACATAATTAGAGTAAAATTATTATAAGTAAAAGAAGAATTATAATATAGCAAATGAAGGTAGAAAATTAAGTAAAAGGAAAAAAAGGTCGTGCCGTAGAGAATTTATTATATGATTTGGGACCAATGATCCCAACTAATTAAAAATGTCATGTGCATAATATGTTGATTTATTAGAGACAATACAAATAATTTTTATAGACATTTATAATCAATTAAATCATTGACTTAATCAATAATCTCGATCATATAATAACTTCTCATTGTTTTCACATAAGCAAGAAAAGTGGGCATGGACTTGGCAATTAATGGTTGAATATACAGATGCATTTAATTAATTGAGACAGCACCACCAGACATTTTGAAAAAATCAGTGCCAGTGCCAGTACCAGCACTAGCTTTATTACTGTATACATACGAATTCCACATTTACCTATCTCGTTGTTTTCACATAAGCAAGAAAAGTGGGCATGGACTTGGCAATTAATGGTTGAATATACAGAAGCATTTAATTAATTGACAGTACCAACAGACATTTTGAAAAACATCAGTGCCAGTGCCAGTACCCGCTTTATTACTGTATACGTACGAATTCCACATTTACCTATTGCAATTTGTAACAACTCAACCAACACCAACCCTTTTCATCAATCTTGCCTCTAATTAATATTTTACTTGCCTCTTCACTTGCTACTTAATTCACAACTAGCACAAACTTCCAATTGGTTACTTTGCTTAGAATAAACGTTGCACTATTAGCATCTATGGACACTTAAGTGGCCCACACGCTACCTAATTTTTTTATTATATTATATTATATTATACATATATCTATTCTATGTGCATTAAGTATGAGGTATTTGGATCAAAATTTACTACCCTATATTATCGTATTAAAGAAAAGTTTTTAGCAACACGCAATGTTCGTCGCTAAAAGTTAAAACATTACCAATGCCTCTAACTGTCGCTAATTTTTGGGGACTACAGAGCATTAGCGATGATATTTGTCACGACCCGAAACCCACACTGTGCGGATCTGGCATCGCAACACCGGCCCGACCCATTGCCGAACCAAATTTTTTCATTTAACTTTAACTTAACATTTATATGTGAGTATAATTAACGTGAAATTAATAATTAAATATACAAGGGAAGACTTAATAAAAATTTATGCGTCTATAATATTAGAGTTCTTAATTATACAAATTCAAAACTTTAAATACAACTATTGTAATAACCTCAAAAATTTTTTTTTTGTATAAAATTTTGTGGTTATTATTATTATTATTATTATTTATTATTTTCATTATTAATATTATTATTATTATTAAAAGTGTGAAATGAATGTAATGTGTATATTAAATAAATGGATAATGTGTGGAATATTATATGTATGTGTACATGTATGGGATGATGTATTACATGTATATGTGAATATGTATATGTATATATATAGCAGTGCATGTGTGCACTGGATGTGTGCAGCAAACCGTGGGGGTGTGTGTGTAGTGTCGGTGAAGTGTGTGTGTCTAGTGTGTGTGTGATGAGTGGTATATATATATAGGTGTATATAGGGCAGCTTTGCATTTAATGCAAAGCTGCATGGGGGAAGAACAGGGTGGCTGAGCAGAGGGAAAGAAGTCAAGGAAAGGGGCTGGTGGTGGGAGACGTGTGGGAGTGGATGTGTTAGTGTATATAGGTTGGTCTCGGTTGGGAGAAGAGAAGGAAAAGAAAAGCAAAAAGCGAGAGAGAGAAAGAGAGTTCTGGAAAGGAGTCTTGGAGCTTGAATCGAGCTTGGAACCAGAGGGTGAAGGAGGTGCACGGCTAGAGAGAGAAACCCAACAAAAACTGTGAGTAACTCTATTCTATTTTTTTTGTTTCTTAGCATGTTATGTCAACTTGATTCTCGATTCTTATAGTGTATGGAATGTGGATTATTTTGCAAAAGAAATCACTTAAAATGGTTAAGAAATGAGATAGAAACAGTGAGTTGCAGGTGGGTTAGATAATCGGATGGTTGGAAAAATATTGGTTTAAAACTTGGTTTAAATGGTGGGGAACGAACCCTAGAAGGTGCAGAAACCCATTGGGATTAAAATGGAGGTTAAACCGTGACCGAAGAGTCACGAAAATGAAAGAATAGGGTCAATCGGAGTGTTGACCGAAATCTTTGAGCCCTATTTCGTGAAGATCTAGTGGCTTAGATCCAAAACCAACCTTGGATATAGAATCTACGTGAAAAATCGAAGAGAACCACGTTTTAAAAACGTGAAAATACCACCGAAAAAATGTCGCCAGCACCGGAGAAGGCGCCGGAACCCTACTGGTGCATCACCGAAAAAACGGGGAAGAAGGGGGGATGGCCGGGTCGGGTCCGGTTCGGGTACGGGTAGGGCTTGGGTGATCCGCCCCTGCCACGTGTCGCCCTGTGGTTTTAAATTACAATGGGAAGGGGACTGTTTGGCTACGGGTGTAATAAATTGAAAATTGAAATTGAAACAGGAATAGGGATATCCTATCCCTGTTCTAGACTAATCCCTGTTTGGGTAACCGAATTGAGAATAGGAGGAATTGAAATTTACAAATTTAACCCTGAACTTTTGGAAATTAAACTTGACCCCAGAACTTTAGGAAATCTGATTTTAACCCACAGAACTTTTGACTAATTATGTTTTGACCCCTCCTGAATAAAATATTAATAAAATATTAATTAAATTAATTAATTAATTAGTTAATTTAATTATTTAAATATTCTAAAATAATCCAGAGTCCAAATGGGACAAGTCATTAGTGTATTTTGACTATCTCGACCATTCTGAGACCAATGGTGAGGTCTGTTTTACGAGATGGGGTCCCAAAAAATAAAAGACTCGTAGTGACCTTTAAAATTACCAAAATGCCCCTGAATTGAAGTACAGTCAAACGAACTCCGAACTAACTAAACAAATAGTGAAAATTTATTATCTCGAGCATTCCGGACTCAACCGTGGAGTCCGATTTGTGAAAAGAGGTCACGAAATGTAAGGACCCGTGAAAAGTACAAAATGACTGTTTTGCCCTTTTGAACCCAGATGTCCGAATTGAGTTCTACGGAAACCTAAACTTATTTTCTTCGACGTCCTAGACTCAATGACAGAGTTTAATTTAGCAAAATAGAAACCTATGAATTAAAGACATAAAATTTGATGAATAGCATAAATTCAAATGACAATAGACTGAGTTGTAATTTATGCTTTTAGGGACACTGACAGAACAGGAGAGGGCGATCTGACCTCCTGCATTTTCATTGACCAGTTCAGTTACGTATCGTGCACGATCTTCTAGGGTTGAGACCAACCCGTCAAGTATGGTGTTTTGCTAATGTTAGAAATGAAGTTAAGTTAGGAATATTTTGTGAATGACTTGAATGATTTATGTGTTTATTTGGAATGTGTCTACTTGATAATTTGAAGTTGGTTGTTTACATGTTTATGTGTTACTTGCGTTCTTTGAGAGTTTAGTAAAGTGAAGAACATGAACTATGATATATGAATACATGAGATATGCATACATATGGAATTGACTGATGATTTATATGTTATTGTTCGAGTATGTTATATTATTGAAAACCATGTTCATTGAGATTACATTAGCATATTGGCATATGGTGAATCCTTGAGAACATGGCGTGAGTTGAGCATGTGGTGCTATGCATTATGAGGGTGTAGATCCTGTGGTGAAAAACCCAAAATTGGCCATTGCATTGGTACTTCGAAGCCATCAAGGAGTACTCGTAAATGAGACATGGGTGTGGCATAGAGTTGTGCATGGGTGCGTCATGCATACCACTCATATATTACTGCGATGCTTTGAATGACATTTAGATATAAATGTACACTTTGCACATGCCACGCCTTAGCTTTATTTCTTGCATTAGCACTTCATCATACCAGCAGTTAAGCTGACCCATTCGTGGGCAACATTTTTCAGATGAGGATGCTCCAGCTACTTGAGACTCTATGATGCCTTGATAGGGTGAAGCACTTGGTATATTTGTGGTCCATGGGACTTATGTTTTGTAATGTAAGGGCTTAAGCCCGAATGACCTATGAACAATGCAGTTGGGAGATGTACTTTATGTTATTTTATGTATTGATGGGAATGGATGCTTGTTTAGTGGATTCATTTACATTTGTCCTTTTATTTATTTTATTTTCTATCTCGTCAGTCGCGCCTCGGGTTTGCAGAAATTCGAGGCGTGACAACTATCCCTAGGAGGTGGGGTGATGGGAGAACATAGGACAAGTACTATACTTCACTATCAAAATATCCTTGCAATATATGTATCTGCAACAACTCTACGCCTGTTTGGGATTTCAATCCCTACTTCAAAATGTGGCGTCCCTTCCTGAAAAGGTCAAATTATCTGTAGAAGCTAACAAAGCTCAGTAAGTAAATTCCTTTGCTCTGCCAAGGGGTAAGTCAGCATAAGAAGGTTCACAACAAGATACACAAGGTTATGACAATATGATAACCAATCAAGAAAATGATATGTCACAATAGTAAGTCACATCATGTGAAGTAACTGAACTGACCTCTCGGGTCTAAGGCACATCTCATGATAACAACAACAATAAATATCCAACGATATGAAATATATATCATCAACAGGTATCTAGCCTAACTAGTAAATGTATTGCCACAAATAGATAATTGTTCAATATTAGGAATGTTCCATACAACCATATATTCATTTATTAAGAACATAATATATTTATCCAAATGAATGCAACAATATATAGAATGATTTCCATGGTCTGGTATGTATAAGTAGAACCCGACATACCCTTTTACAATCAGATCCGACCACCTGACTTGCTCATGTACACCCAACTTACAGTAGAACCTGGCATACCCTTTTGCAATCAGATCCGACCATCTGACTTGCTCATGTACACCTAGTCTTCTCTTTCACCATAACAGAACTTGGCATACCCTTTTGCAATCAGATTCACCTGTCTGACTTGCTCATGTATACCCAGTCTACTCTTTAGTATAATAGTAAAATCCGGCCTTACCTTTTTGTAATCAGAACCACCCGTCTGACTTGCTCATGTAGACCCGACTTACCCTTTAGTAGGATCTGGCCTTACCCTTTTGCAATCAAATCCACCTCTCTAACTTTCTCATGTAGACCCAACCTACTTCTTATTATAATAGTTGATTTGTAGTATCGAATAGGCATTGTGACTGTGCACCACTTGGGTATTTAATAATACATGAATAAATGTCATTCTCACCCAAAGTATAAAATATGACTGTGCATCATTCAGGCATTATATATCAAAATGTATATTAATCGCATGCTCAAAATATAGCATTTAATCCAACAATATTCACAAGCTAGAACAAGCATCAATAATATCTGAAGGTATAAATACAACTTGGCAATAACAAGAAACATATGTATAATATGGCTAGAAATTTGCCACTTATAGAGATCGGATTTTACTTACCTTTACTATATAATCGAGAGAGTTAGATTTCCTTTTCTTTCCCCTTTGATGTTCCTAGTATTCAGGAAATACATCCGAGTCTACTTTATACATAGTCTATGCTATTCATCAAATTTTATGCATCATTGCTATAAGTCTCTCTTTTGCTAAAATGGACTCTATTATTGAGTCTGGGACGTCGAAGAAAGTTGGTTTAAGCTTTCACAGCTTCCAATTTGGGTTCAGGCATCACTAGAGGCATTATGGTCATTTAACATTTCTATGGGTCTTTATTTTTTCGAACCCCGTCTCGTAAAATGGACCCTTCATTGGCTTTATAATGTCCAAGATAATAAGAAAAAAATACTCATTTGCTATTTTTGGACTTCGGATTAATTAACAATAATTATTTCAAATTAATTAATTAATTTAATTCAATTATCATATATATATATATATATTCGGTGGGTTCTAATCACATGTGCCCTAATGGCGCAGTGGTGGTCCACACTTTAGGAGTAGGAACCCCAGCTTGCCTTTGGTCCTTGTTTTGATCCGTGCGGGCAGCAGCCCCTGCATATTTTTTCCCATATATTACTAAACAAATAGTGGATAAGGCTTTAAATCAAGGATAAGATATCCTAGCCTCCCTCGGTTTATCAATTTCCTATTTCATAAACCCTAAACCAAATTGCTCGTATACAGCATATATGTCACATCCCCCAGACCCACCCTGTGCGGATTTGGGGCACGTGACAAAGGCCAGTTAGGCACCCATCGGGTTTTATCAGTTTTTTTTTTTTTTTCTTTTGAAAGCAAAACCCCGACGGTAATCCTAACCACAGGCCATTCCGATATAAATCCCAAGCATAATGCATTCGACATATATAATTTAAGCAGCGGAATTTTCACAAGAGAACGCATACATATATACTTGGCAGAGCATTCAGGATACATCATAGTCAGTCCTATCTTAATCAAGATTACAAAACAGTTTCACCACAAAAGGTCATAATCTGTTCAGTTACACAAAAAGTACAAAAATGGTATAGATTCACAAAAATGGGTTATCATTTTATCTGGGGGTCTCCAACATTTTCCCCTTAAGTCCTGAACCTGCTAAACCTGTCCATCTGAGAGTTTCCCTGAAATTATTAAAATAATGGAATGAGCTTTAAAAAGCCCAGTGAGTAACACAGATATCCAGGCAAGAGTTTCGAATTCAATCTTTGCTTAAATCACATGGTTAATTAAATCAGTTTGGAATTAATAGTTCAATAATCCAAGACGAGCTCAATAGATCAAAACAGATAAACGGTTCAGGGTGCTAGCATATCAATCAGAAGTATAGTTAATCATTTGAGAAACTAAAAACCATGTCATCGGTGATAAAAGCATGCATTTAAAACGATTGCATTAAAACATATGGTATCCGAAACAATTTAGCAGATCAAGGAGCAGTAACTAAACAGTGTCAGAAGTTACTCACCTTCAATATTCGAGTTTGAAGCTATGAACGGAGCCTTCCTCTTTTTCTCCTTAAGCCTAAAACAATTCATAGAGATTTATCAACTCATGACCTTAGACTGAGTAAGTCTACCCTATGATGGGTCTCATGGAACTAACTTATAGTGGCTAGTTCGTAGGTCTTACCTCTTAAGCATTTGGCTTAGGGTTTCAGTATCTTCACACATTTATCAGTTCTGATTTTCATAATATGGATCTAACCATTGAGTTCGGAAGGTCAAAGAAAGTCAATTTAGACTCTCTCGGCTTTTAAATCTGGGTTCGGGTATATCAGGGGCTATTTTGGTCATTTTTGTCCGTCACATAATTTCTGTCTCGGAATTCGTCATCTAATCATGTATATAATCTCACAAGTGTCAGGTCTACCACTAGTATTAATTCCGTTTTAATCGGACTTTATTTGGACCTTGTACTGTGTCAGGGGTATTATGGTAATTTCATACATCATATTTTTTTTGGTACCTCATTTGCAGTCACGGACCTTACCATTGGACTCAGAAGGTCCAAGACAGTAGGAATACATATATAACTTATGATTTTTGGACAACGGACTCATTTGGAGTATTTAATTTAATTAAATAATTTTAATTAAATTAATTTCAGAATATATAGTATATATATTATTTTGGCAGAATAGTGAATGGTCGAATAGGGTGGCACGCTGGCCGGCGTGGCACCTCCCTCTCCAAATGATACTGCCATCGAGTCCCATAAGGCGCAAAATTGCACCTTTTATTTCTGGTTTATATTAAATATATAATATATATATATTCTGTCTCATAAGGGTCACACGCAGGTACGTGGCCGAGTGGAAAGAAGGGGCGCGTGGCTCTGGAGGTCAGGGGTTCGAAACCCCGTAGTCCCCTTTTCCTTCCTTCCCTTTCTTTTCTTTTTAAACGTATCAGTTTACACATATAACGCCCAAAACGACGCCGTCCCATTTAATTCGGTGGCAAGTCCCTGGGACAGACACGTGTCCTAGTTTACTGGGCCAACTCGACTCGACTCGGTCAACTCGGCCGAGTCGACTCCATCTTCCCCATCAAATGACTCGTAGTTGCCCTAATTTCTGCAAATTTTCAGCTTCTATTTCGTGATGTTTAGGGAGACGGTTTCTTGCTGTTTTCGATCCTAACAGGTTTCTGCATGTCATATCTATCATTTAGCATCCATTTAAAGCTTCGAATCACTCTAAACCATTCTGTTTTCAAAACGATAGCCGTGACCTGTAACACGACCTAGCATCCTCATTTCTCAACCGTTTTACACCAAATTTGTTTCTATGTGACCCACGGATCATAAGGTTCATGCCCCTATTTTTACTTTTCAGTTTGGTCTCGGTTTTAGAAGATTTGGGTTGCAAACCCGTAGCTTCATTTTCAAATTCGTGGGGCTACAGTGAAGTTCTGGGGTCGCGTAGGTATATATTTGAGATCCTCTTAGGGTCTATTTCAGGTCTTGACATGCAAAATCCCAAACGGTCATGGTCGAATCAGACCTGGTGTTTCCAAGCTTCATCAATGGAGGTTGGTCTCGGGTTTCATGGTTCTTGACCTATCCGAGACCTCTAAACCATGCAACATGTTCAGAACAATTCCTAGGATCAAGATTTAATCATGCATGCAGTCTACACCCGTAGCAATCTATCAAAACTAGTTCCAAAAATCAAAATAAGAAATAAGGCAAATTTGGAAATTTACCTTCAACAGTGACCCTCTCTCTCTCGGTGGCTTGGTCCAGAATCCTCACAGTGCTCCTCAAGCTTCCTCAGGTCATGCACTTCAACTTCAAGCCTTCACCTTTCCTCTCTAATGGCCAAATTTCTCACAACACATATGCATGCACAAGCTTCCTTTCCTCTCTCTCTCTCTCTCTCTCCCTCTCAGCCAACCCTACGTACACACAACAGAACTCACACACTCTCACTGTTTGGCATTTCAGAATTCTCTAAAGAGAGAATTCTTTGGTGCAAGTTATGTATATATATATATATATATAGGGTTATACACATATATATGAGTGTATCTCTACACTTAGTGGGGTTAGTGGCTGATTGACTTGATGGAGAAGATGTAGGGCAATGATGTAGGGAATGCATGCAAGGCCATTGGCCAGTTTGGGTGGTGGCTTGGGCAAGAATTGAGGTTATATACATATGTTAGTGCATTTGTACACAAAGTAACCAACAGCCTAGTTGGTAATTTTTTGGAACAAAATTGCTTACCTTGGTAGGTCAAGGGTTCAATTCCCCTTGGCCTCCCAAGTGACTATTTTCTCATATTTTTCTGGTTAAGGCCCTGTTTGGTTGTCGCGGAATTCTAGTTTCACTGTTTTGGCCATTAACTTTCAATCCGTAACTCCTTTTTCAGTGCGGTTTCTTTCTGTCACTTCCTACTCAGAATATCTTTCATTGACCAAGGTCCAATGTCAGTTTTTATTTTTTTGAGTTTCCCATAATTAGCTAATTCGAGTTTTATCACTATTAAAAATAGACATTAAATTAGCTAAACCCGACATTTCATTCCCAAAACAGTTTCTCATATACAAAACATGTCAGTTAAGTAATTGGGGTGTTACAATATATATATATATATATATATATTTAAAATAGTATAACCAAAGTGACATAGTTTAGAACCAATTTAGACCAAAACGACACAGTGGTGCGTCCACTGTTCATCATCTTCTTCGGTGGGATTCCGTCATCCCCTCTGGCGACGGCAACACTTTTTTGGCGACTTTTCGACCTAAAATCGATGAGGTTCTTACCCATTTTTCATAGGGATTTCAACTCCACTTTCAATTTTCTAATTTTTCTAAGCCAATACTCACGAATATGGAGTAACAGTAGGTCTCCGGTAAGCATTCGCTTTTTCGGCCATCTTCATTTTTTCTATTTCGTGGCTTTTCAGCCACTTATTTAGCCTAATGTTTCTTCTATTTTCTTCCTACACTCAAAAGGAACAAATCCTCATGGTTTAAACTTCACAAACACCCAAAAACAGCTTCACCCATTAAGTTATTTTCTTACCTGCAACTAGGGTTTTCTAGGTTATTTTCTAACCATTTAACTTCATTCAACTTGTAGTAATTTCTATATTTCATGCTCTTTAAGGTCCCTACACTTAGACATGCATTTTCATGCTTGAAATTCAAAAACAAACTTTGTAACTCTTACCTTTTTTTTTTTCTGAAATTTTAGACCATTGTGATCCCTCATTTTCCTCTTCTTTCTTTCTAGTTTCTCTTCTGAATCTCCAAGCTTCAACCCCAATCTCATTTCTTTGCTTTTATTTTCTAATTTTTCCTTTAAACACCTCACTTCCTTTTATAACCAAATTCCACCGCCCTTATTTTCTCTTTCTTCCTCCCTTCCCTCCTCATTTTCTTGACTTTTCTTCTCTGAGCTTCTGCCTCCTTTTTTTCCTTTTTTTGTTTTTCAGCATTAATTGTAGTAAGATATTTTATATAATATACATATACACACACCAACACACTCACTTACACACACTTGTACTCATTTGCACTACCAACAGTGCTTCTCTCATCCCCTATTGTATGTAAATATGCATGCATATATATATATATAATTATATATATACATATTATATTAACACATATATATATACACCATATACCGTATATACATATATATATACATACCATTTATACGTATATATATATACCTATATATATATACTGTTATATGTATACACATATATACTTATGTATATATACATATATATTATTATATTCTCGTATATATAAATATATATACATATATATATATATATATACTCTTATATGCGTACGTGAATATATTGTATACATACATCTGTGCATGTACGTGTCTGTGTACACGTTTCTCCATACTATCGGTCCCTCGTACGGGTAATCTCAGGGTACTCGTGATTGCCTTAAAATGACTATCAAGTATTTTATAATGTTTATATTCTTAAAACTGTACATTCTTTTTAATATAATACATATTCGGATTACAAGTCAATTTTCACACCAGTTGACTCGGTCTACCTCGGGTCTAGTGTTATATTTCGGGTCGAGGTGTTACAATATTTAACCATTACGAATATAATATAGCTTTAGTGACACACCTATTCGTCACTAAAAAAAGTGTAGTGAACACCATTTTGGCGACGACTGCATGTGTCGCTAAAGATGGAAAGTTATTGGCGACAAAAAACATGTGTTGCTAATTTTCCATTCTGATACACTATTAGCAACGCTCTTTGTGGATTGCTAATAGTATATATTTTTGTTAGCCTAAAAAAGTTTTCAACAAATTGCATATCAATAACACAAAATGTTATCTAATGGACTAACGTTTTATCCAAGTGACAATGCAAATAGGTCATCCAGGTCAAAGAAGATTGTTAACCAAGTAAATGAAAAAATTCCATCAAGCTAGAAGATTCCACTTAATAATATGCTCCAAAACAAATATCAAAACAAGTGCAATGCTCTCTTGATGATTCAAGAAAATTGGACACACTCAAGCCGAATGATTTAAGTGAAATCTTTCATTTTCCTTATTTTTGGGTTTTGGGTTTTGAGTGACGTTAGGATTAGATTGATCATTGATTATAAGCTCTTACTATTTAAAATGATCATCTAAGAACTAATCTCAAATGATTTTTCAAAACAAAACATTACCATAACTTAACTTTTGAAAAATCAAAAGGTATTGATAAAAGAATACTAAGAAAAATAAGCTAGAAGACAATCACTATCAAAACTAGTTGACCAATTCATGGAACCAGTCGACTGATCTAGAACTAATTGACTTAGTGATGTTTTACAAAACAACTTAAAGACTCATTGTCCAAACCAGTCGACCTTTAGAGAGATTCAGTAAATCGTCTTTTAAAGGTAAAAAATTAGTATACAAATAAAACCAATCGACTGATTTATAGATCTAGTCGACTGAATGACCATTTGATGAATTGTCCGAGCACATTGTCCGAATTAGTCGACCTAAAGGAAATATCAATCGAGTACTGCTCAAAAGCAAAAATAGTGTACAAATAGAACTAGTTAACTGATTGTTCTTAATTACATGAACCTCAAATCCTCAAGACAAATTAGTTGATCTAATCAGTCGACCAGTCCTTATTACAGTCAACTGGTTGATGATTGAGTTGACTGATTTTGTCAATCTGGCAATTGAAAATTCAAATTTTGAACAAACAAAAAAAAATCTAGGAGGGGGAATGACTCTTTTTGAAAAGCAACGAACATATACTTTAAAGGGTTATAAATAAAGGTTCTCTAGGGCTTTCTAAGCCATCACTTACAATCTTACACCCCAACCCGATTAAGCGAAGAAATTAAGGAGAATGGTGATTATCATAAGTTAATTTCCTTAATAACCTTAGGCAACGCTAGTTATGACTAGTGACTCGTAAATACAAAGCAAAGGTATAAGTAATGAAAACATTTAATCCTA
Source organism: Nyssa sinensis (assembly GCA_008638375.1). Classification (NCBI taxonomy): domain Eukaryota; kingdom Viridiplantae; phylum Streptophyta; class Magnoliopsida; order Cornales; family Nyssaceae; genus Nyssa; species Nyssa sinensis. The sequence goes on along the minus strand of CM018042.1, from coordinate 2,116,100 downwards.
AATTAAAAATGACCAATTCGAGAATGCAATTTAATGCTGAGGGTCATGATTTGATAAAAGTTAAGACTAGTGTTGATCGAGGATTAACACATAAGTGAATATGAAGTGCACAAAGTGCACTTGAGCAAGATTAACATAACGCACAAAAGGAGCGCACTTAATCGAGATTATTTTGATAATTGTAATAGACTATTAGAATAATTAAAATACAATTAAATACATCAAGACGAGACAATGAAGGCTATTAAAACTTGATAAGATCTTGATTTATGAAATCAACACATGAAAAGAATAAATAAGTGATACAAGTATATGAGGAAGAAATAAAATTAATCGAGAATTTTTTGATAAAAATAATATATTTTTGGTATAAACTAAAGACAATGTAACACGTCAAAAATAAAATAAATGGCGTGTAGGTGAAGCATTTGAGAATAAAAAACATTGTGAGAATACCAAGAGATTTTATGACAATTGAAATGCAACTTTGAAAATTCAAGAAACACACCCAAAATGCCAAACAAGGCATAAAAAGAGAAAAATAGAGAAAATAAGGCCAAAAGTATTGGCCTAAAGACTTGAACCCAAGACCAAAAAAGAAGGGAGAATCTTATGCCAGAAATAATAGCCAACCTGGCTACAACACTTTTGCGCTATATATTTCACAAGATATATATATATATATATATATGTATAAGCTACATCAAATTTTAAGTTTGCATGCTCAAGAGTTGAGGTGTCAACACCTCATTGGACCCTTACACGGACCAATAGAAATTCATGCAAATTAAAATATATATATATATATATATATGTATATATGTGTTGTATATATATATATATATGTATATATTGTGTGCATATTATATATGTAGAAAATAAAACCAGTGTGTATGTGCATGTGTGTGCGGGTAGAGAGAGAGAGAGAAAAGCTAAAGAAGAAGAAGGAAGGAGAAGAGGAAGGAAGAACATGGCTGTCTGAAGTGAGAAAGAATAAACTAAAAGCAGTAAAGAGAAGAAAAAAACCAAAGAGAGGTAATTTTCTCTCTCTAGAAAATTTGCCAAAAAAAATTATCTTGAGCTTGTTTATGGCTTGAAGTATACATACATGTGTTTTATATTGTAGAGGGAAGAAAATAGAAAAGGAATGGTGAGGCTGGAACTTGAAAACCCTAAGAAACCCTAATATCGAAATATTGAAAATTTAAGTTTTTGATCTACCTCGAAGAAAACGTACGACAAATTACATAGATTAAAAGAGCATTAAATTTGGAACATTCTGCAACTTGAATCATAAAAAATAGTTAAGAGACCATGGAGTTATAGTAAGTTGCAGGTACGGTTGGGCAAAGTTGATAAGTGAAAGTTTGATCTATTCGTTGGGTTTTAGGAACGGAAAAATATTCCCTGTAGTCCCACGAACTCATAGGAGGAATTTGGGAGCAAAACGAGTAGCAAAACTCTATGAGATAGGAAGACAAGAACTCGCTAGAAAAATGACCCTCGTTGGAGCAGGCACTGTAAATGGCTGTTCAATGGCCAAGGGTTGACTCAAATCTAATTTCAACACTTGAATTGGAATCCCCAAGAAATTTAGATTCGAACCACATTGGGCAGTGGCTGGAAATTGACCAGCGATTGTCGTCAGCACCAGAGAAGGCCACTGGAACCCTCGTCGGAGTATTGGGGAAGAAGAATAGTAACTGAGTTGGGTCTCGGGTCAGATCCGGGTCGAGGCTGACCGAATTACTAAATAGGTTTAAACACTTATTGGAACGACACCTGTAATACCCTGACCCAGATGTAACCGAATATGCCATGTAACCTAAGCCGTTAGGATTTTTGTTTAATGTTAAATAAAATGGAGGGGTTGAAAATTGAAAAGTTCGGAAGTATGGATAATGCTCGGGCGGTGCCCGAGCAAGCCATGAACGAATGCCGGAAAAAAAAATATAACAATAATAATAAATAAAAATTTAAATAAATAAAATAAAATAAATTATTTATATATGTATATATATAGCCACATTTATGCATATGTTAATATATATGTCATTGTGTATAATGTGGGCCGTATATATATATGTATATATATATATATATCAGGTGGTATAGGTATGTATATATAAATAAAGATTAGTTATATATATATATGTGTGTATATATATATATATATGCATAGCATGAGATAAGCGAGGATTTTTAAATTTTAAAAAAACAAAAGTGATGAGGTGATAAGGCTTGGAATGGTTGGGATTAGAAAAAAAGAGAGGATGAGGTGCGCTGGAAAGGGGGGGAGCCAAACTGATGTGTATATCTATATGTGGGTGGATTTAATACTAGGAAGAGAGGAGTAAACAGTAGAGGGGAGACCAAGGTTGAGGCTGGGAGATCCAGGAGGCACAGCAGGCGTGTTTAGAAGGAAATACGGAGAGGAAACTCGAAAGTAGGTAAGTTAGGTCTCTTTCTCTCTTTTTAAATTTTAAGCACAAAGTATAGATTTTAATGTAGGTTCTTTATGAGCATGGAATGAGGATCATTTTAAAAAAAGTGAAGTTAAACTAGTTAGAAATGAAGAAGAAATCTGCATTTACAGGTTTTAGGTGTTTGGGTTGGTTTGGGTGAGTTTGTTCATTAAACCTTGTTTAAATCATGAGGAAATTATCCTCTTAGGTACATGAAATTAATAGGATCAAAATGGTGTAGGAAATAAGGGGAAATAAGAAGGAAATGAGCTAGCCTAAGCTGGCCAAAAAACTGTACAACTCTATCGAAGCTGTGATTTTTCCTGTTTGGGGGGGGGGGATCCGACATTCTGATCGAAAAATCGAGGGTAGATTTGAGTTGCCCATGAGGAATAGGTTCTGGCCTAGTGGAAACCGCGAGAAATCCATCACCAGCGAGTCACCGTCGACGGAAGAGGCCACCGGTACTGCGCTGGGGAAGAAGATGCGCTACTGGGTTCTTGATTTGGGCCAAACCGGGTCGGGTCAGACTCGACCCACCTGCTCCAAAGGCTGCCCAGTGCTGTGACATTATGGTGTTGTGTTTTAAATAGAATTGGGGGGGTGTTTGGCTGGGGGCTTAAGGAGTTTAAAATCATAATAATGATATCCTATTCCTATTTCACTCCATTAGCCACTGTTTGGCTTATGGAACTAAAGGAAAAAATGTAAAGGGCGATGACTTCAACCTGTGACCAAGGGGAAAGAGTGGGAAGAATGGACCACTGTGCCACTAAGGCACATGTGGTCTATTTTGCTTCAATTAATATATATATTATATACAATTAATTAAATTAGTAATTATTCAATTCATTCCCAATCTACAAACAAGTCAAATAAATAGTGTGAATTTACTATTTTGGACCTTATGGATTCAATGGTGAGGTCCGTTTCAAGAGAGGGAGTCCCGAAAAATAAAATACCCGTAAAAATGCCAAAATGACCAAAATGCTCCTATGTCAAATGTGAGTCAAACGGACTCCGATTGAGTTAAGTAAATAGTAAATTTTTATTATTTCAAACCTTCTGGACTCAACGGTGTAGTCTGAATTATGAAAACAAAACTTGAAAAATAGAGACACATAAAAGACCATTTTGCCCTTGGGTACATTAGTTTAAATTGGAAATCGTAAAAGCCTAAATTAATAAAAGAGGTACTTAGAGTAGCGAGGAATTCAAATTGATAATTGGCATTAAAACTAAAATGTGTTTATTGATATATAGGAGACTCGAAAGGGAAAAGGAAGGTCACGAAATACTAGGACGCATTGATAAGGTAAGTGAATTCCTATATCTTATACGTGGTTTCCAAGCCACGATCTTTCTATTACTGCCAAAACTTGTACTCATGTACATATATCCTCTGTTATTGTTCCCACCATGGATATTGTCCTATCTGGTGGATGCCTATTGATTGATATCTCACGACTTGATTCTTTGAATTGATGTTTATCAGTGTATGCTTATGTTATGATGTTCCATGCTTTGTACACTTCATATGGAATATAGTAGAATCTTGATTTATGTTAAATGCTGGGTCTTTTGCTTAGTCACATTTCCCACCTGATGCTATCTGATTGATTGGGACCTACGGGTCAAACAGACACATGGCAAAGATGGCGTTTTTACGTAGTGAGTTTAATAGGCATTTTATGTGCATTCATGTAAATAGGGGTATGCCGGGCCCCAAAAGATTGAGGGTTTGCCAAACCTTTAACAGAGTAAATGCATCATTTATGTTGATTGTAATACTGACGTTTATTAGATTCATAGGATGTTTTCACTTCCCTATAAATAAGTTTCATGTTGATTGTTCTTATTCATTGGATTCAACTATGACCATCTTATTGTGGCAATATTCATGTTGAATTTTGATTTTTGAGCTTTATTCCATATCCATGTTACACCTTTACTTACACTTGTTATTGGGTTTTACTGTTCCTTGCCCTTTGTGGCACTTTACTGTTGACTGCAACCATCGTTATGATTGGCTATCGTGTTACCTTGAGTTATATTTTTCTATGTCATCCCTGACCCGTATTGGAGATAGGCTCTTACTTACTAAGCTTTGTTAGCTTACCCTATTCATTATATTTTTCAGGTGAGAATGCTATAGAACCACAGTAGAAGGTCAAGAGCGTAGGGAGGCAGTTGAGGAGCACAATAGAATGATATAGTCTCTCCCATATACTCACCACCTAAAAGTGGTTCATGATTAGTTTATTGTTAGTTTTATTTCTAGACTTTGAATAATAATTGTAATAAGGCTTCCGCACTTTAACGTTATAGTTACATTGCTTATTGTTATCATTGGTAAAAGAATGAAAAGTAAGGATGGCCATTGGGCTGGCCCCGCAACACGAGATCCGTATAGGGTGGGTTTCGGGTCGTGACAACGCCATTTTGGCTTAAAAGAATTTTAAAAAAAAAATGGTAAGGCTGACGTCATGATGATGTCAGCATGATGCAATGAACCAGATGAACCGGTTGGTTCAGTGCAATTTTGGACTGGTTCACTTGGAACCCATCAAAACCCAATGGTTTAGGGTATTATAGTTTCTGAAATTTTCAAATGACCCCCAATAGTTTCTACTAATTATGAAATGACCCCAAAAATTTTGATTAATTACAGATTGGGCCAGAAATTAATTAAATATTTATTTTAAATCCTTTAATTATATGAAAAATTACCAAAACACCTTTAGGCCAAAAATAGGCCAAATAATGGCCAATTAAAATAAAAGAAAAGTGCAACCCAATATTTTTGGGCATTACAGACTCAACGGTGGAGTTCGATTTGTGAAATTAAATTCTAAAAAATATAAATGGGCAAACTGGAATAATTCTAAATATGTCGTACGATTAGTTACGTGACCAATTGAACCCCAGTGACTGTAAAAAATACATACTTTAACATTTTGGGACATTTTAGACCCAATGGTTGAATCCGTTTTGTGAAACGAAGTCTTGAAAATATAGACACATGAAATGTCAAAATTATCATTTTACCCTTAGTATTCCAAAATCCAGTTAAATGTAAAAGGTGACATATTTTGACTTTATTTGATGTCCTGGACTCAACGGTAGAGTCCATTTTAGCAAAAAAAAGTACCGTAAAATGTAACGCACGAAAGTGTAAAATTATGAAAGTGCCGCTAAGCTTAATGTAAGTCACATAAATGCGAATTAAGATCCGAAAAAGCCTAAATTAATTATATTCAATATTCTAGACTTAATAGTGACATCCCTTTGAGGAAAATAAGACTTGGTAACATAGTAAAAAATGATGACTATGTCCTTAAGACTTAATGAAGTTACTAGAAGTACAAAAATGAAATTAATAAGTCCATGTAAATGAACTCAAAATAGAGTCCGAGTACGTAAATCGTGTACGGGAAAATATAGGACACTAAAAAATATATATTACCAATTAGCCCTTGAAAGGCCAAATAAGTTATAAGGCATTAGGGAACCCTAAATGGGAAATTTGAAGACCCTTAATTGAATCGAGTAAGTTCAAAAGAGCTTAAAATACTAAATAATAATGTTTGGGATTGGGATGAATACTAATTTTGTCATGACCCGAAACCCACCCTATACAAATTGGGGATCGCGGGGCGACCCTCTAGCTATTCGTACTTTTTTTTTTAACTGTATCAATGATAACAATGTGTAACATAAAAATTTAACATTTATACAAGGGAAGTCATAATAAGGTTCTTACAAATATCAAAAGAGAACCAACATTTGTATCACCCTTAGGTGGTGAATACATAGAAGAACTACGACATCATATCTATTGCATTTCTCAAAATACTCTCTTATTGCTCGTAAGCTCCTTAATGCCTATTTGTAGTGTTCCTTCCTGAAATAAATAAGTAAATCTTAATAACCTAACAAAGCTCAGTAAGTAAATTCTCATCTCTGTCATGGGTCAGGGTCAATATTAAAAAAAAAAAAACATAATCTAAGGTAAACAAGGATATGATAACATGATAGCCAGTCATAGAATAAAATGTTACAATAAAATGCTACAAGTATACAAATATGTGGAATATCATGTTTCTCAGAAATGATACAATAGCAATAGGCCTTTCAAGGCATGGTACAAAATGTACAAACATCTATGATCAAGATACAACAGTCAATAATGTCCACAAGATAGAACAAGTATCACATTGCATAATCAATAAGCATCAGGTACGTATAAGAGTTCAACTTGGTAGTAAAAGGAATAACCATGGCTGAGAATAACCATATGCAAGAGATTGGGTTTTACTTACTTTTTAACAGTCTCAGTAATTAGTCAATTTCTCCTTTCCTGTTGAAGTCCCTATAAATCAGTAGACAGTTCTTAGCTTAATACTACATATAGCCTAACCCTTTATAATTATTCAATTTCATACATTGATAGATATCTTATTTGGGAAAAACAGACTCTACCTTTGAGTCTAGAACGTTGAAGAAAATAAGTTTAGGCTTTTACGAATCTTAATTTAGCTTTGGGCATCACTAGAGGCAATATGGTAATTTGACACTTTTACAAGTCTTAATTTTTTGGGACCCCATCTCGTGAAACGGACCCTTCCGTTGGGTTTAAAATGCCTAAAATAATAGGATAACACTACACTTTCAATTTATTTGGACTTCGAGAATTATTTCAATAATTAACTTATTTAATTTAATTTATTTATTTTATTAATATTATATATTGTAAAATATAACCACACATGCCTCAGTGGCACGATGGTCCATGTGTGGGGGTTAAGTACCCACACGCTCTTCGGTTGAGGTTTCAAATCTTGGGGGTAACAAACCCTTTTATTTATTTTTTTCTGATTCCTTAAAATCCAAACAGTAGATAAGGGGGTTTAAACTGGAATAGGATATCCTGTCCTAATTCAGTTTATTCAATTAACCTCTTATCCTTGTAACCAAACAGGTTTTAATTTAAAATTAGAAATTACTAAAACGACGTAGTTTCAATCCAGATTAGGCTTAAACGACGTCGTCCCCCCTTACCCACTGTTCATCTTCTCCGACCAGTTGCTGGCGTCTTTTCCGATGCCGGCCAACTTTTGCAGTGGAATTTCGGTGTCGGCCTAATGGGGTTGGAACCCAAATTTCTTAAGGTTTTCATATCTAAGCTCGGTTTTGGGTTTCATTGGTCAAAAATGGCCAAAATAGGGGAAACCAATGGCTATTCCAGCGAGCCACGATTTTTCGGCTACCCCTCATCTCCTATTTCGTGGCTTTCTAGCCACTCTTTTTCTTTCCTTTTTCTTCCTACATGTTTCCGAGGTTGAGGGGAATAATTCCCCAATCCTCAAGTGTCTTGAAACCACCAAAATATTCCACCACTTGAAATCATCACAAACCTACAACTTGGTTTTTCTCTCTTATTTCTCTACCATTTTACTCATGGTTTCTTCCTATAGATTATGGTCCTACAGTTCTTAGAAGCTTTAACATGCATTTTTTACAAAACCTAAAAATGAAATTCAAAAACAAAAAAATGACTAAGAGACCTTACTTCTGGTTTTCAATTTCAGTTGCAACACTTAGCCTCTTTCTTTCTTTCCTTAGCCGCTTCTTCTTTCCTTCCTTTCCTTCCTTGTTTTTCTATCTTTTTCTTACTAATTTGTATGCACTGCATGCATGTATATATATAGGCGGTTCCACTGCCTTTCTTCTCTCTCTCTCTCTCTCTCTCTCTCTCTCTCTCTTTCTCTCTCTCTTCTTCCCTCTCTGTTTCCCTTTCATTTCTTTTATTTTATTCAAGATATTTTACATATAATATATTTATATACCCAGCGCCACACACTACATTCAAACTCACACACACCTTGCCGACACACACACACCCTCACTAGCTGCGTGCACACACATTCACTTCTTTTTCTTTTTCCTTTTCTTTTCTTTTAATTTGAGAGATATTTGTATATTATAATATATATATATACACACACACACAGAGTGTTGGCACCACACACATATTGTAAAGACCTGAAAATTGGGGGTAAATTTTTTGTTTTGGTCGGTAGGGCACTTTTCATGTGCATTGTTTGCCGGTAGAGCATTCTACGTGCATCATTTAGACATAAGTCATATTTAGAATAATATTTTGAGTATTCCATAGAAGTGAAATATGATTATAATGTTAAAATACACCTACTATGTGTATTGGAGCCTAAACGGAAATAGTTTTAAAAATTGGACCAAAAGGGCATCCCGAGTGGAACCGGCCAAACCTGGCCGCAGGACGGGTTGTATTGTAACGGGTTCTCAAATTTATTAAGGGCAAAAAGGTCATTTTGTCCTTTTTCCCCTTTAGTATAAATACAATCCCTTAGTGTTAAAAATCACATTTTTGGGCTGGAGAAAGAGCAAAAGTCGTTCATGGGAGAAAAGTGAAGAGAAAACCTAGGGCTTTCAAGTTTCAAGCTACCAAAACACACATCTAAGCTAGGATTCTTGCAAGACTTCCTTCTAGAAAGTTGTTCCCCACGCCAAGGACTACATTCTCACTGATCAGTTCGGCCGCGCAGCAAACACAACTCCCAAGGGTTGAGAAAAACCCTTTTAGGTATGATAGTTTGCTAAGAAATAGGATTTAGTTTAGCAGTGATTTACATATTGATTGAATGATTCATATGTTTATTTAATGTTAGAAAATCACTTAGGATATAGTTGCTTTGAAAAAAACCTAGAGTGATTGTTTATGTACTTGTGTGTTCTTTGTTATTCTTTGGGAATTTGGTAAAGTGATAAACATGAACCATGAATATATGTATAATCCATTATATTCTAGCTTATGTTCATGTAAAAAAAATTCTTGTAGTTGAAGAGTTATGATTTATTTAAGGTGTTGGTACTTTATATATTTTTGTAATCCTTGAGAATTTGTCAAAGTGATGAACATGTAACTTGTTTGTATGTTTGATTCATTGTATTCTAGCTTATGTTCATGTAGAGAAACTCTTGTGATTTGAGAGTTATGATTTATTCCATGTGTTGGTGCTTTATGTATTTTATAATCTTTGAGAAATTGTTAAGGTTGTGAATATGTAATGTGTTATATGAGAAATTGATGGGATTACATGTGGCATTCATGTAGGCAAAGTTTTGTGATATAAAAGTTATAGTTGCTTTAAGTACATTACATTATTTAAAGCATACTCCATGTGTTTGATAAAATGCTTCATTGAGATTGCATTATTGCATGGTGAAATCAAAGCATATTGGCATGGTGTGATTCCTTGAAAACATAGTGTGGGTTGAGCACTTGGTGTTATTGTAACACCCTGACTTAAATTAGGGATCATTAGGTTGTGGATTATAAATTAGTAATCGACACCTTAAGTAACGAGGTCAGTTTCAACCCCAACACGAGGGCCTTTTGTAAAAGTCCTGAAAACCCAGGACGACTGTACATCACTTTCGTTGCAGTCACCAACGTAAGAGTCTTGGGAAACCCAAGACGACTGTACATCACTTTCGTTGCAGTCACCAACGTAAGAGTCTTGAAAACCCAAGACGACTGTACATCACTTTCGTTTCAATCACCAACCTGTCTCTATTGATTCCGTAGTAATTATATGTTTAATACCCCGACCCAAAAATATCGGGTCACATGGCACGTATTACGAGGTTATGAAAAATTAGTGTAATTAAATATGTATCAATAACTCAACAAAGTCTTATCCCAACTATTTAGGGTCTACTACATGAATCATGTCTCATCATTCCATTCTATTTAAGACCATTCATGTGGTTAGACCACACATTATTATATTTTTTTTTAATATCTCTAGACAAGTTAATTTTGATAGCCCCCGCCCCCTAGCACGACCCTCGATATGAACCACATCGCTCTTCTTTACTGGTTTTCATTATACAAGCTCATACCACCTTAACCGGTTTTCTCTCATTTTATCTCTTATAAGTGTTACGCCTACCATCTCACCAATGTGTTCATTTTTAATTCTATATTTTCTTATCTTACCATAAATCCATCTCAAACATTTTAAAAAAATTATCCCAGCCAGTCCTAATTTCTTTCCATTAGCCTACACCATGCAGTCTCCTAACCTCCCAAGTAGTCCTTCATTAACCCCTATACAATAAATTGCTTTTTAATCATGTAGAACAGCTTTTATCATAGCAAATTATGGTATCATGGCATAATTTAATGTTATGTTATGATACATGTCCTCAACCAAGAAAATAATTAATTTTTAAAATAATTAATTTAATATAAAAAAATATTGGTTAGTTATAATTAAATATGATGACACACACATACACACATTGAAGGTGTATTGTGTGTGTGTACATGTGGCCAAATATGTATGCATGTGTGTATGTATATAAGAGAATAAAATATATATATATATATGTGTGTAATTATCTAAAGTGTGTGCAGAATAGTGAAACTGTGTGTGTGTGTGTGTCGGATTGTGAAGAGTGTGTGTGTGTGTGTCTTAGTGTGTTGGTATGTGAGTGAAATATTATATATATATATATATATATATATATACACAAAACACCACACACACACACAGCCACTTGATGGCCTGCCCCAAAATAGTATCAAAGAGGACACTCATTAGAGAAGCTGCCACAAGTTAAGCTAGTTGGTGGGGAAATCAGAAAATGATCATGTATGCACTATATACATATATACATAATTGTGTACACCTGCCCATACCACCATTCATTCACACACGGAAAGAAAGAGAGAAGAGTTTCTAAGAAGCAAAATGGAGGAAATCAGAGGGAGAAGGAGAGGGCTACCAGTGTTTGAGGTAAAAACATTCAAACCCAACATTTTCTCTCTCTAGAATTTTCCTACATATAAACTGTTTTAAGCTTTGATTTATGTATATATGATGTTTAGGGTGTATTTAAACTAAGATAAGCATGAAATTGGAGCCTGAAAATAATCAAAAACATCAAACCCACGAAGCAACCATGAACAGACCTTGTCTAAGATAGGTCTGAAAATTAGGTTAACCAAAACCTATTTGGCTTATCAAGACCCCAACTAGACCGTACAAGCATGCTAGAAACCTATGACCGCAATCAAAAAGCTTAAGAAACAACCATGGAAATAAGATTTGCAGGTTTCGGGTTTGAAACCCAACCTCTCAAACTCGATGTAAACCTCACCCTTGTGAATGAAAGATGAAAATGTATAGAAAATGCAACACAATGGGACAAACCTCATGAGATTTGGCTAAAAAATGAGCATGTACGACCGAAGTGCAGGTTTAATTATCAAACCTCTAACTGAACCAATGAGACCTGTTTGATGCCCAAAACAAATGACAAGCTAGTCCCTAATGTTTCAGAAACCATTTAAAAAATAGAGAGAAATCATGGAACAAAACTCCACGAAATTGAAGCTTTCTAGCTTCGGGAATTAGGGCAACCAGGGGTGGTCGTGGGGAAGACGACACTGAGTCGACTCGCGACTCGCTTCAAAACGTTGGGACGACTCGGACACATGGCAACGTTTATAACTGCCACCGCATTAATGTGGCGACGTCGTTTTGGGGGCCTGATGTGTTTATATATAACAATTGTTTTAAGTTTTAAGAAGGAAAGGGAAAGGTTGCTGACGGTGGGACTCGAACCCTCGCCTCAAGCACCAAAATCCCCCTACTTTCCACTCTGCCACACGCACGCATGTAGAGATATATGGCAACAATATATATATATATATATATATTATAAAACTAATATATATAAAAATAAAATAAAAAAATAAAAAGGTGCATATGCACCTGTAGGGACTCGAACCCGTGAAGAAATGGAAATTTTCGCACGTAATGACCATGGAGACAGGACAATCCTGTGGGATTTTATCCCACCAAAATATATATAACATATGTTAGATATATTAAATGAAAAATAAATTAATTAATTAAAATAAATAATGTCAAAAAGGCCCGTTATCCAAAATTAATAAGTTATTAGTGTATTTTTACTATCTCGGACCTCCTGAGTCCAATGGTGAGGTCCACAACATGAGACAGGGTCCCAAAAAATTAAGACCGGTAAAAATGCTAAAATGACCAAAATACCCCTACTGCTACCAAACCGAAACGGAGTTCTGCAAAAGCCTAAATTGACTTTCTTCGACGTTCCGGACTCAATGGTAGAGTCTATTCAATCAAAAGAGATGTCTAAAATAAAGAGACAAAATTTGATGAATAGCATCAATTAGGAGGCTATGAACTAAAACACTTGCCGAGGTACTAAACTAAGGCTCGTATTTCGAATACGGAAAGACATGACATGTAAACATGTGAAGTAATTAAATTTAAATTAAAGTTAATAGAGCTACCAGAAGAGTATAATTTTAAAATGAAATTGATTTCTCTAACACGCTAAATTATTTTTTAGGCTAAAATATACAAGTAGACCATAATGGATAAGAAACAAAAGGAGTTCACAATTATGACCAAAGCTCAGAGGGCAACGGATAAAAAGCAACGAGAGTTCATGGAGGACTTACTATGGCAACAAAAAGTGATTGCCAGAAAAATAAGGATTGCCAAATCAACCAAAATCGTTTCAGTTAGGCCATTCATATACAAAACCCCAACAAAGGCACAACTTGCTAAAGCGAAAATTAAAGAACAAGAAAAAACTGAAACCTTGAGTGAATGGCTTCGGAGGTAATGATTATTTACCCTTAAAGTACGTGGTACAATTATAATTAGGCTGACTTTTAAAGTTAGGCCTACACAGCGTAAGGATAGATTTAAAACCATAAGTTGATTTGAATGTATATGTGGTTTATGTGATTCTTCTAAACTATTTTAGGTTGAGAAAAGGAAAAGGGAAAGGTAAGGGAAAGGTACCTCAGTAGTGCCAACATAGACGTATAAGGTGAGTAACCCTGTAATTGAAGTGGAGATTTAACTCCATATATTTGAAGAAGTTTTTAAGTTCAAGTTATGTGAAGCATTTGAATATCAAATTCAGTCTTTATATGATTGCTATTTTAAAATATTCTATTATGACATGCTCCGTAAATGTTTTTATACAGTTCCTTTCTTAGAAATATTGAGCGGGTCTGAGTAAAAATGAAAATTTCCTTGAATATTCTGAATTTGATTATTCCAAGCATTTGAAGTCTTATTGCAGAAGTTATATATTTCATGTTTTAAATACTCATGAAAAGTATCCATTGAAGAAGCCATGTGATAAATGTTTTATAAGATAAATGGTACTTAAGTACCACATGCGACGTTGAAATCCTTTGGGATTCAACTATGACATGAAGAAATGCTCAGTAGCAGGATCTAATCCCCCTGAAAAATGAGATATCTCCATTGTAGCATTGCAGTAAAACAGGAGTCTGGTTCGAAATAGATTCCACCTAATTAAAGAGAAAAGATGACAAACGCTTTTTGAAAATGGAAGTAGGGTTTCACCCCCATTTTTACTATGCATGTTTATATGCTTTTGAAGTGCATATACTCTACTTGAAGAAATGTATGTTTAGCTTGAATACTTTAAATGTTTCAAAGCTATCTATTTTAAGAATGCATATATTCTGTGTTCTAAACGTACGAGCAATTGGTAGTGAGTATTTTATAAATTTTCATGTGCTAAACCACTACCAGATGAAAACCCCATGACGAATGCAAGAATTACTCACAAGCTTAGATTAGCTTAGCCAGATTTTTATCCGTCCCCCTTTCAGGTAATTAGCGGCAGTCTTGATTTTGAGGACGATGATGAAGAGTCTGGCCATTTTTGGAGGCGTTGTTTAAGTAGTATCTTTTGTGGAACACTATGGACTTTAATAGTAGCTTTTGTATTAGGAAGTGGAAAAATGTTATGTATTAAGCCCCATGGGGCAGTTAAACATGTGTTAATTATAAAGCCTTTAAGTTTTAATTATGCTCTAAATGTATGATCATGTATACCGCAATGTAGAGAGCGGCAGTACCGGACGGATGTGCAAATTTTAAAATGAGAAAAGCAAAAAAAAGTTTTCACGCTTCCGCAAGCCACATGATGCACATCTATTCGATACCGTTGCTTATGTGAGCCTTGCCTCAGACCCTTGGTTCTGCAAGCGGCGGTCGCGGTTCGGGATCCACGCAAGGTGAATTTTCGGGTCGTGACAGCTATGCATTATGAGGGTCTAGATCCTGTGGTGAAAAGCCCAAAATTGGCCATTGCATTGGTACTCTGACCCAACGGGAGTGATCCGTGAATGAGACATTGGTACTTTGACCCAACGGGAGTGATTCGTGAATGAGACATAGGTGTGGCATAGAGTTGCATGGGTGTGTCACGCATATTGTTAATGCATTGTATTGATGAATTGGAAGGCACGTAGATTATAATTGTACACTTGCATATGCCACGCCTTAACTTTGTTCCTTGCATTAGCATTATGTCGTACCAGCAGTTGAGCTGACTCCTCGTGGGATATCATATTTCAGAAAAGGCTCCAGGTACTTGAGACTTGTTGAAGTCTTGAAGAAAAGAAGGAAAATGGACCATGAAGGATATTTGGCCCTTGGGGCATTTTTTTGTATGTATGGGCATAAGCCTAAAGGACTTGCATTTTAATTTGAAAAAACA
Organism: Nyssa sinensis; assembly: GCA_008638375.1. Classification (NCBI taxonomy): domain Eukaryota; kingdom Viridiplantae; phylum Streptophyta; class Magnoliopsida; order Cornales; family Nyssaceae; genus Nyssa; species Nyssa sinensis. Next base: position 2,100,984 of record CM018042.1, on the reverse strand, counting down.
ATGAGCCATAGGCCTTAGGCCATTTTGAAATGTAAGGGTTTAAACCTTAGACATGCTAAGATATTTTTAAGAAACCTGTAATAGAAACCATTCACTGAGCATGTCACAATAGGATTTATAAGAATGAAATATTTAAAATAGGAATCATGTAATACTGAATTTGATATTCAATGCTTCATGATATTTTGAAATTTAAAACTTCTTCAAATCCACGGAGTTAAATCTCCATTTCAAATGCAGGGTTACTCACCTTGGTCCTTAGGGTTAGTGCCAATATTGCACTTTCCCACTTCCTCTGTAGTTCCTAAGAACAATTCATAAATAGTCTCATTAATTTCATATTCATTGCAATACTACTTATTGATGCTCTTAACTTTTTAAATATACTCTTTTGGTAGCTTCATTAGATCACAAGGTTTGATTCTATTACTTTACATACTTACGTGTCATATTTTCCCGTACTTCCTTTCATAATATGGACCTTACTATTGAATTCGGAACATTGAAGAAAGTCGGTTTAGGCTTTCGCGGAATTCAATTCGGACTTCTGTACTAAAAAGGGTAAAACGGTCATTTTGCACTTTTACGGGTTCTTACTTCTCGAGACCTATTTTCGCAAATCAGACTCCATGGTTGAGTCCGGAATGCTCGAAATAATTAAAATTCACTATTCTTTTATTTTAATCTGAGTCTGTTTGACTACTTTTTGACTTAGGGTCATTTTGGTAATTTCTCCCTTTTGAATTATTTAAATTAAATATTATTTTATTACTTGGGTCAATTCAAAATTAACCATAAGTTCTGGGCATAATTATAATTCCACAAAGTTCTATCCTAATTGAAATAACTAAACAATAATTTAGTCTAACCTTGTCTAGTTGTAGTCAACGTTCCACTAGCACTACAATCATCATTTAACCTTCCAGCTGACTTGGCAAGGCGGTTCCTCTTGTTTCTCTATTCTGAACTCCAACTACGTGAACTTCTAATTGCCAAAGCTACATAAACAACTATGAGAGTAGAGCCTACAACTGCAGGTGCTACATCCTTGATACAGGTGTTGCCTAAGCCTATCCAATAATTGCTTTCAATTTGAAATGTCTGAAAGACAACTTATGCCCACAATATAAAAGGCACAAATGCTCCTCCATATGCTATCATGATATATTTCTAGTAGATTGAAAAACCAACTCTAGTTTAATCCGAAACCCCTGACATCCATTAGTAGCTAACCCCCACTTCCTGTAGCAACTACAGCTACAGTTACAACTACTGCTGCTCATAAACTTCTAATTTCTCTTTTTGCAGTAAATTGCCTTAACAAAAACCTTCCTCTCATCATCAAACTAAATAGCTTGACCCTCGGTTGGTGCCAAGACCAATTTCTGTATATGCTTGGGCTTCTCAGAAATCTGTTGCACTCACTGTTTAGCCACACAATCTATCTCCACTCCTTGCAACACCTCCTCATTGCTTTCAACTCCTTCACCCAAAACACAAATCCTAACACCAGCCTCTTATTTTCCTTCTCCCCTCAAATCTCAAAATCTGCCAACACGCCCAATCTGCTCCAAAATGAAACGGCTCCTACTTGATGCTTCAATAGCATCCAAACCGACCCAATCCATATCCCTAATTTGCATCAGGTTTTGTAGTAGCTCAAATTGCTGCAGGTTCCAACTCTCTCTCGGCTGCTCTTCCTCTTTTCTCCTTTCTCTTTAGTACGCAACCCGCACCGCTTCTGTTTCCCCTACTGCACTGCCCTTCTTTTTAACTTTGCTTCTCCTTTTTTTTTTTCATAATATGTCACCCATATATATATATATATATATTATAACATACATCTACACATCTACCTACACCATCCCTATTTCCCCCTTTTTCTCTCTTTCCTACTTTTCTTATCCTACTGCTACTGCCCCTCATGTTGCCAGTCTACACAAACACACACACACACACACACACACACACACACATATATATATATATATATACAGAAATTATTTTCTTGCACCGCCACAGACACACACATATATAAATATATATATTTTTCTCTCCTGCTGCCGCGCTACACCTGCACACACACCTACACATGGCTGCATGCAGCCCACTCTTTCTCCCTCCTCTCTTCTTAATCCTTCTCAATTCTTCTACTAATTTCTAAGTCCTTCTTAATCTTTCCACTATCTTCTATTTCCTTCTACATTTTTCTTTTCATTTCATTTCTTTTCATTTTATTTTCTTTACTATAGTTAGATTTCTATATGTATGACAGCCATATATTATACTTATATATAAATATAGTTATGTTTTCTACTATTTAATAGGTAATTATATGTATATAGATATAGACTTATATAGATGTGTATTTAAATACACATACACATGCAACACTTACATGCACACTTCCCCGTAAAAATTGAGCTTCCTGTATGACGGCTGTCACGCCTCGAATTCCCACGAACCTGAGGCGCGACTGACGAGACAGTAAATAAAATAAAATAAAGGACAATCTAAACGAATTTAACCAAGCATGCTTCCGTTCCCATCAATACATCAAAATAACATGAAATACATCCTGCCATTACAGTGTTCACGGGTCATTCGGGCTCAAGCCCTTACATCACGAAACATAAGTTCCATGGGCCAAAAATACACTAAGTGCTTCCTCCTATCAAGGTGTCACTGAATCTCAAGTAGCTGGAGCATCCTCATCTGAAATGTTGTCCCACGAATGGGTCAGCTCAACTGCTGGTACAATATAATGCTAATGCAAGAAACAAAATTAAGGGCGTGGCATGTGCAAGTGTACAGTTATATCTACATGGCATTCAATATCACCAATGCAACATATGAACATTATGCGTGACGCACTCATGCAAACTCCATGTCACAACCATGCCTCACTCTACGGACCTTCCCCGACGGCCTGAGCATCCAGTATGTCTCACTTTACGGACCTTCCCCGACGGCCTGAGCATCCAGTATGTCTCACTTTACGGACCTTCCCCGACGGCCTGAGCATCCAGTATGTCTCACTTTACGGACCTTCCCCGACGGCCTGAGTATCCAGTATGCACTATGCCAAATGCTCAACTCGCACCATGTCCAAAAAATCACACTATACCAATATGCTCATGATTCTACCATGTCACAATGCAATCCCGATAAATCATCTTATCCCCACATGAAGCATGCTTTTAAAGAATGTATCACACAATAACATTCCAATCACAAGATCTTTTTATCAAGAGTACATGCCAGGCACAATCCACTTAACACATGCTTTAAATCACGCATTACATAATCTCAACCATTCTCAAAGAACATAATCCATACATTATGCTAACACACAATATACACATAGTCATGATCCACATTCATCACCAAACCTTCAACAAGATAACAAGGAGCACATAAGCATATGAGCAATAAAATAAAAATGTGAATCATTAAGTCAATATGGCAGTTATTCCTAAACCCAATTCTATTTCTTACTTAGCACAATATATCGTACCTGACGGGTTGGTCTCAACCCTAAGAATTCGCACTCGTAGTGTGGTGGCTAGTAGTGAAATGTGGAAGGTTAGACTGTCTTCTCCTTGCCTTTCGATACTCCTAAAACCATAAAATGTAGCTCAGTCGGTTTGTCACTTGAATGATGCTATTCATCAAATTTTATGTCTTTAATTTATTAGCTTCTATTTTGCTAAAATAAATTCTATAATTGGGTCCGAAACGCCGAAGAAAATAGGTTTGGACTTTCGCGGAATTTAATTTGGACATCCGGACTAGAAGGGCAAAACGGTCATTCTGCACTTCCACGGTTCCCCATTTCCCGAGATCTCTCCTCATAAATTGGACTCTACAGTTGAATCCGAAATGTTCTAGATAATAAGATTTCACTATTTGTTTACTCAAATCGAGGTTCATTTGACTGCGTTTTGACTTAGGGGCATTTTGGTAATTTTTAAGGGTTCCATGGGTCTTTTATTTTTTGGGACCTCGTATCGCATCACAGACCTCACCGTTGGTCTTAGGAGGTCTGAGATAGTAAGAAAACATATATGACTTGTTAAATTTAGACAACGGCCATTTTTTGACTATTTAATTTAATTAAACAATTTTAATTAAATTAAATTTAATTACCATGATATATATATATATATATATATATTTAGGTTGCATAGAAAGACAGGTTGAATAGGATGGCACGTTGGCCAGCGTGTCAACTCCCTCCCCATATCTCTTGAGTTCGAACCTCAGGGACGCCACTGTGCGTCCCTTTCCATTTTTTTTTTGGCAGGTCGTGAGGCCCAATAGCAAAAACAGGCCCAATCCTGTTTCATTTCAAAACAGGCCCAATTTCTCTTTAATTTCAAAACAAGCCCAAAGGCCATCAAACCTAAACAGGCCCAAGTCGCCCCCCTTGCTCCCCCGATCTTCCGGTCAACAGCCGGTCGTCTCTCCCGGCCACGGTCGCCGGAGCCGCGACCTGACCTCGCCATTTTCTCTCATTTTTCACGTCCAAATTTCCCCATCTCTTCACCAAACAAACCCTAGGACCCTAAGGAACCATTTAGAACGTGCTCCTGTTCCAACCCAACTGTCTCTTTCAAAACCCAGGCCGGTTTTCCGGCCATGCAGCCCAGATTCCGGCCAAGAATCCAGTTTCCGGCGACTGCCATTTTCCATTTTTTTTTTTCACACTTTTTCTCCACTGTTCTTAACCCAAATCTTTCCCATTTGTTTCCTGTAACTCGTAGGGTTAGATCTAGGCCGTTTGGGGTAAGTTTTATACATAAAATCATGGAAACCCACACTCTCTCTCTAACCTGTAACTGGGAATTTTTCCCTCCCTCCTTAACCATTTTCGTTCATTCTTTTTGCAACGTTTTCCATTTCTCTTACTCTACAAGTTCCTACGATTGAATCAAATTAACATGCTTAAAAATTTAAAAAACACAGAACTGAACCCCTCACCTCTATCTTTCGGTTTTCTCCTTGTTGCAGCTTCTCCCTCTTCTAGTTTCCCACTTCTTGCCTCTCTCCAGACTTCCCAGGATGCTCTTGGTCTACGCTTCTTCCTCTTCCTGATTTCTTTCCTTTCTTTCAAGATCAACTTAACGTGCACATACATATATCAACACACTGCCCCATTTCTCCCTCTCTATATCTCTCTCTCTCTACCTATCCCTTCATAGCCCAACTGCTACAGCCCCCTTTTTGCTGACCAACCCTCTGCCATTTCTGATTTCCCTATCTTTTTCCCTTCTTTCACACAACCAGTAGCGCCCCCCTATTTCCTGACTTTCTCTCCCTCTCTTTTGCTTGCATTTAATGTAGTTGTCATTAGGTATTATATATATATATACACATATATACCACACACACACGGCAGTATACATGGCACCCATAACAGTGCACACACACACACACCTTGTCATGCACCTTATATAACATATATATATATATATTTACAGATATATATTTATATCATTAAACACATGCCTACATAAACATATACATAACATATAATACCTATACACACATAATATTCTCCACCCATACATCACCATGCATGCATGTGTATGTCACATGCTTCACGTACACACACATAATATATATACACATGCATATATATTTATTCACACATACACATACACATGCACATTCACTAATAATAATAATAATAATAGAAATAAAATAAAAATTAATTAATTAAATCAAAGAACAGGGAAAATTTATTTATCCCAAAAAAAAAATTTTCCTGGTCTTTACAACGGCACCCAGAGTACTCGGGATTGCCTGTCACTCACACCCATGCATCGTAACTGAATATAACATTCTAACGTACGTGTGATTTTATTTACGTAGTAACTTGGCATACAATTTAGGCTTACATGTCATGGCCTGGTTCTATCCGGGTCAGTTACTGCCTAACTCAGGTCGGTACCATTTAACTCGGGTCAGGGTATTACACTTGATGTCTTAGAAATGATTTAGGATTGAAAACAGAGAGATTTGATCCCTTAAACTTCACAAAAATGAAAATGGAAAATTCAAAAATTAGGGCAACAGTGGCTTGAGCATGGGGAAGAAGAAGACCCCGCTGAGCCAACTCGTGAGTTGACTCAGCCGATTCCTGATCGAGTTAAGTTAAGGCTGTGTCGACTCAAACACGTGTCACGCTATGGGGCTAACCACCGCATTATTAGAATAGCACCGTTTTGGGCTTAAGGGTTTAAAACCCTAATTGGGCCTATTTAGATACACGACTATGAGCCAATTTAATGACCTGCGCGCGAATAAGATAGCTTATCCTAGTTTTAGGGCCTTATACACTATTTGGGTCAAGAAAAATCAGAAAAGAAAAGGGCCGCAGCCCTTGGGACTCGAACACGAAACCCCTCAGACCCAACCCTCCTTCCTTACCATTTGGACAGGACAATCCCGTGTCCTTTTATCCCACAAATAAATATATATTATACATAAATTATAATTAATTAAATTAAATAATGACAAAATGGTCCGATGTCCAAATTTAACAAGTTATTAGTGTATTTTTACTATCTTGGACCTTCTGAGACCAATGGTGAGGTCTATGTCGTGAGACGAGACCCCAAAAAAATAAAGACACGTAAAAATGTAAAATGACCAAATTACCCCTAGTGCCCCTAAAGTCAAATGAAAGTCTGAGTGGGTCTAAATTGACTTTCTTCGACGTTCCGGACTCAATGGTAGAGTCTATTTGGCCAAAAGAAGTACTTATAATAAAGAAATATATGAATAGCATAAATTCGTGTAACTATAGACCGAAACATTTTTCGACATCGTGGGTCAATAGTGGGTCCGTATTTTGAAATAAGGTACGAAAAGACATGACACGTAAACATGTGAAGTAAATAAATTAAAATTAAAAATAATGGAGCTACCAGAAGAGTATAAATTAAAATGAAGTTTAATTCCTAACAGTTTTCCTTAAAATATGTTTCAGCATGTCTAAGTTTAAAATGCCAAATCTCTTTACATATTCTAAATTTGCATATTCCAAGTATTTGAAGATTCCATCATGAAGTCATGAACATTATGTTATGAATGCTCATAAAAGCATCTATTTGAAGAAGTCATGTGTTAAATGTATTTGAATGCAACTACAAGGAGGCCATGTTTTAATGCTTTTAAATAGCATCTATTGTAAGTGTTTTATACCTCCTGTTGCCACTGGTAATGTAAGATAAACTGTGCATAAGCACCACATATGACGTTAGGTTTTCTTCAAAACTCAACTATGACACGAATAAATGCCAGGTAGTAGGATTTAATCCCCCAGGCAAGAGATATCTCCACGAAAAGTAAAATGGGAGTCTTGTTCGAAACGGATTCCACTAATGAAAGTGATAAGATGTTATGTTGAAAATGGAAGCAGGTTTTACCCTTATTTTTACTATGCATATCTACATGTTTTGAAGTTCATATACTCTATTTGAAGAAGTACATGTTTAGCTTGAATAATTTAAATGTTTCAAGCTATCTGTTTTAAAGAATGCATATATTCTGTGTTCAAAGTATACGAGCAATTGGTAGTGAATGTTTTATAAAATCTCTTACTAACCACTGCCAATTGAAAACCCATGACAAATGTTGGAATTACTCACAAGCTTAGATTAGTTTACCTGAATTTTTATTCGACCTCCTTTCAGGTAACAGAAGTGATCCTGACCCTATTTTGTGATAAAGACGGTGAAAGCCTTGCCATTTTGAGGAAGGGCATAGGAAGTTATTACAGGGTTAACATGGAAGTAGTAGGACCATATGTGGTCACTTTTGTATTAGCAGTTCATGGGATGTATTATAGATTTGTAGTTCGTCACTTTTGATTTTAGCAAATGTTAGAGTGATTATGTAACTAAGTCCTTAGGGACAACTGGATATGTACTATGTATAAATTCCTTAAGTTTTTATTATGCTCTGAATGTATAATCATGTGTATCGTTCTGAAGAGCGGCAGTACCGGGCGGATGTGCGTAAATTTTAAATAAGAAAAGAAAAGAAAAAGTTTTTCACACTTCTACAAATATAGGCTGCACCGCCGTCCGATACTGTTGCTTATGTGAGCCTTGCCCTAAGGCCTCTAGGCCGAAGGGTGGCGGTCACAATACGAGATCCACACAGGGTGGGTTTCAAGTCGTGACAACATGCCTTAATTTTGATTCTATAGAATTATTTTTGCAGATCAGCCCACTTCGTGAGACTATAACTTTTTGGTCCTTTTGAAATAATTAAAGTGCCTTACATTTCTAGATAGGTCTATCTCTTAGCTTTCTTTTTATACATCACGGACTTTAAAATCTTTTAAAATGAGAAAGTCATATTGATTTTGCTTCAAGTGTACAAAATTTGACATGTGGGTATTTTTTTGTCATAACTTGAGTTCTGCATAGAATATTTGAATAATTCAAAATGGTATAGAAACTAGACTCAATAAGGAAGATTTTGGCACAGATTTCATTTTATTTGGATTTGTAGATTGAGAGAAAAGTCGATTTGAATCAGAGGGTTAGGCGCAACATTTTTTCTGAAGCTGAATTTTTGCTCCAGGTGAACAGTAACTTTCAATGTTACTGTTCACTTTTAGCTACTAGCTTGCTCGGGTTACTGTTCATCCAAAAAAAATAAAAATTTTTCTTTTGTTGAAACTTTTCAGTTTTCATATCAATTCATTTCAAATCTAAATTGAGTGATTCAAAAGTCTAAACTGATTGTCTCGGCGGGTACTTTTGTTTAATAATATTTGCACTTTAAGACTCCAAATATGTTTGGGTGAAATTGACCATGAAAGGTATAAAGGCCTAAACAAAGTTTTCATAATGGATTCAAATGATTCTCAATTTTTTTTATGTTAGTTAATTACCTTAGAGTATGGAATAATGAAATTTTTTGCTGAGTATTAAAGGATGTTTTAAATTTATTTATTCATTTTTCTATTTAATAAGTCCACTTCGGGCTTATGAAAATTTGGGGTGTGACACATACCACACAACCAACACACACACTGCCACTTTATGTATGCATATACATATATTTTAACACTTATATACATACACATATACATACACCACATATACTCACACACTACAACACATATACACACGGCTATACACACACACTTCATACACTAAATATATATATATATACATATATCACTTGCACACACGCGCACACACACACACACACATATATATATACATAACCATATATGTATATATATATATATATACGTACATATACACTTACACACACATGCATTATATATATACGTACTATCATATATATATATATATATGTCTACACATACTGTTGTGTACGCGTTTATTCACTGCGTATGCGTATTCATTTGAACACTCAGGCACTCGAGGCTTTTCGTATTCAAAACCGGACTATTCATTTATTCTCAAAAAATAAACCCTTAACAGTTCGGGTTTATAGTTCTTGCTCAGTTACATTTTGGATCGGGGTATTACAAATTCATTATGCAATGTGTTATTGATCCGTGATTATAGGAGCACCCAAACGTTGAAAAATGGAAAGAAAGCTATGGGATAACTATTATGGTACCTGCATGGAAATGTGATGCTAAAAACTTAATGTAAGTAAACCCGAACTCGAATATGTGGTATTTCTTAGCCATGTCACAATTATATTTTCTCGATGCTGCCAATTTGTACTCTTATACATACCTGACAGTTATTTGATTCCATAATTTAACACTTGTACTTCTTTATGGATATGTTGACATTTCTTTTGCCAACATCTTTATGTGATTGCTTACATATTTCTATACCTTTGATTTGGATATTGGAAAACTGATATGTTTATCACTGTTGAGAATTTGATATTCCACATATATGTACATTCCTTGTGGAATTTCACTGATCATGATATTATTATGAGTGCCGAAAGTTGTGTCTGTCACAACGTCCATCCTGATTCTATAAATGCTGATTTAAACCTACAGGTCGGTGATTAGGAATGATACCCAACACTTAGTCCATGGAGGGCATGATATATGATAAGAGTTCTCAGTGCTATTCAGGAACCCGAATGAGGGGTAAACCTGAATGAGTGCTTTTGAGGGGTAGTTGGGCCCTATTTGTTGATAGCATCTATTTTGTTAGTATTATATATCTAATTTTTGTATCATAATCTAATGATGCACTCTTTGATTATGGATACGTTTTTCAAGCCTATCTTTGGACTCGATTTGATATCTTGTGATTTCTGGCAACTGATTTTTGTATAGGCTAAATCCCTATTATTGACTTGCTAAACTGTTTACATTGTCTTTTTCAAACTACTTTGGGATATGCCTTTTGGACCCATGGGTCATTTTTAGTGATTTATTTTCCTTTGTGACTGGCTATTGTTATATATATCATTTTGCTTGCCATTTGGTTGCATTTTGTTACTTAAACTAACCTTGTCCCATAGTAGAGTGAGGGAATTTACTTACTGAGATAAGTTAGCTCACTCTATATTTATAATAATTTTTCAGGTAACATCAAATGGGAGGAAATGCAATGATGGCAACTAATGAAGCTTGTGATGTTCTTACGAGCAATAGTGATGATGTAAAACTCTAAGTCATAATTTGAACATATATTATGTAATGCTAATCTTAATATTAGGTATTGTGATATTGTAACCTTAGTAATGATGTTAGATTTAAAAGTGATTCATCATGATGGAAATTGCACTTAGAGATATTCTGATTGATGGTTGTTAGAGTTCGATTTGTCATCAGACGAGTTACATATGTGTAGCTTTTGCATTTAATAAAGAAAAATAATTTTTTTATCACTTTTGTGCAATTCATTTGATTCTGTACGGCTTGTCTAAGTGGCAATATCGGTCGTTGCCCCTAATTTGCATAGGGTGGGTTTTAGGCCGCAACAGAGAGTCTATACCCAAAATATTTACTCGCTTTACTAACATTATTATCTTTCTAAAAGTTCTTGGAAAGAGTTATACTAACGTTAAAATGGTGAGAAAAATCCTTAAGTTTCTTCCAAGAACATAGGAAGCTAAAGTGACAGCCATTCAAAAAGAAAAAGATCTTAACAAGCTAAAGATTGATGAGCTTCTTGGATCTCTCATGATTCATGAGCTTACTAAAAGAAGTCATGAAGATGAGGATAAACCAAAGAAAAACCTTGCTCTTAAATCCTCATCTCATATGAATAAAGATAAAGAAAATGAAGAAGATGATCAAGGAAGTGATGAGGATGTTGTCTTCATCACAAGAAAATTCAAAGCTACCTAAGAATGAAACAACAAAATCGAAAGCAACAAAAAGGGGAATCATGTAAGAAGGAACCTCCAACTTTCTATGAGTGTCATAAACCGGGACATATAAATGTGAAATGTCTTTAACTCAAAGGATAAGGAAGAAGATCCAAGAAGAAGGCAATGAAGGGCACTTTGGATGAATCGGATGAGGTATCAAGCAACTAAGAAGTTGACAACTTTTGCCTCATGGCTTATAAGGATGAGGTAAACTATATTCTTGACTCATCTCCTTCTTATGAATTGTTGGAAAATACATTTGAGGAATCGCATGATGAACTTAAGAAAATCAATTTAAAAAACAAGGATCTTAAAAATAAAATCTCCTCTCTTTCAAATGATTTTCAAGTTTCAAATGATCAAAATGAGATTTTAAAGAAAGAAAAGGATTCATTGATTTTAAAAAATAAGGATCTTGAGGAAGAACTCCTCTCTCAAGAAAAAAGACGGATGATCTAAACTTCACCATTAAAAAGTTTACTAAGGGAACTGAAATTTTAGATAAAATCATCTCACAACAAAGATATGTTTTTGATAAAGCGAGTTTGAGATACAATACTCATACCAAACAAAAGTCTTATCAAGACTTCTTTCTAAGAGCCTCTAGTTCAAATGCAACTATTTATGCACAATTTTTAAAAAGAACTAGAAAAGGCATGAAGGACAAAGGTAAAATGATTTGGGTTCCAAAAAGAACTTGGTTGCATAGGACTAACCCTCAAGAACCCAAGAAAGTTTGGGTACCAAAAGGAGTTACTTGAGTTGATTTTGTAGGTGTGTTTGAAGTCCTCCTCAAGTAAGGACAAATGGTTCTTGATAGTGGATGCTTAATGCACATGACTAGAGACAAAGCCTGTTAGGATGTGTGCGCTCATATCCAAGACATTTTATTATTATTTAATAGATTTGATTTATTATTGAGTTTCATACTACCATATGTTTGGATTTTGCTTTATATCATGAGATGATTAGTCCTTGAATTGTCATTAGGAGTGGTTCATGTGTATAAATGAGATTTATACACAGGAAATATGACTGCTTATATAGGCAATTCTAGAATTATTCGCGGCTATAACACCTCGACCTGAATATGGGATCATCGAGTCGTGGGTTATGAATTAGCGATCGAGACCTTAAGTAAAGGGGTCAGTTTCGATCCCGACACGTGGACTTTTAGTAAAAGTCCTAAAAACTCAAGACGACTGTACATCACTTTCGTTGCAATCACCAACCTGTTGGTACCGTAGCGATTATACGTTTTCACGTCAACCGCCGAACCTAAGACACGTATTACGAGGTTATGAAAAATTAGTGTAAAGATATCTACACTTAAGAAAAGTATTAATTAATTTAAAATAATTAATTAATTAAATATAAGAAATAAATTATTAGTTAAAAATTAAATATTAAGACACACACACATACACACATTAAAGGTGTGTTGTGTGTATGTGCATGTGACCAAGTGTGTATGCATATTGTAAGCATGCATGTGTGCATACAAGAAAAATTAAATATATATATATATATATATATGTAAATATCTAAATGCATGTGCAGAATAGTGAGAGTGTGTGTGTGGGTGTCGGTTGTGAAAGGTGTGCGAGTGTACCTTAGTGTATTAGTGTGTGAGTGTAAATGTAAATATATATATATATATATACATACAATACAAACACACAACCAATGATGGCCTACCCCAAACAGTGACATGAAGAGCACTTATTTGAGTTGCTGCAACAAGCAATGGGAGGGCTAGTGGTTGGGGCAACCAGGAGAGGTAATGATCATGTATATAGTTTTATATACACATATACATATAGTGTATACACACCACACAGCCATACAAAATTCAGTCACACGGAAAAAAGAGAGAGAGAGAGAGAGAGAGAGAGAGAGAATTTTTTTGAGAAAAAGAATGGAGGAATAGAGTGAGAGAAGAGGAGAACTAGAGTAGCAGGGAGGAACTGAAGAATGAGGGTTTTGGAAACTCACTGAACAGGTATCGTTTAAGCTCATTTTTGTTTTGGTATATCATTCTTTGAAAGCATGCGAATGTAGGATCTTAAACTACATAGTATAAGCTTCAAATTGCAAGAAAAATGGTTAAAAATCATGAAGGGTAGACTGAGAAAATTAAAGTTACAGGTGAATAGAAAAAATTTGGAACTCTTGAAACAGCTCTAAACCGACCTTTGCTAATTCAATTTTGGTCTATAGGGACCTAAACTAGACCATCACAGTGTCCTAAAATTACTAGACCGCGACCCTAAAACCCGAGGATAAACCTTAAAAACTGAGTTGCAGGTTTTGGCCATAAACCCAGTTCTTGGTTTTAGACTCCTAAACTCGATTTTGAGAATGGGGGTTGAATCCCCATACCATGACGATCACACAGGACCAAACACCATTAAAAATGGTGATGAAAACTAGGGAGTTGTAGGTTCGAGTATTGTGTGTGAGACCAAACGTTTAGTTTAGTTTTAATGTGTAAAATGGATCCCAAAAGGTTGGCCAACCCTCTAGGATCATGGAACACCTAAAAACAGAGAGAAACACCTATCCAAACTCACAAAAATGGAAGAAAGAACCCAGAAAATTAGGGCAACAGTGAAGAAAACAGTGGAGAAGACGATGAGTCGACTCACTGTGTCACGCCCTAAATTCTGACCGAACCCGAGGCGCGACTGACGAGACAGAAATGAAATAAATAAAAGGACAAAAGTAATCAAATTCACTAAACATGCGTCCATCATCATCCATACATAAAATAACATCGAATACATTGTTCATCAGTCATTCGGGCTTAAGCCCTTACATAACAAAATACAAGTCTCATGGATCACAAATGCATCACGTGCTTCACCCTATCAGGGCATCACTGAGTCTCACGTGGCTGGAGGATCCTCATCTGAAAATGTTGCCCACGAATGGGTCAGCACAACTGCTGGTATGATGAAATGCTAATGCCAGAAATAAAGCTAAGGCGTGGCATGTGCAAAGTGTACATTTATTTCTAAATGACATTCAAGCATCGCAGTAATATATATGAATAGTATGCGTGACACACCCATGCACAACTCTATGCCACACCCATGTCTCGTTTACGGGTACTCCCCGATGGCTCGAAGTACCAATGCAATGGCCAATTTTGGGTTTTTCACCACAGGATCTGCACCCTCATAATGCAAAGCACCACGTGCTTACCCACGCCATGTTCTCAAAGAATTCATCATATGCCAATATGCCAATGCAATCTCAATGAAACATGGTTTCCACAAAATAGCATGCTCGAGACAATAATACATAAATCACCAGTCAGTTTCATATACATGCATATCTCATGTGTTCATACATCGTAATTCATGTTCTTCACTTTATTAAACTTACAAGTAACACGTAACATGTAAACAATCGATTCCAAATAATCAGGTAAACGCATTACAAACAAACATATACAGCATTCCAGTCATTTACAAATATTCCTAACTTAACTTCATTTCTAACACTAGCAAAACACCATACCTGAAGGGTCAGTCACAACCCTAAGAAGATCGTGCACTATATGTAACTGAACCGGAGGATGAAAATGCAGGAGATCAGATCGCCCCCTCCTGTCCTGTCAGTGTCCCTAAAAGTAGAAATTACAACTCAGTCTATTGTTATTTGAATTTATGCTATTCATCAAATTTTATGTCTTTGATTCATAAGTTTCTATTCTGCTAAATTAAGCTCTACCATTGGTTCTAGGACGTTGAAGAAAATAAGTTTAGGTTCTCGTAGAACTCAATTCGGACACCGGGGTTCAAAAGGGCAAAACAGTCATTTTGCACTTTACACGTGTCCTTACATTTCGTGACCTCTTTTCACAAATCGGACTCCACGGTTGAATCCGGAATATTCGAGATAATAAAGTTTCACTATTTGTTTACCTAATTCGGAGTTCGTTTGACTGTGTTTCAATTCAGGGGCATTTTGGTAATTTTAAAGGTTACCACGGGTCTTTTAATTTTTGGGACCCCGTCTCATAAAACGGACCTCACCATTGGTCTCAGAATGGTCGAGATAGTCAAAATACACTAATGACTTGCCCCATTTGGACTCCAGGATATTTTTGAATATTTAATTAATTAAATTACTTTAATTAAATAATTAATTAATTAATTTAATTAATATTTTATTAATAATTTAATCAGGTGGGTCAAAGTGTAATTTCCAACAGTTGGGGGGTCAATTTGTAATTTCCGAAAGTTCAGGGTCAGTTTTCAATTATCAAAAGTTCAGGGGCAAAACTGTAAATTCAAATTCTCCTATTCCAAATTCGGACAGCCAAACAAGGATCAACCTAAAACAGGGATAAGATATCCCTGTTCTTATTTATTCCAGATTTTCAATTTCATAAATCCACAACCAAACAGCCCCCTTCAACAATTTAATTTAAAACACATGGTGACACGTGGCAGGGGCGGTCCACACCCGCCCGACCCGAATCCGGATCCGACCCGGAACCCGACCCGGTCACCCCATCTTCTTCCCCGATTTTTCGGCGATAGACCAGTAGGGTTCCGGCGCCTTCTCCGGCGCCGGCGACCGATCTCCGGCGACTTTTTCATGTTTTCAAAATGCCATTTTCTAGAGTTTTTCAAGTAGGTTCCATATCCAACCTCCATTTCCTTCCAAACCTTCCCCATTTCCACGAAATAGAGGGTCAAACCCTCGGTCAACTCTCCGGCCAACTCTCCCCCTTTCATTTTTGCCACTGTTTGGTCACGGGTTTCCTCCCATTTTTATCCTACTGTATTTCTGCACTCGAGGGAACTATTTTAGGACCATTTAACTAGGGTTCTACACATAAAATGACAAGGTTCAACCTCCATGGCCGAAACCTGCAACTAGGGTTTTCTATCTTGTTTCTTATCCATTTCTTCTCATTCTTTTTGCAAAATAATCCCTACATTATGCTCTCTAAGATCCCACAATTTGAATCAATTAAAATGCTTTAAAAAAAATTGAAACAGAAGTAGCCCACTTACCAATGATTTCGGCTTTTCCCCTTTTGGTTTGCTTCCCTTCTCCTTCTGTTCCTCTTGGTCACTTCTGCTTCTTCAGGACTTTCTCTCCCTTGCTCTCAATCTTTTCTTCCTTCTCTTTTCTTCTCCAACCGAGACTAACTCCCTTTTTCTCTTCACTTTCTCTCTCTATATCTCTCTCTCTCTCTAAACCTCACGACAGATCTGCCCCTCCCCACTCTCTTCACTCATGTATACCTACAAAACCCCACTCATGCACTCACCTAACCCCCTTACACACCCACTGCCATACACCACCTCTCTTTGAGTGTATAACACTCAACACATGCACCCACACGGCACACACACATACACACTGTTTTATACACATACATATATATACACACATATATATTTACACTTTTAATACACACACTCACATGTATACACATATACACAATAAATAATTTAAATAATATATATATATATACACACACACATCCATCATAATAATAATAATAATAATAATAATAATAATAATAATAATAGGAATAATAATAATAATAATAATTAATATTTAAAACGAATAAATAATAATAATAATAATAAAATTTCATGTTATAACACACTGTTTGAATCGAGTCACCCGAGTTAACTCGGACACGTGTCAAGATGAGAGTAGGCCCACCGCATTATTGGAACGACGACGTTTTGTTTAAGTTTTAAATTTAAAACATTAGGGCTGACGTCAACATTACACATTGAACCGTGTAAACCGGTTGGTTCAATGAAGACCGGACTGGTTCACTTAAATTTGAACTGAACCAACTGGTTCAGACCGAAACTTATGAAAATTAGATTTTGACCCCCAGAACTTCTGGATAATATTACTGTGGCCCAACCAAAATAAATTAAATATTAAATAAATAATATTTAAATGAAAAACATTTCAAAAATGCCCCTTCGCCATAAACAAGGCAAATGAAGTCCAAATAAAGTGAAAAAATAGTGTATTTTAACTATTTTGGGCATTCTGGATCCAATGGTGGGGTCTGTTTCCCAAAATGGGACTCCAAAAAGTAAAGACACGAAAAGGGGTAAAATGACCAAATTACCCCTAGTACCCCTAAAGCCAAATTGAAACCAGAGAGGGTCTAAATTGACTTTCTTCAACGTTTTTGACTCAATGGTGAGGTCCAAATTGTGAAACGAAGTACGGAAAAATTTAGACACGTAACAAAAAAAAAAGCTAAATGACCAAAATGCCCCTACTGCTACCAAAACCCAAACAGAGTTCTACGAAAGCCTAAATTGACTTTCTTCGACGTTTCGGACTCAATGGTGGGGTCTATTCAACCAAAAGAGATGTCTAAAATAAAAAGACATAAAATTTGATGAATAGCATCAGTCAGGTGACTATGAACTAGAATATTACCGAAGTAATAAACTAAGGCTCATACGTGAAAATAAGATACGAAGAGACATGACACATAAACACGTGAAGCAATTAGATTTAAATTAAAGTAAATAGAGCTACCAGAAGAGTATACCTTAAAAGTATAACGCTTAAGATTAAAGTTAGGATTCGATAAGATCTAAGCATGAGTTAAGAAGCATCAGTAGGAGATGTTTGAAGTGAATGTGAAGCTAATGGACTATTATGAATTGTTCTTAGGAACTACAAAGGAAAGGGAAAGGCACATCAATAACGCCAACCCAGACGTATAAGGTGAGTAACCTTGCATTTGAAGTGGAGATTTAATTCCACGGATTTGAATGATGTTTTAAATATCAAATTCAGCCTTTATACGATTCTTGTTTAAAATATTCTGTTATGACATGCTTATTAAATGTTTTTATATACAGTTCCTTTCTTCGAAATATTTAGCGTGCCTGAATAAAATGCCAATTTCCTTAAATATTCTGAATTTGATCATTCTAAGTATTTGAAGATTCTATCATGAAGTCATGAGCATCATGTTTTAAATACTCATGAAAAGTATTATGAAAAGTCACGTGATAAATGTATTTAAATGCAAAGATAAACTATGCATAAGCACCACGAATTTTATGGGTTTTTATGAATAAATGCCCGGTAGCAGGATCTAATCCCCTAGGCAATGAGATATCTCCACGACAAGTAAAGCAGAAGTCTAATTCGAAACAGATTCCATTAATGAAACTGAAAAGATGACAAGTGATTTTGAAAATGGAAGCAGGATTTACCCCCATTTTCATTATGCATGTTTATATGTTTTGAAGTGCATATACTCTATTTAAGGAAATGTATATTTAGCTTGAATACTTTAAATGTTTCAAAGCTATCTTTATGAAAAGTGTATGTACTCTATGTTCAAGATATACAAGCAATTGGTAGTGAGTATTTTATAAACTCTCATGTGCAAAACCACTGCCAATTGAAAACCCATGACAAATGCAGGAATTACTCATTGGGCTTCTCGAAGCTCACCACATTCCCTAACATTTTTCATGTACTGACGATGAGTGGGAGCCGTGCTCCATTTTTGGATAATGACTAATGGCTGTATAGGATTATGGACTTTTGGAAATAGTTAGAATCTGTAGTTGGATGGATTATGATGGAATAGACTTTAGACAATATGTACTTAAGCCCTAGAGGCATTTGAATATGTAATCTGTATAAAACCTTAGAACTTTTATTTATACTCTGAATGTATTATCATGTGTACCGCTATGAAGAGCGGCAGTGCCGGACGGATGTGCGAAAGTTTTAAATAAGAAAAGAAAAGAAAAAAGCTTTTCACGCTTCCGCAAACCAAGACCGTACCGCCATCCGATACTGTTGCTTATGTAAGCCTTGCCTTAAGGTCTCCGGGCAGAAGGGTGGTGGTCGCGATACGAGATCCATAGAGGGTGGGTTTCGGGTTGTGACAGCGGCTATTGATAAGACTAGACATCTTATCTATAGAGCTGTAATATAGTTAACCTTTATGTGATAAGGTGGTTTATCTCAACCATTAGAGTAGTGGACTCTGGGTTATTGTATTGGGAATACACTAAACTGGATCACTATAAGAAACACATTATTTTGAACTGTCACCTTTAATAAGTGTCTTATTCGCTATTCGTAGTAAGCTCTTAATCTTAAGAAGATAATGAACTCAAGTTCTGAATAGTGATGACTTTGAGTTACCAATGAGTGAGGTCTTTTAAATCAACACCTCGATATCTTGGGAAGTCATTATTTAGACTGTGGGAACACAAATTCTCAAGATGAAATTTACAATCTATATTTTAGAGAAATAGATATCACTTTTGTGCTAATTCAATAAGTTAATTACTAAAATTCAGATCCGGTCTATTCAATAAATTGTTTGTTGAAATGATGACCAATTGCAAGTGATTAATAATTATTGAATTAGGTTCTTAAAATAATTAGAGAATTAATTTAACAGTACAATTTGGAACCTTGATTATTAGTATCCACGTAGAGGGGCCAACTGCAGAAGTATAGTGTATATGGGTTTACTCTATTCTACTAAGTCGGAGTGCAATTTCAATTATATAGTGGAGTTAATTGAAATTAATTAGTCAATTAAAATTAATTGTGAGATAATTAAGATTTAATTGACTAATTGGAAGCTAATTTAGTGGGACCCACTAGATCCCTTCTCTTGCCCTAATTAGGTTAAGCCCTATATATATAATATGTAGGGAGCCGTTTATTATACGTTTTTGTGTTAGACAAAAATAAGAGGTAGTCCGTTCTCCTACGATATGTTTTGCCTAAGGGAAAAGAGGAGAAAACCTAGAGGGGTTAGAGAAGGAAGATTGCATCAATCTTTTCAAGAAGGCTTCTTCAATAATCAAGATTATCAAAAACAAGATATTTCTAACCCTCTTTTCAAGGTTGTATGATTCATGTAAAGAAAAAGATCCAAATATATTTTTGAAATCGCTTCTATTGTGGTTACGAACCCAACATTTGGTATCAGAGTAACTTTATATGAATCCATCAATTTTGAAGGTTATATTTACATGTTCTATACCTATTCATGGATCCCAATTAAAACAAATGGTTATTTTAGAATGAAATTTTGTGATACGATCTGTTGATACAAAGATTTAATCCTTGTTTGATACCCATAAAGATGGATTAATTAAATAATTTAATTTTTGTTATGATTTCACCAAGTAATGGGATTGTGGTTGAAGAATTGTTGGTATGAGATACTAGCAGTGTGCATCAATAAAAAAAAAGAATTTGGAAACAAAAAAAAAAAAAAAAAAGAAAAATGTTCCGATCTTATGATTGACCTAATCGATGAAGGGAAGGATGTCGCAGCCAATCATGTTTGGCTATACTGACTTCAACAGAAAAAGAAAAGGCAAGGGAGAGGGATTTTTCTAGTCACGGTTCCAAGTCAACTATCCGATCTCATTAGCCAAGATAGAGTTAGGGTTGGGTAGTTCTTGAATTCGACTCCGTGATTGGTCTCGATCGCGTCCTGCTATGTGGTGGATCCTTTTCATCTTTCAAAAATATGTTTGTTCTTTATCTTAATCTACGTCATCTAGGAAGCGACAACCAAGAAACAAAAAAAGAAGCCATGGTTCGGCTATACATTCCATGTGGTTATGGGGGCAGGCCTACTTTCCACTTTGTTACTATAAAGCGGGGCGACAAGCAAGTGAATGTGATCCTGCCCAATTATCATATTTTCAGGCTGTCAATCTAAATCTTAAATCCCCGGCTAATTGATTCAATGAAAGGGAAGCCGACTGCTTTTATATATATATATATATATTTAACAGCCTTATAAAAATCAGTTTGGTTGGTTTAAAAAATAAAAAAAAAATTAGTTTATTATAATAATGATCTTTTTATTATTATTGTCAAAATATTTTTTTGGATATTTTGATACCCAAAGTAATTTTAAAGGGTTTAATTTTTATTTTATTTGTTATATCCATCCTTTTATATTATGGGTATGTGATATCTATGTGTATTTGATACCCAAATATGTTGGATTTAAAATTATACAAAATATAGGTTAAGGGAGACTTGACCTATAGGGGTTCTTGGATATAAGGATTAAATCTTAGTACACTCTAAAATATACATGGGTGATGTAACACCCCGACCCAAAATGTTACCAAGCAACCACTGTAAACCTGAGCCGATAAGGTTTGTTTCATGATATTGAATAAATAGCCCAATTTTGGAATACGAACGGTCTCGAATATCGGGTAATACTCAAGCAAGCCATAAGTAGTTATCGAAGTATAAGTACGTATATGTATATATATATATATATGCATATATGGGTATGTATATATATATATATGTGTGTATATATTAGTATATGCATATATATATATGTGTGTATGTGTGTGTATATATATACATATATGGGTATGTATTTGTATATATATGTATACATATATGGGTATGTATATATGTATATATATGTGTATATATGCCAGTATGTGTGTATATATATGTATATGAATGTGTGTAAATATATGTGAAGGTGTGTGTGTGTCAGCAACTGTGTGTGTGATGCATGTGCTTATGCGTGTGTATATATATATATATATTATATATATATAAAATATCTCTATAACTATTATATATATATATATATGAAATATCCTGGACAAGAAACAGAGAAAGAGGTAGAGAAAGGAGGGCAAAAAGAGAGGTCGGCAGCCATGTGTGTGTGCTGGAGGTGTACAAGTGTGAGTTTATATTATATATATATATATAACATGTAAAATATCAAGAAACAAATAAATGCTTCGAGTTAAAAGAAGAAAAGTTAGAAAAAAGGGAAGAAGAAGAAATAAAAGAGAGAGGAAGGATAGGGGAGAAGCTGAGGGCGGTGAAAATTGCCTATATATATATATATATATGAGGGTTAAGAGAAAATAGAGAAACTGTGACTGGGAGATTGAAGTTCTAAAATTCAGAAGTGAAGCAAGGGAGAAACAGTAAAGGAAATGTGTGGAACCTGTGAGCCAAAAGCTCAACCAAGGTGAGTGATATTCAGAATTTGTTTTTAAGATTCAAAGCATGAAAGCTTGTTTTAATTTTAGGGTCTCAAAGAGTATGAA
Organism: Nyssa sinensis; assembly: GCA_008638375.1. Taxonomy (NCBI): domain Eukaryota; kingdom Viridiplantae; phylum Streptophyta; class Magnoliopsida; order Cornales; family Nyssaceae; genus Nyssa; species Nyssa sinensis. The sequence goes on along the minus strand of CM018042.1, from coordinate 2,078,530 downwards.
ATAAGGATTAATTTGCAAAAAGAATCTCAAAGTTTGGTTGAGAGATGAACCAGAAAACCCTAGTTGCAGGTTGGGTGATAATCAAATGGGTGAGTAGATTTTTGGAGTTTTGTGAAGTTAGAGCAATGTAGAACTAATATACATGGTCCCAGAAGCGTGGATATGAAGATTTGGGGCCAAACCAGTGGCTAAAAAGCCACGAAATGAGAAAAATAGACTGGCCGAAAAAACGGGTTCTCGTTGGAGACCCACTGGTTTTCCTATTTTCGTGAAGTTGTGTTGAGTTAATTAGAAAACTAACCTTAGGGTTGAGATCCTCATGAAAAATAGAAGAAAACCCATTGGTTTAGGTCGAAAAAATGTCACCGGCGTTGGAGAAGACACCGGAGACTCACCGAAGAAGAAGCACAGTACCAGATCTTAGGTTAGGGTTTGGTTCGGGTCTGGGTCAGACCCGACCCACCCTCACATGTGAATGTTTCAAAATTGTGCCATTTTATGTGATGATTTAAATTTAATTTGGAGTGTTTGGGCATAAGGTTTGTAAATTGATTTAAAGCCTAATTGGGGATAGGGATTGCTTATTCTAATTTTGTGGACTTATTCGTAGTTTCTGAAATTCATATTTGGCCCAAATGTTTGAGAAATTGAAAGGGGGCCCTAGACTTATGATAATTATGAAAAGACTCAAGTCAATAAATTAAATATTTATTAAAATATTTAAATAAGAAAAAATTACCAAAATACCCCTAAATTAAAAATGAGTCAAACGAACTCCGATTAAAATGAATAAATAGTAAATTTTTATTATTTCGAGCATTCTGGACTCAACGATAAAGTTTGATTTGTGAAAATAGGCCCCAAGAAATAAAGACACATAAAAGTGCAAAATGACCATTTTGCCCTTTTTAGTACAAAAGTTCGAATGGAAGTCCGTAAAAGCCTAAACCGACTTTCTTCGATGTCCTGGACTCAACAGTGGAGTCCATTTTAGCAAACAAGATACTTATATTAATGAGACATAAAATTTGATGAATAGCATAGACTATGTAAAGATAGATTGAGATGTGTTTCCTGAATCATAGGAACATCAAAAGGAAAAGAGAAAGCAGTCTGACTTTCTAAGGGATACAGTAAGAGGTAAGTAATATCTGATCTCTACATGTGATACTTCTAGCCATGTCATCAGTTTTTCATATACTGCCAAGTTGTACTCTTATATATGCCAGAATGTTTATTGAATCCACATATGTGATACTTGTTCTATCTTGTGAAATATGTCAGTTGACTATTATATATCTTGATCATGAGTTTTGTGCACTTGTACAAAAGACCATTCTGTACATTTGTACCTAGGGCCGGAAAGGGCCAACCAGTTATATTCTCGGCAGCCCAATAACCATAGTCCTAAAAAGCTACAGTTATATTATGTCACTGAGAACCAATTATGATCCACTATACTCTTCGTGAAAAGTAGCATGATCTTGATATATTATGAGTGTCGGTTTTATGCTCAGTCACAAACTCCATCTGATGCTCACTACAACTTATGGGTCAGGGTTCTAGGAGGAGCATTAGCTACCGTGGCTATGCAAGGCATAGAGCATGATGTTGTCCTGAAAGACATAGATTTATATATATTATAGAGCTCTAAATGCTATTTAGGGACCTTGATATGGGAAAAGGCCTGAATGAGTGCTCCGGGGGTATGCTAGACCCCAAGTTAAAGTGCATCCACTTTTGTTGATATCATTATCTTTTATTGAGATTCATCGGTTGATCATATTATTCCCTATTGTAATACCCCGACCCAAATATATCGAACTACCCTGAGAATTAGTATACAGTGATGGATATGCATACCGAGACAATTAGTAAAATCCATGACCTCAGGAGATTCCGAGACCGAGTTAACCAGTATAAGACCCAGTTGTAAACTAAACATGTATTATTATGAGAGATGTATAGTTTTGGAACACATGACAATTTTGATCACATGAGTGAAGTTACAATCGATTCTGAGTACCCTAGGATCGCTTGTACGAGGGACCCAACAATACAGAAAGTCGTGCACATAGACCAGTATATGTATCGATATACGTTCATAGAAAATTATGTATATAATATGAATATATATGTATATATGAATACACAAGAATGTATGTATATAATTAATTATGTATATATATGAGTATATATATACATATGAAAGTATATATATATATATATGTAAGTTAAATGTATAATACATATATATATATATACATAGGCTAAAATAAACATATATAGATATACATACAAAATTAGTCGTATATGTAAGTGGCATGGAAAAGAGAAGCAGAAAACAAAGTGTCGACAATGTGTGTGTATGAAGGTGTGTGTATATGTGATATTATATATATATATATAATATAAATATCTTATGAAAATTTAAAGCAAAGAAAATAAAAAGTAGGCAGCCGAAATCATAGAAAAAAGAGGGTCAAAGAAGGCTGCAAAGAAAGGGGGAAGAAAGAGAAAAGGGGGGCGCACAAGTGGGGCAAGTTTTGCCTCTATATACGTGAGGGGGTTTAGAGGAAATCAGAAAAAAAAAAAAAAAAAAAAAAAGAAGAAATTAGAGAAGCTGTGAGTGATTCAGAAGTGCTTGGAGGATCTAGAAGAGAGTAAAAAGGGAGAAGAGTTCTGCAACAGAAAAAGGTGAGTGAAACCCTTAAAATTATCATTTTTATGTTTTTAAATTTATAGAGTTGTAAGCATGATGAAAACAGTAGGGTTATGTAGTATAATTATAAAGAAACACACTGCAATCAAAATGAGGTCAAATGGTGGAAAAATCAGTGAGAACCACTGAGTTGTAGGTTTAGTGGGTGTGCAACAAAAAAGGGTTTTGTGATGATTTAATAATGGAAAATGGTTCCCTTGGGTTGTAGAAGGTGAATAGAGGAAGAGAGGGGCAAAAATGGAGCATAGGAAGGCACAAAATTAGAAAAGAAACAGTCATCGAAATTTCAGGTCTCGCTGGAGACCCACTAATTTCCAATGATTCATGATGAAATAATGGATGAAATATTGGTTTGATCATAGAGTTGTAATCCTTAGGGAAATTGGAAGAAAACCACACTGGTTTTGGTTGGAATAGTGGTCAAACAATGATCACCAACGCTGGAGAACACGCCGGAGACTTACCGGAGAAGACAAACAGTGATGGGTCTTGGGTTAAGGTTTGGTTCGGGATCGGGTCAAACCCGATCCACTCGCACACAAAGGATCCCCAATACTGTGTCGTTTCATGTGGTTTTTAGGTGGAAATTAGGAGTGTTTGGTGACAAGGATAAGAAATTGGAATTAAGTTGATTTGGGAATCGGGATAGCTTATCTTTGTTTTAGGGATTTAGCCATTGTTTGGCTATTCCAACACAAAATAGTAAAATCTGAAATTTCGGATTGAGCCTAGAAGTTTAAGAAATTATAAATTGACCTTAGACTTATGATTATTATGAAATAACCCAAGAAATAAATAAATTAAATATTTATTGAAATAAATTAATTAAATATTTATTTAATTGATTATAAATAGGGGAAATTATTAAAATGCCCCTAAGTCAAATGTGAGTCAAACAGACTCCAATTAAAGTGAATGAATAGTAAATTTTTATTATTTAGAGCATTCTGGACTCAATGGTGAAGTCCGATTCATGAAAATAAGTTTCAAAAAATAAAGACACGTAAAAGCATAAAATGACCATTTTTCCCTTTTTAGTATAGATGTCCGAATTGAAGTCTATAAAAGTATAAACCAACTTTTTTCAACATTCCGGACTCAATAGTAGAGTCTAATTTAGCAAAAGAGATACTTATAGAAAATACGTATAAAATTTGTTGAATAGCATAGACTATATAAAGGTAAATCGAGATGTTTCGTCTATTGATGAAATAAGGACTTCAAAAAAGAAAGGGAAAGGTGACTTGATTTGAGAAAGAAAGGAAATAGTCTAAGAGGTAAGTAATATATGATCTCTCCATGTGTTATTTCTAGCCATGTCATCAATTTTTCATATACTGCCAAATTGTACTCTTATACGTGCCTGATGTTTATTGGATCCACAATGTGATAATTGTTCTATCTTGTGGAAAGTGTTTATTGACTATTATATATCTTGATCATGATTTTTGCACACTTTGTACATAGGCCTCGAGGGGTAAAGCATTATAATCTTAGTAGCCCAATTCATATTGGCCTAGAAAGGCAGCAATTTCATTTTTGTTGTTGAGAAAAGTGATATTGCATTTTACTCTTCATGAGATTTAGCATGATCTCGATATATTATAAAGTGTCAGATTTATGCTTAGTCATAAAATCCATTTGATGCTATACTAGACCTACGGGTCAGAAAAATAGAACTTAAAGTGGCAATTAAATGGCATTTAGTGGGATATGTGAGGTCGAGTACTAAACTGACGGGTTAAGTGCTAGGCTAAGAGATCGGGAAAATGGAAAAATATATGAGAGCTTTGTGCTGTAAGCACGTAGGGGTATGCTGGGCCCCAAGTTAAGGAGCATCCACTTTTGTTGATATCATTATCATTTATTAACTATCATAGATGATCAGATTATATTCTTATGAATGATCATGAGATTGCACAGCTTTTTATTGAGTATATACAATTATGCTTAAGACAGCTCATGACTATAGTAGTATGATATTTGTTATCAGATCAGATTTTCATTAATTATCATTTGAGCTTCCTACCATGTCCTTAGCAACAATATTGTCCTCTTTGGGCCTGCAACCCACACGAGTTTGTTCTTGGTTGGGCTTTTACCCACCAAAAGGCCTTGTTACTAAGTAGTGTGCAATCCCCCCTTATGTATACCTTCACTTCCTTCCCCCCAGGCGATGTGGGACTCGTTCACCATCCCATTACCCTCTCCCCCTTAAGGCTCCGCCTTTCTAGAGGTGTGTAGCGGCCTGGCCCGCAGCTCACCACACTTCCAACTAGGGATTGGTTCTGATACCATCTATCAAGACCCACACCTTCTTAGCAATAATATTGTCTGTTTTGGGCCTGTGGCCCGCACGACTTTGTTCTTGGTTGGGCTTTTACCCACCAAAAGGCCTTGTTACTAAGTAGTGTGCAATCGCCCCTTATGTATACCTTCACTTCCTCACCCCCAAGCAATATGGGACTCGGTCACCATCCCATATATGGTATGGGCATATGATATAGAAATGTATATCCTAGGTTATAAACCCATGTGGTTAGGATCACTTGTAATTGTACTATGAATATACTGAATTGGTAGCAGGTTTTGAGTTACAAGTGTATGGATTGGCCAATCCGTCATCTAGTAACAAAAGGAGTTGTGATCCATAAAGGGTTATCACCTAGTTATATACAAGAAAAAGGTAAAAGACACCTAATAAGACGATTGAAGCCAACAAGGAAAATAATTTAACTAAGGTGAACTTGCATGAGTATGTACTAAATACATGATGGAAACGTAAAGCATCTTTAGTATTTGTCATCCCTTGATTGGTTTGTTATATGTGTTAAGTATGAGATTTTTCCTTAATGTATGTATGAGGTATGTGGAAATAAATAGGGTATGCTAATTTATTTGGTGTGTAAGACACATGTAGTGCATATTTTATTTTTATAACACCTATGGATTAGGTATATACGGGCTTGCATGTTATATTGCATTTTGGAACATATTTTTGAATAGTGCATAAAAATTGAAAGCTTGAAAGCTTAAGAAGATGAAGATAGAAAAATTTTAATAATATGTAGTATGCCTGATTATTGATGAACTGGGACTAGATGCTTATATCTGTGTAGTAGACCGAATGAATTATGAGGTAGACTATATGCTTGTTGTCTATGAGATAGGCTATAAGCCTAGATATCCATAGGATTAGATGTATGCCTAGTTACCTATATAGCAGGTTGTATGCTTAATTATGTATATGTATATTCTTGAATTGATCTTATACTTGGGTGTTGATGTGGTAGGCTACGTGTTAACTATTGAATGTTGCAAGTTGATATTATGTATGTATGCTAGGTTAGTACCCGTTATAGTACTACAACTATGAGATCTATACAAACTAGATTGATATTAATGCATGTATAAGGGTATGTTTAACCATGTTGTATGTATGTGTGTTTTGATACATGTGTGTACAGATTAATATATATTCATAAATAAATTGGTAAAGAGTTTCACTAAGAATCTCATTTGTTTTGGACCCTTACTTGATATATTGACTAGAAGGGTAACGAATTAGAGTAACCTTAGATGAAATTGGGATATTTCTTTTTAACCTTCTATAATGTTTTGAGTTTTGAACCTTAATATATTGCCTTGGGTTTCATGTTTGGAGTAAGTAGACTACATTGTCTACTTAGTATACTTTTTAAGAATTTTGTCGAAGAGATACATTTTTAAATTTTGGGAAAAAATTTCTTTAAGGGATAAAGGATGTAGAGACCTAAAAATTGAGGATAAATTTTTCGTTTTTGCCAGTAGGGCATTATTCATGCACCATTTCCCGGTAGGGCACTATACATGCACATTTAGACATAAGTCATATTTATAAGAATATTTTGAATATGACACAGAATATAAATATGCCTATAATGTTAAAATACACCTTCTATAAAAATTTGAGCCTGTTCGAAGACAGTTTTAAAATTTTGGTCCGGGTGGAAGCGGCCAAACCCGACCGCAGGCGAAAATAAATTTTTTAAAAAATATCATTTAAAATAATTTTAATAACTTTGGTTAAAGCAAAATGTCAAATTGAGGTGTTTCGGGACGGGTTGTAGTGTAACGGGGCCCCGGATTCATTAAGGGCAAAAATGTCATTTTGCCCCTTTGCCCCTTTAGTATAAATACAGCCCTTAGAGTTAAAATTTCATTATTTTGGTCTGAGATATAGAGTAGAACTTGTGCATGGGAGAAAAGTGAAGAAAAACCCTAGGTTCTCCAAGCTTCAAGCCACCAAAACACACTCATAGGCCAAGATTCTTGCAAGACTTCCTTCTATAAAGTTGCTCCTCTCATCAAGGACTATATTCTCACTGATCAATTTGGCTGCACAGTGAGCACAACTCCAAAGGGTTGAGAAAAACCCTTTTAGGTATGATATCTTGCTAAATTAGGAATAGATTTGAGTTTCTTTGCATTTGTATGAGTTGATTGTATGATATATGTGCTTACTTGATGTTAGAAAGTCATTTAGTATAGAGTTGCTTTGAAAACTTAGAGTTCGTGGTTTATGTGCTTTTGTATTCTTTGAGTTTCTTGACAATTTGTTACTATGATAAAGTTATACCTTGCATATGTGTTTGGATTATTACATTCTAGCTTATGTTCATGTAGAGAAACTTTTGTGGTTTGAGAGTTGTGTTTTATTCCATGAGTTGGTAGTTTATGTATTTGTATTTTCTTTGAGAAATTGTTAAAGTAATGAACATGAAACTTGATCATATGTTTAATTCATTGAATTGTGACTTTCATTCATGTAGACAAAGTGTTGTGAATTTGAAGTTATGTTTTACTTTATGAAAGAGGCATATTTTAAGTTATACAATATGTGTTTGATAAAATGTTCCATAGAATTTGCATTGAGAAAAATCAAGGCATGTTGGCATAGTGTAAATCCTTGGAAGCATAGCGTGAGTTGAGCACTTTGGTGCTATGCATTATGAAGGTGTAGATCCTGTAGTGAAAAACCCAAAATTGGCCATTGGTACTCATGCCAACGAGGATGGACTATGAAGTGAGACATACGATTGGTACTTGTTCAAACGGGTAAAGGTCGTGAAGCGAGACATGGGTGTGGCACAGATTTTGCTTGTGTGTCATGTATATCACCTTTCCATTGCATTGATGAATAGAAGAGGGTATGTATAGCTTGAAAATGTACACTCACACATGCCACGCCTTAAATTTGTTCCTTGTATTAGCACTATGTCATACCAGCAGTTAAGCTGACCCCTCATGGGATATCATATTACAAATGAGGCTCCCGGTACTTGAGACTTGAGGAAGTCTTAAAAGAAGGAGAGGAAGGGGGCTTGGATGGACATTTGGCCCTTGGGGCATATTTTTGTTTGTATGGGCATAATGCCCAAATGACTTGTATTTCAATTTGGAAAACTAGTGGATTATAGGACTAGGGCCATTTTAAAGTGTAAGGGTTTAAACCCAAATGATATGTAAGATGTCTTTATTTAATGAGATTATATGTATATATTGAGACAACTAGATGTGTATGTTGAAAACAAGGGATGTATGTTTAATTTACATGAATTGTGGCCACCGAGTGAGGGTGGGTTGTGACATACTTATACATATAAAGTATTGTGAATATTAGGTGGGAAAAAGGCTTGGAAAACAAAGGAGGTTATGTTAAAATTTTATGAAAAATTAAAAGACTTGTTAAGTGTGTAAAACACCTTTTAAATAGGTAAGAAAGATGTCAAAAAGGGGGGTTTAGAAACCTTGGGGAAATAGGCTAAAAATATAAGAAAAGTGGCTTGAAAAACATAGGAAAAAAATTTAGAAAACAGAGAAAATTGGCTGCTGGATAGAGAAATTCAGTCGCAGCCATGAACAGTAAACTTGTAGAAAAAAATAGATTTTAGCTTGCAGTTGCTATAGTGAAACACTCCAACCCCCCACCGCAGCCCAACCGCGCACGTGTCGCACCCTGCATGCGCCCCATGCCGCTCGCGCTTGCGCTCGTCCCGCATGCACCTGCACGCCTGTTGCTGCCCACCTGCTGCGCCCTTGCGCGTGCCAAGCCCAGCCCCTACTACCTTGTCTCTGTGTGCCAGCCCGATAGCCCATGACACCTGTCCCTTTGGCCATCTTTTGAGCCATATTTAGGCACCTTTTTGGACTATGTTTGGGCACCATATTGGGCCACGTTTGGCCAATCTTTGGGCCATGTTTGGCCACCTTTTTGGGCTATTTTGGTAACCTTTTTGGGCCATGTTTGGCCACTTACATGGGCCATGTTTGGCCCCCTTCCTTAGACAATTTTTGGTGGACTTCTTAACCCATTCTTGGACCATGCCTTAGGGAATTTTGGGGCCTATTTGGGCCATCATTCCAAGGCGTTTTTAGGGATGATTTGGGACTATTTTAGAGACCATTTTTGGACACTACTTGGACCACCTTGACCATTAGTTGGGGGAGGTGTTTGACTACTATTTGGGACTCATCTTGGGTGGGTCTAGTTAATAAATTTTCACTTCTAATTTTGGGGAAAACATAGGGAAATGAATGAATGAGCAATTAAATTCACCTTATGACCTTTCATTTACTTTTCTTATTTCATTTCACTCATTCTCCTAGTTTGTGGAAATTTGGGGCGTGACATACCATTTGATATTCATTGATGAGTTTTATATTTCTTAACTGTCTATCATGTTTGCATCATCCTAGTTCTTTTTGGATTATGCTTTTATATATTGACCCGTACACATGGTAGAGTAAATAAGAATTACTTATTAAGCTTAAGTTACTTCATTCCAATATACTTAAAATATTTCAGGAAAGGAAGTTGTAGGAGGACAGTAGTAGTCTGCTAGATAGCGGTGGACATTTTTGGGATAAATGTAATGTATAATATTCAGTACAGTCTTATAGCTCTCTCATGCCATACACGTCTCGGGGATGTAATGTATTAGACTTTTTAAAGTTTGTATTTTGAGAACCAGATATATAGACATGCAACTTTTATTTAAACTATTCCGCTGTTTTTGTTATGATATGATAGTTATTGCATGTTAGTAGTACTGATTGTGTAGCAATTTCAAAGATGCTGGTTCAACAACAGTGTCGGGCCGAGGTTGCGGTTCGAGATCCGTAGAGGGTGTGTCTTGGGTCGTGATACCTATGAATGATCATGAGATTTCACAGCTTTTATTGAGTACTTACGATTATGCCCGAGATAGCTTATGACTGTAGTAGTATAATTATTGTTATCAGACCAGATCTTCATTGATTATCTCTTGTGCTTCTTACCATTTGATATTCATTGATGAGTTATAACTTTATGATATTGACTGGCTATCATGTTTCCATATCCTTGTCTTTCTTGGATTATGCGTTTCTATATTAACTTGTATACATGACAGAGCAAAAGAGAATTACTTACTGGGCTAAGTTAACTCATTAGAAATTTATTCTGACTATTTCAGGAACAGACGTTGTAAGCAGACCGTAGGAGCCTGCTAGCTAAAACATGGATATTTTTTAGAGCGTACAGGGTAATATGTAGTACAATTTTATAGCTCTCCCATATCATCCACGTCTTAGGGATGTAATGTATTAGACTTTTAAAGTCTGTATTTTGAGAACCAAATATATATATATATATATACATGCAAATTTTATTTAAGTCTTTCGTTGTTATGATGTTGTTTGCATGTTAGTAACACTGATATAGTGTAGCAAGTTCATAAGCCGATTCGGCGAAAGGGTCGGGCCGGGGTCCCGATTCGCCAATCCGTAGAGGGTGGGTTGCGGGTTGTGACAAGTGATGTAAATGATTAATCACATATTTAAATACTTAATAAATTTTATTCATCATAATTGAATGATTCATGCATGTGATGGATGACATTGTATCTCTCATGGTTGGCCATTAGGTGATGTATTTAATTTAATTGGTTTTAAGGCAATTGTAAAGGGCAATGGACTTGAAAATTTTTCTCGCCTATGGGCAAGCTCCATTGGTTTCCCTAGCCTATTAATTTTTAATTTTAGATTAAATGTAAGCTCACATATGTGGGTATAGATTCTTCATGTATTTATTTTATTTCTGAAGAAAGAACTAAAGGATGAGAGCCATCAAAAAGACCAACGGAAGTACAGACCTTGCTGTCAAGAATTTAGTTGGCCATGAGAGATAATTTTAATTTTATGCTTGTATGTTTATTTTCATAAAATCAAATGATTAATTTGATCCATGAATAGGTTAATATATTTATGCATGTGTTGTATAATAAAGATCCTCAATTTATAAAAACAAGTGGGAGAGGGATCCGTAGCGTCGGGCCAAGGTCGTGGTTCGAGATCCACAGAGGGTGGGTCTTGGGTCGTGACACCTATGAATGATCATGAGATTTCATAGCTTGCTCAGGTATCGCCAAGGCATTGTCTGTACATCAGAGATTGTTCATATTCCAAAATTGTCCATTCCGTTTGATATTATAACATAGAGCCCTAACAACTTGGGTTTACATGGGTTGCTCGGTTACAATTCGAGTCGGGATATTACATCCAGTCTTATCAATAGCAGTGAACAATTCTAAAAATTGCCTATATAAACAGTTCATATCTCTTGTGTATAAATCTCATTTATACACATTGTAATATCCCGACCCGAGATATGGCACGTAAACCGGAGTAAACCCAGTCGAGTATACATAAACCGAGATAGGTTGAGTCGAGTAGCGTAATGCCAGTTGTAACCAAACATAAGTTTCGAATAAATAAAATAATTCCATTTTATCTAAAATGAGTCAAATAATAATACCGAGCTTTAACCAATCAATGATCATAATATCAAGAGTAAACCGAGACCGATTCGGACTAAGAATAGTAGACCCCAAACTACGAACTATTTTAATGAGTAATATACAATGACGGGTACGATTACCGAGGTAATCAGTAGAAGTTATAATCTCAGGGAATTACGAGATTAAGAAAAGCCAAGTACAAACAAACCGAGCCAATAAAAAATAATACCAAATAAACCTGAGCCATCATAATTAATTATGTACCGTAATAGGCACGTAGTTTGAGACAAATACTGAGAGTCACCGATAAATAGTTACGATATTTAAAAATACGATGAGTGAATTTTAAGTAATCCTGAGTAACCAGTAGTATCGTATAATAAAACCCGAGCGGTACGGAAGATCGTGTACGTAGGCTAGTACATGCCTCGATATACATGCACAATGCATTTTTAATAAATGCCAAGAGTATATATATATATATATATATATATATATATATATATATATATATATATATGAGATAATATATATGTATATATATAAATAATAATAATAATAATAATAATAAATATATAGATATATATATATATGTGAGTATAATTGGTATAAATGTGTATATATATATATATACATAATGCAAATTATTATTATTATATATATATATATAAGCATGCAAGGCATGCAAGTGAAGAAAGAAAAGAAAAGAAAAGAAAAAAATCAAGTGGTGTGTCTGCTATACAAAGTGTCGGCCAAGGTGTGTGTGTGTGTGTATGTATTGGTGTGTGTGTTGTGTGTGTTATATATTATATTACATATATACAAATATCTCTTGTTACTTGGAGAAAGAAAGAAAAGAGACAGCAAATGTCTCAGCTGAAAGTGAGAAAGAGAAAAGTCAAGGAAAGCTGTGAAAATTGTAGGAAGAAAGAGAAAGAAAGTAGGCTGCAAGTGGGAAAGAAAAGAAAGAGGAAAGAGTGAGGACGTGAGGGGCGGCTGTTGGTGTGTGTGTGTGTTTGTATGTGTAATATTTCATTTGAGAAAATGGAGGAAAACAAGGAGTTTAGACCTTTAAGGAGGATTCTAAACTATTCAGAAGTAGAAAACCGAAGAAGAAAGAAGGAGAAATGGAAAGAAAAAGGTTGAGAAAAACTCTGTAAATTCAAAGTTTGAATTTATGATTTTTTTTTTTATAGAATTACTTAAAGCTTAGAAATAATTACATGGTTTTAAAGAGCATGAAAAATGGTGAATTTAGGAAGAAACCGCAGCCCATTTGGTTGAGAAACGAGTGAGAAAAACCAATTTAAAGCTTGAAGAAAAATTCTGGATCATCGTATTTTAGATTGTTTTAACTCATTTTATGAATTGGAAATTGTTTTCCATAAGTGCAGAAACTGTAGGTAAAATTTGGGCTCAAAACAATGGCTAAAAAGCTATGAAAAAGTGAAAATTCAAGTTCGCCGGAAAGTTGTGACAACTCGCCGGAGCTGGCTGTAACTCCATTTTCCGAGGCCTTCCGATGATCCAAACTTAATTCTGAGGGTAGGTATGGAAAGCCCATGAGGAGTAGAAGAGGACCCAAGTGGTCAGACGTCAAAACGTCACCGGAAACCGGTTGCCATGGCCGGAGAAGAAGACCAGCCGCACGTCGGAGAAGCACTGTGCGTGTTGGGTTTTTAGCATTTTGGGCCATGGGTCGGGTCGGGTTGACCCGCCCAAACCCAATACGGGTCGACCCAATACAGGTGCTCCCATGAGGAATTTTTAAAAGTTTAAAAATTTGTGATTAGGGGCTGTTTGGTTATAGAGATAAGAAATTGAAATTAAAATGAAATTGAGAACAAGGATAGCTAATCAAAGGTTTTTAGCTTATCCATTGTTTGGATATTCCAAATTGGAATAGAAAATTATGATAATTATAAATTTACCCAGAACTTATGATAATTAGATTTTGACCCCAAGTAATAAAATAATATTTAAATTAAAATGAAATTACCAAAATGCCCTTAAATCGAAAAGTTGTCAAACGGACTCCGATTAAAATAAAAGAATAGTGAATTTTATTATTTCGAGCATTCTAGACTCAACTGTGGAATCTGATTTGAGAAAAAAGGGTCTCAAGAAGTAAGAAACCATAAAAGTGCAAATGATCGTTTTACCCTTTTTAGTACTGAAGTCCGAATTGAATTCCGCAAAAGCCTAAACCGACTTTGTTCGACATTCCGAACTTAATGGTAGAGTATAATTTAGTAAGAGAGAAACCAATAGTAAAGAGGCTTAAAATTTGATGAAAAGCATAAAATATAAAATGGTAAACTGAGATATACTAACTATTGATGAATAGGGATTTCAAAGAGGAAGGAACAGTGACTTGATTTTATTGTGAAGGGACGGAAAGAGTTTTAAGAGGTAAGTAATCTCTGATCTCTGTAAGTGTTACATTCCAAGCCATGTCAACAGTTTTTCATATAACACTTCTTGTATTCCATACATACCAGAATTATTGAGCCACATTAATATTGCCCTATCACGTGGGAAGCATTTATTGATTTCTATATATATCTCAATCATTATTGTACAGTTGTGCATGGATTTCTTTTTGTACACTTGTACCTAGTGCCGTAAGGGCCAGACAGTTATATTCGAAGCAGTCTAGTAACCATAGTTCATATAACTATCGTTACGTCAAATTGCCTAGAATCAGTTATGATTCCACCATACTCCTCTTGGAAGATAGCATGATCCTAATATATTATTAGTGCCGGATTTGTGCTCAGTCACATCTCCATCTGATGCAGCTATGACCTTCGGGTCAAGTTACAACCTTCGGGTCTAGGTTCTGAGTGGAACATTTATATACATAATGTTCACAGAGCAAAATTATTCAGAGAGCCTGTATGGGACTGAATACGAGCTCAAGGGGAATTCCGAGCCCCAGCCGAGTGCATCAACCAGTTTTGATATCACTATCATTTATTGATTATCATAGCTTGATCATATTATATCATTATGAATGATCATGAGATTTCACAGCTTTTAGTTGAGTGCATATGATATACTTGAGACAACTCATAACTGTAGCAATATGATTATATTATCAGACAGATTTCATTGCTTTATCATTTGAGTTTCTATCATTTGATATTGAGTTCGATATTCATTGGCTGGCTAGTACATCTGCATTTATCCTAGTTCTTTTTATGGATAATGCTTTCTATATTCTTGTATACATGGCAGAGCTAAGGAGAATTACTTATTGAGCTTAAGTTAGCCCACCCCAAAACTTACTAACCATTTCAGGAAGGGAAGCTGTAGAAGAGCAGTAGCTGTAACAGTAGCAATCAGCTAGATAGCAGTGGACAATGCTTCTAAAGTTGTAGTGTAATACTTAGTACAAACAGTCTTGTAGCTCTCCCATGTTATCTACGTCTTGGGGATGAATAGTTGTATTAAGAAATTTTGTATTCCGCATTTTGTAAACATTATATGTATCACATGCAGCTTTTAATTATTTGTTTCTGCATTTTAGTTGTTGCATGGTAGTAGCACTGATTGTGTAGCAAGTTGAGACCCTTGGTTCGACAAGCAGCGTCGGATCGGGTGCGCGACACGAGATTCGCATAGGGTGGTGTTTCGGGTGGTGACAGCTTGGTATCAGAGCATCCTAGGTAACACAGTATGGTTCATGGGAGATAAGGACTAAGGTACTAGTATTACAAATGTCTAAGGTAGAGTCAGTCAGTAGATAGATTTGGACATGATAGATAGACTATTATATAAATATGACCGTGGATCTTTTACAGCGTTAGTACATCGATTTTGGGAGATGATAGGCTACTGTACCAGTAAGTCACAGGTATTTTCTAGTTAGTTAAGGCAATACCCCGTATGCTAGCTATTTGTATGATTTTGCTTATGCATTCTACTACTAGATTGATTAGAAATTGAACAGCTAGTTGAACATAGAAACAGGAACTCCTAGGTTATATGTTGAATTGTTCAATTTCCACCCAGAAAATGATTTGATGATAGATGTTATGCATGAAACAAGTAGAGCAAGTTAACATAGATACATTGGTTATTAGTTTGAGCTGATATCGTAGAATGTTTAAAGGACATATTGATAGAGTAAGTGATTTGATAACTGCAAAAGAGAAATAACAGATTTAAATGTAAAGATTTATAATCTTTAGAATAAACTGCATACTGTTATAGATATGAATGATTACTTGATAAAAGAGATAGAATGAATAATGACTCTTGGAAGAGTCATGATCAATAAATGTTATACATTAGAGAAATCATTAGTAATGGAATGACATACATAGAGTATATGCGATACAGCTCATAAGTGTACAGTTATTAGCTAATCTGGGGAAGAACTTGATGATTTAAAAATAATTACATGATTTGTGAATGCTAGAAAATCAAAGCAAGTTAAGATACTCGAGGTTAACTAGTTGTTAGAAAGAGACTATATATTTTGCTAAAAGTTGACGATTCTTGAACAACTAAGATGAAAAAGTAAATAGTAATCCTTGATGATTATTCTATCCTATGTAAGTATGAAATTGATATCTATTGAGTTACAGTTGATGATTTAATTCTATATTAAAGGAACTGTTGAGAATTGAAATTCCATATCTAGAGTAGGGACTTGATGTTTATAATTAAATGATTGTCCTATATTATGAGAATCAGACGTTCCGTAATGAACAAGGGCAACAATTAGTTCACATTGAAGGATAGAATGTAATTTAGAATTGGAAATTGTGTCGGTTTGAAAAGCAATGGATTTGATAGAAATATCTAAATGGAGTGGTGATACCCTAGAGGGATAGTAGAATTAATAGTAACATCTAGACAGAGTAATAACATCTTGAAGGGTAGTGTTTGTGACGGTTAACATCTAATTGGAATGCTTACACTCTGAAAGGCAATAAAGGTAGCAATAAATTAAGAGATAAGAGATAGTCTGAAGGGAACTTAAAGGGGGTAAGTATAGGGGAGTTGACAAACCTTATTGATTTGAGTAATAGATTGATGATGTACCAGAAATGTGAAAAGTCTTGAGTAGGTTGTAGATAGACCCTGATAAGGTGAAAGATGAGCAGAGTTTTAAAGACGTTTATTTAATAAATGAGACTGTTAGAAGTTGACATTTTGAAATACAAATGATTTTGAGAAAATGCTGGTATATGATGATTAAGTGTTAGAAAAGATTTGATAAAATCTTAGACAAGATATAGTCATGTGATTATATGACCCAGAAAAGACACAAAGTATATATAAACTCCGAGTGTGGTTACAAGAAAATCTCTAAAGAAGGGAGTTAGTTAAATAACAATTAAAGAAAAATATAATGTATAAAAGATAACAGAGTGCATGACTAAGTAGTAGATACAGAAGACTTGAAATACATACTAGGGACATAGATATTCTTAAACAGTTGACTTAAGGTCCAGGAACAATTAGTTAAATGGCAAGTCTATTACAAAGGAATGATAATTAGGAACCGTTGTGAACTCTATGAGTTTTGTATGATCCTATTGGAATGAAATATATCCCAGATATGATAGTAGACTTAATTAATAGAGTTTTAAAACCCTATTTAGGAAATTTCATAATTTTGTTCACCAAATGATGCCTTAAATTTACGAAGAATTGGAAGAACCATAGAAAGGAATTGAGATTCGAGTTAACATTTTGAAACACTCTTGAAAATTTTAGAAAAATAGAAAAATGATTGATGTGACTGTAAAACTTGATTCTTAGTAGAAAATTTTTATCTAGTTAATGTAAACATATATTCAAGTTATACCACGATGTTAAAGAAACCACGAGAACCCCCGGAGTTAGGAACGCTAAGTTTGGGGACAAACTTATTTTTAAAGGGGTAAGGACGCAATATCCCGACCCGGGATATGGCACGTAACTCGGAGTAGACCCAATTGAGTACACGTAAACCGAGATAGGTTGAGTCGAGTAGCATAATGCCAGTTGTAATCGAACATGAGTTCCAAATAAATAGAATAATTCCATTTTATCTAAAAAGAGTCAAATAATAATACCGAGCTTTAACCAAGCAATGATTATAATATCAAGAGTAAACCGAGACCAATTCGGACTAAGTAGTAGTAGACCCCAAAATATACGAACTATTTTAATGAGTAATATACAATGACGGGTACGATTACCGAGGTAATCAGAAGAAGTTATAATCTCAAGGAATTACAAGATTAAGAAAAGCCAAGTACGAACAGACCGAGTCGATAAAAAATAATACCAAATAAACCTAAGCCATCATAATAAATTATGTACCGTAATAGGCACGCAGTTCAAGACAAAGTGAGAGTCACCGATAGAGCAGTTACGATATTTAAAAATACGATGAGTGAATTTTAAGTAATCCTGAGTAACCAGTAGTACCGTACAATAAAACTCGAGTGGTACGAAGATCGTGTACATAGGCCAGTACATGCCTCGATATACGGGCACAGTGAATTTTTAATAAATGCAAGAGTATATATATATATATATATATATATGAGATAGTATATATATATATGTATATATTATTAAAATAATAATAATAATAATAAATATATGGATATATATATATATGCGAGTATAAATATATATACGGTTATGTGCGTATATTTATTTTATAAATATATATATATATTGGTATAAATGTGTATATATATATATATATACATAATGAAAATTATTATTATAATATATATATAAGCATGCAAGGCGTGCAAGTGAAGAAAGAAAAGAAAAGAAAAAAATCAAGTGGTGTGTGTGCTGTACAAAGTGTCGGCCAAGGTATGTGTGTGTGTGTCACGCCCCGAATTCCAGCGAACCCAAGGCGCGATTGTCGAGACAGTAAATAAAATAAAATAAAGGACAACTTAAACAAATTTAACTAAGCATGCATCCATTACCATCAATACATCAAAATAACATGAATTACATCTCATGAATCCGTTGTTCACACGTCATTTGGGCTTAAGCCCTTACACATCAAAATATGCCTCCAAGGCCAAAAATACTCCAAGTGCAGTCTCCTATCAAGATGTCACCAAATCTCAGGTAGCAGGGGCATCCTCATCTGCAATATGGTGTCCCACGAATGGGTCAGCTCAACTACTGGTATGATAAAGTGCTAATGCAAGAAACAAAATTAAGGACGTGGCATGTGCAAGTGTACATTTATCTCTACATGTCATGCAATGTCATCCAAGCAATACATGATCAATATGCATGACGCACCCATGCAAACTCTATGCCACAACCATGTCTCACTTTACGGTCCTTCCCCAAAGGCCAGAGTCACCTTGTTCTCACTTTAGGTCCGTCCCCTGGCATGAGTACCGTGGCCGATTTTGGGTTTTTCACCACAGGATCTGCACCCTCATAATACATAGCACCACGTGCTCAACTCACACTATGCTTTCAAGGAATCACACTGTGCCAATATGCCCTGATTCCACCATGCAATGATATGATCTTAACGAAACAATTTATCAATACATGAAGCATGCTTTAAGTTATGCATATTCTACTTAAAGCAAAATCAAATCACACAACCCAGTCCACAAGCCCACATATCATGAACAATCCATCTGATCACATGCTCGGTTTCCACATTCATCATCTTAACAATTCCATAAATCACACACCATGATAACACATAGAATACATATATAGTCATAGCTCACATCTATCGTTCAATCAAATATTCAGGAAGATAATAAGAAGCACATAGGCATAGAACCAATCAACAATATAGCAATTACTCCTAAACTCAATTCTATTTCTTACTTAACAAAATACCATACCTGATGGGTTGATCTCAACCCTAAGATGTAGTGCTCACTGGGTGGTGGAACTAACAATGATGATGCGGGAGATCAAACCTCCTTCTTCTTGCCTCTTGATGTCCCTAAAATTACACAATATAATTTAGTCTATCTCTATTTGAATTATGCTATCCATCAAATTTTATGTCTTTATTTCATTAGTTTCTGTTTTGCTAAATTAAGTCCTACCATTAGGTCCGAAGCGTCGAAGAAAATAGGTTTGGGCTTTCGCAGAATTCAATTT